>CM053594.1:128680770-128707668 GCA_028646575.1 Pseudocheirus occidentalis | reverse complement strand
GTGTGTGTGTGTGTGTGTGTGTGTGTGTGTGTGTGTGTGTGTGTGTGTGTGTGTGTGTGTGTGTGTGTGTGTGTGTGTGTGTGTGTGTGTGTGTGTGTGTGTGTCCCTGCTCCCAGAGCCTGTTTGTCAGTCCTGAAGGTCAGAAACCTCCAAAGGGCTATGTACACCTAAGATATGAAGGAGTCCCTCAGGGAGGGGAGTCAAGCCCTAGCAGGAATCTCTACTCTGGAAAACTCAAGAGACAAGAATCAGTCAACTTCCTCTCCTGAGGGCGATGGAAAAGCTCACATTCACCCAGTTCTGACGTCTGGGCGCTGAAAGCTGAATCCTAGTTCTTCAGTTCTTAGAACCGTCAGTGACTGAGAATTTTAGAGCTGAAAAGGAACTTAGAGACAGTTTAGTCCAATCATTTCAGTTATAAATTTAAAAAATGCTGAGAGTCCAGAGATATTAAATTATTTACCCCATGTTACAAAACTGGTTAGTGGAAGGTGTGGAGTAGAGGGAACTGTGGGGAGATTGAGTGATATCTTGGAAACCCAAATAGATCTGATTGGAATCTTGACTTTGCCACCTACTACCTGTAAATAAAGGGGCAAAAGGACTAGATATTTGACTTCTACCTTGCCTCAAGTCTTAACTCAAGTTAAGTCTTGAAGAAGTCTTTACAGCTTGTTTACATATCCTCTCTCCCCTCCCCACCCCCCAGGAGAATGTCAGTTCATTGATGGCAAGAACAATTTAATTTCTCCCTTTGTAACTACAGTTCCTGGCTCAGGATAGATGCTTAATACATATTTAAAATTTTTAATTGTTGGATTTAAGTTGATGTCACCCTAGGACTCAGTTTCCTCATTTGTAAAAGGAGGGAGTTGAATTAGATCACCAGTCAGTGTGGGGTAGTGGAAATCATGTTGGATAAGGTGTCAGGTTTCATATGCCAGCTCTGTTGCTTGTTATCTGCATGATGCTGGTCAAGTCTCTTAACTTCTTGGGGTCATGGTTTCCTTATCTATAAAATAAAGAACTTGAACTATATTATATTTAAATATCCCTGTGAGCTTTAAGTTCCAAGAAGCTGACTGCCCACTCTTAGTCTAGTTTACTTTCTCCATTCCAATGGGGGTTTCAAGGTGTGATGACCACACACTTTGCCCCTTTTTTGTTTTTTTTTCCAAGATCCTTCTCATAGTTGTCATTAAAAGGGGAAGAGGGAAAATAAGTAGCTTGGTGACTTATTTGATTAAGGCCCTCTATTATAACAGAAGAGGATCCAGGTGGGTAAAGAAACAGGACTGAATTGAATTTACTGTAAACTAGTGTGTGAGGGGTGAAGGATGGCATGGGGGGATTAGAACCTCATATCTACTTGGTTTTCTTGGGAGAACTTCAGACTCTCCTTCAGTGCTCTACTGTTAGTAATGCCTGCAGTGGGAAGGATACAGGAAGAAGGAAGCCAAATCTTAGCTTTTACTGAAAGACATTCAGAAAAAAAAATGGAAGGAATGTTTCCTTGGCTTCCCCAGTTTTTGCCTGGGGATGAAATCACAAATTCAACTTCTGTGGAGTAAAAGGGGATCTTTTAGGACTTACTTTGAGGTTGGGAGAGATGTGTATATGATGGAGTGGCAAAAGAGTATTGTGGATCTTAGGGGAAAGAGAAAGGAGACTTTTTATGGAGATCAACATATATTTCTAGCTTTGGGGGGGGAGCAGGAGTGGGGCTTTGACTTCTGTTGTTCTTATTTTCCTCTGTCAGTTTGAATCTCCATTTGGGACAAGTTATCTACCAAAATGTGTATTCCTCTGCATCAAGATTTTTTTTAATGAAATAAAAATCAATGCAACTCTGTTTCAATAGAACCACATTTTTTTTTTCAAAATGACAATTTTCTACTCTACTTTCATCAAATGCCAGCACCAACAAAACAAAAGTGAATGTTGTGGGCAGTGAATCTTTTTGAGGCAGGCAGTACTATGAGAGAGTTAAGAGTTAGTTTTTAACTGAGAGTTTCCACAGTCTACTCTGGCAGCCCTGGACCTTCCTAGGCAAGTCCCACATTGAGGAAGGAAGTCCAGAATTTTCAGCCACTTTGTGTTTATGGTTTTCCTGCCAAGCTGCCTATGTTAAATTCCTTTCTCCTTCAGTCCATATGCTTAGTTAGGACAGTCAGTGATCCTAGGTCCTCTGTTGTCTATATAAATATAATAATGATAGCTCATGTTAGAGATTGCTGTAAGTTGGCACAATGAGTAGAGCACCAGCCCTGGGGTCAGGAGGACCTGAGTTCAAATCTGGCCTCAGACTCTTGACACACTAACTAGCTGTGTAACTTTGGGCAAGTCACTTAACCCCAATTGCCCTCCAAAAAAAAAAAAAGCCCTTTCTACACAATAATCGTGTGAACTGTGTGGTGCAAGAATTCTCACCCGCATTTTTACGATTGGTCGGTGGTGGGAATACGGAACAGCTGTGTTGGGAGTCAGAAAGACAGCCCAGGTGTGGGTCCATCCACCAGACCACATCAATTTATAAAGGCTACATCTACCCCCAGCCATACCCACATACTATGTGGTGTTTGGATAACACTAAAATAAATCTCTTGAGTTATCTGAAAATCTGCTTGGGTACCTCACAGTTCAGCTTTAAAATCCAACAAATAGCAATCTTCTCCGTGCAAAACATCGAGTCAGGCTCTGAGGGGTACGATACCTCTGCTCTAATTAAACGGTCTATTTTGATCATCTAATTCTTTTTAACCAAATGTTTATTCTGGACAGTGTCAAAAATGGAAAGGAGAAACGTCTTAGGTTTACTCTGTGTGCGAGGGCATGCGTACACAGCGTGTGTTCTGGGAGAAGAGAAACCTCTTTCTTGAGTGATAACAAAGCCTGTACGGAAGGCAGGGCAACATCCTTCCTATGCCTTAGACCATTCTTAGTAGAAGAATGCTAAGCGCTAAGGCGCTCCGTAGATATTTGCTGGCTGATTGATTTTCCTAAGCATTGGAGATCATCTCCTACTGCCAGTCTTTGCAACTCCACAATGTGGCGCCTCTGGGCTCCAATCCGACGTGCATGACTAATTCCTCCAGTTACTCAGTGTGTTAGGTTCCAGCCTCAGTCCCTCCCCACCCGGTGCCCATCGGGTGATTGATCTAAGTGTTTCCCACTAATTTAAAAAAAAAGAGAGAGAAACCAGCTGTCAGGCACGGAGCCCAAATTCTTGCCCACCAGTGTCTGTCTACTTGGTAGGCTCTCCAGCCCACCAAGACAGAGGTTCCAGGTGTGAGCCTTTTTCTGCGGTTCCAATCTACACACTGCCGAATGAAACAGTTTGGCTCCGGGTGGAATTCGACCTGGATCCCCTGATTTAAACTGGCATCATTTGTACCTTAAACATCGTCTCAGTACCGAGAAGAGTCTATATGCAAGGTGCTAAAGAGAATAAAAGAGAGGGAGAGACTAAAAGGCAACTCTGCGGTTGAGGATAGCTTAGGAATGAATGGTTCAGAGGCAGAGAACAGACAGAAGGCAAATGTTCAGAGAAGGGTAGCGGCTTTTGCTTAGAACCTCGGCAGCAAGTTGTTCTGATACCATCCTTTTCTTCAATTCTATTATATTTACTTCAGACTTTGGAATTCTCAAAGAGCGTCACGATGCACCCTCTTAACATATCTTTTACATTGCCTTGCATACATCTCATTGTTTCAGTTTCTCAACAGTTCTGCAGGTGGGGAAAACCGAAGATTAGAGACCTTAAGTGACTCGCCCAAAGTCATACAGCTAGTGTCAGGTGAGATTTCAATCCAGGTCTCCCCGACTTCAGACCCACTAGTTTAAATATACTGTTCCACGTAAGATCAATTGAACAGTCTAATCAAAAGCTTTCATTTAGGCCAAATAACTGGCATTCTCCAGCACTTAGTTGGGGACTTGGGGTAGGAGACGAAAGGAAGGCCAGGAATCACAGTATTAGATGTCCCGACATTTCACCAAATGGAGAACAGGCTTTAAATCGCAAAGAGTAGGCTATTGTGCAGTAGAGTAGGTTCATGGCGCCATTTGAGACAAAGAGCTCAAAAACTCTAGGAAAAATATTCCTAGGGATTTTTTTTTTGGTTTGTTTTTTGTTTTGCGGGAAGGAAGACGGCATATTCTTTCTTGGAGGAACCCTAAGTGCTTCTCTCTGTATTGAACGGGATTTTCTGCCCAATCTCAATTCTTTTACTGAAGAAGTGAATCAGTTCAGATTGTTAGTAAGCAAAAGGTGGCTGAGGATGCCCTATTCTCCCCTCCCGTGATCCCTACAGACACTGGCAGATATCACTTGAATAAATGCGTCTATTTGTCATCCTAAAGGTGCCAGGCAAGAACCGAAACTGGAGCCGAAACCACTTTATTGCTGGAAACGAGAATTTATTAGGTAGGATCACCTTTGCTTCTTTTTCTCTTTTAAACCACATAGATAGCCAGTAGTCATTTTTTTTTTTATTGTAAGCTCTACCAATTACGTTAGAAACAAACAAAAAATAGTGTATTGTAAAGTCCTAGATCCAAGGAGCCTCTGGACTCCGATCTCCCCTGATAATTTTTAAATGAGATTGCTAACACTTTACGGTATTAATCTGGATTTCTCCCCTTTTCTCTCTCTAGATAGTTTGTTCTGGTCTTGTCACAGGTGCAGGGCCTTGAGTCGCGCGGGTTTGGGAGGGAGAGAAAGAGAAAGGCAGGGCACCAACCCAGTTTATCAACAGAAGCTTTCTGGAAAACCCGACCCAATTTGGGGTTTTTGATCAGATGGGGCTAATTCCAGAGTCCTTTGCAGGAGCCTCCTTTATTTTCAACTGTTGTAACGGTTTAGGGCTCTGGTATTAGGAAGGAGTATATGATGACAGAGTGGAGGAGAAAAAAAAAGGGGGGGGGACGGAGGGGCTAGGGAAGAATATGTACGGGGGGGATACGTAAGAACTTCCCAGTTTCTTGTACTTTGCCAATGAATTATATGTTTTTGAAGATTTTTCTTTTTTTTTCTTTTTTACGATTAAACGTTTTTAAAAGAAAATTAAAAAAGAAAAGTCGAAGGTTCAATGAACCGAGAAGCTGCAATGGTAGACAGGTGTGTGTGTGTGTGTGTGTGTGTGTGTGTGTGTGTGTGTGTGTGTGTGTGTGTATACTCGTTCATGCTCCTGTGCTCGTGTTTTACGTGAACTGGTGCAATTCCAGTTCTCGGAGAATGAAAGTTTCAGGCAGCGGCCAGATTTGGAGCGCGATTCCATTTATCTCTCTTTTTCTCTCTTCCTTCTCCTTTTCTCTCTCTGGACTCGCGCCCTCTGGCGCCTCGACCTTCAAATCACCGCCCAGTTGTGGGGGAGGGATGGGGGTAGCGGGTTTGAGGATGCAGAGCATGAGCATCCCTCCGAGAGTGGGGAATGGAAGCCACCAGGTGAAGGGGACAAGAGCCGAACACTTGTAGTAAGGGTCCCTGTTCTCTGTCGCTTCCTTTTCCCATCTTCTGGCTAGTGCTGGGACGGGCCAATGTCCAAAACGTGCTTGGAGAAAGTAAAAACTAGATGATGTCTCTTCAGTCTGCGAGGGAAGAGAAAACAAACACGCAAAGCGGCCTTGCGCGTTGGGCTCGCCACAAATCTCTCAGAGATTCCTGGAGGCGGACTCCGACGTCCGGAGCCGCGCGTCAGGCTGGGCACTGGGCTCTCTGACGCAGCGGCCACAGGACGCGAGGCGCGAAACCTCAGGCAGCTGCACAGCTCCCTAGGCAGAGCTGGGCTGGGCTTCTCTCGGAAACACGGCCATAAGACTGAGTCTCCCCAGGCCAGAAGGGGACTATGTAGGAGGGAAATGACCTACTGAACTTCATCGAATGCAAATACGCTTGGTTTTTTTTTTCTTTCCATATAGAAAAAGGAAATGGGAGGGTAGTGGAATGGAGAAACGTTGATTTCGTTTGGAGTTTGAATAGATTATTTTAAACGTTCAAGTCATAGAAATTTTTTCAGGTTTCTCTGGGGAAGTTCGATTACTGATTGAGGTCACTTTCTGTGTAGTTTAACCGTTTCTCAACTGCAAACTGTCTGCCAGTTCTCCTTCTGCCTTCACTTCCCATGTCTAGAACATGCCCGCGTCTGTGAAGGAAATTCTTTTCTTCTAAGTCTCAGATTAAATGATTTACCACCGTGAAGCCTTCTCGATTCTGCTGCCTGAAATTAAGCGCTCTCTCCTCACCTCCCATTCTTTACCTTTGTCCACATGCCGCCTTTCACCAGACTAATTTGAGTACCTCTGCCTGTTTGTAAACTTTATCTTTTCATCAAAGTACCGTGGTGGCTTTTAACAGATGGTTGACTCAAATTGTATGCATATTTCATGTTGGTGAAATGCCTTTACATTTCAATAGTTGACTTTAAATTAATCCTGCATATGAACCCTTACTCTTAGGCATATATATCTCTTTCAACATGCCCTTCATTTATCTTGATTTTTCTTCCTCTGCCCCTTTTGCCATTACTGGTTTTGGCTATTTAATACTTGCTCTCCAGGTCAGTTTGCTAAACTGATGTCCTGTTTATCAAGTGTGATTACTTAAGCCCAATTTTAATAACAGTTACAGTTATATAGAACATATAAATTTAACTTAGCAAACATATAGTGCATTGTGCTATGCAGTGGAATTGCAAAGACAGAAAAGATCAATCTCTGTCCTCAAGGAACTTATGTGCTTCTACTGTCTCCTATCTCTCCTCCCTTTAATTCATCCTTCATCATTGGATAACCCTGGAATCTCATTGGTATGAACTCTTTCTCTACCAGCACAAATAGAAATTCATCCATGTCTTCTTATTATCTGAAACTCCTACCCACCTCCTTCCACAACATTTACCAAATGTACTGGAGGCTTTAACATTTCTCAGTTATCAGTGAAACATCTGGTCTGACTATATGTCTCTCCTTACTCTCCCTAGATGACTGATCTACCTCCCTTCCAAGCATACATGCTCTTGGTAATATCTGTTACTCAATTCTTTGCCAATAAATTATCTTTGGTAATATGCTTCAGCCCTCTTGCAACAAAACCTTGTACTACTCTGTTGCCCTTTGGTGGAGGAGTGCTGATCTCCTTGAACAGAGAGTAACTGAGACAGTCAGGCCCTCCAAAGGACTACCTTTGCCTTAAATACTGAAGTTAAAAATACACTTTATACTTCTATGGTTCTTTCTGCTGCATTTTCTTTATTTCAAGTCACAAGATTACTGGTAGAATTCTCATGCAGACAGAAAATAGCTGATAAATTTAAATGTAGTCTTATAAAGTGGTACCATTACATTAAAAAAAATTATGGGATTCTCTTGGTACATAAAAAGGAAGCCAGATATTTTTGGTGCAGTTGAGAATATACTTGCTCCAGTGACTATTACCTGGTAACATGAATTAATATTACATTGAATTAATAGTACATAAGCACATAGAATTTGTTCCCCCAGCCCATTTGATCATGTACTTAATAGATATCAATTAAAATGAGCACTTCCATATACATAGTAGAACAGAAAGAGAGGGTTGCATATGAAAGTTTGAATGTCTATCACAGGACATTTATCTTTGAATGAAATCCAATCCCAGTTTTAAAAAATCCCCATAAAACAAAACAAAATAAAACACAGATTTTCTTCTGCTTATGCTATGTGGAATCCTCACATCACTCTGTGGGAGTAAAATGCAAGCATTACAATCTTCATTTTGCAAAGAGGTTAAAGCTAATTGCTCAAGGTCACAGAGCTAACCTAGGAAGCACCGTTTTACAGAGAGGCTAAATCCATTCTAAGGGAAGTAAACCTACTAACCAAATATGCAGAGAACGAGCTTGGTAATTAATACAGCTAGTGTATCTAAATGAGGATTTGAACCTTGTACTGCTGATTTCCAATCCAGAGCTCTTTCCACTTCACCCTGTTTGTTTACTGTCTTGCCTTTTTGAAAGTTATTCATGACCTTCCCTAGGAAATTGGAACTAGGCTAGTTACAGAGTATTTATCACTTAGATTAAAAAAGAGAGAGAATAAGATATCCACTGAATAAGACAGCCATCCTTTCAGTTTTACTTTCACAGATCATTAGCTTGCTAATGAGAATTCCAAGTCATGCCACAGTGCTGCAACTCAAATCATTGAGTGATACAGCTGTCTCTAATTCATGGAATAAAAAGGGCATCACATGAATGACAACTTGGGCCAAATTCTCTTCTTGGAACCTTGCTGCTGCACAACTCCAGAGCTGAAATATGCTAAGTATTTCAGAAACTGACAGCAGTTTCCATGCTTCATATTTCTGTCCTTTTTGGCAAAAGTGAACCAAAGTTTGAGCTTTACTTTTTTTGGGAGGGGGTAAGCTTTTTTTTGAAAGGAGCACTGTTTGGGGACCTCAGTAAGAGAGCTTTTAAGCAAATGTTCAAAACCCATTGAGTAACCCATGGGCAGATTAAGGTACGAGTTGGTTTTTAAAAAAGAGGTAAATTACCAGAATGAGTCTATCATTTTTCTCTTTGCATCTAGGCTGGATTGAATAGGGTCATAGCAGAGGTGGAGAGGCAGGGCTTTGGAGTAGAGAAATGAGGACCAAAAGCTAGAGATTTCCTTTTTTTTTTCTTTCAAATAATGGTAACAGAGAAGTCATTTTCTCTGAAAAAAAAAAGAGTATAGTTAAACTAATTTTGCCTTGGGTTAAAGAAATAGCTAGTTAGTCCACTATGTTGTTCTCTGTATCAGCTGGAAAACAGGGTGAATCTGTAGCAGTGTATCATAGTATCATCCATAGCTGGAGGAACTGTTGATTTCAGAATGAGGGAACTTACTCAGTTGGGCAAGGAACGGTCTGTGTATTCAAGCAGAACTGACTCAGGCATCATATAAATAACTACACAAATTATTTATACATAATTTAAGTAGTATATAAAAGACATTTATTAAGCTACACATTAAATGGATATGTGTTATATGCACCCTTGGGTGTCAGTAAATATCTAATTAAATTGATTTGGTCCCCAGGAAAAGGAGTACATTCATGATGGCCCCCATTTGGGGTAGGGGTGGGCACATTTCTATTATTCCATCTCATAAGAAAGAAAATGTTGAGACAGGAAATTCTCTCCATTTATGAATTAGGAAAGACAAAACTATTGTCATACTGGAGACATTTTGTTGGATGTGGGGTTTAATGAGAGGAAAAATGATGTATAGATTAAGTAGAAATGGGCTTATTTACAATAAGTCCAAGGATATTTCTAAATGATCTTTTTCAACTCTGACTTTCATAGAACCACAACACCTTAAAAATATTGTGTGATTTGCCTTCAACTGTAGTCTATTTCTCATTCTTTGTGCATTCTGAGTGGGAAATAGTTTCGGGTGACATTTGATGGGTGTCTAGTCTTTGGTTGTCTACAAAGTGTAGTCAAAAATTGGAGGGAGGGAGGAATGGGATCTGGAACTCGTGACTTTAAATAAAAATGTTAAACAAAATTTAAAACAAGAATTGGGCAATTATATAGTGCTATATTTGGTCCCTGGCAAGACCCTTTTAAAATATTTTTCTGGTGTCTGCTATCTAAACATTTGCTGGAGCTTTTCACCTCAATTTGCTAATACAATAATAGCCTCTATGTCATCCTGGGATTTGGTGGTAGGATTTCAAAGAGGTATATTCCTATTATATGACCTTGAATAAAATGTTTGTTTTTTTACAATTTGGAGTGAGGTTCTAATTTAGAAAGTTGGTTAAGGAAAATCTTTTTTTAAAAAAACAGATAAGAAGATTGACTCCCAGATTGGTGAGGTAACCTGCCCAAGGCAACACAGTTATTAAGTGTTGAAGAAGAGACTGAAAACACTGGCTTCCTAACTTCCAGTTCAATGCTCTTTATAACATTTGGGTGACATGAATTTATTAATTCAGTGTAGTACAGATAATGTATCATAAATGTTATTTTCAAAAGTTGGAATTTTTAAAATGGTCTAGTTCCAAGAATGAAATCTTCTCTTAAGAAAAGGGGGAAACCCTAAACAATGAGAATGGTTAAATGACATGGATACTTCTCAACTTGTGTAATTTTAGTTTCAGAAATGCTTACCTCTTTACACTAGTCCTTTGAAGTCAAGAGAAGGGAAATATCATTTATCCCCATTTTTGCTGCTGGGAAAAGTGAGTCACTGGAAGATATTGGTATTGGGGCCAGTATAGTTTAACACTATGATTTTCATTAGTAACCTGGTTGTTGGAAGAGAAAAATATTTTTTTTTAGAATTTATTTTTTTATTCTGAACTTAACAAGTGCCAAATAGAATTAAAATTTACATACACATAATAGAACAGAAAAAGACACTTTTACATGAAATCATGGATCTCTGTTATGTATAGGTTGTTTTTTGTGTAAATGCATGATACATTATACTAGTAGCTATCAAAGCTGGACTTTTTTCTATAGAACAATATATTTAAAGATGAAATTGAAGGGTGGGCTGACAAAAGGTGGGCATGATGATGAAGCAGCTAGCACTTAGGAGGATAAGATCATAAATAAAAATGTCTTGACAAACTGAAGAATTGATCCAAATCAAAAGAAGTAAATCATAGTTCTGTTAGGAAGGACAAAAAACAAAACCACTGAATACCCCTTTGCCCCAACAAACAAACAAACAAAAACAACACAAGAAAACCTGATCCCCAAAAAGATAAGGCAAATATTAATTTTAGTGGATGGTAATAGGAACATAGATGTTAAGATTTAGAAGGAGCTTTAAAGATCATTGAGTAGTTCAAGCTCCTCTTTTCCCGAATGAGAAAACGATTAAAATGAATCAGTACGTTAGTGAAAACCATGATGCACAAAGCAGGGTACTCTAAACTCGAAAATGCAACTATGAGGATTATAATCCCCATTATATATGACGATAGTTTAAGCCTTCATAAATTCTGAGTTGGTGGTTTTGAGTTGCACAGCAGAAGGTTACTGAAGAGGTGGAAGGATGATTATAGTATTGATGTCCCAGTAAATAAAGGACATTTGGATCTGAAGATGGTTGAGATTGGAACCCTCAAATTGTACCAAAAAGAAATCAAGAGAAAGTAGACAAATAGTAGTAAAATATAGGATAGATTCCAAGGAAAAACGTTATGGTATAGAGTTGGTAAATGTTAGAATAAACTATCCTGAAAGGTTATGCTCTTTCTCATATCTCTTCAAAGTAATATATATTGTCCACCTGTTTGAAAAGCACTCTATGGTCCTGCCTGAAAGGGGGTGGGGTTGGTAGAATACATTAGGTATTTCTCTGCTCTGTGGTTCTGTATCCATGGGCTGGTTAGACTGCATAGATAGATGTAATTAAAGTCAACCATAGATCCTGGATTACCAGACCAGAGCCTAAAGTTTCTAGCTGCTATGTTCTCATTGATCTCAAGACCTTGGTTGCAGGCCAGAACAGTATTAGAACTGGGAAGGCTTGAGTTAAACCCCACAATCTCACAAAACCAACTGTTGTTGTGAGCCAAAATGAACAAATTTGGGGCAGTTGAGTTAACTCTATTCGTAGGTGGATGGACTGGAACCCAATTATGGGCAATTTGGGCAAGAAAAAAATAAAAACGGTTTCAGGAGCTTGGTAGAGGAACACCCAGGGAAATTCTTTGTCAATTGCTTTTACTTTCTTTTCTTGCCTTTTACCACCTTGTGTGGTTGACTTTTACCTTATGTTTGTTAGGTGTTTTTACTAAAAAGATGGCTTTTCTGAATCTTCAGGCATTGAGTGCTTGTTCCAGATTGCTGGTCTACCACCAGGACAACATGTAGGGCAAGTGAGTGGGAGAAAGTGAAGTTAATTCCTTTTTCCAATAAACTTTTTAACTCTCATTTCAGCTCACATACTCCAATGTGCTGACTGTTAGGAAAGGATAGCGACTGGTGGTATTGATGAAGCATTCAGAGAATGTAATATTTCCTGTCCTTATTTTCTTCTCCCGCCATTGAGGTATGGGTGTAGCTGTCTCCAGGACTTCAGTCCCTGTTTGGAAAGAGCCCCTAGGTAAAGTAGAGGGGTATTTCCTAAAGCTAAAGGAATGCCCCTTTGAAAAATTATGCACAGAGTTCAGATATATCACAGAACTACCAAATCCCAGATTCTCATCATTGGAATGGACCTCAGATACCACATTGTACCTGAACAGAAATCCCTCATGAAATAATCCCTGAGAAGTTATCATCCAGTTTTTTCTTAGAGACTTCCAGGGAGGGGCAACCCACTAGCAACTGAAGCAGCCCATTCCACCTTTACCTTGAAGTGTTAGGAAGAGTTTTTTCCACATGGAGCCTAGGCCTACCACTTGAAGCTCTTCATCATCCTGGTCAGCCTGCTCTGTATACTCTCCAAATAATCAATGTACTTCTCAAAAAAGTGTCACCAGTACTAAATAAAATATACTACATGTGGTTTACTAGGGTGGAGTACAGGGCTCTCAACCTCTTTATTCTGGATGTTCTTCTATCTCTTAATTCATCCTAAGTTCACATTGTCTTTTTTTGTTGCTGCCATACTATACTATTGCTCCATATTAAGCTTGTAGTCTAATAAAAATCTTTAGTTCTTTTTCAGAGGAACTGCTACTTATCCAAGTCTTTCCCCACCTCATACAAATCTTGTAAAGTCGATTCTTTGCACATGAGCATAGGCTTTTAAATCTTTATTTATTAAATGTTATCGTATTCTAGTCTGTTGAGATAGTTTGGGATATTAAATTTATTACCCAGTTTTGCTTCATCTGAAAATCTGATAAGAATTCAAGTCATTGATAAAATTTCAGGGTGTTCTAAGAGACTCTGCATTTTTATGCTATTAAGGCTTAATAAGACTAAAGACAGACTTCTGGGAACCTCTACTGGAGATCTTTTTATTAATTACTAATATTTGGATCTGACCAGTTCCCTAGTTTGGAATATATGTCTAACTCACATCTTGTCATCTTTTCCACAAGGGTATGAGGGACTTTGTCAAGTGCTTTGGTATTTAAACTAATGCCTCTTAAAAACAACAATTTTTACTAATTCCTTCCCCAATATCTCATCCTTCTCTGTTACTCATTACATTCAAATCTGGCTTACCTTTGAGTATAAGCTTTATCCCCTTTGCTAGACTATAAATTTCTTAGGCAGGGACTGTCATTTGCCATCTCCCTATCCCTAATTCCTGGCTTAGTACATTGTTTCAGAGGTTCAAAATTGAATTAAATGGAATTGATACCACAAACATCAGCCTTAAGCAAAATTGCAAAGCAATTGAAATTTGCCTCTTCCCATGTCCCCCCCTTCTTTGTCCTTCTCAAAATGTTCAATGTTCTTATCTCTCTCTCCAAGCTGCTCTCAGGATAGGATATGAAAATTGGCTTACACTATAATATAGATTATTAATCACATTATTTATCTCAAGAGAAATTGCTTTAAAATGGGCTCAAAGTCTATAGATAAAGGATTAAATTGACTGTGGTAGAATCTAAGACTTATTTAAGCAAGTGAAGTTCTGGGGCATGGAGGAAGACTTCTAGTGAGTCTGAAATCATCTCATATGTGTCTGGTTTTCTGCTCCACCCATGGGTAAATCTGCTTTGTCAACAAGCCTGTCTTTTAAGTGCTTTGCAAACCTTAAAGCACTATATATGTTATATATCATATATATGCATATATATGCCAATTATGGTTATTTATTTAAAAAAACTGATGAAAGGCAATATATTATTTTCTTAAGAAAAACGACACATACTAATGAAAGTAACAGTGAACTGGGAAGAGACACTGTTTCCTCCCCTGGAAATTGCTTCAGTTCTGAAGGTTTGTATTCATCCATCCATCCATCCATCCATCCATCCATCCATCCATCTCTCACCTTTTCTAAGTAATGTTGCACTTTGTCTTGTATTAACATGAGACTGATTGATTCCCTTTAATCTAGGGAAATGCCAAAATGACATGTTACATCCACTCCCTTTCTTCAGAGACATACTCCTATCCCTATGACTCCTCTCCCACATCCTAGATGTATCATGAGCTATACAATTTACAAAGACAGTTGCTTACCATTTAAGCAACATAGAAGACTTTCCTCTGTAGGAAAAAGCCATCAGAGATGGCCCCTATGGATTTGTCAACAGACAAATCATTGCATTTAAACTTTTTCCGCAACCAATTTTTTTCAGTAACAATTTCCTCATCTACAAGTTTACTAGGCAGTAAATAGCCCCAGTGTGCATAATGAATTCTGACATCATAGGGCCTCAGCACTTATAAGCAGCTGGTTTGCCAGAAGTTTTATTAGCAAGTACCCCCAAGGCTAAACAACAGCCCCTCCCCTTGAACTTTCTATTATAAACCTTACAATAAAACGTTCTTTGGAGTTTTCCTCCTCTTCAATGCCCTCGCTTTCTTCGTGTTCCAAGTTATTCTCCCTCACCCCTCTTTCTAGAATTATTACAATGTGAGGCAGTCAGATAAAAAAAAAACAACTAATGTGTTGGTTGTTAGCTATAGTTGCAAGGTAGCTTTTATGAGCAGACAAGTAATTCCAATATAAAAAGGTGACAGAATAAAAAACTAGTCTCTCAGCTCTCTTTGACACAGTGTGGCCACTGCTGCTCTTCCGGAAGGAGTTACATTTTACCATTTGTTCCCAACCTGGGGCCTATGAAATCCTGGGCAATTCACTTGACCTGAACAAATGAAGGAAACATTTTAATTTGAGAAGGAGGTGGGGAAGCAAAGATTGAAAATTTGTAATGAAGCATTCATTCCCAGATTTCCCAGTGCCTTTCTTATAAGGCCAAAAGCTTTAAGAACATTTGGCTAGTGAATTTCATAATTTCCTTGTGAACCAAAGTAAAAAAAAATAGACCTCATTTTGTAGATAATAACTGAGTCAGAGGGAAATTTAAAGTAATTTGATAAAAATGTTGTGGGATGACTATGAAGAAGATTTGGAGGGATGAATGCTGTTAGTTAGAAGATGTTAGTCATTTGACTTAAAGATTATAGTGTAAGGGGAGCTGACCACAGATTTTTGTTTCTAATTCACAGTGCTTTGTGTTAGTTAAGGAAATTATAACAATTATACAATAATAATAATAGCTTGTATTTATCTAACATTTTCTCATTGTAAAGTGCTTTCACAGTTGTTAACTAATTTTGTCTTCCTAGCAGCCTTGTGAGGTTGTCAGGATAACAATGTACAATCTACATCAGAGGTGTCAAAAACACCATAGATAACCTACAATATTCGCACATGCACTGAGCCAGATTAAAATGCAATTGGGAAATATTTAACAAAATATATGAAAATACACAAAAACAGAGATAATATCACATTTTAAAACTAAGTCAATTTGTGACCTGCAAAGATCCTCGTGCTTGGATTAGTGAACTCCATTACTATTTGAGTTTGATGTCACTGTTTTTTGTTATGCTCATTTTCCAACTAAGGAAATTGGGGCTCAGAGGGATTAAAGAGCTAGTTAGTGGGAGAATTAGGATTCCAACTCTGATACCTTTCTGTTAGGACACTATGTCACCTTAATAATTGTGCTTAATAATGCTATTTAATAATAGCTATTTAATAATGTTAGCAATGCTATTTATCAAAGCAATATAATTTATTAAACCTTAATCAGTGAATAGGCATTGCCTTCGTCAAACTGAGACCTGTTAAAGACCTTAGACTGAAAAGGCCAAGGTCCCCCACTGCATCCTGAGCCATCTCCAGTTGTCCTGTTCCATATCTGGCCATTGGACCCAGATGGCTCTGGAGGAGAAAGGAGGTGGGTGACTTTGCATAGCCCTCCCTCACTTAAATCTAATTCACTTGCAAGTCATGGCATTACCTCCCTGAGGTCATGGTACTCTTCGAGAAAAATAGAGAAACAGCAACAGCAATAAAGAGTTTAATTCTGTAATTCTAAGGATATCAATATGGGGCTAGGCCTGTGATTTCGATGACAGAACTTCCACCAATACAGGTTAATTCCTTCTCTACCATTTATATTCTTAGAGAAAACATTGAGATTATAAAATTATTCTTTACCATTGTTCAAGAATTTTAGAGTTGGAAGGGACTTCAGTGGATCTCTAGTCCAACCAGTCCTCTAAAGGAATCACATACAAGTGATCAGACAAGCAGTCTTTACTTGAACACCTCCAGGAAGGGGAACCTCTACCCCTGAGTTAGCTCATCTCAATAAGTTTTTCCTGATATAAAACCTTAGTTTGCCTGGTTCTGCCCTACGGGGCCAAACAGCAATTTTAACCCTTCTTCTATGATAACACAATCCTTCAAATAATTTGAAGACAGTGGCTATGTTTCCAATGTCCACTCTCTAGCTCCCTCCCCGACTCTAGTCTTCTTTTCTCCAGATCAAGTATATACAGATCCTTCATGGATTCTCAATGAGAAATGAACTCAGAGCCATGTTGAACTGGTTTATGATTTACCAGTTAGTTAGAGTCCTGACTTGAAGCAATCTGAATCCTTCCTGGAAAATTCCCAGTCTGAAGGATCTAGGACTGATTTGGTCATATTAATGTTTGAAAGAGTTGGTGTCAGTTTCAGTTTAGGTTCCCTTTGGTTCCTCCATGGCCTTCCTATGTTGACCCTTGTTGCTTCTTGTTATTGTTATAAACTGAGACCTGTTAAAGACCTTAGCTTGAAAAAGCCTACACTACATCCTAGGCCATCTTCAGTTGTACTGATCTATATCTTGCCACTGGATCCAGAAGACTCCAGAGGAGAGAGTGAGGAAGGAAGGAAGGAAGGAAGGAAAGAAGGAAGGAAGAAAGGAAGGAAGGAAGGAAGGAAGGGAGGGAGGAAGCGAGGGAGGGAGGGAGGAAGCAAGGGAGGGAGGGAGGAAGCAAGGGAGGGAGGGAGGAAGGAAGCGAGGGAGGGAGGGAGGGAGGAAGGAAGGAAGGAAGGAAGGAAGGAAGGAAGGAAGGAAGGAAGGAAGGAAGGAAGGAAGCCATGTTCCCCAACTGACCAGCTTCTTTTCTACTCAAAAAGGTGGTCATTTGTCCTTCATTCCTCAAAGAGGACCATGACATCAGGGAGGTGCTGCCATGACATGGAAGTGAATTAGATTTAAGTGAGGGAAGGCTGATGCAAAGTCACCAGCCTCACTTTATGCAATATTGTACTTTTGAGGATGCTCTATGGCATGAAATCTCAACCTGGTATCTCTAAATTTGGGTTTTTTTAAATTGATAATTGTATTTTGACTTGTTTGGTTTCCTTTGCAATCTTGTG
Source organism: Pseudocheirus occidentalis (assembly GCA_028646575.1). Classification (NCBI taxonomy): domain Eukaryota; kingdom Metazoa; phylum Chordata; class Mammalia; order Diprotodontia; family Pseudocheiridae; genus Pseudocheirus; species Pseudocheirus occidentalis. The sequence continues at coordinate 128,690,328 of CM053594.1, read as the reverse complement.
TATTTTATTTAAAGCATTTTAAAACATTATTCTGAGGAGTCCATAGGCTTCCCCAGACTTCCAAACAGGTCCATGGCACAAAAAAGGTTAAGAACCCTTGCATGTCTACGAGGAACCTTCATAGCTTATGTATCAGATGTTTGGACATCATTTCCCCTCTTTCAACACAACCATTCATCATAATTTTTCCCTTCTTTGGCAAGAAAATCATCTAAGAAGGTTTAAAAATTTGTGCTACTTTATCAAACTAATGACAGAAATGTCTGAGTTTTGATTGGCTGAAGTCCTGGATTGGAGAAGTACCATTTGGGTTTTTCTTTAGTTCTTCCAAAAGAATCGTGAGTTTCATTGTTATTGCATAGGTTATCTGGAGGTCAGTGGGCTAACAGGTTGTTTGGATTTCCTAAAATTGTGCCTTTCCCTAAATGTGGTTGAATAGATTAAGCAAGACAGCATACTAAGCCTCTCACAATGCTGCTATTTTTGATTCCCTCTGCTACCCCTGATAGAGGTATTTTAGGGCAACATGATCTTAGAGAAGACTGTTAAGCCAGAAGCCATAAAACCTTAAATTCTTCACACTCTCTATAGATTCAGTGAGTTTCCAGCAGCATTTAGAACAAAAGGCTAATCTGGAAGTTATTTGTGTGAATTTCAGGAAATGGTTTACATTTTGTAATCATTTTTTCTTTTGATGGACACTTTTTTCAGATAGACAACTTTCAGTTTAGATAGGGAGGCTGTCCAAAATCCAGCTGCAAATGCAGATCTTTATGAGTTCATGAACTATAAGGAATAAATGTCTTGAATTTGCAGCACGTCCTTAGAATCATCCAAGTTTTTCTATTTAAAGAAAAAAGGGGGGAAAACCAGGCTAGATTAATTTCCTGCTTTCAACAGGAAACTTATTTGCATATGAAATTAGATTTTATGATAGTATGTGTTGGGAATTCTTGACTGAGAAAAATATGTTCCTTTAATCTATAGTGCTGTTGAATTGTGAAAGGACTCTAAATGCTGACACACACAGTATTAACTTTTCAGAAGTAAGGGAAGATTTGTCCTCTCATCGAATAGTTTAGAATGAACTTAATCTTGCCTAGTGAAAGAGAATGTCATTAGTTTAGTTTATTCTGGGGGAGTAGTGATTCTAAATCTAATTCAACATTGCCATTTGCTAATCTGATTAGCTTTCCTATTTGCAAAATGGAGGTAGCAAACTGTTGTGACTATTTCCCAGCTTGAAGATTATAATAATCAAGACACAAAGTTCTGTTATATTCTGGTGGAAAGAGAACTGGATTTGGAATTTGAGGACCTGGGTTCAAATCCCATTTTTGACACTTAGTACCTGAGAGACTTTGGACAAGTAACAACCTCTCTGGGTGATGGTTTCCTCATCTGTAAAATGAATTTGTTGTTCAATCGTTTTTTTTCCCAGTTGTGTCTGACTCCCTGTGACCCCATTTAGGCTTGTCTTGGCAAAGATACTGAAATAGTTTTGCCTTTTCCTTCTCCAGCTCATTTTACAGATAAAGAAACTAAGGCAAACAGGGTTAAGAAACTTGTTCAGGTTTACACAGCTAGTAGGTGTCTGAGGTTAGATTTGAACTCAGGAAGATGAGTCTTCCTGACTTCAGACCTGGAACTTTATTTATTACTTTACCTGTCTGCCCTAAATGTAAAATGAATATGTTAAATTAAATGGCCTTTATGGTCCTTTGAGTTCTGGGAACATGATCTTATCAACAAGTATTTATGAAGCACCTACTAAATGCTAGGTAGTGTGCTGGTACTGAAGATGCAAATACAAAAATGAAAATTTCTGTTTTCAAAGACTTTATATTCTATCAGAAGGAACAATACATTACACATGTAAGTAGCTATAAAATGGTAGTTGTATTTCATGTTTGAAGAGGACCAAAATGACATTGCAATGTACAGTGTGTCCATCTAAGGTTGATTACACAAATACAAGCTTGCAAGACTCTACCACAAGTCAGGCATAAATAGTCCATACAAACATTTAGAGTAGAGATGGCTCTAAATTTTCACGTCTTGTGTTTCTTTTGAGCTACTGCAATTTTGCTTTGCTCATAGAGCATAGCACCTTCTTTGATAAGGGCATACAGTGCTATGATATTCTGTGCCAGCATTTCCCAAGCCTCATAATTGATTCCAAAGTTCTTCAGAGAGACCTTGAGAACGTCCTTTTATCTCTTCTTCTGGCCTCCATGTGAGTGCTTGACTTATGTGAGTTCTCTGTAAAAGTCATTTTTTACTATTTTGACAAAATAATCAAATGACATTTGAACAATGTGGCTAGATCATTACAGTTGTGCTCTCTTGAATAAAGTTTGAATGCTTAGCCATTGAACTCAATAAAGGAGCTCAGCATCTGGTATCTTATCTTGCCAGGTGATTGCCAGAATCTTCCTAAGACAATTCAAATGGAAGCAAGTCAGTTTCCTGGCATGGCACTGGTATACTGTCCAAGTTTCACAGGCATACAGACATTAGGTCAACACAACAGCTCTGTAGACCTTCAGTTTGGTATTTACTCTAGTACCTCTTCTGTCCCACACTTTTCTTCAGGGACTCCCAAACACTGAGCTAGCTCTGGAAATGTGTGTGTGTCAGCCTCATAATCTATTTGGACATCCCTGGAAAGTATACTGTCAAGGTAAGTGAACTAATTCACAGCATTCAAAATTTTTCCATTTGCTGTAACTGATGGCTTCATGTATGGGTGGTCATATTGCCAATGCAATATTTAGAGTGCCCATGATCATGATAAAGATTGTGACTATAAATATCGCATGACATTCTATTGCAAAATATACCAAACTTTCTATATGGGGGACAGAACTGAAGCATTTATTTAGACACAAACAAACCCAGTCCCCAAACCAGTAAGCCAATTCCATCATAGTACCAAAGATATTAAGAAGCTATAACAATATTGAGAGCCACAGCATCCTTCAGCCTTCCCACAAAGCAATACAAGATCAATATTTATTCACAAATCTCTCTCTCTTCTTGTCTGAACACCTCTCTTTCCCACTGTCTCTCTATCTCTGGCTACCAGCTTCCTGTGAGCTCTGCTTCCCTTCAGCAAATTCCCTCCATCACAGTTCCATGTGATTACATTCAGCCTTTTAGGGGGCTAAGTTTACTTTCAAAGCAGGGGAGGTCTTCAAACTCCTCACTAGGTCTATTAAGGGGCAGGTAAGATCTTCAAATTCCCATTCCCATTACAATGGTGTGGTGCTGGCTGTTTTCTTGGTGTTAATCATCAGACTAGAATTAGCATAAGTAGCAGAGTACTGATTTGTAGACTGTTGCCTCTGAAGCTGCGTTGAGTGCACGAGCATCTGTGAACAAAAAAAAAAATCATGCACCAGCTCTCCTACCACTTTAGTCTAGGTTTGTAGCCTTTCCAAGTAAAATAATTTAACATCAGTGAGGGAACTGACCTTGTTGAAGGCATCTTTCAACAGCACTGAAAATATAGTGCATGGGAGTAAGCATACAGCCTTGTTTCACTCCATTGAGGACTGGGAAAGTGGGAGAGCATCATCCATTATCTAGAATCCAGGTAATCATGTCATCATGAAATTGATGGACAAACTGATAAAGCTCTCTGGACAACTAAATGTTGGCATAACTTTTTCTTAAGCCCTCATGACAGATAGTATCAAAGACCTTGGTCAGATGAACAAACATTGTGTAAGGACCTCTGTTCTGCTACTGGCATTTCTTCTGGAGTTGTCAGGTAGCAAACACCATTCCTTATCCCTTTCTGAAGCCACATTGGCTCTCAGGTAGATAGTCATCTTCCAGATGAAGGAGCAGCCTATTAAGGGGAACTCTGGCAAAAATCTCGCCAGCAATGACTAAGAGAGAGACTCTCCTGTGATTGTCACAGGACATCCTATTCCCCTTTCCTTTATAGAGATGGACAATGGAGACATCTTTGAACTCCTTGGGAACAACTTCCTCTCACCATACAACCCAGAAAACTTCAGTCAGTTTTTGTATGAGCAATGGACCACTCCCACCCCCCCACTCCCACCCCCCCAGCTCATAAAACTCAGTTGGAATAGAATTAGGACCAGGTGCTTTGCCACATGAGAGGAGCCTAATGGTATTCAAAACCTCTTCTTCAATTGGAAATTTGACTAGAGAGGGACTGACTTTAACCTGAGGTAAAGGGTCAATGGCTTCATTGTTGGTTGATCACAGTATGTTGAAAACACTATGGAAATGTTCAGTCTACCTCTCCAGGATCATGTCCTTATCACTAATTGGCACAGCTCCATCAGCACTTTGTAGTTGAGATGTACTATAGATTTTTGGCCAATAAATAGTCTTTAGGGCATCATAAAAATATTTTGGATTGTTCTTATCAGCATAAAACTGAATTTCCTCTGCTTTTTTTGCTTAGTCAAGAATCCTGAATCTCTCTAACCTTCACTTGCACTTTACTTTTGGTGCAGTTAAGTCCTGCCTTCTTAGAGACAAATGAACTTTCCCTCTGGTAAACCCCATGGAGTTCTTGTTTTTCATTTAGCAGCTTCTGAATTTCCTCATCATTTTCATCAAAGGAGTCTTGATGCTTGTGAGTGTACTGACCCAGATGAATAAGTTCAGTGCTGTATGACAAATCTCTAAATCTTGCCCCTTCCTTTTCTTCTCCACTGTTGTCAACTATGTGTTGGCTCAGCTTTCCTTCCAAGTTAGCAAAGAACTGTTCACACTTGGAGAAGCACTTGAATCTATTAACACTTTATCTTTTGGCATTTGTTTTGCTTTGAGGTTACTGCTTTTGTGGAATGTGAATGTTTAGCTTAGAGAGAATAGTTTATGATCAGTCCAGAACTCTGCACTACACATGCCTTTATTACTCTCACATCCTGTCTTTTCTCCTTACAATCTCATTGTTTATTAAATGCCAATGTTTGCTGCAAGAGTGCAACCATGAAGTTTTATTGCATTCAGGTAAATGGAAGATGGTGTTGGTGATGAGAAGGTCATGAGACACACAAGTCTTCAGTAGTAAGACACCATTAATGTTTCTCTTTTTTACTCTATTCCTCCTAAGTCCTCCCTGCCATGTCTGATAGTCTGTGCCTACTCTGGTGTTAAAGTCACCTAGAATTACAAGTTTTCCCTCTTTCAGGGCATTAATGAAGAGGGTCTCCAGATATTCAAAAATTTTTCTTTGATTTCATCAGGGTGGTCATGGTGGGAGCATATATGCTGCTGATGGTGGCATGTTGTTTTTTTGCAAGTGACAATCACATTGTCATAAGCCTGCAGTTCACTTCTTTGGGGAGGCATACAAGATTGTTGACTAGATTAGTTTTGATTGCAAAAAGGTACTCCCCATCATTGCAACCATTCCAGAAAAACGTATATCCCAATCTGACTTCAGCAAGCTTGCCTTCATTTGCCAACCTTGTTTCACTCAGGGCTGGTTTTGGATGTGACACCTGCTGAGTTCTCTTGCAAAAAAAGCTATTCCTCTTTCAGGTGTACTGGATTTCATGTTGTCCATAAGCCTGTGCACATTCCATGTACCAATGGCAAATGGAAACATCTTTTCAAAAGTTTTGTAAAATTGTTTTTCAAGTGCAGGGTGGAATCCCTCCCCGATGTGGTAAACAGGCCATAGGGTGGGTGAAATGGACAGTTCTTAGATCACCTGTTTTAGTCCTTTTCTCATGCCTGGATGTCAGCAGGGCAGTCCTTTAAAAAAGGCTGCTCAGACACTTAGGGGGCTGCCAAATCCCACTGCTGCTTCAGTCTAGTGATAAGATAACCCTATGGCTTGGGCCACCTGTGTGCAAAGTTGTGACTGCAGTTCTCAGTTATCTGTACCTACTGCTTCATCACTTGTCCATTGTCACAGGACTTTGAAGTAGGTAAAAATGGTAAGATGGTATGGAGGATGTCTTACCTCACACATAAATTGGATTTAAATGAGGCAAAGTTATGCTAAGTCACTGACGTCACTCTCTCTTCCAGAGTCATTGAAAGTTCAATGACAACACTAAAGTCAAGAGGACTGGCCATGGCCCTGGCTGCAGTGGCATCTTCAATGTCTAACCAAGCTCTAAGTGCTTCATAGTAATATAATGGTAATGGGAATTTGAAGATCTTCCCTGCTTTGAAATAAACTCTGCCCCTTAATAGGCTGAATGCGGTCACATGGAGCTTGTCATGGGAGGAGTCTGATGAAGGGTGGAGCAGAGCCCACAGGAGAAGCTTGCTTAGGGGAGGCTTGTTTTTCAGAAAGGCACATACCTTTTGTTACTTTGTAATTAGGCAGTGGGTCATGAAGGTTGTGATATCCTCTGACCCTGAAGAAGGATATATATATATTCTCAGATGAGGTTTTGTGTTGGGATTTGCTTATGGGAAGAGTTGTGTGATTTGGTTAGATGAGACTCTAGGCAGCTGTTGAGCCCCCTGGCTTTGAAAACCCAGATGTTGGTCCTTCTCTCTCTGGTAAGTAACTATGTAGGTATGTGATGGTCAGACAACTAGAAGCCCTGTCTGTTGGTCTGTTGAATTGTGCTGTTTTCTCTGTCTGTATTGTTTGTCTGCTTGTAACTTCTGTTTGTATTTTATGAAGTTCAGTGTGCCAGCTTTTCCCCCTAAACTAGGTAAATGATATATGTTTGATTAAAATAAGATGGCTAACCATTTTTGAGTTGCTTTCCTTTAGAAAAGTGGATCAAAGAATCTGTGCTAGCAGCCACCCTGGCTATGCTAGGGTGCTTGCTGCTACAAGTACTAGCTTTCGCCACCTTCATGGCTGTCGGAACAAATTGTTCTCGTCCACCCATTCTGCTGGGGGGAAGTTTTCACATGCTTGAGGTAGACACTCCCCTAACTCACCCACAGTTCTGAAGTCCTTTGATTACCTTCAACCTGGTTTAGCCCATCTGCTAAAATGGCTTACTCAGGTATAGCTGCTGCACTTGCTACAGCTTCTTGGAACCACAGGTTAGAGTTGGGTGACCAGTTGCACACCAAAAGTGGAAAGCAGCTCTAAAAAGGGCTCAGCACACCTCATATCAGAGGTGTTAATCTTCCCTGAACACTCATACAACCTAGATATAAAATATTTAAGGTATATGCAGAAAAAGTAGAGTAAAAGTAATGAGGGAGGATCAGGAAGCACCATTAATAATAATGATAAGCTAACATTTATATTAGTGCCTATTATGTGCCAGACACTGTGCTAAGCAGCTTACAATTATAATTTAATTTGATCCTCACAACAACCCTGGTAGGAAGTTGCTATTATTATCATACCCATTTTACAGATAAGGAAACTGAGGGAAAGAGAAGTTAAGTGAGTTGCCCAGGGTTATATAGCTATTAAGTGTATAAATCCAAATTTGAACTCAGGTCTTTCTAATTGCAGGCCCTGTGCTCTCTCCATTGTGCCACCTATGACCAGGACAGGGTCAAGAAAGTTCTCCTTCAGGAGGGTTTTGAACTGAAGTTTGAAGGAGGGAAGGGATTTTAGGATCTGGTGTTAAGGGTGAGGTATATTCCTAAGATTCAGTTTAACTGCTTAGTAAATTTGTAAGTTTTGACTCAGGGAACATCATGACCAAAGAATAAAAATTACAACTAAAGGGCAATGGAGAGACCCATAGTGGGCATGTTGCCAATGATAAATTTTGTTGTTAAAGATATCAACAAAGAGATTTGACTAAAGAGGAAAAAAAGATGAAGTGGTCATGATTGATCGATAATGATGGATAATGTATAAACAGACACATATTATATTACCATCCATGTAACATTGAGTTTGTCTTTTTTTTTTTTTTTTTTGCTTTTTGGAGGGGGGAAGACAGGGCAATTGGGGTTAAGTGACTCGCTCAAGGTCACACAACTAGTAAGTCTGAGGCCAGATTTGAACTCAGGTCTTCCTGACTCCAGGGTTGGTGCTCTATTCATTGTGCCACCTAGCCACCCCAACATCAAGAGTCCTAAAGGGAAGATCCCAGTACAATGTGTGGCCCTTCCTTTCTCCTCCCCACCCCCCAAGGTTTTTGACAAAGACCATACCTTGCCAGGAGAATTTGATGGAATTAAATTCTGCATGTTAGAGATATCAACTATATTTGTGAAATCACAAATCCATTGAAAAATGGGCATTTCATAGTCCTTATAGCATTCATCCTTTGGAGGTAAGTTTTCTGATACAAGAATAAGAGGTGACTCTGTAACCTTGGAATTATAAAATTTCACCTTTTTTAGAATGGCATTTTACTTCAGACTTTTATTTGTCATTTTCATTTAGGGTGACTCCCCAAGTGAGGATGTGTGGAGCTATAAATTAGAAACACCCATCTTTAAAGCACCCTTTGATTTCCTTGATTGTTGAGATTTAGTGATGGATAATCTCTAAAGGAATAAATAGAATTGAAGTAGGCAGTCATCTATCTGGTATGATTTGACAAGTCCTGTATTTATTCCCCAAATCTCCTCTAGTGCTCTTTCCTCATATTATGTTTCCTTACTCCCTGACCTCAGATGTCTATCATTTAAAGCAATGTGGTAGAATGCTAAATAGGGACAGATTTAAAATAGAAGACTTGGGTTTGTTGTTTATTTTCTGTGTGACTTTGTAAAAATCACTTAACCTCCCTGAGCTTCACTATTCTAATGTTTAAAAAGTTCCTGTCAGCTCAAAGTCTAAGATTCCCTGAGGAAGTCAATATAAGGGCAGGAGCTTTGTCTCCAGAAGCCATTTCTAAAATGGATATCTTAATTGAAAACAGAAAAAGGGCCAACTTTAGTAGTTGTGGTGGTGGGAAGGGTATGCTAGTAAATGTTTAACTATCATCTCTCAAAAAAGTACACATAGCACACTTTCAAGTTTAATTTGTATTATTGATATGTTCTCCACCACTTTCTTAACTTTAAACAATCAACATCAGTAAATGAAGTCTTGATTTTTAGTGTTTGACAACTTCCAAGGCATAAATGCTTATTTTGAAAATTTAACTATCAGCTCTATTAAGCTGTTGGAGTTGGCTCCAGCACAGCTCTAGGTGGTAGTGAGGTAAGCCTTCTTTTCTCCTCTTACATCAGTCTAAATCATTATCACCTTGGAGAATTTGGAAAGCCTAGAGAAACTGAAGGGATAAAATACATCTCTATAGCAAATGAAGCGCTAGGTCAGGGCAAGAAGGGCTCAGACGAGGAGGTGTCTAAGAGGGATAAAGATAGGGCAGATAGGGATCACAGTTTGGGCTCAGGGCTTGTTCTAGGTGCCAGGATTCCATTGAAATGCTTTAGTCCACACAGCCCAGTTCTAGGGTGTAACTCTCTTTTGGCTGTACTTGTTCCTTCTCCCAAAAGTTTGTCATCCTAAAAACAACTTTTTAGTCTCCTTGGCAACACCTTCTCTACAGCCTAAACCTGTTCTACTTTCTAAAAGCCTTCCTAGATGTGGTTAATGGGTTCAGAGAATGTTCCAGTAAGAAAAAATTAATAAATATTGGACACAGAGATTCTTTTTTTTGTCTG
>CM053594.1:128655145-128680670 GCA_028646575.1 Pseudocheirus occidentalis | reverse complement strand
AGAGAGAGAGAGAGAGAGAGAGAGAGGAATAAAATGGAGCAGGGGGAGAGGAAGAAGGGGAAGGAGAGGGAGAGGGAATGGGAGTGGGAGTGTATACAGGCTCTGGCCTTAATCTAGCTCCAGAAGTGTCAACAATTCCTTTTGGGAAGTTGCCCTATGGAGAGTCTGGATTTAACAGATCATACCTTTCTAACTTATCAGTAGGTCAAAGTCCTTGAGGGAGACTGGCAAGTGAGGAGGAAAAAACAGCACAAGGCACCCTGGGTTTTCTGGAGTTTTTTGGAGTTTATGGTGCCAGAAAAGTGCCTTAGGTTGTTCAATGCCATTGAATAAGAAAGGGGCTCTGAAATAGCTGCATACTATGCACAGCAGAGTAAAAAAAAAAAAAAGAAGAAGACTGTGTGTGTGTGTGTGTGTGTGTGTGTGTGTGTGTGTTTTGTAGGGTAGGGGATTGGCAGGCTTTTGCTTGTTTTCCAATGGTACTTCCACTCAAAGCTGATAGAAATATGTTTAACTGTATTATTTAATACTACACATGTGCGCACCAGTTTGAAGATGGGTCATAAACATTTGAACTATATTGGATGGATAATGGGGACATTTTGGCTCTGGGCTATATTGAACTTTGCCTATTCCAGAAATATCACACAAGACATTCTCAAGACACTTGGTGATGCAAAACATATTTATCTACTTATTATAGACAAAAATCTTAAAGAAAAGCTATGCTTCATCTTCTTCCAGATAAAAAGGAATCTGTGTCCAATATTTATAAAAAGAAACATTTTTCTTCACTTGAAAATCCCCAAAATCCATCGGCCTTGTTCAGGAAGTTTCTCAGAGTTTAGAGAATGATTGGAAGAGGAAAAATGTTGCGGATGCTCTGTGTGAGGCATCTTGCTTCTGAAGTCTTATAAAAAACTTTCTCCAAGACCAAACATATCTTTCAGCCTGATGTCATTCATTCTTGTCAGAATAACCAGGGTAAATTAGAAGGCTCATGTTGTTTAGTGGGTAGTGTTGTTGACATGGAGTCAGGAAGACTCTGTATTGAATCTTGCCTCTCACATGCGTTAGCTATGCGACCATAGGCAAGTATTTTAGCATCTTCAAATCTTTGTTAGTAAAGTCTGTCCTGCTTCTCGGTTTGGTTTGTGGTTTGTTTGTTTAGGGGAGGAGCTAGGATCTCATCGGTTTGGGGAACTCCTCGGTATGGGAACTTCCCCTTCACTTTTAAAGTTCTGAGGCTTTTCTTGAATTTGTAGTTTTAGTGAGTCACCTGGAGCACTGAAACATTAAGCAACTTGCCCACCGTCATGTAGTTAGTATGTTTAAGAGTCAGCACCTGAAACCAGGTCTTTCTGACTCTAAGGCCAGTCTTCCATCCACTGCACTACACTGCCTTCCCTTTGCCAACCGTGTATTTTATGGAATATCTTTAAAAAAACAACAAAGGGAAAATTTTTTAAACGATATTTGGATCTATATTAAGGAGGATCCGAGTGGCATGGTGGAATGAGTACTGGACTTTCAATACAAAGAAATTGGGTTATATCCTGGCTTTGCCACTTGTTAGTGGTGTGACCATAGCTTAATTTCTTTTTTTTTTCTTTGCTTTTTGGAGGGGGAAGGCAGGGCAGCTGGGGTTAAGTGACTCGCCCAAGGTCACATGGCTAGTAAGTGTTAAGTGTTTGAGGCCAAATTTGAACTCAAGTCCTCCTGACTCCAGGGCTGGTGCTCTATTCATTGTGCCACCTTACTGCCCCCTAGCTTAATTTCTGAACCTCATTTTCCTCATCTGTAAGTGGGGATAATAACACTTGAATATCTCTTTTTAAAAAATTGATTTTTTTATTTACTTTTAGTTTACAAGATTCAGTTCCACAATCCCTTGAGTTTCAAATTTTCTCCCTTCCCTCTTCCCTTCCCCTCTACCCCCATGTTGGCATGCAATCAAGTATAGGATCTGCAAATACTTTCACATTGGACATTAGTCTGGTTGTATAGAAGGGTTGTATGAGTTGAATGGAGTGAACAATGGGAAAAAAGAAAGAAAACCAAACATGAAAAAGAAGGATAGCATGTAGATTGCTTCAGTCTCTACTTAAACTAATATCTCTTTCGCAGTTGTGAGGTGTGACTTCTCAAATAAAGCATTCTGTAAGCTTTAAAGGACCTTATAAACATAACCAAACATTATTTTCTAAAGGGTTTCCTGTTTTTAAATAACCGTTTTGAAAACATTTAAGCACCTATACAGGGAGTAGTGTCTGTCTCGTATTGGGGAGATATTTTTTCTCTTGAGAGGATGTTATGCTTACTGTAAGAATGGGCCCAGTTTCAATAAAGTGGTCATTGTCCTGTTTATCATGTTGTATGTACTATATATGGATCAAATGAAGCAAAGGTTGACACAAATAGAGAAACTAGGAAGTAAGCCATCTTTTATGACTTCCAGTCTTGAGATGTTGAAGGTTTCCCATAAGACCTTTTTCTAGTCTTTATCTCTGGCATTTACTAGGTGTGTGACCATGGACAAATTCTTTAACCTCTCTGAGCCTGTTTCTTCATTTGCAAAATATACATAAAGACACTTGCATTACCTACTTTCCTCACAGAGCTGTTTAAAAAAATGCTTTGCAAAACTATAAATGTAATTAATTTTTTTGCGCTTTTTGTGTTTTTTTAGGCAATTATTTAGACAGTTCTTTTAAACTTACCTTTCAAATGTAGGATATAGTGGAAAGAACGTTGGAATTAGTTCCTGAAGATGAAGGTTCAAATTCTGTTTTTTTTCACTTATTACCTGTGTGACCTTAAACAAGTTAATCGCTATGAACCACAGATTACTTTTCTGTAAAATGAAGGGGTTGGACCAGATGACCTTTAATCTCTCTTCCAGTTCTAATTCTTTTCATGATGTCTATGGACTGTGATTTTTCTTTTTAAAGTAATGAATGTATTTTAGCAACCAATTTATGATCATTGGTCGAGGACATACTTATCTAGAATGAGAGTAATATGGAGTTAACAGTTCAACCTTTCAGCTACTCATAATAATGAATTACTCATAATAGTAACATCAAAAGATGTTAGTAAAAATAAGATGTGCCTTAATAAATATTATAAACAAATAAATAATTAAATTATAAATAAATAATATAAATAAATTATACAGTGGAGTAGAATAGGTTAACTTCATTTGTTACCACCCTGCTATGTAATAAGTCAACAGGTTTGAGAGAGACTTTACCCTCTTAAAATAACCATTCTGTTCAGTCAATATTTATTTATTTAGAAGAGCCACAGAATTCCAGTGGTGCTATGTCAGTGATGAGACCCGGAAAAAGGAAGAAAAGCATTATGAATAATTCATCATTAATAACACAAGCAGTAGCTATAAACTTGCCACTTGAGAAAATTAATTGCTTAATATGGTGATGGTTGTAGCTCCCTATGCTTTAATTTTAATTTTGTGGATTTTATTTTTGAGTGTCACAACACAGTTTCAGTTGTGTTTGTCTGGAACATGGGGAGGTGAAGATCTGGGAGACTGGTTGAGCAAGATTCTGTGTGTGTGTGTGTGTGTGTGTGTGTGTGTGTGTGTGTGTGTGTCCATCTTAGTTTCAGAAGAGTGTAAGTAGATGCCCTATGTTATTTATGAGAACCATCTGGCTTTGTTTATTGCTGTTTGTAGTTCACATGTGAGGATCCCATTTGGAAGTTTTCTGTGTGGCTAGAACCAAAAAAAAAAATGTAGTGGTGGATTCATACTTCTATCATACAGCTGCTTCCATGGAAATGTAAATCTGACAGTATTTACCGAAATAGTCAACTACTGCCCCTTTGAAAAATGACCCTCTTTTACATGACCAGTGTAATACTCATTGTGCTGTTAGATGTTCAGGATTCCTTTTAAAAAATCATCATTGTTTGATTGTGGAAGTATAGCAGAAGAGAGTATGGACCAATAGTGAAAATAAGGGAAGAGTTAGGAGACAGAGCTTCAAATGTACCAGTGTTTCCCAGCAGGATCCTTGGTTCTCCAGATAACTACTACCTGTAAAATGGTAATAATGTACTTGATTATCTTAGCTAAGTAGGTATTGTGCAATGAGAAATTGTGGATTTTATTCCAAAGCCACGGGTTTACTATTCCCTCCCTCTACTGCCTAACTTTCTTCAGGTGTGTAGTTGATCATAATGAGGATTGAGTGAGAGAGTATAGTAGATAGATCAGCTCAAGTCCATCACCACTATGAGAAAAGCAACTCAAGGTCATACAGTAACTGGTGGTGAGCCAGTTGTGTATTCAAGGACAACACATTTTTACCTCCCTCTATCTATGTGGCTGTTATAAATCTTAAGGGAACTCTACCTGCAAATGAATATCCTGCATATGCCAAGAGATGTCAAGATGAGAGCAACCTATTAAAAAACTGGCATATTAAGAAATAAGAAGGTATATGTCCTGCCTTTCCTCAAGAGTACTGAGATGGACACCTTGTGGTCTGAAAAAAGGCATCATTATTGGACAATCTTTGTTGCTAAAAATGGCTGGAGATCTTTGCATGGCTTGTTGGTTATTCTAAGAGGGTAGGTGATTATTTATTCTTTTGGGGATTCTCTCTCAAATTTGTTTTATTTTATTATTATTACCAGGAGTGGCAGCAATACAATATTCACAGAACTGAAGGTAACTGTAAATATGCCAGCATAGTGTTCAATCACAAAATACAACAGACTCTCCATATAGAAGACAGAAGCAACAACATTTGTTCAGACACCAGAAAACCAAATTCATCATAGCAACATAAAAGTTAATATACCATAAAGTAGCAGACAGCCATAAAGTAGCCTTCCCACAAACCAACACAAGCCTAGCTGTTATAGCAGGTGATAAACAACTAACATTTACTCACAAGCCTAAGTATCTCCCTTGGTTCAACTTCTCCTCCCTCCATCTATAACTGATCTGACTATCAGGTTCCTGTGGGCTCTGCTCCACTCTTCAGCAAGCTCCTCTGCCCACAGGCTCCATTCAATTACATTCAGCCTATTAGGGGGCAGGGAAAGTCTTCAAATTCCCTTAGGCTTATTAAGGGGCAGGGAAGATCTTCAAATTCCCATTAATATTACACTACACTTCTAATAAAAAGAATTGACCTATGTGCCCCCGCCCCCATTTTGTTAATTTACACTTTAAAAGCCCTCATTTTTATTTTATACTTCAGTTATGGGTAGCTGAAAAATTTAATTGTTAGTTATTACTTATTACATTTATTCTAGAAATGCCCTGGACCAATGGATAGACATTTTTTTTTTCTGAAACATTGATTTAAAATAAAATCAAGTTAGGTGTGGTGACAAGCTTCTGTATCCCCTGCTACTAGGAGAAATGAGGCTGATGGATCTGTTGAGCTTGAGAGTTCTGATCTATTGTAGGATTAAAGATATGGTGAGCACTTGAAAATAATGGTGAATCAGCCCAGGCTGAACCAGCCCAAGTTAAACCTTCTGTACTGATGCGTAATGGGATTGGACCTATGAGTGACTACTGTATTTCCAGTTGTGGGGAGAAAGGAGGGCTTGGTTTTAAATAAACTAGCAAGTAGATAAAAAAACAGATAAATCAATAATCAAAGAAAGTTCTTGTTTTTAAAAAAAACATATAGAGGATACTGTCCAAGGGACAGTAACATTTCAGCAATTAAAAAGTATTTAGTAATAACTAGCATTTAAGGTTTGCAAAGTACATTACAAATATCATCTCATTTTATTCCAACAATTATCCTGGAAGTATGTGCTATATTGTGATCATTTTACATCTGAGGAAACTGAGGTAGACAGATCTTAAAGTGACTTGTCCTAGGCCACAAAGCAGCTAAGCATCTGAGGCAGAATTTGAATTCAGATCTTTCTGATTCCAAGTCCAGCATCCTAGTCACTGTGCCACCTACTGGTCTATTTATATAATGAATTAAGATTTACAAAAATTATTTATTCATTCATTCATTCATTTGTTCATTCGTTCATTCATTCATTCATAGACGACATGGGAAGGTAGGTAGTCCAAGTATTTAAAGAATACTTTCTCTTTTACAGATGAAGAAACTGAGACTCCTAAAACTATTATGAAATGAAAAGGTTTACTTTTTTGTTTGTTTAAACTTATTCTTATGTCTGGAAACATGCTCACTTGATATATTTTGTGAGCCACAGTCACACTAAAGTTGATACACATCAGAGTTAACAATGTATCACTGTTAAGTTTCCTTCTCCTCCTTTTAAAGAGAAAGGAGAAAGGAAGGAGGGAGAAGAAGGAATGGAGAAGGAGGAAGGAAGAAAGAGGAAAAGGGGGAGGGAGGCAAGGAGAGGAGACAGGAGACAGGAGAGAGAAAGACAGAGATAGAGAGAGAGAGAGAGAGAGAGAGGGAGGGAGAGAGGGAGAGAGAGAGAGGAGGAGAGAGCATTCCTATGTGTATGATCTGGAACTGAGGAAGAGAATCTAGTATTTCTTCCTCTACTTCAAGTGTTGCATAGACATGAACTGTATCTTGATATAAAGATCAATGGTCACAACAGGATAAGCAAGTTCCTGTTTAGCTGAGTTGATGAGGGAATAGCAAAAAGCCAGATGATAGGGTTGAGGTTTCTGCAACTGATTGATCCAGAGAGAAGTCTAATTCCTAGCTGTCAATGACTATTGTAAGTAACCATTATCGTATCTCCTTGTAGTTGGTATGAGAAATTTGCATTAAGCACATGAACTGTCTACTTTTGTTATCCATCAGGGGAACTATAAAGAGTGGGGGAGATGAGATTAGCTGAGGTGTTTGTAGTTCTATGATATTTATACCCCATTGCTCTCAGTCCCCCCCCCCCCCCCAATCCCATTAAAGTATTTAGTAAGTTTAAAATCCTTGTTCAGGTGTTTTGATCAACTTCTACTGTTGACAAGGAACAGAGTGGGCAGTGGGGTAGGGACAAGAGCTGTTCATTGAAACTTGTGCTCCTAGATAAGGGTGTGGTGCTGAGGTAGTGGTATGGATCTAGTGATTAAAGGATATCATTGTCCATGGTCCTGACTGCTTAGAGAGGTCTATAATATATCCATCACTACATTTATTTGTTCATGTTATCTCCTACTTACTAATTTTATATCACCTGTATATTTATCTTGTTTCAGTCTTCTAGATGCTGAAATGCACTTTTATCAGTTCACCCAACATGATGAGGATTCAGGAAACTAACTTAAAGTGACCCAGTTCCCTGGAGACTTATTTATAAATTTATAAAACAGACTATGTGTTATTAATTAATTATACAGCAAAGTAACTTTCTAGAGATTAGCATATAATTATGTCCTGTGTTCATCATACCCTCTCCCTGTAATGGGTAGATCTGGGAAACCATGTAAAATCATCAAAAGTTTGCCTTGACTAGATGTTATGACCATAAAAAAAAGAAATGGTCTGAACTACCATTTATATCACTGCTATGTTAGAAGAAGATGTTTCACTTTTCTGTATTTTGGAGCCCAGGGGTTTCTCTTGATTGAGATTTTCATGTTCCCTGCATAGGATTCTTTTCTTCTTTGGGTTTTGCGTTATTAATGCCAATAGTATTCTTACTTTTTAACCATATGTAGATAATTTGTTAAGTAAATAAATATTCATTGAATATCTATCTTATATGAATCATAATGAGTTTTTAGAGCTGGAAGGGGCAGGTGAGAAATTCAAGTTCAAGTGGAGAAATTAAATGACTTACCCAATCTCTCTATACTCTCCCTGTGCCCTTATAGTGGGGAGACTATTTTTCAGAATAAATGATGCCTTGGTGCTACCATTTTTCTTCCTATTTCAGTGACAGACAGTCTGGCATTTGGGTCATGGGCCCATAGAGTGATTCAGGGGTATGGAGACTTCTGACGTTCTTCCCAATAAGGAATGCAACCAGAAATGCACATAGAAAGTCAAGCAGCACCAGGGCCAAATGGAAGGGTCTGTGTTGCAACCTCACCAGACCTCTTAGTTCATTCTCACATTTTCTCTCTTCACCACCATATATAATCCAGTCTGATCAATGAAACACTAATTTCATCCCCTTCATCTGATTACTCTAAATTTACTGGCTAACTGTAGGCCCCAGAAGAGATGGTAATGCAAGAAACATGAGCTTCACTCTAGCTATCCTCTCCTTCTCCTGAAGCTATTTCCTAAAACCCTAATAGGTCCAAAACATCTTCTGGAGGACATCAGTCAACACAGCACCCATTTCTCATTGTGCTGTTATTCACTTTTTTTCCTGAAACAATATTTTATAGCTAGTTAGTGGCATAGAAGTAACTAGATTGGTCTCTTTTCTATCAGTCCAATTCTGTTTCCATTGCCTCCAATGTTGTAATGCTAATTCTAAGCGCTACATCCTAATTTATCTCTGAGATGCTTTGTGTTAGTTTTACAAAAGCATCTTTTCCCTTGATCTTTACCTATTTCACTTTTTTTTTTTTTTGGTTTTTGGAGGACGGTTGGGGTTAAGTGACTTGCCCAAAGTCACTCGGCTAGTTAGTGTGTCAAGTGTCTGAGGCCAGATTTGAACTCAGGTTTTTGTAGGGCAGTTGGGGTTAAGTGACTTGCCCAAAGTCACTCGGCTAGTTAGTGTGTCAAGTGTCTGAGGCCGGATTTGAACTCAGGTCCTTCTGACTCCAGGGCCTGTGCTCTACTCACTGCACCACCTAGCCGCCCCCTATTTCACTTCTTAAATTAAGTTTCTGATGCCTCCTTCAGAGTTCTTGTACCCAACATTGTACCCAAAATTGAAAGGTATTTCAGAAGCCAAAAAGTCCAGTCCTTCATTTTACAGATGGGGAAACTGATTTGCAGGAAAGTTAAGTCATTTGCTCAAAATCATATAGCCAGGAAGCCTCAGAGGTGAGATGTGGAACTCTAATTTAGGATGATGCCTACCTTGCCTATTTCACAAAGTTATTCATAGGATCATAAGGTTTAGCAACAGAAAGAACATCAGAGGTCAATATCTTTAATATACAAATGAAGAAACTGAAACCTAGGGAGAGTAAATGACTTGCATAAGGCCACACAATAAGTGGCAGCATCAGGATTCCAACTTGGGTCCTATGAGTCCAAGGTGAGTTTTTCAAATTCAGTGTTCTTTGCATTGGACAATGCTTCCTCCTTCTATAGATACTTACAAACCTTAAGATGTTTACCAGGAGGAATAAGTGAAATTCACACAATAGTATGCATAATCAGGATAGGTCTAGAAAAATGGTTCTTAACCTTCCTAATGTCATGACCCTTTAATACTCGTATGTGGGTGTATCTGCATGTGGGCGGACCCACCTGGAGATGGATAGAGGAGCAGTGTCTCGGTTCCTAAGATCATCAGAAATATGTGTTTTCCAATGGTCTTAGGTGACCCCGTTAAACCCCCAAAGGGGTCGCAACCCACAGGTTGAGAACCGCTGGTCTAGAAGAACATGTGAGCGATTAGGAATTCAGTTTCTGGCTTTAATTAATGTACTTTGCTTCATTTTGTAATTTATCCTGCTCTCCCCATTGATTTTTATATTTATAACAGAAAATCAAAGATTGTGTTGTTTTAACATGCTTATAACACTGCTTGAAATATGTCCAGGTTGTATAGTTTTAGTAATAGATTAAAAATTTTACTCTGTGAGTCTATTATAAAAAAATCCTTTGACTTCAGAAGCAGCCACAAATTCTGAATTTCTATAAATTGTTGTTCAGTATATGCAATTTTCTAATTCATTCACTGGTTTGGGGAAAAACTTATTAATTCTTATTTAGTAATAATATAGTTTGCACATTTGAAGCAAGCGTGTTTTTTTCGCAAAAGCAGATCTCTTTAGGGGGAAAAGAGGCATGACCATTCTAGGATTTATTAATGGCCAAAGTTTGTGTTCATAGCTAATAGTCAACTGATTTCTTCACTGGCACTCTTCTTTCCTTGATAACCATGTTTTTTTCTACTTAAAAATGTCATATGTACTTTAATTGCTTGTGTAGTATATCTGGTCAATTATTGTCAGATATATCTAGAGTTTCCAAAAGCTTGTATGAGAAAGGGTCCTATGTCTTCTGTTTGGCAGGATTCTTTAGGGTAAGTTTAACAGACATGTAAGTTTGTAAGCATAGTGCTTGTATCTAAAATGAGACAGATTAAGTTGGGCAATCTCTTCCTTCCAAAAGAAATACCAAGAATCTATTATCCAAAATTCTTGAGGAGTGAATTATCCTATTTGATTGAAATTTCTGGTTAACTCAGAAATCACTAAACCTTTTATTTTAATCATTATCACTATAAACCTTTTTACAACATATTTATTGCCTTAGTACACATAATACAAATAGATTAATCTTACTTTGATAGCTAAGGATATGTAGTACATAAGAGGATAGAATATAAGCAAGCTCCTGGAGCCCAGGGATGGTTCCATTTTTCTTTGTATTCTCAGGGCCCGGAACAGTGCCTAGCACATGGTAGATGATTCATAAATGCCTGTTGGTTAATGAACACTTTCTTGCAGAAGAGAGTTGTAAGGTGCCAGATTTTGTAAGCATCAAATAAGATGACAAAAAATTAAATTGACATAAAGATAGATTGATGCATATCTATATACACATGCATAATACGTTCACACAGATGGAAATATCTTGCTGCCCATATGGAAGTCATTTCAGAATGAGTATTTTTTGTATGCAGTCATATCATTTGCTGGTCAGAATAAAAACATTGTATTATAAATATATTATTATAATTATATTATAAATATTATAAAAATATTATATTATAAAATATATTCATATAAATATTAAAAAATGAGACAAAGACTTTGTATCTAATTATAGCATATTGATTCTGAAAAGCCAGAAGTGGAAATAATATAACAAAAAAAGTCCCCAATCTTCCTATCTTTTCTCTCTCTTCTCAGGGCCTGGGAAACTAACTTTTTGGATGCAAGAAGAAGGAAGAGTTGACTTCATGGAATCTGTGGTAGAGAGTACTAGAGACATATCTGTCCATCATTCTAGAGAAGAAGTTAAAGTCTGGATTTACTTTGATCTCCACATTTCTTGGCAGTACATGTGGAGGGAAGTCTGACTGGTGATGTGACATGACACTGAATATGTAGCAACTATCCTTTGACGAGTTAAAAACAAACAAAAACCATCCAAAGTTATGCTTTTACTTTGAGCAGTTGATGATCTAATTGCACATAAACAAGTTGATTCTAACAATATTTACTTTTTAGAATTTGTTTTAATTATCAAGCATTTTTTTCTTTTCCACCTCTCCTCATCCCTGAAGAAGGAAAAAGAAAAAAAAAACCTTGGTAATAAGAAAAATCTATTAAAACAAATCCTTATCTTGGACATATTCTAAAGTGTCTAGCTATAATTTTTTTAAATTTACTTATTTACTTTTATTATACAACATTCAGTTCCACAATCCCTTGAGTTCCAAATTTTCTCCCCCTTCCTCTCCTCCCCTCTCTGCCTGCCATGGTGGCATGCAATTTGATACAGGTTCTACAAATACCTTCACATAAAACATTAGTCAAGTTGTAAAGAAGAATTATAACCAATGGAATGAATGAGAAAGAAGGAACAAAACAAAACAGAAAAGAGAGAATGTAAAAAGCTTCCTTCAATCTGCAGTCAGACTCTAGTTCTTTCTCTGGATGTGGATAGCCCTTTCCATCATGAGTCTTTTGCAGTTTTCTTTTAACTTTGGATTACTGAGAGGAGCCCAGTCTATCAAAGTTAGTCATCACAGATATGATGTGTCTGTAATTGTGTACAAAGTTCCCCTGGTTCTGTTCTCCTCACTCTAGTTCTTAGGCAAGTTTAGTCCACATAGAAGAATTGTGAATAGGAGAGTGAAACAGCATGGAAGCCACATCAGCACTGATAGTAAATGCTTGATTTCCCTGATAAATGGAGAAAAATGGCAACGAAGGGTAACTTGACTTTTAGAGTACAAGCTCATTTGAAAATAGTATGGGCGATCATGATAGAAGATTATGAGAAACAGTTGAGGGGAAAACAATCTTGCAGAGAATTTGGCTCAAGGCAAACTAAGCCAGATTATTCGAAGAGCATTTGTGGATTAAACTCAAGGACATCAAGTAAATGTAAAATGTAATAGATTTGCTTGTGTTTATATCATGGTATCATCAGGGATAGTTTTGCATTCGACCACTGCAAAATAAAATGTCTTATGTGAGGATGTGGTAATGGAGTTTAAACTGTGAAGTCAGGAAGAGGGGACAGACCTGACCAAATACAGAGAGGATAAATACATGCTGGAGGTGATTTAATATTTAAGACATTCAAGGGTCAGCTTTCTAGATAACCCCCAAAAGGAAAAAAGATGACAGATAGCAATTTTATTTAAAAAGGAAGCCAACAAGATATCAGTTATCTACTAGAATATCCCTACTTTCTCTTCCCTACAGATATTTGAAAAAAAAAAAGGTCTATATTGTATCAAGAATAGATTTGGGGAAAAATGAAAAGAAAATGGCTCATACTTTTTCTGACTCTTTTTTTTGGCAGCAAAGCATATCTTTATAGTCATACAACTGATGGAGAAACAGAAAGTATGAAATACTAGTATGTTCGAAGCATAAAACACACCTATACAAGCAAGCACATACATTTGACACTATAGAATAGAATAGTCCTCAAATAAGTTAAATTCATGCAAGATTCTGTGGCAGATATTTCATCTACAGAGAAAAATGATTTCCTGTGGATTATAAGGTTTTCCACATGCTCCTACCTGACTTTGTTTTAATAATGTAAGGGGTTCTTCATTGGTACTTCAGCCAAGGTAGAGGTTAAAATGGGTTTGTTGAATTGGAAAGTGTTAAGAACCATTTCCTAATCAATAAATGGTTCAAAGAACAAATATATGAAGTTTTATTTTTCTTTTATAATGTAGCATGTGTCAAGCAAAACCATTTAAAAATGCAAATTGTATTTACTTGAATCATATACTCTAATATTATTTTTCCTCCAAGTACCCCTCATTCATTTGCAATAACAGGAATATCAATAATAGTCCTAATTCATCAAGATAATGCACTGAAATGCCTTTTTTTAGTAGCAAGATGATTCAATCTATTTCCATTATTCCTCTTTGGCAGAGTGGTTCAATGCCTTAGTTTTGATTAAAAGTAACAGTACTGCATAGCAAGAATTATTTGGAAACAATTTAGTGTATAAGAACATAACCATCCTTATTTTTTTAATAAAAGGTTAATTTGTACTTCCTACTATGTCCTTCCCATTAACCAATTTTTTAAAAACCTTCAATATATGGCTGCATAGTACAAGAAAACAAATTCCTATTCTGGCCATGTCCAAAATTGTAAGCATCTTTATAAATTTTAAGTTCATCACCTCTTTCTCAGGAGATGAGTGACGTGTTTGTTTTGTACTTATATTTTATTATTTCCTTGATCAGAATTCTAAAGTCTTCCAAAGTTGTTTTTCCTGAGAATGTTATGATTGTATAGATTTTTCTACTAGCTGTACTCACTTCTCTACCATTTAACAGGGACCATTTCAGTTTCTGCTGACACTGTCCATTTCATCTTTTCTTATGGTACAGTAATATTCTATTATATTCATATACTACAATTCTTTTAGTCATTATCCAATAGGAAGAAATAGGCAGTTTCCAAGACAGAAAGAAATGTAAGCATAAATAGCTGTATGAAAAAAATGCTCCAAATAACAAACAATTAGGGAAGTTCCATCTCATAACCATTTATTGGCAAAGATACCCACCTGCAGGAAAGGAAAATGACAAATGTTAAAAGTGCTGCTGGAAAATAGGCACATTGATGCACTGTTGGTAGAATCATGAGTCCACACACTCTGGAGAGAAATTTACAACTGTGCCCAATAACTTACTGAACTGTGCATACATATCCTTTGATCCATCAATTCTACTTGTTAGACATATACCACAGAGATTTTTTTAAAAGAGTAAAAATATACAAAAATTGTTTATAGCCACTTTTTTTGTAGTGTCAAAGAACTGGAAATGAGTTGGGGAATAGCTGAGCAAATTGTTATATATAAAAGTAATGGAATACAATGGTTCTATAAGGAAATGACAAAAAGGATGGTTTTTAGAGAAACTTGGGAAAACTTGTATGAACTGATTCAAAGTGAAGTGATCAGAACAAGAATAGTCTACATAATAACAGCATTGTGAAGGCATTTGAAAGACTTAAGAACTCTAATCAATGCAATGACCAACTGTGATTCCAGATGATTCAGGATGAAGCATGCTACCTACTTTCTGTGATCAAATTGATGGACTCAAGGTGTAGAATGAGAAATACATTTTTGAACTGGGCCAATGCAAGCATTTTTTTCCCTTGACTAAGCAAAGCAAATATAAGGTATGGTGTTGTAGGAAAGAGTTATAAGGATTTTGGAGGAGGTAGGTAGGAGAAAGTAAATGTTTGTTAATTGAAAAAAATGAAATAAAATTTTAAAACAAGAAAGTATAGGACAATTTTTTTCAGATGTAAAGAAAGTACTTCACACCCTAGAAAGGGTCTGAGGTTTGAGCAGTTCAGCTGTATATTAAAGGGTTAGAGGTGACCATGAGCTTACTGCTTGACCCAGTCCAGCATTTAAGGGGCCTTTAAATCATGTCACATGAGAATAAATTTAAGGGACTGAGTATGTTTAGTCAGGAGAAGATGAGAGGAGATATTATAGTGATCTCCAAGTACTTGAAGAGCTATCACATGGAAGGAGAATTATAGTTGATCTATTTGGACCTAGAGGGCAGAAATATGAGCAAAGAAAGGGAGGGTTGGCAGATCCAGATTTGAAGTTAGGAAAAAGCTTATGAATGATTAGAGCTATAGAAAAGTGGACCAGGATACCTCAGAGAGTTCTGAGTTCCCTCTCACTAGAGATCATCATGTTATGAGGGTTTTAGAGGGGATTCTTATTCAGGTACTATTTTGGAGCAGGTAGGTGGTACAGTGGATAGAGTGCCTGGTCTGGAGTTGGATAGACTGGAGTTCAAATCTGTCCTTAGACACTTACTAGCTTTGTGATCCTGGACAAATCACTTACCCCTGTTTGTCTCAGTTTCTTCATCTGTAAAAGGAGCTGGAGAAAGGAATGGCAAACTACTCACATGTCTTTGCCAAGAAAACCCCCGATAGGTTCACAAAAAGTCAGACACCACTGAACAACAACAATGTAGACTCTGAGGTCCATTCCTAGAGACCTCAAGATTTTGCAGTTCTGTATTTCTAGCATTTAAGGGGGGGATCCTTTGCAAAACCTTTATTGGAAAAAAGGTTTATGGAAAGACATGAACAGGCATGAACAGAATGAAAAGGCATGGATGGGTTGATACTTGCGCTGGTGAAAGGAATACCCAAATATATACAGATGAGGTCAAAGATTCATCTTAATATTAATTGAGGGCTTCCATTACTTGGGTTCTAAGCTATTGAGGCTGTACTATACTTCACTGTAACCCCTTACATTATAATCTTTTTATAATCTTTTCACATAGAGCAGAGATAAGTAAACATACCTGTGTCCCAAAAATGTCATGGAAAGCATAATTTTCAATATGAAGTAGTAACTCATTAAAGATAATATACTGGTCCCCCTCCCCCAAATCAACCAATGTAACTCTTACCTAAGGTCTGACCCTTCAATGAGGTTTTCCCACAGATGTCTACTGCTCATATTTTATTTTTTGAAGGGGCAGAATTTGCAAGAAGAGCATCATACGTCTACACTGTATCAGGTATCCCAATCCAGGTGTATTGCTGTTATCTTAAAAGTTACCTGCAGGTTGCAGTATTGCCATGATAATCTGCTAACCTATTAAAAATGCTTGGGCTTTCTAAGTCCCTGGGTAGGAAGGATGGTTTCAAAGGAAACCATAGATTTAAGATTGTAGACAAAAAAAATAAAAGCTGTTGAGCTCCAAGTTGTAATTAGAACAATGGGAATATTTAAAAGAAGGTGAGGCACTCCGCCTCTGTCGGGCTCCAGTTTCTTCATAGTTAAAAGGGAGTCTCAGGGGCCACCTAGTCCTAAACTTCACCTATTCAATGTGCCCGATGTTTTATACACAGTAGTTATTTAGCACATATCTGTATAATTGAGTTTGATGAATATGTTTGCTCAGGAAGACTTTGGGCTCCAACATTGCAGGTGGCTGATTTCATACTCTGATTTGGGACTGAAGGTAATGATGGAGACGACGGTGGAAATGTCCATTTATTTCCATAGTGTCACCAAAGTCTTAATGTAGTTTTAAGGTACCAAAACTTCAATTTCATTTAAATTTTAGTTTGGTTGAAAAAAAGTCTTGGGGGGGGCAGATAGGATCAATTATTTATCCAACTAGGAAGGACTAGTTTGGTTATAGGACTAGAAATATGATGTTTTTAGGAGACCTGTCCTGAGGCTTTGGTTCAAATTCAACAACTCAGTCCTAAGAGGTAAATCTGAGTCTCTTCATTTACAGGAAGCTTTAAAATTTAAAAAATTAAAATTCCCATAGATGAATAAATGACATATGTATGAAGAAAGGTAGTATCTACATCTAAAGAAAGAACTGATAAATAGAAGTATGTATAGAATAATTTTACATATGTACATATACATTTACATATATATACACATACTTACACACACACACATGCACACATCATTTGTGCCTAATGGCAGCCATCTTGGGGGGAAAGGAGACAAAAATTTACCTGATAATTGTTGTATATTTGAATGGAATAGCAAGTTGTGCACAGTAGACTTGCAGTTTCATATACAATCATTTTTTAAAATTGTACTTTGTTATGGAAGTGCTTGTTTTATTCCAGAAATTAACAATTAAATTAATTTTTTTAAATCCCAATGTTATATATGCTCTGAAGAGAGCTCCCTTCCCTAATTTCTCTTCTACCTTTTTCATCCTCCTTCTGTTTCTCCTTCCCCCATGACTACTTATTCCATTCCAAGGGAGAACTTTTGAGAAATGTCTTCTTTCTTAAAAGCAAATAACTAAAATCTCAATTTGCCACCTCTGGCTATAATGATCCTTTGTTCTGCCTTTTAGTGACTAATTATAAAGCTATGAAAAGGCTTATGCAACGTTGGCATAGTTGGATACCATACCCCAGTGCTATTGGAGGTGTATCATCTTTAGAAAACCATAACTGAGACCTTAAATTGCATAACAAATAATTACTGGATCTAGCTGAGGCTTGCTTTATGATTGCAAGGCTTCAGGCTTTTACCCCCAGTAGTTTTACATGCTTGTTAATATTTAAGCCATCAAATAGTGGTAGAGTGCTTCTTAAATCTTCAGTACCAGGAACAGGGATTAGCATGGGGTAGGGGGGCATAGAATAGTAAGGTGAATTTTATTCTAGACATTTTTTCTCAATGTCTCCCCACTCTTCTGCTGAGTCCCCTTCACAGTCCTTGGTATAGATCAGAATACTGCTGCTTCTCCATGAAAGACAAGGCAGAAAAAAATTGTCTTTTAAAAAAATACTAAAATTCAGTACTTTTATGAGAAAAAATAAATTTCTACATCTCCCCACCATTGTGGTACCAGAAAGAGCACTCACTGGCTCTAGAGTCAGAGCCCATTTCTGAGCTTACTATGTGTATGACCTGAAGCAAAAGAGTTTATTTACCCAGGACTTTGTTTCCTCTTCTGAAAGATGAAGAGGTTGAAGTAAAAGGCTTCTCAAGTCTCTTCTACTTTTTAATCTGTGAGTTCCTATTGGAACTCAAAAACTTGTAAAACTGAATGTTGTAAATTAATAGTAAATACATTTTAAGAAGAGAAAAAATTCCTAAAATATGTCTTTTAGACGTCTTCTAGAAATCTTAAAGTATCTAAAAAAGGAAAAGACATTATGAGTAATTAAAAGTTCATATTAAAGGGGTAGCTAGGTGGCTCAGTGAGTACAGCACCAGCCCTGGAGTCAGGAGGACCTCAGACATTTGACACACTAACTAGCCA
This sequence comes from Pseudocheirus occidentalis, assembly GCA_028646575.1. Lineage (NCBI taxonomy): Eukaryota > Metazoa > Chordata > Mammalia > Diprotodontia > Pseudocheiridae > Pseudocheirus > Pseudocheirus occidentalis. The sequence goes on along the minus strand of CM053594.1, from coordinate 128,662,583 downwards.
TGTGACTTTGGGCAAGTCACTTAACCCCAATTGCCCTCCAAAAAACAAACAAACAAAAAGTTCACATTAAAGACTATAGTATAAATTGTGTGGCCTGGAATACAGAAAGTGAGTTTTAATTCTGACCTATTTTGTAACCTTTGGGAAGTCCCTCAACCTCCCAAACTCTGTCTGCTCAGTGGTAAAAGGGTGTAAATTCTCTTTCAAGCTATGTATTTCTACCTTGTCTCTCTAGTATCTAGGGACAAAGAAAAAAGCACCAAGAAAAATACAAATCTGTATATTACATAGAAAAAATATAAATCTGTATATTATATAGAAAATCCATATATTATATAGAAAATACCATATCATTCAGTAGGGGTATTTTTTTAAAACTTACCTAGGTATGCTTTCATATTTGTTCTTCTAAGCTAGCGGTTCTCAACTGTGGCTTATGTTCAATTTGTAACAATGAAAATACATCCTGCATATCAGATAGATTCACAACAGTAGCAAAATTACAGTTATGAACTAGCAATGAAAATAATTTTATGGTTGGGGGTCACCACAACATAAGGAGCTGTATTAAAGGGTTGCAGCATTAGGAAGGTTGAGAACCACTGTCTAAGCTGTTTTTTAAGAATTAGGGAGACATTTCCAACAAATCAAATAATACTGTGCCTCATTTTCCTTATGTTAAGTGGTGAGTTAATTTTGGGGGTTATGTAACTGTTTAAGTGGATTTCAACTCAGTTCGGTTGAACAAGTATTTTTTGAGCACCTACTGTGAACTAAGCACAATGCTAAGAACTGGGGTTACAAAGACAGATATAAGCTCAGAGAGCTTATATTTTACTTAGTATCCTCAAAAGATTGCCACTTTGTCCACACTGGCAGGGTAACAAGTTGAACCTCTCTGTTCTTCATTATCCTGATGGGCATAATTGCCAGCTCTTTTAAGATTTTTTTTTAATTCCTTTTGAATTCTGAAGGTGGATACTTCATCTTCAAACTAGGCCCACTTTCTCTACTTCCAACAAATCTATATTGTTTTTGTCCTGTGTTGGTTCAGCTCAGGGAAATACTTGTAGCCCTTTTCTGTGTTTGAGTCTCTGCCTATATTAACTGTTATACAGTCGTGCCAGATGAACCAGGCATGTTTAAATAGACATTGAAAAGGTTCAGACATGACACAGGCAAGCAATATGTCCTTGAATGAGACAGACAATGTCTTGCCTCAGGCTTGCAGAGCTCAATTTCTAACTTGGTCCTAAGATTCTGTCCTATTTCAGTTAGGAAAGGGCCTCACCCATTTTCAAAGAATGGCCTTAAAAATGAGCTCAGTAGAAGAGGGTGGAGAATATGAGCAGGAGACAGATACAATATCATAGGGAAGGCTAAAAAAATTGCAATGCGAGACAATTCTTAGATGCCTAAGATGTTCTCCGCAGCCTTAGATTCAACAGGTTCAATTTTTGGTATTAGCAAGGTAGTAGTATGGTAAGTGTGAGGAGAGGCCATATTTCCAAAGAAATTCCTTCCAGAAACATGGGAACTGGCTCTTCCAAGGTTAGTTACAACCTACAACCTGTCTATGACTTAGTAGATGATTCTTTAAATTTTTTTTTTCTTTTTGAAGGGAGGAGGGCAGTGCAATTGGAGTTAAATGACTTGTCCAAGGTCATACTCCTAGTAAGTGTTAAGTGTCCGAGGCTGGATTTGAACTCAGAGGTCCTCCTGACTCTTTCACTATGACACCTAGCCACCCGTAAGTAGATAATTCTTAAAGAATTGTCTGAGCCACACAGACTTGCCAAGGATCACAAAGCTAGTAAGTCTGAAAAGCAGGTTTTGGATTTATTTAGGTCTCCTTGATCCCATCTCCTTCACTCTATTCATAGTGAAAGACTGCCCCTAAAGCAGGAGTTCATTAACCTTTTTGTATGGGTGTAATAGACCCCTCTGGAAGTCTGGTGAATTTCCTCACAATAATGATTCCAAGTAGTTGAAGGAAATGTTGAATTTCAGTTAGAGATGAGTGAAAATAAAGATATAATTGTTTTCCCATCTAACTTCACAGTCCTTTTGGGGATCTGTGAACCCCAGACTAACAATCCTTTGCTCCGAAGCATTTGTATTTTGGATATAAGTTAGAAAGTACAAGGACTGAAGGAGCAATTGAACAGATAAATGTCTTGTATATTCGGCATACCCAGTGCTTTTCAGGTAGAAAAGAGAAAGAACTTAAATTTTTTTCATTTCTCTTTTTTCCTAACATTTAAAAATAAAGGCTACAATGTGATTTTTTTCTTCTACTTTCTGGCAACCCCCCCCCCAAAAAACCTACCTTATTTGCCCCATCACTCAGATTTTAAACTTTGTTGCTATAAATAGTTTCTAAATAGGTGGGGTGTGTTTTTAAAAGAAAAAATCAGTTAATTGCACAATCAGTAATATTATAAGCTTATATTTCTTGGCACAAGCTCTATGATACACATGTTGGCAAAGACCCATATGACTTTGATTTGCAACATAAATAACAAAATCCCTTAGATCAAATTTTAGTTAATTCAATCAAAAGGTAACTCAAGGTCTGATGCTTAAAAAAAAGTGTCCTCTAAGCAAGTTGTAGAATAGCTTTAAAATGCCTGATTAATATTTTCTGGCTCCTGTCATAAGAAAACCCACAAGAGCTAAATCCTGGGCAGAAGTAGGTAACCTAAGGCACAGGTGCCACCCATGTACACTCAGTGTATTTCCAATAGGACTTTACTTCTTACCAGTTGAGCTTTCAATTGGGAAAGACACCCTTCTTCAAAAGGGAAGACATCCTTCCCTCCCTTCTTTCTTCCCCTGTCCCTTCTTTTCCCTCCCTTTCCTTCTATTAGGCCACACTGAACCTCATCTGAGATCCTACCATTGACATAGGTTTAGTCCAAATGAGGAGGGCAGAGATCTTTAATACATTACACTTTATTTTAACATACTACCCTTCCACCTCTTCCTTGTTGGGAACCTTTGCCGTCCTGACAGAGGGGCAACAAATGGAAGGAATTAGTTGATGTTCATTTTCAACATGCCAGCTCTAACTCAGATCCCACCTCCACAAGTAGCTTAAATGGAAGATCGGCTAAACTGCCAATTAAGTATACAGCCGATACCTTTATCCATAGTTCTCAAACTTTTCAGACTCAGCCTAGGGATCATAGGCAACACTACTGAATGACAGGACCAAGCACAATTCCTGTACTTCCAAGGCAGTCCTGGCTACTTCTATTATTGAAAAGTTTCCTGAAAAGAGGCAAAATTATATTATTTTCTTTTTATAATGGGATATGATTTAGGGCTGCTCAGGCCATTGGCTCCAAAGAGAAGATAGCTTTTGCCTACTTAAAGGCTGCATTCACTTTTCTGAAGGAATTCACAAATGAACTTGGGTGTGGCTCTGAGCTTTTTTATCAGTAGAAGCAGACTTCTCTGGCAAAACATTTTAGGGAAATATTTTGTTTGAACTGGTCCTTTCACTGTGTCTGGCAGGGAAGGGAGATTTTATGCTGATATGTTTGATGAAATGGGTCAAGAATCATACAGGATGAGAAGGTGATCTGTGTCGATGGAGGGATGATGAAATCAGGGATCCAACCAAATATTAAGATATGTTTGAGGCCTATTCACTGAATGGGCTTTACCTCACTCTCAGTGAGTACCTGTAAAGGTCTTTGCCTGAAAGGGTCAGGGTCTCCCATTGCATCCTGGGTCATCTCCAGCCATTCTGATGAATATCTGTTCCCTGGATCCAGATGGCTCTGGAGGAAAAAGTGAGGCTGGTGACCTTGCTCAGCCCTCCCTCCCTCACTCAAAGTCAACTTCAAGTCATGCCATCATCTCCCTGATGCCATGGTCCTCTTCAAAAACAAAGAACAAACATGACAAGGTATGTTTGATTACGGTGATTAAGTCCAGACTTCAGACTTTGTTCAGTTATTTTAGGCATGTCTGACTCTTTGTGACCCCATTTGGGGTTTTCCTGACAAAGATACTGGAGCAGTTTGTCCTTTCCTTCTCCAGCTCATTTTACAGATGGGGAAACTGAGGCAGGCAGGGTTCAGCGATCTGACCAGGGTCACACAATTAGTTAGTGTCTGAGGTCAACTGTGAACTCAGGCCTTCCTGACTCCAGGCCTAGTGCTCTACCCACAGCACCACCTTGCTGCCACCAGCCTTCAGACTCCTGACATAAATGAAGCTTGGCTGTGACTATTGGGAATATTTAAGCAATTAGTCATTAAACAAACATATATTAATAAGCACCTGTTAACTGTAAGGCACTGTGCTCTGTGTGGGGGCAGGATAGGGGTTGGGAAGGAGGGTACAAAGATAAAAATGAAATAGTCCTTGCCTTCATCAAGCTTAATAATATTGGTAATAGTTTGCACTTACAAATTACTTTCAAAGTTTGCAAAGCAAAGCGTATTCTCTCATTTGATTCTCATAACAAGCCTGTTGGGTAGGGGGCTCTTATTGTCCTCGTTTTTATAGATTAAGAAACTGATGTCAGACGGGTTAAACAATTCACCCAGAACTATTCAGTGAGTAAATGTTCAAGACAGGGTTTGAACTTAGGTTTCCCCAATTACAAGAACAGCAATTTGGCTTCTATATCATTGAGCTAAAGGGACCTCATTGGAAGGGACCTCAGAAATCACATAGTCTAACCTATACCCAAACCTTTATAATATGGAGGCCTAGTTTCTGTTTGGAAGCCTCCAGAGGGAACTTGCTACTTCCTGAGCCAGAGCATACTGCTTTTAGATAACTTTCATTGTTTCTTCCATCGGTGAAAACCTGAGGCTCCTGGTTCTGTCCTCTCTGGCCAAGCAGAATAAATTAAATCTCTCTTCTTTATGGCAACCCTACCAAATCTTGAAGAAAGCTATCACCTCCTCCCCTGGCCTCTATTAAAACCTCACTCTCACCATGTATCTTTCTTTTTCCAATCCATTCCTGCATTACACTATCTGCAATCTCTTCACCATCCTCTTCTGTGTCTTCCCCAAAATATGACACTAAGAATTAAGCATTGTATTCCATTTGTGAAGATTAAGTGAGCAAAACACACAAAGAGCTTTGCCAACTTAAAACAAAACTCTCAAAACTCAAAACATCAACTCTCTTTGTTCTAAAATAATTATGTAGAATCAGAACATAATCATGTTCCAGGGTTTCATATAACAAGATGCAGAATTGTACTCAGCGAATAAAAATAATAATTTACATTTATATAATAGCTTTAAGGTTTGCAAGGAGAAGAAAAAGTACAAAGCAACTATCATATCCAATCACACCCGTCAATCTGGACAGTATGCTTCTCAAGGCAGCCTAGCACAGGATTGGCTCTTTTGGTTGCCATGGCAATATTTTCATATTGAGATTTCAGTTCATCAAAGCCACAAAAAAAATCCCTTTCACAAAACTATTGTCTAGCCCTTACCCCAGCCCTATCCTGGACTTATGAAGTTGATTTTTTGAACCCAAGTGCAGCACTTGACATTTATGCTTAAGTTCCAATTTTCCCTATTGTTTTAACCCGTGGAGATCTTTTTGGATTCCATCTCAGTCTTTGAATATATTAGCTATCCTGCTTAGATTCTGGTCATCAGAAAATCTGAACTTCATCCTTCTCTTCTACCCCACGGCAGAAGAGAACAAAGAAGGAAATGCTTTCCAGCACCTCATTTTAAAACTGTCCAACACCATTCACCTCTTCCATGAAGTGTTTACAGATTGGACTTTTCTAATTCCAGGGACTCTAATGATCTCATATTTCTCATACTTTTTGAATGGGGGTAAGGAGCAAGAAGGGGAAGGGTAGGAGTACAATTCATATATTTGAAGAGTCTTCAAAAAGTTCATGTGCATTTATTTCAGCAACTTAGATAATGGTTATGATCACAATAATCTGTTAATAGAATTTTAAAACAACAATTTAAATTTAGGGTATCTATGTTGTCTAACTATAGAGACTGTAGTTTCATTCCACATTCACTGACAAATTTTAAAAAATGGTTACCCTCAATATACACAAAGTAAAATATGCCTTCTTGTTAGTGAAACTAAAAGACATATCATTTGTGAAGGAAATTTCAGTGTTGATTAACAGGAAGATTAGGAACCATTTAAATCATACTTGCAACTTGTTATCAAAATATAAAAATAAAAAGCTTGAAAGTGGCATGAGAACTTTAGGAGAAATTGTGAATCAGATAAATTTTTTTAAACTCTAAATAAAACCATAAACTTAGAACTATTTACATTTTTATTAGAAAAAAGGATGATACCTATTTGAACAAAATAAAAATAACATTCTTTTTTAAACTATTAACAAATTTTAAAATGCCAACATATATTTCTATTATTATAAGAATTTTTAGTTTACAACATTCATGTCCACAAGATTTTGAGCTGCAAATTTTCTCCCCATCTTTCCCCTACCCACCACCTCAAAACAACAATCCTACTGAATACCTCCTTCCCCAATCTGCTCTCTCCTATATCCTCCTCCCATTGCCCTCTGACTTTCCAGTAGGGCATGATGGATCTCCATACCCCAGTGCCTGTATATCTTATTTCCCAGTTGCATGTAAAATAACAGTAATAGTATTAATAATAATAATATTTTAAGCATTAGATTTTAAAACTTTGAATTCCAGATTCTTTCCCTTCTTCCCTCATCACCCACCCTTACCAGGAAGATAAGCAATTCAATATAGGTTGTACATGTGTAGTTCTGCAAACCATTTCCATAGTGGATATATTGTGAAAAACCGACTATATTTCCCTCCATCCTCTCCCACCCCCCACTTTTTCTATTTTCTACTTTGACCCTGTCCCTTTTCAAAACTGTGTGCTTCTAACTACCCTCCCCCCAATCTGCCCTCCTTTCTATCATCCCCCCTTTAATCCCCTTCCCCCTACTTTCCTGTAGGGTAAGATGTCTAATTTAGTGTGTATGTTATTCCCTTCTTAAGCCAAATTCAATGAAAGTAAGGTTGACCCATTCCCTTTTGCCTTCCTGTTCTTCCCCTCCATTGTAACAGTTTTCTCTTGTCTCTTTTATACTAGATAATTTACCCTATTTTGTCTCTCTCTGTCTCCTCTCATTATACTCCTCTCTCACCTCTCAATTTCACCTTTTAAATATCATCCCTTCCTATTCAATTGATCTTGTGCCTTCTGTCTATGTATACCTGTACACATATATACACACACTCACATATGTATTCATACACACATATACCCTCCTATATAGACATATATGTGTGTGTGTGTGTATACACCATTCAACTATCCTCATACTGAGAAAAATTTCATAAGTTATAATTATCATTTTTCCATGTAGGCATGTAAATAGTTCCACTTTGATAAGTTCCTTATGATTTCTTTTCCCTATTTGTCT
>CM053594.1:128640454-128655045 GCA_028646575.1 Pseudocheirus occidentalis | reverse complement strand
AAGAATACTTGAAAGTCCTCTATTTCATTGAATGACCATATTTTCTCCTGAAACATTATACTCAGTTTTGCTGGGCAGGTGATTCTTGGTTTTAATCCTAGCTCCTTTGACCTCCAGAATATCTTATTCCAAGCCCTGCCATCCCTTAATGTAGAAGCTGTTATATCTTGTGTTATCCTGATTGTATTTCTGCAATATTCAAATTGTTTCATCTTGGCTGCTTGTAAGAATTTCTCCTTGATCTGTGAACTCCAGAACCTGGTTTTAGTATTCCTAGAGGTTTTCTTTTCGGGCTCTTTTTCAAGAGGTGATTGGTGAATTCTTTTTTTTGCCCTCTGGTTCTAAAATATCAGGGCAATTTTTCTCGAGAATTTATTGAAGGATGATTTCTAGGTTCTATTTCTGATTATGGCTTTCAGGTAGTCCAATAATTTTAAAATGATCTCTCCTCGATCTATCTTCCAGGTCAGTGGTTTTTCCAATGAGATACTTCACATTGCCTTCTATTTTTTTTCATTTTTTTGGATCTGTTTACTAGTATCTTGATTTCTCATAAAGTCATTAGCTTCCATTTGCTCTAGTCTAATTCTGAAGGACTTATTCTCTTCAGTGAGCTTTTAAAATTCTTTTCCCATCCAGCAAATTTGGCTTTTTAAGGCATTCTTCTCCTCATAGGCTTTTTGGGCCTCTTTTGCTATTTGAGTTAGTCCATTTTTTAAGGTGTTATTTTCTTCAGTCAGGTTGTTAACTCTCTTTTTTATGATTTTCTTGCATCATTCTCGTTTCTCTTCCCAATTTTTCCTCCACTTCCCCTACTTGATTTTCAAAATCCTTCTTGAGCTCCTCCATGGCCTGTAATCAGTTCTTATTTTTCTTGGAAGCTTTTGGTGCAGGAGTTCTGACTGTGTTGTCTTCCTCCTGTTCCATGCTTTGATACTTTTTACCCCAAAAAAAGGAATCTAGGGTTTGATTGCTGTGCTTGCTTTTCTTCCTTTGCCTGCTCATGTTGCCAGTCAATTACTTGACTTTTGAACTCCTTGCCACAGTAGAACTCTGCTTCCAGAGAGGAGAGCTTTGTCTCAAATCACTGGGGTTTTTGAAGCTGCCAGAGCTATTAGTTGGGTGCCCTCTCTGGTGCTCCCTCTAGCTCTGGCTCACTGGTGACATACCTCAGGACCACCACCCAAGACCATGGTCCAGATCCAGGCAAGAGCCATTGCCTTCTGAATGATTGCTTTGTCTCCCTATGATATGCAGGCCAGGAGCTCTGAAATAGCTATGTGGACGTGGCTGTTCTCACTCCTGGGGCAGATGCCAGACTGTACTTCCCCCCTCCCCCCAGTGCCAACACAGTTCTACACTGACCTTTTACTTCGTCTTTGGCATTTATGGGTTGATATTTCTGGAAACTGGCATAGCTGTTGGTCATCCATTCTTTTGAAGTCTGTGCCAGCTACTGGTTGGGGCTGCCCTCGGTCTAAAACCACAGGCTTAGGCAGGGCTGGGCTCCAAGCATGCTGTGATGGACCCTTCTTGTCTGCCTACTGGGCTGCCTTTGGTGGGAGATTTGTTTCTCTCTGTCACTTTGTGGGTTCTATAGCTCTAAAATTTGTTTAGAGTCATATTTTATAGGTATTTGAGATGGTTATGGGGGGAACTCATGGAGTTTTCCTGCTTCCATGCTGCCATGTTGGATTCACCCCAATAACATATTCTTTGTATACATCTTAATGTCATTAATTGCTTTCTGGAGACTTCTTTGTTGTTCAGTTGTTTCAATCATATCTAACTTTTCATGAACCTATTTGGGGTTTTCTTGTCAAAGTTATGGGAATGGTTTGACTTTTCCTTCTCCAGTTCATTTTAGAGATGAGGAAACTGAGGCAAATAGGGTGAAGTGAATTGCTCAGGGTTACATAGTTATGTGACCTTCGTTGTTTAACTCAATAGGCTGATCTCAGTGGTAAGAATGTCAGGTACTAGTTGGGGGAGATATTTTCAGAAGTTCAGATCTTTGGCGCCTTTCAAAGGAAACCACAGAAAGCTCCATACTTGTCCTATACCTATTCCTGAAAGATGTAGTTGTCGCTATTTGATTCATTAAGATAGTTTGTGAGTAGTGTGACCAGAATTTCTAGCTCCCTAGGTAAACAAAACTGTGGTTTATTAATGACTAAACTTTCTGACTATATCTAATTGGAATATGCTTGCATATATGCAATTATAGGAAAAGAAGAATATAACCCATTAGACATCTTTTCTGTGTTCCTGATGGGAGAATGCTGGACCATACAGACAAATTCCACTTAATTGATGTAGGACCTATAAATCAAATCAGTGAGATTTAATAAGTAGTTACTTTATGTTTAGCAAAATGACAGCCCTGGAAGTAAAAGAAATGGAGGAAATGGCCTTTAGCATGAAGGGTTTTATAATTAACTTTTATTAACAATATAATAAAGACCAGAAGCCTTATCTTCCTTTAAGGCTCAACCCTTCCAGTAGGAAAGGTGATGTGGTCCCTCCTCTATGAAGCTGTTCATGCTCCCCTCCCACCTTAACCCCACCAGATATTAGTGTTCTCTCTGCCTTAATTTTCCTCATACTATTCTTATCTTTTCTCCAATAGTGCCCTTTACCCCAGTTGAAGGAAAGTTCCTTGAGGACAGGGGCTGCTATAGCATTTTTAATCTTGGTAGCCCCTAGCACAATGCTTTGAATGTGCTGAATAAACATTATTTGACTTGGAATGAATAAATTTTGATCTGGAAAGGACCTTAGAGAGCTTTTAGGTGCACTTCTTTATTTTACAGATGAAGAAACTTAGGGGCAATAATTTGCCTAAAGGCAAGCAGATAATGAGTCATGGAGCTGGTATTCCACCCTAAGTCTTCTGACTCCAAACTTTGTGCTCTTTCAATTATACTATAGAGAGTCTCTTACTGGAGTAAGTAACACTCAGCTTGTTGGCTCCTAACAATAATGATGTCTTTTATTGTACTTATAAATGTCCCTAGAGGCTATTACTCAAAGGGTGCAGCCAATAAATATGAAGAATAATAACCATAATCTTGCTTCATATGGAAGATGATGAATAATTATTGCAAGGGGTCAAAAGTATCTGTTTGCTCAAGATTTTCCTGGCATCTCTTAAATTAGTGAATAGAAAACTGGAAAAGAAAATTAAACAAAAACTGTTAAAGAAGTCTGTGGGAGAAAATTCCTCTGGACCTTGACTACTTCATGGCTAGAGATAATATCAAGGTTGGCGTTGATGTTGCTAGTAGATGTTTATGTGACTATGTGTATGTATGTAGAGATGTATAGGTAGAAAGGGGGGGGATTTTATCCAGATAGTTATGTATATTTCCACATCTTCCTTTCTGACATTTACTAGTTGTGTGACCATGAACAATTCATTTAATTACTTGGAGTCTTAGTTTTTTCAGCAGTAAAAATGATTGTACTATCTACCTCGCAGGGCTATTGTAAGGATCAAATGAAATATTAGAAAAGTCCCTCAAGCCTTAAAGATATCATATAAATGTCAGCTATTATTTTTATTTCATGAATAGCATTCTGTAATTTTTAAAGGCCTTGGAACATTATGTGTTAGACATGAGTTTTGCATAATTGTCTTAGAATGATAATTGACACTTTTATATTTCTTTACATATTTTACTCATTTAATCCTCACAGTAACCATATGAAATAGATACTGCAGACATTACTATTTCCATTTTACAGTAAAGGAAACTGAGTCTCATAGAGATTATGTTACTTGCCCATTATTGTGCAATCAGTAAATTCAGTAAGTAGGATTTGGTCCCAAGTTTCTGGTTCTGAGTCAAGCATCTTTCTCACTATACCATGCTGCCTTATCCAATGAATGCATGGTGTTTTTTTTTTTAGTAATCTTGATTAATCTCTCCTCTCTGGTACCACATTCTCTTGGCCCAACCTTCTCTCAGTCAAAGAAAGATTGTAGTTCAATGGTTACTGGTGAGTTTTGCTTACTTTCCATCATGGAACGATGGCAACTCTAGATAGCGACACTGTTCATTAGGGTATCGTATTGGTGATAAGCAGTACATCTTGTAGGTAGAATAAGTAACTGCTTACTTGATGTGAGTTAAGAAAAATTGGAAAGGTTCTCTTGCCTCTACAAAATATCTTTTCCACTTACTTACTCACCTTTAAAGTTCTAAAATTAGATCTTCATTCCTTTGGCTTGTCAAACAAGGGGCTTTGTCTTCAATTAAAATGCAAACATCTCCAAGCAAAAACCACAAAAACCTTATAAATTGTTTACCCTTCCCTGTGAATGAGTTTATCAAAGTCTTTCTTGAGACTGCTTTTTTTCTCCTAAAGTTTATTATTTATTTATTGGAAGCATGCTTTCCTTTTTAACTTTTGAATTTTAGATTCTCTTCCACCCTCCCACCATGCCCCCCCCCAGATTCAAAGAAAAACAATATGGTGTCAATTATACATGTGAAATCATGCAAAGCAAATTTCCATATTAGCTATATTTTAAAAAGCCAAAAAAAGATAAAGAAAGTGAAATATATAGTTCAGTTTGCACTCAGAGTTCATCAGTTCTGTGGAGGTGGAGAGCATTTTTTCATGATGAGTCCTTTGGAATTGTCTTGGATCATTGTATTGATCAGAGTATCCAATTCTTTGACAGTTCATCATCATTACAACATTGCTGATACTGTGCACAATGATCTCCTTGCTCTTCTCACTTTACCTTGCATCAGTTCATATAGTTCTTGCCATGTTTTTCTGAAACCACTGCCCTTGTCGTTTCTTATAGCACAGTAGTACTCCATCACAATCATATGCTACAACTTGTTCAGCCATTCCCCAATTGATGAGCATCCTTTCAATTTTCAATTCTTTACCACCATGAAAAGAGCTGTTATAAATATTTTTCCTTTTCCTTTGATATCTTTGGGATACAGACCTTGTAGTAGTAATGCTGGATCAAAAGGCATGCAGTATCAGAGCCCTTTAGACATAGTTACAAAATATTTTCCAGAATTGTTGGACCAATTCACTACTGCACCAAAAATTTATTAGTGTGTCTGTTTTCCCTTATCCTCTCGGCATTTGTCATTTCTGACAGGTGTGAGGTAGTACCTTGGAGCTGTTTTAATTTGCCTTTTTCTAATCAATAATGATTTAAAGTATTTTTTCATATGACTATCGACATCTTTGATTTCTTTTTCTGAAACCTCCTGTTCATATCCTTTGACCATTTATCAATTTGGGGAATGACTTTTATTTTTATATGTATTTGAGAAATGAAAGAATGATTACATCTTTTAAGAACAGTAACCCTTGTGTGGGTCAACTACAGAGTCAGAAAAAGCAGTCAGGATGCCTAAATTAGTAGAAAGTCTCCTGCAAATAGTTTAAACTTTGTGTCTCTGTTTCTCCTTGAAATAAGTACACATATGTTTTCTCTTGTTGGTTATATGCTATTTAGTATTTTATCAACAAGCTGGTTAAAGGAACAAATGGCTTACTGATCAATTGTGCTGACAACATAGCCGGGAGGGATAGCTAGCATGCAATGGATAAGAGGGTCAGGATGGAAAAAAAAAACAATCCCCAAACCCAAAATCCAAAACCAAACCTTAAGTATTTAGGACATGGGGCTGAATCCCATAAGTTGAAATTTAGTAGAAATAAATTTGAAAATCTTAATGGATTAAAAAAAAATCTGTCTTCAGAAGTACAAGGTGAGAGCACGTGACCTGATAAGACTCAAGGTTGAAGCAGGGATTTTGATAGATCACAACTTCCACAGGAGCCAGCAGAGTGATTATGGTCTCTAAAGAAGCTAATGAGATTTGGGGCTACATTGAAATCGATAGCTTCTAGGAAGAAGGGAGTCCTGCTCTACTCAGACCCCATTTGGAGTGTTGTGTTTGGTCCTGGGTACCACATCTGAGTGAGATTCATTGACAAAAGAACTACAAGGATAATGAAAGGCCTTAAGTTTATGCCACATGAAGATCAGTTAAAGGAATTCGGGATGTTTTGTTCAATTTTAATGTATTCAAAGGGTTGTTGTTTGCCCAGTGAGATTAGTGATATTCTGCTTGGTTCCTGAGGACAGAAGAGCTAGGAGCAATGGGTAGAAATTGGCAAGAGGAAAATTTAGGCTTGATATCAGGAAAAACTTTGTAACCATTAGAATTGCCCCAGAATGGACCAGGCACTCCTGAAGGAAGTGTGGGCACCTCTCACTAGAGTATGTCAAGGAAGACCAGATCATTGCTTCTCTGATGGGGTGCAGAAGAGAATTTTTCTGGGGTTCAGGTTGGAGATGTAATTCTATCTATGCACAGTGACTGGGATATTTTTAAAAATTAATTTTAATATCACTTTACCTACAGCACTGTATTAAGATGAGGTAGGTATCTGTTTTATCCATCAGAATTACAAGTATCTTACTATGATGCATTTCATATCTATTGTCTTTAAACTATTTAATTGCTTATGTTTGTACCTGGGTATGTATTCAGAGTTGTGTGACATTGGGAAAATATTTGGTCGTTCCTGTCCCTATTCTGTAAAATGATGATTTTACTCTATGACCTATAAGGTCCTTTCCAGCTTTAAATCTTATGAATCTATATTCCTAAAATTATGCTTGATTGAGAATTGAGCAAGGAGTAAAAAGTGGTTTATACATCATCTTTGACATAATTTAGGGGTTTCTTATGTGATCATAAAAATGTAGAGCTTGAATGAATGAATAAAAAACATTTATTAAGTGCTTACTATATGAGAAGCACTATGTTTAGTGTGGGGGATAGAGACATGAGTGCACCCTAACCCCAAGGAGACTATATGTCAGTAGAGACAGACAACACAGGTACAGTAGTGATGTCCAGAGAAAGTTATTTTGGTTGGGAAAGTTACTGGGATGGTGAAAGGTATCTTAGTGATCACTAATGTTGCCCCTAAATTTTGCAGATGTGGAAGCTGAGAAACAGATAGCTCTTTATTGGCAGAGTCTGGTGTTTGGAGAAGGGGAGGGGAGTGGATAGAAGAGTCCAGATCTCCTGATTCTCAGCCCAATGCTCTTTCTTGAATAGGACCCTTGAATGATTTTGAGTCTTTAAGATATTTTGTCAGTTGGAAAAGAGCAAAATGCAGTGGCACAACTCTTTCTACTTTTTGCCTTAATAGCTGGAAATTGGTTATCAGGAACAACAAATACTTGTCAGAGATGTACATCTATATTTATTCTGGGCTGCAAACAGATGTGATGTGGCTATGAAGTTACAGTAAGTTGTCTGATTTAAACTTTTTCTTGAAAAGAAAGGCATGGAGGATCCAAGAGTGGTAAGGAAAATACAGGATTGTGTTAATATTTACATTTGGCTCTAATTCACCAAGAATGAAGGCTGATCCATTTCTCCTTTCAAATACACACACAAGTTGGCAGTTGATTAGTCTTTGACAAGAACAACATTCACTTTTAATAGCCTATCCATCTTAATGATGCAGAGCAGAAATTGTTCCAAAATGAGTCCACGATAGCCAAATTTTCATGACACCAGGATCTTTGCCAATTTGAGAGATTACTTTAAATCCAGGGAGAATTAGTGTTCTGATGATTTAGATCATGGTCTTCTGTTCCTACAGATAGAAATAAATGTGGCATTGCTTATTGACAACACTAGGAATTAGCAAACTATGCTAAAGGATAATCAAAATTGTGCTGAAAATCCATGGTTTCATTAGGTAATGTTAAACACTACTACTTAATAAACACCAGGGTGTTTGAAGGCAAGAAATAATCACACCACAGGGTGGGAAGGAAAGAATTCACAATTTAGATTCCAGGATTGTGGTATAGCTCAGCTACTGTGATCTAGGGTAGGGTATTAAGGAAACTATGATCATTGGGGAAATGCCAGACCCGAATAGCAAAACATTCATGGGCTCATTCACACTTACAAAGGAATGACCTACTAAAGTCCATTAACTCCCAAGAAAGATGACAGTCATGTGGACATGCTTTAATAATTTTTTAATAAGAAAATTTGTCAGTCCCTAAAATCAATTCTACGTAAGTGAGACAGGGTCTTTATGTTTCATTAGCTTGGTTTAGGGTTTCATACCAGGACAGTCTATAATGATATGAGGCTGGAGAAGCATCTTAGGATCTTAGGCTAAAAGAGCTAGAAGGAATGTGAGGTTTGTAGATGAACACATAAGGAAACCGAGACTCAGAGAGCTTAAATGGCTTGTCTAAGGTTATATAAGTAGGGAGTAGCAGAGGTGGGATTTGAATCCAGGGTCTGATTCTAATGCCAGAACTTTTCCCACTGTACCCGGCTCCCTACAGAGGAGAATTATTCATTCTAAAATCTCCATCCATTTCCAGTGCTTCTCACTAAAGCAACAGTCAAACATAGGTATCTTAGACACATTTTACTTCCTAGTAAGAACACTTATCATAGGATCATAAATTTAAAAGGAGCCTTAAAGGCAAGTCTAACCTCTTCATTTTGCGAACAGACTGAGGCACAAAGAGGTAAAGTGACTTGCCCAGGGTCACATAGCTAACAGATGTCTGAGACAGGATTCCAACCAAGCTCCTGTTGACTTCAAGTCTGGAACTCTGCCAATTAATCTACAATCTTACTATCCAGGACATACGCATTTTAAACTCCCCATGAAAACAAAGAGCCCAGAATAGCAAAGTTCATAGGATTTTGAGTAGCTTATCTTTTCTTTAGTCAAATAAGCAGAAGGAGCCATGAAGTATTCTCAGCTACAGGAAACCCTGCCTACACAGCATTAAAAAATCAAAAGGACAGGGACTGCACCTGAAATTTCATGGGTGTAGGAAATTCACCTCCTTCTGCCAATTGGGCACCTTTTGCAATTTATAGTGTTGTTAGAGGCAGAATTTGAACCCAACTCTTTGTTGCTTGGAGACCAGTTATTTATCTACTACATCATGCTGAGTCTTTCTAATCTGAGGACTAGATTATGATTATGATTATTAGATTAGGATTATGGCTAAGGGGTCAAATTTAGCTGTTTTGAGTACAAACATCAATTCAACAGCTTTGTTAAAAGCTATGTGCAGAGCTATTGTTGTTGTTGTTGTGTGTCCTTCATTTTTTAAGAACTCCAATCATGGGGGTGATGTTTCAACTTGCTTGTGAATTGGATTTAAGTGAAGCAGAATTGCACAGTCACAAGCCAAACTCTCTTTTCCAGAGTCCAGTGGCAAGAGACTGTTGACAGTCAATCATTTACGATCAATGACTCAGGATGCAGCCGATGACCTTGGCATCTTCAATGTCTAACCAAGTTCTGTTGGAACAACTTGTCCTCATCTGCCTGTTCTGCTGGAGGAAGTCTTCACATACTTGGGGTAGACATCCCCTTGACTCACCGAGAGGTTTGAGGGCTGTCAGTTACCCTCAACCTGGTTTAGCCCGTCTGCCCAGATGGTTTTACTAAGGTGTGGCCCCTTCCCATGCTGGATTAGATAGAAAATAAGGTAAAACAGGGTTCAAACCATCACAGTACTTACAGTCTAGTAGGGAATATGAAATATACACAACCGTTGTGCAAAAAAAAATGCAGGTAAGGGTGTAAGGAAAATGAAATCAAAGGGAAGTTTCAAAACATTCACAGAATCTCCTTTAGGCTCAATCTTTACAGTAATGAAAGAAACTTGTCTTTCTCCTGTTAGAGACAGACTGAGAGTGTGAATGTTAGCAAAGCATATTGGAGCAGTTCTCTGGATAACATAAGCCAACATCTGTCTTCTTTTTCCTTCCTTTAGCTAAATTATCTGAATATTCCAGTTCAAGGGTCTAATTATCCAGGTGATTGATTATCTTCCACACACTCCTCAATCAACCAATCAACAAGATTTGTTAAATTCCTGTAGTGTGCCTGGCAATACAGGAGAGACAAAGATTTGGTTATATATGGTTACAAACATACCCTGGATTGAAATTATTTCCCTTCTGTGTTGCTATGAGACCAGATGAAATTCCCTCCCTCACCTCCTTGAATTCTTGAATTCCTCTTTTAAATTCCACTTCAAACACAATCTTCTCCAGGAACCCTGCCCTGATTATATTAGTTGTAATAAAATGATCTTTCTTTTCTTGAGGTAACGTAGTTCTTTTTCCCCCACCTCTTTCTAACACTTATCATATAATACTATTTCCCACTACCATATCTCTGTATGGTAGTGGGAAGAGAACTGTTTCTGGGCTCAGAGGACCAGGGTCTGAATCCTTGACTACTTACTGCCTTTGTGACTTTAGACAGGTCACTTAATTTTTCTATTCTTCATTTTTCTTCTCTGTGAAATTAGAGAATTGGATTAGATGATCTCTAATCAACTCTTGAACACCATTTCTGAAGTAGAAGAATTTAAATCTAGTCCACAGCATACAAGACAGCATACAAGACACAAGCTCAAAGGAATACAATTAAGTAGAGTCATAGCTTCGAGGCAAGATGAAGAGGGGGGGAAAAACCCTTTGTTTCCCCTTTATGAATTGTCCACAATTAGAATTTAAACTCAGTGAAAGCAGGGACCATTTTTAGTCTTCTATTAGCATAGTACCCTTAATGCAAGAGGGGCTCACCAGAAGTTGGCCAAATTGAACTGAATCGAAACTGTATTTGCAAATCATTGCAATCAGTCAAGGAGTCATCTTCTTAGAAGCCTGTTATCTCTCTGGCAAAGGCAACAACAGCTCCTATCCTGGGGTTTTCCCCTCCCCCATCCCTAAATCCTATGTCTTCCTCTTCTGACCACTTATGAAGAATCAGGTGGGGGTGCAGAGAAGGTGATTGTGGAAGGCTATAGTGAAGTATATGCATAGTACTTCTTAGGACCGGCCAAATGTTTCCACCTATAAAACCATTAGATAACCTGCTACCTCTTTCATGATGGGAGTTGAATGGGAAACTGAGGAGAGAATGACAGAGTTAGCTCAGTCCAGGCCTCTTAGGTAGGAAAGACTCATGGAGGAGACTAGGGAAAGTAGAGGTTGGGGAGGAACATCATTCACCTATCCACCCCAGCCCCCAATTCCCGAAGAGGTAAGGTAGTCTTCTGAGCATCCTGGTGCAAGTTGACTGGTACTACTACAAAGGAAGGCAGGAGGAACATTTTAGGGAGCACACCGACACCTGCCAGGCCCGGAGGACAAATCCAGACTACTCTACTCTCCTTACCCTTGCTGGTCCAACCGGTGGCCTAGTTTAGTGTTGGGGTTAGGGAATGATTCCAATGGAGCCTCCCAAACCAAACAGAACACCCCACCATCCCCCATGCCACCCGCCGCGGTCAAGTGTCTGCTCTGCGGTTGCCTGCTGCTGCCGGCTGTTTGGACAGGTGTGTTCAGAGTCCCCTCTCCAACCCCCCATTCATCTCAGTCTCTCAGGTCTGACAGGTCGCCTGATTTACAGCCCAGATCCCCAGGGGAGCCCATTCTCCCAAATTGTGCATCCTGCCGGGTGCCTCCTGCCAACCAGTGGCTGTCAGCACAGACGTCCTAGAAGCCTCGCCCTCTACCCCGTCCCTCAACTCCGATGGAGTGTTGGGGGAGGGAGGAGGGAATCAGCTAAAGTCAGAGATAGAGACTGCATCCCACTTAACATCTAGTGCATTATAGTTTTGGGGCTCTTGAGCAGATAAACTCTTTTATCAGTTCCTTCGGTTGAAGAGGATTTATTGTTCAAGTTGTAAGGGTCCTTACAGGACTCCCCTTCCTCCCCTTAATTCTTAGAACCCGAAGTGTCTCCTTATGAGAAAATTCCACTTTTTGGATAATAAATAAAAGAACTGGCTACACATTTGAAACAGTGAATTGAAACACATCTCTAACAGCCTTTTGCAAAGTTCTTTCTTTTTAATCATAACAGAATTTTGGTGACATTATTCTGCTTTCTGGTAATAGAGAACTCTGTCTATGGAAAGACTGAAAAATTAGAATTTAAAAGAAGGAGGAGGGAGTGCAGGACAAGAGAGCTGGGACAAACATCTAAAATTCATTATAGACTTCTTGTATTTCTCTCATCATTTCCCCTAAAACCAGGTTCAGAGCTAGTCACTTTAACTTGGATGCTTAAAGTTGAAATAACGTTCAAAAAATTTAAGAACTTAAAGGTATTAGAAATGGTTTATTTGATAGGGAGAAAGTTCCTAGCTTCTGGACCAGATGATCTTTGAGATCTCATCCAGCTCTCAATCAATGTTTTGTGAAAAATTTCTCTAGAAAACCTCACAGTGCTAGTCAGCTAGGTGACTCTGACTGGGGCCTGAAGTAGTTGGACACTCAGTGAGTGCTTAAAAAACCCCCAACAAAAAGCCAAAAAAATCTCTGTTTTTTAAAAGGCTACTTTCTACTGGGTATTTTATGCTTTGGGGTCATATATGTGCAGTATACACATTTTGCTTCTTACAAAAGTTTATTTCTTGTGTTTAACACAAAACTACATTTATGTCCAACAGAATTTTTTTTAAGGTTAAGATCAGGCAGCATTAATTGACTAATTCCACAAAGAAGTAGAAAGCTAATTTGAACAAATTTGCCTTTCTTTCAGACTGTTTAAAAATGAAAAAGACTGAAACCATTTCTGCAAATAATTCCAACCAAAATAACACACCTTAATTGTTTTTATTTTAGGCAAAAGATGAAAGTCCTCCCCCTCCCCATTTCCATTATTCTGAGATTTCAATTCCTCTGTGTGGACTGAGCCTCAGTGTTCTTTTATAGGTGAGCAAGGACAGAACTAAAATGGATTTACATTTACATGATGTGGTAATTTCCTTTAATACAGTTTTGCTAATATTCTTCCAACTCAGCTTATCTTTTTACCTTAGTCTTTTATTGTGTTATGATTTGATAATGCTCTTTTAAATTGTTAAATCTATTTAAACAAACCATTAAGAATAGTTCATTTGAAATCACCAGACTAACACCAGTAAACCAGTTAAAACCAGCAGCTAGAACTGAGGATAAAAATATTTCTTCATTGGTGCCAAAAGGCAATACCCTGGGAACCTTACCACTGTCTTTCTCTGTTCCCTAAAAGAAAAAAGAATGAAGGATTCTAGTTCTGCTTTAGCAACTTGAGGCATGTGTGTTAGATATGTATGAACAGGTGGGACAGTGTTTGAGTCTCTTTGTAATGGTGACAATTACAGTATATCCCTTATTTAGAATGACTTAACCCTTTTAGTGCTGAAACAATATTAGCTTTGGATGTATTGAGAAACAGGTGCATTTGTACTTGACAGGTCCCCTAAATTAAGCCTCTTAAATTGAGATTCATTTGATTTTTGGTTATTTTACTGTGTGTCTAGCTTTCTCTTTGTCTTTTGGTGTGATTTTGGATGACGCTACTGAATGAGGCTACTGGTTTCAAACAAATGCTGAGGTTTAATTCCTCCCTCCCTTGGCCCCCTACAGCTCTTCAGTATTTTGACCTCTAAGTTTCTCTCCAACTCTGCAGTCCCTTGATCAAACTTGCCTTTGCAACCTTAGCATTTTAAATCTTCATAAAATGAAAAACTAAGAAAAAGAAAACTTACTGTATTCCCACGCTCTATTAAAATACTACATTCCTGAAAAGGCAAACATCTTATTTTAACAAAAATATTCAGCATTAGAGAAATACTTAAAAGTTCTAGAGCAGCCTTCAGTGTGTTGAGACCTAGATATACTACAATTCTTTCAGACTTTTTCGGGGAGGGCTGGGGAGGGAAGGGATATGCTAAGAGGTATAGAAGTGACTTTTTCAGAAGATTATTACCTGGATTTGAGTTGTTTAAAGGCTCATGTTCCCAGGCAGAACGTTCTTCGGAGGGGCATAGAACTTATAACCTGTTTCTAGGTAACTTAGGTGGATCTTAATGATGGTGGGGGATATAGAGAGTTAAAGAACATAAAACCTTGTTAAGCTCATTCAAAAAAGGGCCCATTTGAAGAAAGGTGGTGAAAATGTAGGAGACCAGAAATAATTCCCCTAAAACTCTGGAATTTTCCTTATCTCACAACAGGCTAGGATCTTACCACTTGACCAAACCAACCGCTGACACTCCAGATGTATACACCATACTTAGGCCTGTTGTTTTGTGAGTTTTATTAAAAAATAAGCATATGCCTGAGTTTTATAAAATTTACACAGTGTATGTACACAGATACAAATAAAATAACATTAAAAATAAAAATCACACCTGCTTTCCAGTGGCAGTGATCCTGGCACTTAACATAATTTATAATGCTGACTTTGTAAGTAACTATTCAGTCCCGAAGGGCCACAGTTAGATATCACTGAACCACAGATAAAGCTGTAGCCCGTTGCCTGCAACATTTTCAATTCAAAAGGTTTTTTTTTAATATAAATAATTTAACTAGAAAAGTCCACCAACAAATTCAGTTAGAGTTATGCAGTTTTCTCTCTCTTTTGGCACAGTGATGCATTGGTTTATAGCAGAGAACTGACCTAAAAGCTCTGACATTCTCACACTCAAACACACCAGCAAATGCAACCACACACACACAGAGTGGGGT
>CM053594.1:128610217-128640354 GCA_028646575.1 Pseudocheirus occidentalis | reverse complement strand
ATTCACCATCCCAAATACCACCACCTTCTCTCACCCCACATTTTCCCATTTAGGCGAGAAGAGTCTCCATGGGGTAAGGTTGGTAAGAGCTGGGGCCGCATACCGAGGCTGCTTGTAAGGCTCCAGATAATCGGAGGGGGCAGTACAACTGCGAACTTCCCGCAATCAGCGGGCTTCTGAAAGCCTTGACCGAAGTTGAGGGACAGAAGGAAGACGAGAGGAAAAGCTGCGGCGCTTGGGGATCCTCTGCACAAGGCTCAGAAGCCGGAGCCAGAGGCGTTTCCCTTCTACGAGTGTCCAGGAGAACGGGTTCGCCCATTCCGTATGCGTACAGCTGTAAGAGGGTCCCGCCTGCGGTGGCCGACCGCGCACCTCCCCTGGGGAACAGCTGGGACTGCTGCTGGGGCTGCGGGGCTGGAGGGAAAGCGGTTAAAGTCGGGTATCCGGCAGCGCCTGGTAAGGAAGCGCCGGCGGGCCACAGCAGCCTGCAGGGCTCGGGGTAGGACCGAGTCTCTGCGCCCTGGTCTCTGCGGCGGCGGAAGGGCTTGCTGAGGATGCTGTCGATGGCAAAAGAGCTGGAGAACTTGCGCGCGGGGCTTGTGTTTTCTTCCTTGCAGCCCCGGGAGCAGGAGGACGGAGACAGGGACGAAGAGGAGGTGGAAGAACAAGGTACTGAGCTGCCACCGCCGCCGGGGACACGGCCCACCGAAGTCAAGGAAGGAGGAGGGGGAGGAGGGGGAGGCGGCGGCAGCAGCAGGCGGGCGGCGCCGGCGGGGTGAGCGGCTGCCGCAGCTGCAGCAGCGGCTGCAGCCGCCGCTCCTGAAACGCTCTCCTCTGGCTGCAAGGACGGGGCCGCAGCTGCCTTGTGACTGAGCCTCTTGCGGCGGCGGCGGAAGACCCCATCAGCGAAAGTGTACTCACTGTTGGGGTTGAGCATCCAGTAGTTGTCTTTGCCCCAGGGGCGGGAGGGATCGCGCAGCACCTTGACAAAGCAATCGTTGAGAGAGAGATTGTGCCGCACGGAGTTGCGCCAGCCGGTGTAGCTGCCACGGAAGAAGGGGAACTTGCCCATGAGGTACTCGTTGATTTCGGCTAGAGTCAGGCGGCCCCCGGCCGAGTCACGAATGGCCATAGCGATAAGCGCGATGTAAGAGTAAGGAGGCTTTGGTCGCCGGGTGTAAGGCTTGCTCCGCCCGCCCGCTCCCTCGCAATTGCTGCCGTTAGGGTTGCCGCCACCGCCATCGTTACCACTGGAGTTTCCTCCCGGCTCAGTCGAAGGGCCTTCGGAAGCTGAGGCTGTCAAAGTGGGGTCTTCCCCGGAGCAGCCACCCTCGCTCCCTTCGCCCCCGCTGCTGCTGCTGCTGTGGCTGCAGTCCGTCACCAGCTCCCCTGCTAGGCTGCTGCAGGACGGGCTGTTGGCGGCGCAATCCTCATCCGAGCTCAGGTCATCCTCAACCGCAGCCAAGAGGGGCGAAGACGGGGCACGGCTTCCGCCGCCACCTTTCAGGTCGCTTGCCGTCTTGTCCTCGTAAGAGGTGCGGGGGGCGAAGATCTCTAACTTCATCCCACCACCACCTTTCTCTCTCTCTCTCTCTCTCTCTCTCTCTCTCTCTCTCCCTCCCTCACTCTACCCCCTTCCCACTCTCCTCTCCCGCGTTTTCTCTCCCCCCTTTCCCCCAACTCTTCTTTCCTCCTCTCTTGTCCCCCTTCTGTCTCTCTTTAGACTTCTCTTTTCCTATGTCCTCTCTCTCTTCCCACCTGTATTGTCTTTCCCTTCGGACAGCTCCCCCTGGACACGGGACAGCAGTCAGAGGAAGTAGTTTGCAGGTGGCCGAGATGTCGGAATTGGTGTCTCGTTTGTCTCCTTAGGCTGCTCCCCCTTTCCTTCTTAAGAGAAAAGTAGCCACGTTTCAGTGGGCGATGCGACTTCTCTTCCGCTGGATCTTGGAAGGGCCTGGTGGTTGAATTACGGTTGTGTGTGGGGGACGTGAAGTGGGTGCTGTCTCCAGTCAGAGAAAGGAGTACTCTTCGAAGGGGGAGGGGAGGGAACACAGGCCGTTGGATCCAGGCTGCGCTGGTTCTGAGTGAGTTTGTCAGACTGAGGGTGTTTTCAAATTTCGTCATCCGTCAGGGAAAAAAAGTTAGTTCCTTCGTCTCCTGCAGCAGAAAGGATTTGTATTACTCTCCATGATGGCAGTGGAGAAAAGTAAATAAATAAAAAAATGAATATATAATTCCATATAATGTGCTTTATAATTGTTCTCTCTCCCGATCTCTTCCTCAGCCTTTTCCCCCGTGGTACAAGTGCTGATGCTCCCGCGCGCTGAGGGGATTCTAGAGCCTCTAGTCTTGCTCGGCTGGATTCACTCCCCGAGGCCGCAGCAGTGGCAGCCAGGTTTTTATTACTATTAGCATTATTGTCATTATTTCTCTCCCTACCTTTCCCTCGCTCCGTCTCTCCTCCACCTTCAGACCGGCCCAATATAACCCTCGGCTGCTCAGTGGAGGCGGAGCTTCACTCCTGATCTGAAAGGCGGGTGGGTGGGGAGACAAGGTAGCAAAGGTGGGCAGAGAGCCGTAATTATCCCAGTGACATGGAGAGCTTGTTGGAAAGTTGTTTCGAGCAGGTTTTTTTTTTTTTTTTAAATATCTGCCAGGTTCCGCCCTCCTCCTCCCTTCCAATGATGGACCGCTGGTAGGAGACGTGTGTGTGTGTGTGTGTGTGTGTGTGTGTGTGTGTGTGTGTGTGTGTTGCATAGCAAACTCCACCTTCCCAGGTGTAAAGTACAGGAATGGCATCTAGGTGCTAAAGCAGAATAAATTTGGGATTTAAAAAGCTCCCTTAAAATACATACGTATGTAGAGCAATGCTGGAAGAAGAGCTGGGATGCGACGGATTAAACCCTAGGGGGAAAACCCAGAGAGTGCTTTAGACTATCAGGAATGGTGTCCGCTGGTGCCGTGGAATTCCAGGTGCTGTACAAAGTTTGATCAAATGTTCAAAGCTCAAGGCCGTAGTCTGTCCAAAGTAAGCATCAGACATGTTTTTGCATGTAAAGTTAGAACATTGCTTGGGGGGGGGGGTAGGGGGGAGAAGTGTAAAAACCCGGCTAGAGAAATCGTATAGTAGGCTATAAGAAAAAAGCAAGAGCTATGTATATCCCAGACTAGTATATCTCTGTAAATTAGGACGCTGCTCCCTACTAGGCGCTGCAAGTGCTTCTTATGATAGTGAATACTTACCTGGATATTACTCTCTTTGAATTAACTCGCTCTACTTGAGGATTTCTCTTTGTATTGTAAAACTTAAATACAATATCCTCATTGAAACCTCGCCTGCCTGAATTTTATCGAACTCACTTAATTTCTTCCTAAGTGATCTCTTCCTTACACTTAAAAAAAAATTAAAGCAACTCCCTCGATTTTCTTTGGAATGGGGAGATACCTCTTCCACGGGATGTCTATCTAGCCTCATTCTCTTCTGGGGACGGAAGGTTCCTTTCTTGGTCCCTGGGAGTTGCCACGGATTTGCCTGCACTGGAGCACCTGCCGGGACTTGAAAAAACTTGGACTGAGTAGGACTGTAACTTCACCTAAGTTTTGCAAAGTAAATATTTAGCGACAAGTGGGGTGAGTCTCAGGCCAGTGGGCTGGAGGAGGACTCAACCATTTCTTTTCACCTCTTCACTACCCTTTACTGTTTTAATAAGGGTACCTGGATTTTAGATTTTAAGGAGGCAGAAAATGAAGGGCTCTTTCTCAGGGCTACGAGAATTTCTTCCCTCTTCCTTTCTTAAGAGATTACTTGAGGAATTTCTGCAAAGGCCTGAACCTGAAAAAAGCATCCATGTGAATTTTGAGGGGAGATTGCTGGTTCTTTGCAAAGGCAACAGTTTCTAACTGCATGCCATTACTAAGGTTCCTCCTTTTTCCTGCCTTTGTTGTAAATAGCAAGGGCCAAGCAAGTGTGGGGGGAGCTTACCTTTGATGTTTATTTCGTTACCTTTCCACCATTTGTGTCCAAAACGTACACAGTCCTCTCTTATCTTTATTCAAAGAGCTTTAAAGTCATTCAAAACGAAGTGGGCAAGCACATATGAGAGGGTTTATTTTATTTTTTTTTTGGAGCGAGGGATGACCATTTTAAAAGATAAGAATGAAATGTTTATATGGGGGGAAGGGGGAATTGAACTGTTGGGATTTTAGAAAAGAGTGGAAAACTTCCTGCCACTATCACAGGGGATTATTTGGTGACCCCTGAGGCAATGATGGTTGGGAAAACAAGGGAATCAGAGGACGTCTTCACATACTATTACTTCAAAAGTAATTTTGCTCATTATCATTGTGTGTTATCTCCATGGGGTATCATAGATTTATAGCTGGAAGGACCTTAATGACTATTTAGTCCAATTCCTTCTTTTTAAAGATGAAGAAACTAAGTCCTAGAGAGGGAAAGTGACTTGCCAAGGTCACACAGCTAGTTAATAGCAGAATCAGGATTTGAACTCCCAGCCCTTTGACTCCAAGTATCAATGAATTATCTTCCCTGTTTTATAGGTTAGTCTACTGTCCCGTAAAAAGAATTGACAGTCCACATTCACCATAACAACTTGAAGAATGAAAAATTTTGCCACCTCCCCCTTCCCCTGCTCCCAGACTGACTCTGTGAGAAACAGAACCAATAGGAGGCATTGTAGGTGACAAAAAGCTAATCCTTTTTTCAGGGACCTTAACTCATCAAAAGGGACCTCAAAACGGTGGTGCCTCCAAGCAATCTTCCAGGTCCCTCCACCATAACCAGGAGCATCTCTGGCTCTGGACTGATGAGTAGGCTCACATTAATAGGGGAAAACCGAATGGACCCATCATTGAATAGGAAAAGTTCCATAACCTGAGATGATGGAAGGCTGTTAATTTAGCTTTATTTCTTCTGCTTGACCTAGGTGTGATATAATAAAGGAAGTTCACTTAAGACTTGAGTGTATTGTATATCCCAAGTTGGGTTTGGGAGAGGGAACTACCTTGTAACAGGGTCTCTTGAGAATCTAGTTTTGCTTTCTCCCTTATCTCCTCCTGCCTCAAGGGGCAGACTAATCCTTCAAAGCTGTATTTGTCCCCTTTGGGTGAGTGGACAAGGTTCTGAATTCCACTGGGACTTCCGCTCCCTAGTAACTGAACAAAAGAGCAATTGTTGGTCACCCTACACAGTTTACAAAAGTAGTGTTTGTTTTGGTTCCAAAGGTTAATTCTCACCCTTCCTCCCTTTCCCCCTTTTCTCCCCCCCTTCCCTTTTGCCAAATCAAATCCAAAAATGTTAAAGCACTGAGCAGAGAGATTAGGAGGATAGCACACATCAGCAGCTTCATCAGGGCCTTGAATTCAGGATCCTGTGATTGGTAACCAGAACCACCAACCCAAGTTCCTCTCAGGGATTGTGAGATTTAGAAGAGAAGGCACAATCTGGGAAGCTCACAGCCTAAGTGATCAATGGTCAGAGGAAAATCTTTGCCTAGACACATCTTGTAAATGTTCTGGAATTGGCACTCTACATGCCAAGTTTACCCCTCCCCCACCTTTAGGAAACCAGCCACTATTCCTTGGCAAATCAATGGTAGCATCTGAGTGGAAAGTAAGTTGTTTTGGAATAGCTCCCACTCTGCTTCATAACCTTGCAAGGATTCCTCAAACAAGGAAGATGTTCATGTTGATTTGTTTTTAGGATGGAGTGGTGGAGGCTCTTAAGTATTTTTATTTTTCAGGACTAAGTTGAAAATTTTGAAGGTTTGACTAGGCTAGATGGCCAATACTGCAGGGGTACCTGAAGAAGAAATGTTTCATGAGTTGAAGCATGCAGATACTGAGACAGAAACAGAGGAATGATGGGACAAACTTAAAGGGCTGAACAAAATTTAGGAATTCTTTAATAAAAAAACAATACTAGCTCCCCTTTCCCCAACCTCAACATAAATATAATTGCTTTAGCTGTTTAGGGATAATCTTCCTCTCTCTAACCACTACTGTTAGTGATAATTTTACAGACTAGTGAATCACAAGTGTTCAGCTACACAATGAAGGCCTGTACAGCATAGGGCCCGAGGGCCATTCCCTCTGCCAAAGAATTTCAGGCAGCTCTTAAAAAATGTAAGGGTTGCCGCTGCGCACGCTCCTGTTTGTCACGTGACAGGAGGCGACCAACCATCCTCAGTCTGTCTCTAGTCTTACCTATCATTGGCCAAAGAAGTTTTCAAGTTGTGCAGGTCTGCCATAGTGTAATGGACTGGGATTTGGGAGACCTGGCTTTGTAAGTAAGCAATGCCTAAGTTAGGCTAATAGTGGTTAAGTGTTGAAACTGGAGCAAGTCAACTCATTTCTTTGTACCTGTTTCCTCTTCTTTAAAACAGGGGGTTGAACCAGATATCCATCTAGCTCCCAAATTCTTCGAATCTACCAGAAGGGAGGTCATTGCGAGTGGCACTGGACACAGGGCACCTCATACATATATGCATTGGTGACATCATCTTGGGCACAGCAGCATCTGTCCTGGACACACTGTAAGTGCCCACTTACTACTCAAAAGTTCCCATGCATTATTCTCTTTGTTAAAAAGCTTCATAGACAGGCAGCTTGTTTTCTGCTACCTAATTTTCTTTCCTTTGGGGATATGCTATTGATTTGTTAATAACAAAAGGATGAAGGTGGATATGGGCCAAAACCTGGTACTAAAGACCCATTAATTCATATCTTTTTTTTTCTTCTACTCCTTAATTTCTGTGAAGCTAAGGGGATAAACCATACAAGGGACAAATTCACATTTCCACAATCTTGTGGTTCACCTGAATGGTCTCCTTAAAGTGATTTTAGATGATAAGAGAAGATAATGCATGTATCTTAGGGAAGCAAGAACTAATGGAAACATCTATTTAGAAAATATCTTGAGGATTTAAGACTTTCCATTGTTAGGTAATGGTTTATTGGTTCACGTTCTAAAAACTGCAATCTGGGAAAGAAATAATTGTATTCCTGTAATATTTAACATAACTTTGTAGACTGGTGGTACTCAGTAATAGTATTGATTATGAGTTCCATCAGATGCATGGAACATAGATAGGCTCCTACCCCCAAGGAACTTAAAAAAAGTCTTAATCCCATTCACCAACCCTCTGCTAGTTTATTTGAGCTTCTTGCCAGAGTATAGGGAAGGAGGTATAATACTTATATCATCTACTTGTATTTCAGCTGAAGATAGAACTGGAAAGTAAACAAACTTATGCTTCCAATTTGGAAGCAAGGAGTCTACATTAACCCACCAATAGACCACTGTTAAAGGAAGAAGATTTGGGGCGGCTAGGTGGTGCAGTGAATAGAGCACCAGCCCTGGAGTCAGGAGGACCTGAGTTCAAATCCGGCCTCAGACACTTAACACAAAAACTAGCTGTGTGACCTTGGGCAAGTCACTTAATTCCCAACTGCCCACCAAAAAGCCAAAAAAAAAAAAGTATTACCCAGGAAAAGGGCGTTGTAGAGACAGTAAGTAGAATCAATTCAAACAATTGAATGATGGTTGGCCTCTGTGGGTTCACATTCTGTCATAGACACTACCTGTGGGCAAGTCACTGAAATTCTTAGACTCAGTTTCCTCATACATAAAATAGGAATAGTACTTCTACTTTCTTTACAAGGTTATTATGAGGATCAAATGAAGTCTTTTGGCCAACTTTGAATCTCTATTTAAACTTTAGCTATTATTATTATGTCAGTAAGTGAACCCTTCAAAGACAAGGGATTCCTGGCTTTTCCAGGTTCACCAGACTTTCCATTTAACATTAGAAATAAATGGAGAAAAGGTTTGTGTGATAATAATTAATTTATTATTCATTTATATATTATATATAATAATATATAATAATTATATATATAAATTTATAAATTAATTTATAATTCAATTAATTTCATAAGTATCTACTATGTGCACAATATTGTGCTAGGCTGGAAAGTGACAGGAAGTAAAATTTGGATTGCAAACTCTAATGGAATATAGGGTATAAGCAGGGTAAAATGGGCGCAAGGACAGATAATCACAATACATGACATTACATGATAAATGTCTTAGTGAGGTGCAAAATGCTGGCAAAGGGGGAAGGCAGCAAAGGTTGAGAGGGATTGGGGGGAGGATGTGGCATTAGGTTGAACTTTAGAAGATGAATAGAAATTCAACAAATGAAGGAGAGGAAATTCCAAGAATAATGAACAGCATGAGCAAGGCATGAAGGTGGGAATGTATGGGACATATTTTGAGGACAGAGAGTTGTACAATTTGGCTGAAAATCAAAGTGTGATAGGGAGTAGTAAGAGCTAAGGTTGGTAAACAGTTTTCTTTGTCAGTTTTCTTAAAATGCTTTCTCCTGATCTGCCTTTTAGATTCCTGCCCATTATTTAAAGATCAGTTCAAATCCCACCTCCAAAGATTCTTTCTCTAATTCCTCTGGGTTCTTCGCTTTCTGCTCCTCCTTCCCCATACTTTGCTCCTTTTATTATGAACTCAGCCTGATTGTGATATATCTCATATCATATCTCTATTAGACTGTAAGCTCCATGGGGGTAAGAAAAAGGCTTTATCTAAATTTTGTATCTTTCTCACCAGCACCCATTAGGTGTTTAGTATACCTTTGTTTAATTTAATTGAAATGTTGTCAGTCATATATTTTTGGGCATCACTCAAGTGGAAATTTGTTTTGCAAGAAGATGTGGATATAGTATTGAAGTATTTGTTTTCTGTGTATGTGTTTTTTAAAAATTAGTTTAATGTGAAGGGTGGTGTAATTAGGAAGGACAGCTTAATTTTTGAAATACTTGTTACTTGAAAAATAAAAACGATGCAAATCCCAACAACAATAAAGACACCTACTTTTGGACAGTGGGTCCAGATACACAAACACACATAAACACAGACATCTGTGTATACAGAAATGTTGTCAATCCCAGTTTTACCTATGAAGAAAGCAGGGGTCAGGGAAATGAAATCATTTCACTAATACCATACAGCTAACTAATGTAGCATATCTTTTCACGACTGGATGGAAACTGGGTGGATCTTCCCTTGAAGTCATTCTCTTATGCCTTTAATGAGGCAGGAAGGAAGATGTTTATCATCTAAAGGCTTGCTATCCAGTAGGTAGGATGCCCTGGATGGGTTTATCTTTGTCTGTTTTTGGAGCACTGGTATATTCCATTTTTGAGGTGATGGGAACATATCCCATAGTTGTATTTCCTTCAGTTTCTCTTGGTTGAGAAGAGGGTGAGTTAGATAATGATTAGGTAGGAATGTGAATGGAACCCCTCCCCCACCTCCACTACCATGCAATCAGAAGGCTTCCTGTTTGACTGAAAATGAGTCTGGGATTGACAACTAGGTAAAAAAAAAAATTAGCTTGATTCAAAATTCTCAACCTGGAGAAGTGCCAAGTCTTCTGATTTGGAAGAAGTTTTGTTGCAGAATATGCCATTATTTTCTGGGGGCAATGAGGAAACCAGATGTTCTTAGCTTAGAAAGGATAATTGAGACCAAAGTATATCTGGGAATCTTTAAAATTCAGTTAGAAAACTTAGGCACTATCTTGTCCACCAATGATTTAATTTTCTTTTCTAAGAATGTCCAGTTACCTTAGCTGGTAATTCCCCCCAGCCCTCTGATATTATATTATCTTTGTTCCTTTCCTTAAAAACAAAACAGAACAAAAGTTTTGAAAACCTGTTATTGTGGTCTAGAATATGTGGCAGCAAAGTTACAAAGGAAAAGTGGGATCAGAAATCAGACTAGTGCATCCATTTACAGCTGCAGTAGTGGAAGGTCACGTAATTAGAGTGACAGATCTCTGACCCCTAGGAATCAAGCTGGTTCAGCAACTGGTAGGGTCAGAAAACATGGTTCCTAAAGTTAAGGGACACAGATCAGGGAAGGTTTAGAAATTGATGAAAAGTGAAAGCCCCAGGGTCAAGGGTACATTTCCAGGAGGATCTGATGCCCAAGGAGTTTCACTGAGGCTTGTGTATATCCTTCCAAGTCAGGATTCTGCTACCAGACACTTCTGCTAAAACAGTAAGGAAGATCAGAAAATAGACAGGGGTCTTTTATAGCAGGGCATAATATTTTTACATCCCCTGATGACTCATGAAAGCATTTCTCAAAAGGTGGAGGATGTGCCTCCATGATTGAGAGGGGAAACCACAGTGTTGTAATCATGGATTTTTGGAGATGTTAATAATCTTGAAATGTTGCCTGGCATACAGGATGTAATTCTAAATAAAAGTGAGTGATTTGAAAAACAAATAGATAAACAAACATGTAGTTAGGTTTTATGGGCAGCTGTGTAGGGAATGCCAGGCCTGAAGTCAGGAATACTATCTCCCTGAGTTCAAATTTGGCTTCAGACTCTTCATAGCTGTATGACCTTGGGCAAGTCACTGAACCCTGTTTGCCTTAGTTCCTCACCTGTAAAATGAACTGGAGAAGGAAGCGGCAAACCATTCTAGTATCTTTGCCAAGAAAATCCCAAATAGGATCATGAAGAGTTAGACAGGACTGAAATGACTGAATAATAAAGTGTGGTTTTAAGCTGCATTGGCATAGTGACTTTCAGAAGCCAGGGAATCCCAGAAGTGCAGATTTAGGATGATAAGGGATCTTAAATTACTTATCCAATCTCTTCAATTACAGATGAAGCAATTAAGCTGACCCCTTCACTAGGATAAATGACTTGCCTAAAGTCATAATGGAAACAGCTCAGCCATGATCCAATCCCTCCAATCTAATACTTTTTCTATTAGACTTTCTAAAACCAAATTGATATAATGGGTCAGTGTTATCATTGCAAATACTGGTAACAATAAAAATCCATTTATATTTCGTCATAATAAAATATTTAATCCTTATTTCCCCTTCAAACTATTCAAGAAGAGAGATTTTTTTTATTAGGATTAGGAAAAGGAGGCAACTCTCCATACTACTAATATATTGGAATACATAATATTTATATGTAATATAAGCATAAAATATATGTTCTTTTACTTTTGGGGGGGATGGCTACTTTTTACATAGCTCTTTGTGGAGTGGTCACCCCTGTCTTTAACTTCTGCCTCATTTCTTTATTCTTATGCCTGATTCTGTGGCAGTTAGGGGTTATACTCTGATACTAAATAATCTCCTTTATTAATCAATCAATTAGCTCTAAAGCCCTATCCCAGCTAATTAATAAACAAAAAAGCCTCTTTCCAAAAAGCTTTTGCTATCTTCCTCTTTATTTCTTCCTCAGTTCCATAGTCTTATGTTTATTAGCAGAGTAATGAACAGTACAAAAGATATATTGAAATCTTTCAGCCATGTATCACAGTGGCAACGTTTACAGAATGATCACTTTTGACCATTGACTGCCACTGCTGGCTTTTCAATCAACCTGGTTTAGCTTGTCTGCTCAGACTGTTTTAATGGGTTATAGCCATTGTACCCTCTATCAGCTTCTTGGAGCCACAGGTGACAGCTGAGTGGATCAGGCACACACCAAAGGTGGATGGAGTGCTTGACCAGCCATCATACCAGAGGTGCTAGTCCTCCTGACCCCCTGATGCACCCTAGTCATCAGTCTCAGATACTTACTAGCTGTGTGACTCTAGTCAAATCACTTAACCTCTCAGTTTCCTCATCTGGAAAATGGACATAATACTAGCACTTAACCCCAAAGAGTTATTATTATAATTTTGACTAAAGCTGCCACTCTCTGCCTCACTTTTTTTTTTAAACTCGCTTAATCACTGAGTGGGCTTTTCCTCAGTCACACTGAGACCTGTTAAAGATTTTAGCTTGCAAAGATCAAGGTCTCCCACTGCCTCTGGGGCCATCTTTAGTCCCAATCTATATCTGGTCACTGGACCCAGATGGCTCCGAAGGAGAAAGTGAGGCTGGTGACTTTGTGTAGCCCTGCCTCACTTAAATCCGATTCACTTGCATGTCATGACATCACCTCTCTGACGTCACAGGCCTTTTCAAGAATGAAGGACAGGCAACAACAACAACTGGATGATAATTGTGAAGTGCTTAGCTCAGTGTGGCTGATACAGTAAGTGCTACATGCATTTTAGATGTTACTGTCATGAAAGAAGCTCTCTCTTACTAGATCATCTCTGTACCTCGCTCACACTGTCTCAGCTAATTCTTCACATATCAGACTCCATCTCCCCAAAGCTCTCCATCCTCCTAAGGATACAGTAATAGTCTCCATAGTCTCCATAGGAGGGACTGTTGTTACAATATAAATACAAGTATGTCTCAAGTGACAGATTATTGACAATGTGGTTGAGACTTCAGGTGCTGAGAGAAGAAGGGTGACGTATTCTTCAGGCATAGCCTTTGCTAGGTGCTGCAATGGATAATGACCTGAGTTCGAATCTAGCCTCAGATACCAGCTATGTGGACACCCCACCATATCACTTAATCTGTTTGCCTCAATTTCCCTATCTGTAAAATGGGACTAATCATAGTACTTTTCTCCCAGAATTGTTGTATCAAACAAAATAAAACTTGTAGACCACTTAGAAAAGAGCCTGATGTAGAGTAAACTCTATGTAAATATAAGCTTTTGTTGTTGTTGTCTGGCCATTTGTCAGTTGTTTCTGACTCTTTGGGACCCCATTTGGGGTTTTCTTGGCATAGATACTATAGTGTTTTGCTATTTCCTTCTCCAGCTCATTTTGCAGATGAGGAAGTAAGGTGAATGTCACGCAGCTAGTAATTGTCTGAGGCCAGTTTTGGACTCAAGTAGATGAGTCTTGCTGACTTGAGGCTTGATGCTCTACCCACTGAGCCATCTTTAAGTACATCTTTAAGGCTGCCTTTAAGTACAATGTATCTGGGCTAAATGAAAGAAATTAGGTATAGAATGAAAAATCAGGAATGTTTTTCCTTGCTCAAGTGGCAACAGCCTTGGGTCTACCAGGGTGTACGTCCTCTTTATTCCGATTGATCCCTATTTTAGGGGTAGGGGAGCAAAGTTACTGACATTTTCTTTCTCATTTTGAGAGGCCACTGCAGTCTTGAGTTTGGGGGCTTCTAGTATTTCAACATTAAGTTTTGGGGGAAAGGCAGAGTTCCATTATATCTCTTTTTATACTCAATGTAGTAATGAAACTTATGAAGTTGCTTATTAATGTTAAATTCTCTGTGAATTAACTTCCTCCCTAAACCCTCTCCTCCTTTCTACTTTCCCTACTGACAACATGCCTACTGGCTTTTAAAAGAAAATAAAATAGAAATTCTGTTTTTTTTTAATGTAGCCCATTCATACAATACATACTTCCATATATCAGCGTTTTCTCTGGAGGTGGATAACATTTTTCTTCACAAATCCTTTGTTCCTTATATTTTTGTGAGCCACAAATACCCCCCAGCCATGTCCGATAAGTTTAACAACAGTGCTAGAGACACATTTACAACAACAGAAAAGAAAACAAGATGTTTTTTAAGTAAGATTAAATACCATTAAGAATCAATGTATTCCTAAGACCCATGCTAGTGCCTGGGAGTCCCTTTTGTATGTTCTTTTTATATTTTTTAAAAGTGTCCATTTACCTCTTCCTTTTTAAATTTGAAGTTTTTTAAACTTAAAGTTTTAAGTATGCGTTTCTTCATGCCTCACATTCACTTTTGAAGGAGGATGTCTGGATGTGTGATTTCATCGGGAGTAGGGAGCTCCCAGGGAAAGAAACCCCATCTACCAAGGTCAATTGGTACTTGGTTTGAGATTTATTCGTCTTAGACGAGGGTTGCCTGAGGACACTTGTGAGGTTTAAGTAACTTGCCTAGGGTTATACAGCTAGTTATGTGTCAGAGGCAGACCCACCTCTTCCTGCTTCCAAGGCTGGTTCAGTAACTTCTTTGGTGGTTGCCGCTCTTTGTTCTTGAACAGGACCAAAATGACATCATTATGTTGGAGTCAAGGTACAGTGTGTCCAACTGTGGCTGCTCAGACCAGTACAAGCTTGAAAGACTCTACCATAGACTGGGCACAGATAGTCCATGTGAACATTTGGAGTGGTGATATCTCTAGATTTGCACATCGCGTGTTTCCTTTGTGCTACTGCAATTCTGCTCACGTCTGTACTTCTATAAAGGGAGTCAGGTGAAATCATAGATGGAGCGCTGGGCCTGGAGTCAGGAAAACCTGAGTTCAAATCCAGTCTCAGACACTTACTAACTGTATGTCCCTGGGCAATTCACTTAACCTCTGCCAGTTTCAGTTTCTTCAGTTGTAAAAATGGGATAGTAACAGCACCTACTTCTCATGGTTATTGTAAGGATCAAATGAACCAATATGTATGAAGCATTTAGGACAGTGCCTAAGGGAGAAGTAGAAAGAACACTGGACCTGGAGTCAGGAGGACTGATCTTCCCTAGTTCAAATCTGACTTCAGAAACTTATTAATTATGTGACCCTGGACAAATCACTTAACCCTGTTTGCCTCAGTTTCCTCATCTGTAAAATGAGCCCAAGGAGGAAGTGGCAAACCTCTCCAATATCTTTACCAAGAAAACCCCAAATGGGATCATGAAAAGTTGAACATAACTGAAAAATGGCTGAACAACAAGTACATAGTAGGTTTTTAATAAATTCTTGTTTCCTTCTATACCACTGACTTTCATCACATTCAGATTACAGTTAAAATATCCTTAGGTAATTTTACTTTATTCCATTTTGTCTAATTACTAGTATTGCAAATGTTTTCTTTAAAGTACTTTTCTCAGATAAATGGCATGTCTACTATATTATCAGCTAAATGACCTTTAAATTCCTTTTCAAAGGAAATCAGTGATCCTGTGATTGGAAGCAGGTTTTTGTGGGCTAGCTGGACAACCCAGCCAACATTTATATTTCAAAGGGAAGATGCACTGCAAATTCCAAATAACTAGGGGCTAGGTGGCATAGTGAATAGAGCACTGGCTCTGGAGTCAGGAGGACCTGAGTTCAAATCCGGCCTCTGACACTTAACACACACACACACACACAAAACTAGCCGTGTGACCTTGGGCAAGTCACTTAACCCCAACTGCCCTCCAAAAAGCAAAAAAAAAAAAAAGATTCCAAATAACTGATTTAAGCATGAACTTTTGGAATATGAACTGTGTTGGGAGCTTCATGTAAGAAAGAATTGGTATTCACAGCTATAACTAATATGAATACACATGGCACAACCTGTAGTATATAATGTAGGTTATATTTGTATATGAGTTATGAGTATAACATTATGAAACTGCCACCATAAGCTTTGTTGTTTATTATTTTGCGATCATACCATATAGGCAAAAATCCCATTGCAATAAATAATACTACAAAGATTTCTTTGCAACAAAGCTATTGCCACGTCCAATAAAAACAGTGGTTGACCTAGTTCAAGTGACTCCTATATAACGAATTAGGACAGGGAAAGGGACTGAACCTGTGGTTTCATTAGCATGAGGAACTCCTAAATGGGAAACTCCCTCTATAAATCCAGCTCACCTTCTCTTCAACCTAGAGATTTGCCTAAGAAGTTAAAAAACTTGCTGGGGTTATATAGCTAGTATATTTAAGATAAGGAACCTAAACTCAGGTTTTCCTGGCTTTGAAGCCGTATCTTATTCAGACAACCACGCTGCCTTTCACCCCACAAATAATCCCATATAAATGCCTTTTCTGATCATCCTGGCTCATCTAGCATTTTAGAAAGTGCTTTCCTCACCGATTATCTTGTGAAGTAATAATAGCTCGTGTCACACTAGAGGTTTATAGCAATAGCTGGTATTTACATAGTTCTTGAAGGTTTATAAAGCACTTTTTGTGTTATGCCACTTATCCTCACAAT
Organism: Pseudocheirus occidentalis; assembly: GCA_028646575.1. Lineage (NCBI taxonomy): Eukaryota > Metazoa > Chordata > Mammalia > Diprotodontia > Pseudocheiridae > Pseudocheirus > Pseudocheirus occidentalis. The sequence continues at coordinate 128,624,466 of CM053594.1, read as the reverse complement.
GCTGTGAGGAAGGTATTGATATTATCCTCACTTTACAGATGACAAAAATAAGTCTGAGAGAGGTTAGGTGACTTGCCCAGGGTCACGCAGGCAGCTAGTAAGTATCTGAAGTAAAATTTGAATTCAGGTCCTTCTGACTCCAGATTTAGCACTCTATCCATTGCTCCACTTAGCTGCCTGTATCAGGCAGTTTCTTCATGACTCTAGCTTTTTGGGCATAGTTCCAAACTGCTTTCCAAAATGACTGGCCCACATCGTAACTCTACCAAAAATGCATCAAAATGCCTGTTTTCTGGCAGCCTCTCCAGCACTTGTCATTTTTCCTTTTTTGGGGGGGGAGTCATCTCCTCTAATCTGTTGGATGCAAGGTAGAGCCTCAAAGTTTCTTTAATGTACATTTAAAAATTAGGAGTAATTTGAAGTGTTTTTATATGACTAGATAGCTTAGATTTCTTCCCTTGAGAACTACCTAACTATATCATTTAACCATTCAATTTATCAATTGGGGAATTATCTTTTTCTTAATAAAGTTGAATCAGTAGCTTACATATTTTGGAAATGAAATTTTCGCCACAGACACTTGCTGCAAATGCCACCCCCCCACCTCATTAAAGATTTCCCTCTTAATCTTAGAAATATTGGATCTCTTTGAGAAAACCCTTTTAAATTTGATGTTATCAAAACTGCCCATTTCTTCTCTTGTGATCCTTTCTATCCCTTGTCTGGTCTTCCCCTACCCATAACCCTAAAAAATAATTTATTCCTTTTTTTACCCTAATTTGTGATATGATCTTTTATATCCAGATTGTGCATCTATTTGGAGCTTATCTTGGCATATGGGGTTAGGTACTGGTCTAAAACTAATTTCTGCCAGATTGTTGTCCAGTTTCCTCTGCAGTTTTGTCAAATATTGAATCTTTACCTCGGTTGTTGGATCTTCGAGTTTATAGAACCCTAGATTAAAGAGTTCTTTTGCTTTGGTATGTTTTATAACTAATCTGTTCCACTGATTGACTTATCTGTTTTTTACCTGTAGGTCCTCTAAGGTCTGCTTAAATCTCCTTACTGCAGGGAAGTCTTTTCTGGGCACTCTCATAGCAATTTCTAAGTCCCCATAGAATTTATGTCTGTACCTCTTTTATAATACATACACTGCTTTGCATTTTCAAGATTGCACACTATTTGAGGGGAAAGACTTTATTATGTTTCTTGGTAACTCTCACAGCAGCATATGATTTTCACTAAATTAGTATTTTTAATTTATTTATTAATTCTGTTTAATTTATTTAAGGTATTCTTTTCATCTAGTAACTCACTACTACTGACGTCAGAGAATTGACATCAATTCTGTGCTTTCTCTAAGTTATGCAAACTTAAAATGTAACTTTTAGGAGTGCATTTGTCCTAATGAAATTCCATGGAAAAGCTCACCATGCCTTTGAATGTCCCATGGAATTTCTAAAAATGCTTTTTTATTTGTTTAAGAAAAGTTTTTTGGGGGACAAGGGGAATCAAGATGGTGCATTAGCGGCAGCAACCTAGTTGAACTCCCTTAACATTCCCTTCCAAACAACTTGAAAATAATGCCTCAATCAAATTTTAGAGTGGCAGAATTAACAAAAAGATCAGGTTGATACATTTTTCTGTCCTAAGAAAACTTAGGAGGTCAGTCAGCCTTTTCTTCTTTTTCCATTTGACCGATTCTACTTTTTAAGGAGTCCTTTTTGCAGCGAATTTTTGTGCCTCTTTTACCAAGAGGTTAATTATCTTTTAACAATTTTCTTGCATCATTCATTTCTTTTTCCAGTTTTTACTCCACCACTCTTATTTCTTTAACTTTTAGGAATTCTTGTTGGGCTTGAGTCCAATTAGTGGGGGGTTTTTTTTTTTGATGTTTTGGTTATAGCTATTATCTCATTGTTGACTTCTTTTGAGTTTATGTCTTGACCTTTTCTGTCACCATAGCAGCTTTTTATGGTCAAGATCTTTTTTTAAAAATTGTTTTCTCATTTCTTTAGCCTATTTCTTGACTTTGAAGTTTAGGGCGGAGTTAGGCTCTGTTCATCTGGGTATGGTGAGGCACTTTCACTTCAGGCTTTTTCATACTACTGTTTTCAAAGATAGTTCTGGGGGTTTGTAAATTTTTGGTACTTCCAAGGGAGTATGATCCAGGGAGGGATATGGTCACTGTTGTCCTGGTCTGAACACTGTTCTTTACCCAGAAGGGGATCCTGGTCCCCTATAGCAATGAGCATTAGTACTCCTTTTTGCCTTATAATTGAGATCAAGTACCCTGCTCCCTTGTGACTGACCACCAGTACTCCTCTCTACCCTGGAACAGTGATCCAGAAATGTGCATGAACAATAGAGTTGCTAATCAGCACCAGTTGTGCCCAGTACCAACAAAGTAATATAAATTTTTTTATAGCAAGTTTCTTTGATAAAGGCCTTATTTCTCAAATATATAGAGAATTGAGTCAAAATTATAAAAATAAGAGTGATTCCCCAGTTGATAAATGGTGAAAGGGTATAAACAGGCAGTTTTCAGGAGAATAAATCAAAACTATCTCTAGTCATATGAAAAAATTCTCTAAATCACTATTGATTAGAGAAAGGCAAATTTAAACAACTCTGAGGTACCACCTCACACTTATCAGAAATGACAAATGCTGGAGGGGATAAGGGAAAATAGACACACTAATGAATTGTTGGTGGAGTAGTAAATTTATCTAATTATTCTAGAGAACAATTTTGAACTATACCTTAAGCACTATAAAACTGTAAATACCCTTTGATCCAGCAATAAGGTCTGTATCACAAAGAAATCAAAGAAAAAAGCAAAAGGACCTATATGTGCAAAAATATTTACAGCAACTCTTTTTTTTTGTGTGGTGGCAAGGAATTGGAAATTGAAGATATGCTCATCAATTGGAGAATGGGTGAACAAGTAATGGCATAAGATTGTGATCAAGTACCATTAGGCTGTAAGTAATGACAAGGGGAGTGGTTTCAGAAAACATGACATGATATACATAAACAGACGCAAAGTAAAGTGAGAAGAACCAGGAGATTATTGTACACAATATCAGCAATGTTATAATGATGATGAACTGTGAAAGAATTGGCTACCTGGATCAATACAATTATCCAAGACAATTCCAAAGGACACATGATGAAAATGTGCTCTCCACCTACAGAGAAAGAAACAGACAGAGAAGGAGAGGGAGAGAGAGAGAGAGGGAAAAAAAGGAAGAGGGGGGATTGAGAGAGAACCGATGAATTCTGAGTGCAAATTGAAGTATAATTTTCTCACTCTTTATCATTTTTTTCAATATGGCTAATATGGAAATGTTTTGTATGATCTTGCACACATAACTGATATCATATTACTTGCCTTCTCTTTGGATGGGGAAGTGGTGGGAGGGAGGGAAAGAATTTGGAACTTAAAATTTAAAAAGAACCTAATGTTAAAAATAAATAATACATTTTCAAAAAGTTAATTTTTTTTCTAATTTTAAACAAAGGTGGTCAGTCTGAGTTATAGGAAAAGGTTTTTAAAATGTATGTGTAATAGGAGATAGTAAAAATTTCATTCATTCATTCATTTGTTCATTCATTTCTAATCCAACATTTATTAAGTTATTAGTATATTAAGTAGAAAGGAACGAGGAAAGGCTGGAAAGAAACCTAATTTTAGAGGGCCTTTTGATCCTTGTTGAAGGCTCCAGTATCTGCAATTTTTACTACGTTTGGTAGACAGTGTTGAGTCTCTGAAGGTGTTTGGCTAAAACAGCAATTTTATCAGGGTGTATGTTGCTTAGAAGAGGTCATTTGGCCTATTTTAATGAATAGATAAGAATGATTTTAGGGGGTAATTGGTACAGAATTTTATGTAAATTGATCTCAGAAGATGAAGTGTCTGAGGATATATGAAGAACTAGAATTATAGATTTAAAGATGGAAGGGACTCTGGAAGTTCAACTCACTCATTTTGTAGATAAAGAAACAAGCACTGAGAGATGAAAAGCCTTGCTTGAAATTGCACAAGCAGCAAGTAGCAGACCCAACATTTAAACTCAAGTCTTCTGACTTCAAATTCAGTATTCTTTCCATTGTATCACTTTGTTTTTTTTTAATTTGTCACTTATAAATTCTGTGTTTGTGGCTATTGATATGAGCTTGGTTTTTGACCTTTGAAAACTGCTATGACCAAAAAGATCCATCCCCTTATCAATTTGATGATGAACTGCACCTCATCTGGCTAGGTGAATTCTTGGAAAACAGGAATTAGCTTGATAGGTTCAACTTGCACTTGGCTGGAGTAGCCTTGGAGAACCCAGGTCTCAACATCCTCAACTGTATAATGGGCCTATAAAATCACTTACCTCTCAGAGATGTTGTGAGGTGTGAGGTTGTGAGATGCTGTGAGACAATATTTCTAGAGTGTTTAGCACATTGCCTTGGTACATACATGGTAGGTGCTATGTAAATGCTTAGTCCCTTCCCCCTAAGTAGTCCTGTCCTCTAGCTTAGACATCAGTGGGGTTCCCAATGGAGAATTCATATTTTGCCAGCTTCATTATCCAACACTAAGCTTATCTTTGCTGAGCAAAGGTAAATTTCATTTTAGCCTATATGTCCAAAATGTGATATTACATATTAATTAGGTTTTACTGTATTACTTTTGTTTATCTAAAGCAGAAACTTTTTAATCTCAGGACTTTTTTATACTCAAAAATTATTGAGTATAAGGGGCTTTTGTTTACATGGGTTATAGCTATAAATATTTACCAAGCTTAAATAAAAACAAATACAATTTTAAATTATTTATTAATTCATTTAAAAATAATAAATCCATTATATTTTTAGTTAATAAAAATAACATTTTATGAGAAGTAACTATATTTAAAGAATAGTGAGAAGAAGGGCAGTGTTTTACATATTTTTTCAAGTGTCTTTAATATCTGGTTTAATAGAAGACACCTGTATTCTCATATTTGCTTCCATGTTCAATCTGTTGGCAATATGTTATTTTGATTCAAATATATGAATAAAATCTGGCCTCACACAAATATGTAGTTAGAAAGAGAAGGAATATTTTAATAGGCAAATGATGTCTTAGTATTATTATGAAAATATTTTAGCTTCATCGATTCTCTAAAAGGGTTTACGATTTCCTTGATAGAGGGAACTCCTCCTCTTTTCCAGTGAAGGTCTGCACCTTCTCTGCAGCTTATAGTCACAGACTTCCCTGGAACATGGACTAAGATGTTTAAATGGCTTGTTCAAGGTCACACAATGGCAGAACTTGAACCCAGGTCTCCCTGGCCCTCAGTTATCTAGCTAAATACTATTACCTATTTGTCCAATGTATTTTCTAATGGGTAATCTCATTTAATTCTCACAATTACCCTTTGTGATAAATAGAGTTAGTATTATGAGTCTCATTTTGCAAGGATGAACCCAGGACGGAGAGTTTCAGGAACTTGTCATGGTAGAAATGGGGCTTATTATCTAACTAAGCTTTAGAGATGGGAGGCATCTCAGAGGCCTGATTGAAAAAAAATTTTTTTTCAGTTAATGAAATTCTACTTTCTCTCCTTGCCACTTCTCTTCACCTCTATTGGAAAAGAAAAAAAAAAACCTAATAGCAAATCTGTTTAGTCAAGCAAAACAAATTCCCGTATTGGCCAAAAAAAAGTCCTTATCCATACCCTGAGACTATCATATTTTTGTCTGGAGGTGGGTAGTATGTTTCACTACTGGTCTTCTCAAATTATGGTTGTTTACTGCATTGATCAGAGTTTGTAAGTCTTTCAGAATTGTTTGTCTTTACAGTATTATTGTTGCTCTATAAATTATTTTCATGGTTCTTTTCACTTAACTCTCCATCAGTTCATACAAATGTCCCCACCACAAAAGAGAGAGGATCTAGAAATATATATATATATATATATATATATATATATATATATATATATATATATTTTACATATGAGTCCTTTTCTTCTTTCTTCTCTCACTTCAGAGTACAGAACTAAAAATGGTATCATTGCTTTCATTTTACAGATGAGGAAACAGGAATAATGACTTACTCAAGATCATACAAAAAAGGAGGCATTAGCTTCAGAGCTCTGGTCCCTGATTTCAGCCCAAAGTTCTCTTTCTATGAGAGCAACTTGGGAATCTGGCTTCCCCCTTCCTACCTCTACCCCAAATCTTACCCAATGCAGACGATTCAGATCTAGTATCGCCTAATAGTTTTGGATGCACTCAATGGTAAAGAATTGGGCTTATGATATGTTAGCAAGGATAATGTTTTCCCTGAAGCTTTTCAGGAGACCAGTTCCATTTCCCACTACATTGGTCATTCTTTGCTGGCCTGTTCAAAGAGGAATGTGTGTAGGTGCACACAGAAGCAACTTGAAACCTTGTAAGTGGTTGTTCTAGTTCCTCCTGCTGATCTCTGGTTGACCCTTGCCCTTTGGGAGTTTTTCCAAGTTCTTTGGTGTCATCAGTAAACCTGGTGTTGACATCTCAATACCTGTCTTGTTTATTAGTATGTTATTAGGTAGTCCTCCCTCCACCCCAACCCCAATTCAATACTTTTCTTGCTAAACTGCCTAGGGTACTTTACTCGTCATTGAATTCAAGTGTTTATTTACCACATGGGTCTTTATAGTTCTGCCTGCGTAGTTACTGTACAGTATTTCAAAAAGACCGGACTATTACAGACGTCTGTATGTTGTGGTAGCCAGCATCCTTAGGATTACTGTGGCTTGTCCCTGGCATAGCTACCAGATCAGGCTTAGTATTTCCTGGATCTCTGGCAAACTTTCTTGAGCATATTAAATCTGAATCTTGTTTTATTTCTTTTTACAGGGAGAGTGACCAAAAGAAACTCAATTAGGACTCAATGGAGGGGCGGCTAGGTGGTGCAGTGAATAGAGCACCAGCCCTGGAGTCAGGAGCACCTGAGTTCAAATCTGGCCTCACACACTTAACACAAAAACTAGCCGTGTGACCTTGGGCAAGTCACTTTACCCCAATTGCCCTCCAAAAAAAAACACACACAAAAAAAACCAAAACAAAGGACTCAATGGAGCAAATTTTATTTCAGATCATGGGGCCTTGTCCTAGAAGGCTAGGTGAGGTTTCCTGGTGGGGAGATTTCTAGCCCAGGAATAAGATGACTTGGGTGTTGGTCTTAGCTCTTCCATTGACTCATTCATCTCACTGATGTCTTAGTTCCACCATCTGTCAAAGAGATAAGATCTCTTTCCTTCTTACCTCAGAGAAAAGTCCTAAGGAACTCAGGAAAGAATGAGGGAGTGTCATAGGAGAGGGGTATTGTATAAATAAAAAGAACTCTCGTTGATGGAAGGAAGCTCAGAGAGGAAAGCAAATAAAACGGAATTTTTGGGGGGAGACAGATATAACATCTTCCTAAAAGACTTGTCATGTTACATCAGGCATTTTATGCAACCTGTGTTACGACAAGTATCATTACTGGATAGATGTACATGAAATAGAATTCTAAGGCTGTTTGGTGATAATACCACAGATCCCTTTGGAGAATAGTTGATTGAGACTATTTCAACCCATTTAAATTGATCACCTTTTGTGGCTTTCTAGAGAAAGCTAATAGGAAGTTTTGTTTCTTCTTCCTTACAATGTTGAATAACTCCATGCCAGTTCTAGTCAACAATGCACTCTGAGGTGACCATTTGTAAGAGGGCAGGGTCTGATTAGAGAGTCTAATTGTTCAGAATGTGAGCTTCTCTAGGACAGGGACTATGTGTGCTATTCCTTGTATTGTTAATGCTTACCATGGTGTCTGACAGAAGATTCTTGTGATTGTAGTGAGAACTGGTACATGGGTAAGGGTTCACAGAACCCCTAGTCATTACTCTTCAAGGGTTAAGTTGAGGAAAATCAGAGAATTTCAATGTTGCTTGTAGATCCTTCTACAACAATGAGGAGAAGCTCTATAGCATGTAGTAATGGTCATGGGAAACACATTTTTAATGATAATGACCTTGAAAGGCTATATGGGATCCCAAGGCAGATATCAATTCAAATACTTCTGATTTTTAAAGTTGGTTTTTCCAGGTTTGAATATATGAGCTAGCTATATGTTCCCTACTCCCAAGAATCTTAGAATAACACTAACTACCATTTATATAGCATTGTGAAGTTTTGAAAGTGCTTTCCACATATGATCTCATTTGGTTCTCACAGCAACCCCGTGAGTATGGCACTACAAGTATTTTTGTCCTGACTCAGATGAGGAAGCTGAACCGCAGAGAGGTTCACACACTCATAGTCACACAGCTAATAAGCATTTGAGAGGGGTTTTGAATACAGGTCTTCTTGATTTCAGGTTTAGCAATCTATTCCCTTTATCATGCTCTTGCTCTGTTAAAATGCCGGACTGGGTCCTTATAAATGGCGTGGCCAGGGAAATCATTCTTATCTATGCTAAGAGATCACTAGCATGTTGTTTATAGCAATCAATATACTCTGATTCTAAGCAGACAGAAGGATTATGTTGATGGACAGTATAGTCCATCTAAACCTTCCCTGTCACTGAAATCTAAGGCAGCTTTGCCTGAGGAGAGGTGAGGCCTGACAAGGAACCAGAAGTTCCAACCAAACAAAGCTGTCTAAACCAGTGAGTACAATTTAAAGCCTTAGCAGTTTTCTGCTAATGGCAGTGGGAAGAAGCCCACATCTTGATGAATCAGTGCAGGTGGAAAGTCTAGCTGAGGGACTATCTGTGAGTTTTAGACACCCTTATGTTTTTCAGTTTAGGATAACAATTTGATTAAGTGACATTACACTAATGTGGAGAAGGTGGTATGATTTCAGGGACAGGGATAAGGAGGAGAAAGTAAAATATTTCTTCTCCTGCTATTGGCTCATGTCTGTCATTCTATGTTTATAGTTTCATTCCTTTACATTGTCTTTGCTCACAAATATCCCTGTGTGTGAATGTGTTTGAGTGTGAAATGCTTTAATTTACTTTTGTACATTTGTATTCTACTTTATTTTTTTTTTTTTGCTTTTTGAAGAGGGGGGAAGGCAGGGCAATTGGGGTTTAAGTGGCTTGCCCAAGGTCACACGGCTAGTAAGTGTTAAGTTTCTGAGGTTGGATTTGAACTCAGGTCCTCCTGACTCCAGGGCCGGTGCTCTATTCATTGTGCCACCTAGCTGCCTCTGGACATTTGTATTTTAGTTTGAATGAGTTCTTTTATGGAGAGAAGATTTTAATATAAGGAGGTAAGGGGTCATATGATGGGACTAGTGGCTTGAGAAGGGGTGGGGGTGGGAGGAACGTTACTGAAGGGAGGAAAGGGTAAGGAGAGGAGAATCTGGAGGATTCAGTTACTTCACTTTAAATATGCACCATTATTATCTATTATTTGGCTTACAGACTTCAGGGAAACCAAAGAGTATATATTCCAGGCATCTAGTATTTTTGGCTCTTCCTTCCCTTTCTCCTTCCCTAACATCTGGTGCTTAGTTACTTATAAAATCTAATTTGCAATGATGGCATGTGTTTTCTTTGCAAGTGGAAAGGTAGCCCTTTATCACAAATGATTAGTGTAATAAAGCTTTACCAACGAAGATGAAAGGTAGTGGATAGGACACTGAACTGAGTCAGGAAGACCTTGGTTCTTCCTCAGATATTTACTAGCTATATGACCCTGGGTAAGTATTCAGCCTTTCTTGAACTTCTTTTTAAAATTGACTCTAAGGTTATTTCCAGAATTGCAAGCTATGATTTTACAAGAGTTTGTCTCATTTCAGTGGCTGATAATGCAGATTGTGACAGTCCCCTAAACCTTAACTGCTCCTACACCTAACCTATGGTTGTAGGAAGGATGCGGAAGCAGAGAGAGCTGAGAAAAGAAAGCTTTTGAATTTGATAACTATTTTTCTTGCATAAAAAAACACCCTGGAGAGCTCTGTTAAGGAAATTCAACAAATGTTTACGGGGTCCTTATTCTGTGTTCAGCAGTGTGCTAGGAACTCAAGTACTATTATAGAGCATATTCCCAGTGAGTAGAAAGTATAGCTATTATTATCTGTTTCATGAAAGAGGAGGCAGATTCAGGGAAGGTAAAAGCCTTGGCTATTGGAGTATTATGGTGAATGTCAGACCTGGGAGTCAAGTTCAGATCTCCTGACTCCAAGTTAAATACTTTTTCTATGATATGCCACTGGTTCCCATACAGTACTCACTCCCAAAGACTTTACAATTTAGTTGGAGGAGGTGAAAATTATATGAGCTAAACAGAGAAAATGTAACCTAATAATATATTATTAAGTACCAGATTATGTGGCATGGACAATGCATACTATTAACTTTGAGAGAATGCCCTAGGGTAACTGAGGAAAGTTTCATAGTGGTAGTGGAATGACTTGAGTTGGGTCTTGAGGGATTGATAGAACTCAGTAAAATCTCAAAGACAGGAAGGAGCAGGGTATATTCTAGGGGACAAAAAAGAGAGCAGTCTAATCAAAGTAGAGGTTGTGTATTGGGAGTAAAGGTTGGATAGGTTTGGAGGGCACCTCTACTTTGGGATGATGATTGAGAGATGTAAGCAGATGGTCAAAAACCTATCCGGAACCAGGAAGCTTCCATGTGGGAGTGCATTTTGGATTGAAAATGATAAATGAACTTGGTACAACGTGTCCATAGAGGAGAATCCTAAATCTGCAGGTTGTATAATCATTATTTTCTTTTGGTGATCATGAGGAAGAAAGACAATGATATGCTGGTAAGTGTTTGAAAACTGGCTCTCTGGGGGGAAAAATGTAGGTATGACAAACTTAGATTTTATCTGCATTGTTATTTTCTCCATTGCTTTCTTAAGTCTATAAACTCTCAACAAACAGTAAATCAAGTCCTTATTTGTGGCATTTGCCAATTTCTGAGGTGGAAATGCTCACATTCAAAAATTTAAAAAAGTTTTTTAAAAACAAATTTTGGTCTGGTTTATTAAAGTATCCTTTTATACCATTTACTTTTCATTGGTCTGTTCTGGCATGCTTCTTACAATATCAGAATCACCTGGATCAATGATAGCCAGTGCACATACTCTGTGGTACTTCCCATATGCTGTACTCAGTTCAATGTTATTGCCACCATAGTGATGTATGCCAATTTTGGCCAACATAGCATAATATTTGATCTATGATTTCCTCGAGGCTGGGCAGTTGTTGGCTAAGATGACCAATTTGGCTTTGCCTTGTCTGTTCATTTTCAGGGTCTTTTTGTAGCCTAGCACTTATTTGCTACTTCTCAGGACCAGCTTGAATCTCAAGTTGATGGGCTCCAGTGACCTTTTTGCCTTCTTTGCGGCCACCATCTTCCTGCCTGTGGTGCAGGAGAACCCTCAGCCAAGATGGCCGGGAAACAAGAAAGTCACACTGAACATTTAACAATTCACTCAAGAGTGAGACAGAGAGAATTGGTTTGAGCTGGCTCCAGCATAGTGTAAGAGACAGATATCAATGATGAGCTTCAGTCCTAGAGAAGTACTTGTTGATTTGAATAAATAGACTGGTATAAGGGGGGCAGCACTTGATGGGAATGTGTCCTACCCAGAGCAGACTAGGAGAGGCCTACTGTTTGTCCCATTACACCTATAGACCCATAGGTCAAGAGCCAGAAAAGACCACAGAGGTCCAAAGTTGAACCCTTTTTTTTAACAGATGGGAAAATTGAGGCATAGGGGAGTGAATTACTCAAAATTACTCAGATAATAAGTGTTAGAGGCAAGATTTGAAGGGCTTTGATTCTTAGAGCTGGTGTTCTTTCTGCTATATTGTATTGACTAACTTAGAGGTTAAGTAGTTACCCACTTATAGTCAGATTGAATAGAAATTGCATCTATACATAATTCTAATTGCTGCAACCTGGTGTTTTATTTCTAAAATTGATACACTTCCCTGCTTTAAGTAAACACTACTTTCCATACTACAAGGGCTTGTGAATTCATTGTTGGAGGTACTCCTCAAAACACAGACTGCCACAGTCCTGGTGCCCCTTCAATGGTCTCCATGAGTTGCCATGGTCAAAAAATTCATCATCTTGCAGCCAGCCTGGTGCTTAGCCTCTCCAAATTTGGTCAGGCTGATCCTAAGAAGAACAGCCCATCACATGCCTGGACCAGAAGTCTTTCCAAAGAGGTAGAAAGTTCTAGAACTTTTGTTCTACTGTGATAAGCTTCAGGAACTCAGGGTCATCTCAAGGTTGAGGTAGGGTATTAGAGGAGGACTTTAGTAGAGGCTATAAATAATATCATTGTTTAAATTCAAGATGATTTGGATGCGGAGAGAAGATATGACAGAAGCAGATCAGTGATAATGGCAGCATCCAATTTGATGGTAGAAAGGGAAAATGAATTAATTAGGGATTGTAGTTTGGCTGATGTCTGAACCCAAATAAGCAAGCAGTTTTGGGGACCAAAAAAGTCAGAAAGTTCAGTGCCCTGAGTTAGGGTTGAGAGATGATCAAATGTATAAAGGCACCAGAAGTCAAATATGTTAGAGCTAGCTAAATCAAGAAGTACTGAGTTTGAATCTTGCCTTAGATACTAGCTGTGTGATCCTGAGCAAGTCATGTTTCCTCTTTCAGTTTCTCCATCTGTTAAAAGAGAATAATAATAATAATAATAATAGCATCTACCTACTAGTCAGAGTTGTGAGGATCAACTGAGATAACATATATAAAGCTCTTTGCAAACTTTAAAGCTCTTAATTGCTTATTATTATTATTATCATTATTATTATTATTATTGACATTTAATAAAGGAAAAAAAACCTGAGGACAAAGCTAAGGTAAGTTCCTGGGTGGGGACAGGATGCCAGATAAACTGACAGGGCTTAACTTGGTTTAAAATCCATTGGCATTATTTGTCACTTAAGATCAGAGTTTGTATCAGTAGCAAAACGGACTTGCTATCTAGACAGTGACTTACTGACCTTAGGTTGTTTCTGTTCCCCCTGTGAAGGATCAAGGTTGGCCTCAGCAAAGTTGGTTCCACTTTGAAGATTAGAAGAATAGGCTGGGAGTCTGGCAGCCCCTTAGCACCTCTTTCCCAATCAGTGACCATTCACCAGTTGCCATAGTGATATTATCTTTGCCACTAGAATTCTAGTGTTGTCTTCTTCCCTCTCAGCTCTTGTTCCAGGACATGGCAGTGCCCTCTATTGCCCTTATGGATGTGTCTGCCTCTTGTCTCCATTCTTTATCTCTTCTTCCATTAATCTGGGGATTTGAGAGCTGCCTAGCACACTCAGGTTCTTTAGGAGGGGGGCACATTATGGTATTTCAAAGGGACCAATGTGTGGCTATCTTCTAGGATAATGCAGTTCAGCAGAACATTCACCTCATTTTTCTAAAATACCCAGCCAGGCTCCTAAAATCATGCACTGGGGCCAGAAAGAGACATGCTGCCATGATTGGAACAAATGTGTGAAGAGAGGAAGATTATAATCTTGCTTTTGCTTAGACAGATGCATGCAGTTGTGAAGAATCATTAAATAACTATTAACCACACCTGTACTGAGCCTCTGGGCAAAGCTGGCTTTTGCAGAATCTCTCAAAACTGTCAGGTGCCTCACCTCACTCTTTTGCTAAGGAGAAAGGAAAGTCATTCACTTAGACACATTCATTTGAATGCTTGCTGTGTTTTATAAGATGAGACCAATTCTAGTGTGTATAGGAAGGTAGAGGGAAGGTAAAGAACACAGAGAGAGTATGAACAAAATGGGAGAGGTACCCTTGCCTTACAAGAGCTTATACTTTAATTGTGAAGTCCAGAGATACAGAAAAGGATTTCAGGGCACTTAAACAAATATAAAATGCCATAGTAAGTAGAAATGGAGTACTTGATTGAGGTGCTTCATTGCCAAGGATTAGTTAGAGTGAATTTATATTACTTAGGGAAATCTTCCCATAGCAGGTGAATTGTAGATGGGGTTATAGAGGAAATAACATCATTCATCAGACTTATGAAGAGCCTACTATAATGACAGCAGCTAGAATGGGAAGGGACTTCAGAGATTATTTTACTCAAATCCCTTATTTTGCATATAAGGAAATTAAGGCCTGGAAGGGTAGAATCATTCAGCAAGTTAGAGTTGGAGCCAGTGCTAGCCTGACCAGTGCTTTTTTTCAGTACCGTTAAAAAGCTGATTTTGTACCTAAAGCAAGAATATTTTTGTGCTAGATG
>CM053594.1:128508292-128604108 GCA_028646575.1 Pseudocheirus occidentalis | reverse complement strand
GGGGAGAAAAATCTGAAACTCAAGTGACTCTGGAACTGAATCTTGTAAACTAAAAGTAAACAAACAAGTCAATAAAATAAATTTAAAAAAGAAAATAAAACAAGCATAGGATTTTATATTTGATTTTCTGGAAGTATTGAGAACTATTAGAGTGTATTAAGATGGTCCAGGGGTTGAGAGATGGGCAGATAAAAGCATTAAATGGCTAGACCCATATTTTATGAAAATAAATTTGACAGATAAAAGGCTTATGGACTATAGTGGGGAGACATTTGAGGTAGGAAGTTCAACCAATAGGCTATTACAATAGCCCTGGCATGAGGTGATGAGAGCTTGCACGAGAATAATGGCAGTGTCAGAAGAGAGAAGGGAGGGGTATATAAAAGATGTCATAAAGCTAAAAACAACAAGATTTGGCAACTTATTGGATACAGGGTGGGAGCAGAATGAGTGCAGGGTTGAGGCTGACACCTAGGTCATGAACCTGAGTGAGTGGGAAGATGGAGGTGCCTTTAATAATTGGGCAGTTAGGAAGAGAAGAGCCTTTGGAATGGAGGAAGGGAAGATTAGTTCAGTTTTGGACACGTTGGAGATGACTTGTACCTGGTCCCTGTCCTTAATGAACAAACCCCTGACAGGGATTATTAGGAAGGAAAGACAAGGACGATCTATTCCCATACACTTGGAAATCAACTCTTGTTTTGGTTTTGAAGCCTTACCCAAGTACTTTAAAAAGTGTAAGGGATCTTTATTCTTGTTCCATGCAAAAATGGGTACTTATAGTTAAAAACACAGTATTTCAGAGCCAAGCCTTTGAGTCCCTTTACTGTTCTGATATACAAATTTCCTCTGTCAGTTTCTGTCGTAAGCTGTGTTATATAAATCAAATTCCTGATTTATTTTCTACTAGGGCCCAGTATACTAGTGCTAGTATACTCATGGCCTAAGGACAGAAATATGTCGATGGTGTGAGAGAGGGTCAATGAAAAAGAGAAGGGTGGGGGTAAGATTTCATTTTATTCTTTAAATATTGTTTAAACATCAGCTGTCTATGAAACATTATTGAGGACCCAAATACGAATCCTGGTCTCAAGGAGCTTAAAGAAGATAAAACAGAGAGACAAATAGTTATAATTCAAGGCAGAATGTTATGTTGAAATGAAGTAAGTTGGAGTTGAAAGGCTGGCATTTGCAGTCAGCCTTCAAGATGGGAAGGATCTTTGTCATACAGAGAGAACAGGAGGTGAATATTTCAGGCAAAAGTAATAGCATGAACAAAGATGTAGAGGTGGGAAAATGTAGAAGCATCTATAGGGAATAGAGAATACATAGTTCAGTTAAGGTGAAGTGCAGATGTGTTCTGGAGCCAGTTTGAACCACCTCATAAAGTAGATTGTTAAATTTTCCATTTGAGCATTTACACTCAGAAACTGACAAATTCTACAAATCAAAGGTTGATTTACTGTTTTGTTGATTGTCTAGACTAAGAAATTGATGGAGAAAAAATTAATAATTTGGGTTAAACTTAAAATTGAACACAAAGTGTATACACCATGCATATATCTCCTCCCCCACTCAGAAAGTTGATTGTTAAACATTTACTACACACTCCTGAGTCTAGTTTTTGTGTTAAGTGTCTGATGCCAGATTTGAACTCAGGTCCTCCTGACTCCGGGACTGGTGCTCTATTCACTGGGCAACCTAACTGCCCTCAGAGATATTCTTTACAAACTAGATAAGCACAGCACCTCACTTCTTATACTCTCTGAGATAGCAATGATTTTACTATGATTTTAAAGTCTTTGCCCTAATCATTCCATTTGACAGCCTTTGTTTTAGCCATATTTCTATGCTTCCTGTAGAAGTACTGCTACATTTCAACTATGCTTCCCTTTCTATTACGCTTCCCTTTGGGGCTGAGTGTTTTAAGAGATGTTCTTGAAAGTTCAGATGACTTCCTTGAATAGTGGAAGTAACCTCGAGGGGAGTGATTAGAGTATCTCAAAGAAATGATCAAAGTGGGTTCAGTATCAACCAGGGGAGATTTCCTGAAAAGGAAGGAAAAGGCATTTATTAAGTGACTGCTATGTTCCAGGCACTGTGCTCAGAACTGTACAAACGTTATCTCATTAAGTCCTCACAACAGCCCCCATTTTACAGTTTAAGAAACTGAGGCAAAGGGAAGTCAAGTGAGTCAATCAGGGTTACCCAGCTAGTGCTGGGTGACAGATTTGATCTTAGGTCTTCTTGACTCCGTGCCTTGACTCCATCCGCTGGACTACCTTGCTGGTTTTAGTGGGTGAGTTTTAAGTAGACTCTCTGAAGAGATATATGAGTTCAACAAACATTTATTGAACATCTTATGGAATTGTAGAAAAAAAATCAAGACTAGAAGGGATCCCTGGAAGGAAACTCGTATTGTCTAATTCCCTCATTTTACAGATGCTGTTGTAGAACAAAATTCTTTGTTACCCCATTTAGAGTTTTCTTGGCAGAGATACTAGAATATTTTCCATTTCCTTCTCCAGCCCATTTTACAGATGAAGAAACTGAGGCAAACAAAGTAAAGTGACTTGTCCAGGATCACACAGCTAGCAAGCATCAGAAGTCATATTTGAACTAGGAAGATGAATCTTCCTGACCTCAGCCGCAGCATTCTATCCACTTCAACATTAAGCTGCCCCATTTAACAGATAGCAACTCACATTTATAGAACGCTTAAAGATTCTAAGGTCCAGGGGGTTATGTATTTCACCCAAAGTTATCCAGAAAATTTTTAGTAAGCCCAGTAAGAGAACACAATTCTCCTACCTCCCAGTCTTCCTTCTATCCTCTCTAAAGCTATTTTATGTATACTTAAAGTACCTCTAAATACAACTGAATTGTTATCTTGTATTATTGTAAATACTTCAGGCCTCAATGTTTATCTCCCTAAGACAAATGATAGGAACTGAACCTTTGATTTCATTGCTGTAGAATTCCTAAGTGGGAAAACTCTATTGATTCAGGTCAGCACTTACTTTCCAATTAAAGAATTCGTGAGAGTCATATACAGTCAGTATGTGTCAGTGATGAGATTTAAATCCATGGTGACTTTGAGGCCACCATGCCTACCTAAGACATTCAGCATTATTTTCAAATTGAATAAGCCCTTAATTAGATTCTTGTTTTTTTTTTTACTTTTATTCCTCTAAATTAAGATAAAACATGATGAGTATGGTGCATTGAATACAGCATTTGTACTCACAAGAACTGGGCCCTTTTATATACTAAGTATGTGACCTTGGGTAAATTACATCAACTCTCTGGCCCTCAGTTTCCTTATCTGTACAATAATGGAGTTAGACTCAATAGCCTATAAGATTCCTTCCAGCTCTTAATCTATGATCCTATTTTATGTTTGCCTAAAAAAAAAAACAGTGGCCCACATAGACCACCAAACTATTGGTTTAGTTACAGTGGCTCTCTCATTCATTGTAAACTCTTCTGCCTTTGATGCCAAAGTCTTGGGGGAGAAGAGGATGAAGGGAAGGTTAATTATTAAGTGTTGTGACTAGAAACAAGCTTATGTTACCAAATGGAGCCTATTATCAACATTTTTTTAGAAGAGGGGGCTTGACCTGTCATTTTCATATTCTAGGGGAACTCCCTCTACCAATACACATTGGCACTTGCCTTTCAATTTACTCTCAGAGAACTGAGATAGAATGACTTGTCCAGGGTCACATAGATAGTATGTGTCAGAGGGAGACTGGAACTCAGATCTGTTGATTCTAGGGACAGCTCTTTATCTATATTGTTTGATTCTGCTCAAAGGGTTCTACGCTAATTATAATGCTCTGGAGGAATTTGCTTGGAATAAACACCAGTGTTGGCTGATACCAGGGGACTTTGAATTCTAGAGATCTGGGTTCCTATCAGACACTTAACTAGTCACATGACTCTGGGCAACTCATTTAATTTCAGCTTTTCCTCATCTATAAAATAGGATAATAACATTTTTGGCATAGGATTGTTGGGAAGATTAAATGCTGTATGCAAAGCACTTTTCACATATTAAGGTACTATATAAATTTGAGATATTATCATCATCATCATTATTATTATTATTATTCATTATCATTTTTAGTGTATACTGGGCCAGTGTAAGGGCTTTATACAGAAATTGTTTTCTATGCAGACCCTAGAAATAGTTATGGATCTAGTCATCATATTTCCTGAAATTGGGACATGTGAGTTGACAAAAGACATTCCTTTTGCAAAGTTATTTAAAAAATAATAGCATTTATGTAATTCAGGGTTTGCAGAGCAGTTTACAAATATTATCTCATTCAATTCATACAATCCTTGGAGGTGCATGCTATTATTATCCCCATTTGGTAGATGAAGAAACTGATGAGATAGACGAAGTACCTAGGATCACACAACTAGTGAATATCTGAGACTGAATTTAGATTCAGACTTTCTGATTCTTTCTTGAAATCAGGCCCATCTCAGAAAATCTGAGACATATGGCCATCATAGAGGAGGTACATAGAAATGTAAATAAATGCTTGGGGCCTATGTATCCCTGCGCTCAAATGCCTCCATATGATTATAGCCCTGTCTTTCATGTTGCAGCAGGGACCTAGTCAGAGCCAAGACTAGAGTCTTCCATGTGCATACTGATGTCTCAGAAACACCCAAATGAGCTAGCTACACCCAAGCTCTAGGATAGGCTGCTGCTGATTCTCATTTTTTTTCATACCTAAATTCCAATTAAGTAGGTCATAGAACCCCCTTGGTCCTCATCCTGTTTTCTCTGAGGTTGTTGCTTATTCTTGGTGTCATTCTAACCCTTAGGACTCATACATAGGCTGTTATAGCTTCAAGATCATCTGATCCAACCTTTTTATGTAACATAGGAGTACAATAAGGCCCAGAGAGAGAATCATGATTTACTTGTGGTCACACAGATAGTCAGTAGTGGAGCCTCCATTCAAAGCTAGGCATTCTATTCCCAGTAGATCTGAGTCCAGTGATCTTTCTACTGTACCAAGAGACTCATATTGAGGGAATGCATCCTTGGGCTTTATTGAATAGAACATGACTGTGGAGACCATGTTATGCCATGTTGTTATTCTATCATATTTTCTTATAGCGTGTCTTTAATGTTGGTATCAAGAGATTAAATGTTTCATGAAATTCTTTTATTGCATTCTCATTATGCCCATTATTTAAAAAATATATTCTGAGCTCAAGAAACACCAAATAAAATGCACATTTCCTTATAAAAAGAAAAAGAAAAAGAAGATTATATATGAAACTGAAATTATCTACTATGACAGCTTATTTTTCCTCTTAAATATATGATAATTTTAGCATATAATTTTCCAAGCTGTCCTGCTTCTCTGTTTCCTTCTGTCTTAGTTTTTATTCTCTTATGTGCATTAAAAATACTTCAAGGATTTTCTTTCCTTTAAAAATTTTTTGTAAACCTCTCTCAAGTTCCCCACTAAGTCCTATACTCCCTCCACCCCCTAAAATGACAGATTATCTCCCCCATTTGACTGTGAACTCTTTGAGAACAGCAACTGTCTTTTGCTTGTCTTTGAATCCTAGCAGTTAGAATAATGACGGGCACATAGTAGGTGTTCGATAATAAATGTTTATTGACTTCCTGGCATCTCTCCAGTTACAGAGAAAGATGGCACTGAGAAGAATGCTTGTGACCAGTCAATCCATAATTTACAAGTTTTAGGCTTGACTTGGACACTGACACTTTGACCTTGGTCAAACCACTTAAACCTATTCAATAACAATTTACTCTTTTGTAGTATACAAGTGCCTTACCTGAAGGAGTTAGAATAGTAGTTATTCATATCTCAGCACAAAACAAAACCTAAACTGAAATGTACTAAACAGGGTAGAAATATTATATAGATAAAGATGAAGCTGGGCTTTTTCTTTAGCAAAGTATCTATGAATAGAGGGCCACATGTTGATTTTGCTCTTGTAAACTGACCTAGAATTGTGTTCCAAGAACATAGCACCATGATTTTCCTCTTTTTTTCTTTCCTGCTTTGGTTGTCAATCAGTAGTATTTCTTCATTTTCTAGCCAATGAATGACTCATGCAAGAACACTTAAAAGCAATTGTTTTGTAAGACCTTTCCACAAGATGGAAAGAACATCAGTGTTCACTCCAGTAAAAGGTACGTACTTAACATTGTCTTGCTTCATCAGTAATTAGGAGGTTGCATGATCCTTTATAACTCCAGAAATAAGAAATTAGCTAGATAGAACTGGTTAGCCTAAGCAGTCTGCTGTTAACAAGTGCTAGCTCTAGGGCCATCAACATTTAAAAATGAAACTATCTTGAAAATCCCTTAGCTTGTGTTACTCAGGATCATAGAAATAGAAAAGAAATGGAAAGGTCAGGTAGCCTAACCCTGTTCAGCCCTATGCAAAGCATAAAAAACGATCACTTCCATGATGTAATTTGATGGACCAACAAAGGTCCACATGTCCAAGAATATCTTCTTCCCAATCTGTCATAGTGCCATTCTTCCTTTTGACATGGTTTGATATTTCCACCAATATTGTCAACTCCTCAATGGATGGATGAGAGATTATCCCTAGTTCTAATTAATTAACAAATCAATTAATTATTACAGGACAGCTTTGAAAATTATATTCTAAAATTATTTACTTAAGAGGAAAAATAAACTGTACATAATAGGTAATTTCAATTTCATATACAATCTTATTTTTCTTTTTTACTTTTTACATGGAAATGTGCATTTTATTTGGTGTTTTTTAAAGCTTAGAATAAATTGCAAAAAGTAACAGGCGCCTTGCTAATGCAATAAATTAATTTCCCGAAACATTTAATTAATACAGCAACATAAATTAGCTCCCTGATACTTTGGAAGGCATATTGAAATATATGTCCTTCAAGGGATGAGATACTAGATGTTGAAATTTTTGAAAGGATCCATTCTATGTGGAATGGATGAGGAGGCAAAGCATGGCCATGATTTGGAGCTGGGGAGACCTGAGTAACTTTTTTTTTGGAATTACAAAATTTGGCAACACATGGTATATGTAGGATGCATGAGAATGAGGAATTAAGTGTAACACTGAGCCTGAGGGAGTGGAAAGATGGTAGTGTCATTGACAGTAATAGAAGTCAGGGAATGTGGAGGATTTACAAAGAAAGATAATGAATTCTATTCTGGAAACTAAAAATTTGAGATATCCACAGGATCTTTAGTGTAAGATATACAAAAGGTAGTTGGCAATGTAGGATAAGAGGTCAGGAGAGAAGCTTGGACAGGATATATAGATTGTGGCCAGTAAAAATGCAATGAAGGCATGCTGAAACAGTTTTCTCCAGGGCAAGATATAATTTTATCAATGGTGATGCATAAACTGTCAGTGAAATGGATCATGCTGTCCTTCTCAGCCAAAAAGCTGAACATGATAGTTTATTAGTTTAACTAGCAATAACCAATAAATTGGGTCAATTATGGGAATTTCAAGGGCTGTCTTCCCTTGAAAGTTGTTATCATTGTCCTTCTCCTTCTCTTTTTCCTCCCTCTTCATTCCTCTTCTTCTTCTTCTTCTTCTTCTTCTTCTTGTTCTTCTTCTTCTCCTTCTTCTTCTCCTTCTTCTTCTCCTTCTTCTTCTTCTCTTCCTTCTTCTCCTTATCATCCTCCTTATTTTTCTCCTCCTCCTCCTCCTCCTCTTCCTCCCCTCTTCCTCCCTCTTCCATACTAGGAATGAGCATGAGAATGGGAATAAAGGGAACATGGGTACTAGAGATACAAAAGAATGAAATAAATAGGATTTGGTAACTGATTAGATATGAGAGCTGAAGGAGAGAAAAGAGTTAATAATAGCACCAAGGCTTTGCACATGGAGGTAGGACAAATGGTGGTGGCACTGATAGGAATAATGAGGAATGTATATGCCAATAGTAGGATATTCTTTATCACCCAAGCCTTGGGAAAACTTTTCACTTCAGTTCTCATGAAATAGATATATACCAGAATGTAATTTTATTCGTTTCAAGTATAGAATACCAAACACATTGGATCTCTCTCTCTTTCTCTCTCTCTCTCTCTCTCTCTCTCTCTCTCTCTCTCTCTCTCTCTCTCTCTCTCTCTCTTTCTCTCTCTCTTTGTCCCCCCCCCACCCCGGGTTGTACTGGAAACACTTTGAAAATGTTCCCTCTTATTCCTTTTTCTAAGACTCCATGGTGAACCTTTTGTTTACAACCAACTGTTGCAACATTTCCTCTTCATCATTTCTCCATACAGTTTTCTAACATGTTTTGAGTTTGTAGTTTATTTTACATCAATTACCTTTTAGATAAGTACTTCCTGATGACATCTAGGAGGCACCATAACCTCCTCAGTACATATGTTACTGTCACACAGAAGAATGGGTTACTTCTGGGAAGGTTTTCTGTAGACAACCCCACCCCTGGTGAATGGTTTCTTGGTAACTGCGATTGAGACTTAGGTATTCCCATTCTTAATCATTTATTTTGTAGAACTTGGAAACCATTTTCCTTTAAGATGCCATGACTACATAAGTTAAGACAAAATTGACTCATCTTCATTGCCACTTTTTATACCTTCTTTTAAGGTTCTATGATGCAATTTCATGACTGATGTTACATTGTCTATTTATAAAACCTGGTCTCAAGGATTATAGGTTATGAGAAGAAAGGAACTTAGGGGTTATCTAGTCCAATCCTTTATTTTACATTTTGGGAAACTGAGGCCCAGAAAGATTCACTGACAGAACGTAACATAGGAACCAAGTGATAAAACCAGGATTTCAGCTCTGATAACTCCAAATCCAAACCCATTCCTATGACATCACTTTGTCTCCCATTATTCTACTTTTTACGGTATAGATTTTTCATAAATCTAATATTCAATCAACAAGTATTTATTAAGCCCCTTCTAGACACTGTGCCATGTGTTGGGAATAAAAGTACAATCTATAAAGTAAAACAATCTATATTCAAAATGATCTTATATTTTAATAGAGAAGACAACAAATACATTTACATATATAGTATAAAATCAGTACATATGTATGTATGTATATATGTACGTACACATACAAATATGTCCGTGTCTACACATACACATATAAAGAGCATTAAAATATGTGATAATTAGGGAAGGAAGGTACTAGCAGTTGTGGGGAATCAGGAGAAGATCCATGAAGATAGTGCTTGAGCTGAATTTTAAAGGAAGAGAGGCACTTGTCAGATTTGAAGGCACTTTCTTGTCAGATAGAAGAAATAAGGAAAACACGTACTCCAGTTTGGCTGGATCACAGGCAGTCAGAAAGTGAGCACTTTCCAATGAGGCTGTAAAGGTAGATGAGGCCAGGTTGTATAGGCCTTTAAACAATCACACACATACACACACACACTAACATAGGGATCAGGAGCTTAGCTTGAACCTAAGAGCTAGCTTTTTAGTTGAGGGGAGAGGCCTATAGACATAATTCTAGCTTGATACCCTTTCTCTGAGGAGACCAGAACGGCCAGCTTCTAGCCTCAACCTCCTGCTTTCCATCCTGTTAGGAATCCCCTTAATGAGGAAGGAGTGTGCAAGAGCCAAAGCTTGACTCCCTTCCCACCAAAAGCCAGTCAGACAATGAATTGGCAAATAGCAAATAAACTTATTTATCCAAACCAATTGCAAACAGAGAAATTATGCAGAAGAGAATATACTGTATAATACACATAATGAATGAACTCTACCACTGGAAGTGAGCTATCTCAGCTCAACTGAGAGAGATACAATCTCAGATCTCACCTAGGAGGAAATCCTCCAGAGTCTTTAACATAGCAAGAGGGAGATAGGGACTTTTGGTTTTGTATATATGTTTGTGTAATCTACAACTCCTTGTTTATTTACATAAGAAATGTGCTAGAGTCAGCTCAAATGGCTCTGGAGAAAGTGGGTTATTAAATTTTCAGTGTGACCATTTCTAACTCAGAAACTGGCAAATGCTTCAAACCGTGATCAAGATGCTCGCTTTTCTACATGTTAGCTTCCTCTTGGAGCCTTTCTCTTTCTTCAGAGAACTGAAGAGTATCAGGACTCACATATCTTCTCTCAAAGTTGAAACTAGATGACCAAGATCTCTCTTCTCCCCAGCTCTGTCCAACTCCACCGCTCAAACAGGCAAACAGTGTTCTGTAAGGCTGCTGGTATATATTGAACAAGCGGATCTCTGAGGAAAGGGATGAGGAACTTGTACATATGACACTATTTTAAATTTAATCTGCATTATTAATATTTCATTCATCACTTTATTAAGTCTGGAGAGTGAACAAGACAATAAATCAAGCCCCGATTTGTAGCATTTATCAGTTTATGAGTTATAAATGTTCATCCTGAAAATTTAACAATCAGTACTCTCTAGAGACATTTAAGCTCTTGCATGGTTGTTATGCAAATAAGCAATGAGCTGCAGGTTATACAAGAGTGCTTACAAAAGCAGATGGGATCAACCTATATCTCTTCAGAGTTATAATTTAGATGCTTCACTTGAAGGTCTTGAAACTCCATCATCTCAATTACTTATTGAACCACTGTCTGCCTCAGTTTCCTCACCTGTAAATTGAGAATAATAATACTTCATAGGGTTGTTGTGAGAATCAAATTTGTAAAGTGCACAGCACAGTGCCTAGCACATAGTAGGCACTTAATAAATGCTTTCCTTCTCCCCTCACCTCAGGCATACACCTAAAACCTCAAAGGGACAAATATAACTAACCTTGCTCTGAGGACCTGACTCATCAGCAGGAGTGGGAGTGGGGAAAAGGTTGCCTCAGAGTCTCTATAAGTAAGACTTTACTCATTGTGTTTTCAGGCAGTCATAGGTCACAAAAGTCCCTCCAGGATCACATTCCTATAGAGGCCCCTCTAAGTCAGGATTTGTTGCCCCAACTCATCCTGGGTGAAGTTCACTGCTACATTTTTGAAAGTCACTAATTCTTTCAGTTCTGAAAAGTTTGTGTTGCATTCCTTAGCCTGCTGTTGGTCCTAAGGTAAGAATCCCAGCTCCTCCTGTGGGGTATATCAAGACTCCAGCATCTACCTGGGAGAACTTGACCATGAAGAGCACTTGGGACATTCTGTCTTCCTTGGTGATCCTGGACTCCTGGGGAAGAATGAAATCTTCATAAAGCAGAGCTGCGAGTAAGCTGGAGCACAAGGTGGAGAGTCATAGGAAGGGCACACACATAGCTAGAAAGGTGTTGAAAGAATAATAGACAACATGTTCCCATGTTCCCCATTCTCCTGTGCCCACCCTCCAATGTTTCTGTTTCATTAAAGCTTCACATTCTTTTGACTACCTTGTGCTGTCACTGTAGTGGAGGAGGAGGAAGAACAGGAGGAAGTAGAAGTAGAAAGTCCTCACCTTTCCTTCTAATTATATCACCATGAACCACTGTTCTATAGTTCCTCTTAAAACTGGGGATAAGACAGCACTTTTCTCATGATCTCTTCTTTACCCTGTTCATTTGAGCTTAATGTTTCATCAGGTTTAGGGTACACTCCATTTCCCAAAGGGAGCCCAGAAAGCCTGCTTGACTCCTCAGACCTCCATTTAACAAGGACACCCAGGTCAGCTGCCTCTCCATTTCCCTGTAGCTGCATTCCCTTGACATGACCCATTATTAACTATGTCTTATACTTTTCATTAGATAGTAAGCTCCTTGAGGCCAGGGACTGTCTTTCTTTCTTGTACTTATATCCCCAGAGCTAAACATAGTGCCTGATACAAAGTAGATGCTTTTTTAAAGGTTATACATGTGCAGTCATGTCAAACATATTTCTACATCAGTCATATTGTGAAAGAAGAATCAATTCAAAAGGAAAAAACCAGGAGAAAGGAAAAAAAAAGCAAAAAAGTGAAAATAGTATGCTTCAGTCTGCATTCAGAATCCATAGTTCTTTCTCTGGATGTGGATAGCCTTTTCCATCATGAATCTTTTGGAATTGTCTGACTGAGGTCAGAGAGAGGGGAGATGTACTGCCCAAAGTTCTGCAGTTAGAAAATAGAAGAGGTAGGGGTGGCTAGGTGGTGCAGTGAGTAGAGCACTGGTCCTGGAGCCAGGAGGACCTGAGTTCAAATCCAGCCTCAGACACTTGACACACTTACTAGCCATGTGACTTTGGGCAAGTCACTTAACCCCCACTGCCCTCCAAAAAGCAAAACAAAAAAAGTAAATAGAAGAGGTAGGATTTGAACTTGGGTTCCCTGCCTCCAAGTCCACTGCTGCTTCTTTGTGCCACTGCTCTTGTCCATGTCCCTTCATAGATCTCCGAAGAGGAGTGGCCCAATGTACCAAAGGCCTTCCTCTGTGTCTATTAATCTTTCCTGGATACAAGTACAATCCTTGAGCTAGTAGTGATCGCTTTCTCCTTATTCACAGTTTCTGACTCCCGCCCCTCCCCTTCTTTTCTAGCCATCCATGCGCTTAATCTTCTCTTTTATCCCACTTCTTGTGCACAGGTCATCATTGGTAATATGCTTCAGTTAGTCAGTCAACAAACATTCATTATGTGCCCACTGTGTGCCAGGCACTGTGCTAAACCCTGGGGATAGACACACACACACACACACACAAAAGACAAAAGACAGTCCCTGCCCTCAAGGAGCTCACAGTCTGATGTGGGAGACAACATGCAGACAAATATGGGCAAGAAAGTTGTAGATGAGATAGAGGAGAGATAATCAACAGAGGGATTAAAAGGGATGTAGAAAGATTTTCCAGTCTACTTGCATCCCCCCTATAGCTTTCCTTTGTCCTCCATGTTTCCTTCTTTGAGATGAACCTGGGAAGTCCACTAAGTACAAGTGTTAATCACCTCCATTCTACAGATAGACAATGAAGGTCCAGCATTTTTGTCTATTGTTTTAGTACTAGCAAGGTGGGCTGTCTTTTTTCTTGCCAACTATCTCACTCCAAGGTCCGTGCCCAGTCTTGGGAGAGTAGAGGTGTTGATACAAAATTGCTTAGACCCCGAGGCTAGTTTAGGGAGCCTGATTTTTTGGGATATTTTGTTAGGATTTAGAGGATGGCCTGAATAGTCAGAGAAGCAATTCACCTTAAACATTTGTATTTATTGGGAATAAAACAAAGCAAAATAAAACAAGGTGAGACATATAAAATCTGCTCATTAAAAAAAAAGAGGCTACTCTATAAAAAGTGACAGAGAATTCTTAGGGGGCAGAGTATGTAGTTTTGTTAAAGTAAGAAGTTAAATCAGTGTTGCTTGACCTTTTCTGTCATGCAGCCTGATGATGTTTTTCTTTCTTTCTTTCTTTCTTTCTTTCTTTCTTCATTCATTTATTTAAGTATTTATTTTTTAAGTAAATTTTTTATTTTTTAGTAAATAATATTTTTAAGTAAATAAATACAATACATAAGAATACAAGGGAAACCAATTATATTGAAATACAATGACCAAAATATTTTTAAAAAATAGCAAGTTCACAGATTGCTTGGCATCTACCCATATCTTTTGACCCCAGGGCAAAATCTTCATGAGGTAAATGAGTACAGTACCTTGTGGTTACATGAGTAAGGGGTAAAGGTTTACAGGAGGAAAATAGACCAATTCTTGATAGCAAATAAGTAGGTTCCATCTTTAAAGGCCCTTTATTTCTTTTTGCTAACTGAAGCATTCAATGTAGTATTTATGGTCCACTAGGGACAACCTGATTATGATGGCAAAGTGTCATCTGCATGTTTCTGGTGACTGTGGTAAACTGGTTCTGTCTTAATAGAACTAGTACTTTATTTTAATTTATTTATTTTGTTTTTAATTTGTGGAATAAAACAAGTATTTCCATAATACAGTTTAACAACAAAAAAAGATGATCACTCATGAAACTGCAAATCTATTGTGTGCAACTTGCTATTCCTTTAAAATCTATAATAAAGTTATCGTGTAAATTTCCTTTTATCCTTTCCTCCCTCCCTACCCTAGAGATGGCTACATTAGATACACACATGTGTATATGTATACATACATACATGTACACATATATCACATATATGTAAAATTATTTTATAAATACTTCTATTATCAGTTCTTTCTCTGATCATAGATAGTATCTTTCTTCATATTTCCTTTCTAGTTAATTTGGGTATTTATAATGCCCTCTGACCCAGTAATACCAGTACTAGGTCTATTTCCAAAGATGATTAGGGGAAAAAATAAGCTATATGTTCTAAAATGTTTATAACAGCTTTCTTTGTGCGGCAAAGAGCTGGAAATGCAGTGATGCATATTAACTGGGGAATGACTGAACAAGTTGTGGTATGTGATTGTGATAGAATACTATTGTGCTATGAGAAATGATGAGCTCGGTGATTTTAGAAAAACATGGATAGACTTGCATGAAATAATGAAGAGAGAAATGAGCAGAACCAAGAGAACGTTGTATACAGTAACAGCAATATTGTTTTAAGACTGACTTTGGGAGACTAAGTTATTTTGACTGTCATAGAACTAGTACTTTCCCATGAGTTTTTCTGTGCCGCACTTGAGGTGTGGAGGAGAGACGAGGGGGAGAATATCTTATTCACCGGGAGCCTCTACGGGCACCACACGGTTAGCAGTAGTGTTGTGTCTTCCAGGCTCCAGAGGTCAGGTAAATTAGTGGGGGATTTCTCCAGTGTAGACTGGAGCCTGATCTCTGAGGTTACTAAAACAGTGACTTTCCCGAAGAAGCTTTGACTAGTAGGAATCAAGGGATTTAGGTACAATTTGCCCAGGGACGGACATGTTCTCATCCTAATTAATGGTCTAGACTATTTGCTTTGGTCCTGGAACATGGCAACCGGGCCTTTCTTTAAGTGACAGACTACTTTGGTTGCTTTAAATAGCTTTATAGAATGTGTAATGGGATTATCAGTGGGCACAAGACAAGCTGCAGCAGTGTGCCGTGTGTCTGTAATTACACAGACATGCAGAAATGTAAACAAGTCATGGCTGCTTCTACAACTGCAAACTGTACTCTGGGGATTAGTTTACTGGGGCAAAGGTGCTCTGTGCGCTCAGTTCAGAGGAGGGGAAAGGAATGCTAACATCTGTATATATAGACAGCTCTATGTCTGTTTGTGTATATGGACACACATGTGTACTGGTGGAGGTGTATATGTGTGTACATGTATACCTGTATGTGTGTATATCTGTGTGTATATATGAAATATTAGGTGATTTTTAGTTGAAGAGAAGGTGCCAGAATACATTGATTAGAGACAGTTCCCTAATTCAGTAGTTCCCTTTACCAGTGAAATTATAAAAAACTTGTATATACTGTGTATGTACACATATATACATTTATATGTGTTTATGAACACATATTTACATATGTGTGCATTATATATTTATAGACCTTATGTGTCTATATATATTTAGTATATATACATATATTCACACATATATTGATGTATCTATACATATGTGATGCATAGATACGAAACATACCTATATATATGCATATATTGTAACTATATACTGTGTGTATATTTTTATATAAACTACATATAATTATATATGCATTAGCAACTCCCCTATTGTCCGTCTCATACTAGGACCGTTGGATGGTCCCCACATGCTACTCAAGTTTCTATGTCCTCCCTGGGCCATTATGAAAGCACACTCAGTATATCTGTTGTTACTTCAGTCCCAGGGGATAGTTATACCTTTATATGCCTGAGTCTGTGGCCTGATTTTGCTCTTTTCTCATGGGAAGGGGCTGCTAGTGGATATACTGGAACAGCTTTTTACTGCTCTCTTTGTTTTTGTCTTTTTGGAGGGGGGAAGGCAGGGCAATTGGGGTTAAGTGACTTGCTCATGGTCACACAGCTAGTGAGTGTGTCAAGTGTCTGAGGTCATATATGAATTCAGGTCCTCCTGACTCCAGGGCCAGTGCTCTATTTGCTGTGCCACCTAGCTGCCCCCATACTGCTCTCTTTGCAGGAACATTTGTAGTACTTTAGATTTACTTGCTTCTTTTGTTCTGAATGAGATCATGATTAGAGTACTCACCTAAGAGACAGAAAGACCTAGGTTCAAATTGTGTCACGTATACTTATTATTTTTGGGACCATCAACAAGTTATTTAACTTCTCATGCCCCAAGCAGCACATTAGGAGGTCTATATAGTGATAGAATCTGATGGAAAAGTTGGTAGAAGGGGTTCCTTAAACTGAAAAAAATCACAGATTCTATCCCTAAATAATTTGGGCTAATAATAAATAAGATGAACAACAAATGCTTTTCCAAAATAGGTATTTTCTCAGCATTATCTTTTTCATTCAAATACAAAAAACTCCACTTTTCCATGACACATATGCATTTGGGGTCCCAACTTATGATTTCAGAAATAGAGGGATCGCCCTTGTGGGAGAACTAACTCCCTGTGCCCTTGTGATTATTCAGCCATTTATCAGTGCTGTCCTGCATTTTGTGAGCCTATTTGGGGTTTTCTTGGCAAGGCATAAGAGTGGCTTACCATTTACTTATCCAGTTCATTTTACAGATGAGGCAACTGAGGCAAACAAGGTTCAATGACTCGCCCAGGGTCACATAGCTAGCAAGGGTCTGAGACTAGTTTTAAACTCAGGAAGATGAGTCTTCCTGATTCCCAGCCCAGTGCTCTATCCAGTGTGTCATCTAGCTGCCTAGGCACCTGTCACTCCTTAAGGATCTGCAGTCTCTACACTTCAGAGTCTTAGTGAGCCGTTTGGCCAAGGAGAGACATGCTCAGGGTCACCAGGTCACCGGGTATTAGAAGACTTAAACTCAGTTCTTTCTAATTCCATACATTTCCATACATGGCCAACATTTTATCTGATATGCCATGGTGCCTCTTTGCCTTTTAAAATCAATCTTTGTTATACTGATTAGTAATACTGAAACAGGAGCCAAAAGGAGGCCTCTGTCTACTCTCTCTTCACTAGGATACTCCAAAACAATTCACCAGCCTGTGGGGATAATCAGCATTCTTTCAAATGCTGCTTAACATGGGTGGAGAACACAGCCAGTAGCCTAGCTTAAAATGAAGAATCATCTAGCTGTGAATAAGCATGAGGTTAGTCCCCTTCAGCATTTAGCCACACCCTAAACGATTATCCTCTAGGCATAACTTTAACAGGTTGGTTAAAAATAAAATAAATTTGTGGGTTGTCAAATTTTATACATTTATTTTTCAAACTGCTGCATAGAATTTCTGTTTTGAGTGTCTTTTTTTTTTAATCCTTCTTTCTCTAGTTTTAAGAATATAGCAGTGCCTTTGTTAACAGCAAGGACACTTTCCAAAGACCTTTGCATCTCTGACAATCTATGATTTTGTGACCTGGTCTGTGAATATTAGTTCTGCTGCTTACTAACCAGAGGATCATTAGGCAAATTGCTTTATTTTTTTGGGATTACATTTCCTCATCTGTAGAATTATGGAGTTGGATTAAATGATCTTTAAGAAAGTCACTTCTAACTGTAATGACTCATGATTGTACAGTCCCATGATTCCCTCTCCATCTTCACAAGATTTAGGGCTTGAAGGAGCCTGAAAGGCCATTTAGTTCAAACCCTTAATTTTTCAGAGGAAGAAATAGAGGTTCAGAGATTAAACGAATTGCCCAAGGTCACACGACTAGCAAATAGGAAGAGTGAGGCTCCTCTTCCTTCCTAGAATTTCCTCCACACCAAGTCTCTTCAGGGAACTTCCTCTTTTCTCTCTTTCCAGAAAAGGTTCATCGTTTATGCCTGACCTTAAAGAAGGCAGAATGGAGATCTGAGGTGGACTGCTATTAATCTAGATCAAGTTACCTTTTTTCTTTCTGCCTGATACATTTTTTATAAAATGTCCAAGATTTTTGAAATAAATAATTCATTGATTCCTTTAGACCACATGGAAATATTAAAGTACTATCTAATGATTATTATTGTATGTGAATAAATTACATCTGTATTTGGCTACTTGCAGACACATCTAGATACTTGCTTTTCCAATTAACTGACTACTGGTACAACTTGTTTGCAAAAACATTTCTGTATCCAAACGCAAACTATTTTCAAAATGGAATGTGCAGAAAAATGGGGTGAAATTGAGGCTCTTTGGAGTTTTTGAACTCAAATGATCCTCCCAGCCCTACGAAATATGATTTTCTATAATTTCTATGTGTCATGCAGAAGAGGCTACTTATTTTGCAATCTCTCCATGGTTTCTATCTGGGCATTTACAAACTACTTTGTTCATGAAGAAGTGTAGGTAGAGTCTGGCTGAGGTAATACAGTTTGAAGGATTGCTAATGGGTTAAATCTGGAGAAACTCGGGTTCAAAATCTGACTCTGATTTTAGCTATGTGACTATGAACAATGGTCTATAAAAATATTATTGTACAAGGCTCGAAAAAGAGATAGGAGAAGGCATCCCTAGCCTATCCTTTCAGAGGGGGGAGAACAACAAGTGCTACATTCACATATTTTCAGACTTTCTGATATATTAATCACTTATGCTAACTTAAACTCTTTTTTTGCCTTAATAATGCTGTTTGTTGTGTGGGTTAGCTCTTTGGTATGGAGAATGGGAGTGATACTAGGGGAAACTATGGTGATGTAAAAAAAAAAGACCAATAAAAACTTATACTAATACAATATATAATATAATTACTTTTACTGCTACTACTTCTATGACTATTACTATGATTACAACTATGACTACAACTACTGAAATTACTGCAACAACAACTACTACTACTACCACTACTACTACTACTACTACTACTACTACTACTACTACTACTACTACTACTCTACCACCACCCACACCATATGTAGTCCCTACATCATAGGGCTGTTGTGAGGCTCAGAAACTGCTATAAATCAGGGGTGTCAAACTCAAATGGAAACAAATCCCTGCCTGATCCATATTAACTTAGAAAAAACACACATTAACATTATGTTGTGTTATATTTTTATTTATCTTCTTAAACATTTCCCAATTACTTTTTTATTTTGTTCAGGTCTCACTCAGTTTTGCTGTCCTCTTATGGCTGGCCACTTGTGAGTTTGACACATCTGCTTTTGTAAAGTGCTGTATAAACCAGGCAAACTAGAGAAATGTCATGTTATTCTTCAATGGCTCCATCCACTTTACTTCCTTCAATAGTGTAGGCTGTAACCTATCCATGATATAATAATAGGCCGTTCCTGCCACAGAACAATGTGAACTCAGGTTTAAAATTGGAATGAAATGTAACCCTTGTAGAGTATCTGGGAGATATTCAGGGAAAGAATATTCATCAAGGATAAAGTATTGCATTGAATATGATGGGCTGTTGTCCAAATCTTGTAGAAGGTTATATTTAGGGCAGTAGGAAGCTAGGACCATGATAACTAGCTCAGCCTATACAGGGCAGGGCGTTAGGATATTGCTCCAACTACGCGTGTCTTTTCATCTTCTTTGAGTCTTGTCCATACCTTCTTGAGAATCTTCTACATAAGGATCAATGAACAAGCTTTGCTCTAGCTCTCCTGATACCATGTGAGTGACATTCCTGGGGTGTTCGTTTGTTACCATTTGATCTTGTTGCTTGATTAGCCAACCTCTGGTCATACAACTCTTTGTTGCACTATTTCAAATTCATCATTCTAAATCATCATTCCCAATGTGCAATAGCATGTTGAAAAGAACTGGCATTTTCATTGGTATTGGGAACTGACCATGAGGAAATGCCCTCTATCAAATCAATGTACCTCAGCTTCTGCTATACAACAATGAGAAGTTCAATGACTTTCTCAGGGCTAACCAACCAGGATGGACAGAGGCTGGACCTGAGCCCAGGTCTTCCTGACTCCAAGGTCAGTGCTCAGTTCACTAGACATCACTTCCTTCCAGTCTATTATCCAGATGGAGATGGGGAGTGAGGGAGGATGCTCTCTACAGAAAACTGTTAAAAATATAAAATATATAAACTGGGCATATTTGAGAAGGCCCGGTTCTCCTAATGTGGAGAAGCTCTTGAGGTGCCTTTGGGGTATGTCTAGATTGTCTTAACATGGAGGCCTCTGTACCTCCTACCACATTGGATGGAGGTAGCTTCCTTTGATTGGCTGACTTTAAAACTGGTAAAACTGAGCCATTCTCATTCTTTTTCCATCACTCTCTTTCTGCTGGTCTCTTTATGGTTGTGTCCAGAGGCTGAAGATCCCACTTCACTCACAACAAAGACAGCATGAGCTGAACCAGTGAGAGAAGTGTTCTCCCTGTTTCTCCCTCTTTTATTTCAGCTCCAAGGAATAGACCTGCAGTTATTTGTTTCTGTTCTGTGTCGATTGTCCTCACTTTCAGGTGCCAAAGGTGATCCCTGTGTGACCTGGGAGTTTGAGCCATGACAATGACCTTGGAGCCAGGATTGTCAGCAGGAAGGTGCAGCAGCCATCCTGACATGAAATCCCTGAGAAACTGGCATGCCTGGGATCTGAGCCTAAGAGGGATTTTTGCATTTGGAACTGGGATTATGATCTATAGGAACTCAGCTAAACAATGAACATAATCCCCTTCTCTTTCCCAGAGACTAAAGTGGATTTATGCTTCCCATGGATTGGAGGAGTAAATTTTTATATTTATATTTGTGATTATCTTTTGAAGTAACTATTTCTTTATAAAAGCTAATGTAACTTTCAACAGTGAAACAGAACTAGGATTCAGAAAACTACACCCCTACATTTAGGGGAATACAACTGGTGGAGATTGGAGTCCATAGCAGAGAGCCTAGACACCCCCCCTCCCCAGGGAGAACCCTGAGGGTGGGGTGAAAACATAACACACCTGGCCTTCAGACAGTGGGGGACAGGATGCTCTGCATTATGCATACATTACCTGTAGCTGTCTTCTTAGCATTCTCCTATTAGCATACTAGCTAATATTAGTTGTTAATATTGGTCATTAGCTGGCTGATATTTTGGATCATGTGAAGAGATGAGCTATAGAAGAGGTCAGTTCCACTTGCAAGGCAGGTGGCAGTGGAATCTGTAGACTCAGGATTTGTGTTCAAATCTTAGTCCTTCCCCTTCCTAACCATGTGACTTGACTGATTACTTCTCAGTTATGCTTTCCCTATCTGTAAGATGAAGGTAATAACATTTTTACTGCCTTACCTTATGGAATGGTTGTAAGAAAAGTTCTTTGTAGACTTGAAAGTACTATATAAGCAGGAGTTATTGTTTTTAATGAGTCTTGGGTATTCCACACAATAAGAAGTCTTATGTCATACATCTGGGATAATCATGGGCTGAGAATACTAAAATACTTTATGTAGATACACTAAAATACAATAAATGATACATAAATAAAATAATAATAAAACACACTAAACATAATTTTGTCACAATTTCAACTTGAACCATGCCTACTCATGAGATGAGTCTCAGACCAAAATTTTTTCATAAGTTTTGGATCATAAAATTTTATTGCTTGAAGGAACTTTAGCTAGACTGTCCCCAGCAATGGAAGCTTATTACATGGTGATATCTGCTTGACTGATCAGAGGAAGTGGTTTTGGCTGCCCTGCCTCTTGGCTTCTAAACCTGGTCAACATCTCTAACATGTCTGGTTCCTTTACCTCATTGGATGATGAAAATGTACACTCAAAAAAATAGATCTGCATGTCCTAGTTCCATGGTTTTTCTTATTTGGTGTAGCTTGGGTGTATGTTTAATATAGTTTTTAATAATGCTAATAATCTAGTGGACTGGTGATCTCATTAACATGGATATTCCCTCCACCTGCCCATCTTTGTGTAACTCTTGTTTATATTGTCACAAAATTTTGCCATGAGTGGTCTACCCAATGTGGTGGGGGCATCCATAGCTTTCAGCTGAACAAATATTATTAAGCTTCTCTTGTCCTCAAAGCATAGACTAGGGAGAGAGAGGGAGAGGGAGGGGAAAGAGAGAGAGAGACAGAGAGAGAGAGAACGAGAAAGAGAGACAGAGAGAGACAGAGACAGAGACAGAGACAGAGAGACAGAGAGAGACACACAGAGACACACAGAGAGAGACAGAGAGAGAAAGAAGAGGGTGAGAGAAAGGAGAGGGAGAGAGGGAGGGAGGGAGTGAGGCAGAGAGAGAGAGAGAGAGAGAGAGAGAGAGAGAGAGAGAGAGAGAGAACAGAGAGGGAGAAGGGGAAAGAGAGAGAGGGAACAGAGACAGATACACACAGAAACAGAGACAGAGATGGAGACACAGAGACAGAGAGACATATACACACATGCATATACATATAAGAATTCATCTACCAGCAAGATACTCTAGTAGGAGGATCTAACACATACCTAAATAGTTATGCTACAAAATGGAACATATTTACTAATAGTTGAAATTTATATAGCACTTCCATTTAGCATCTCATTTGATGTTCACAAAAAACTAATAGGTATATGCCATTACCCACATTTGACAAATAGAATGAGTAACTAAGGTTCAAAGAAATTAAGTGGCTTCCCCATGGTCACATACCTATTAAGTGTTTTGAACACAGATCTCCTGATTCCAAGTCTGCTACTCATTTCACTCTCATAAGGGAGGAA
Source organism: Pseudocheirus occidentalis (assembly GCA_028646575.1). Classification (NCBI taxonomy): domain Eukaryota; kingdom Metazoa; phylum Chordata; class Mammalia; order Diprotodontia; family Pseudocheiridae; genus Pseudocheirus; species Pseudocheirus occidentalis. Next base: position 128,581,473 of record CM053594.1, on the reverse strand, counting down.
TAAGTACAAAAGGAAGGTGCAAAAAAAGGATTCTTTAGGTTGTGTAAAATTTTAGATGAATATAATCTTAGATGAGAAAGTCATATTAATGGATGAATTATTAAATTACTAAATTATCAACATTAAAAGTGAATCATTATAAATTATAATATATAAAATAATTATAATATAAATTATAATTTATATAATATAAACATAAGTATGATATACATTATAAATTATCAAAACTAAATGATTAAAATGCATAAAAATCTTATTTTCTATGATTATCATAAACATCTTCAGAGTTGTAACTAAAGCTTTGTGCCAGGGCACTGAAATTTAGAGGACTCTGATAACATTCTCTGTTACTCCAGAATGCAAAAACAACTACATGTTGATCAAAATATCTAGTTAGTAGTAATGATTAGTTAAAGTAGGAAGTGTCAACTCTTCCTCAACCCCTGTTTATTCCCTTACTTAAAAATCTCAAGTAACCTGGAGTCTCCACCTAGGATGCTAGTGTAGCAGGATCTATATTCTTCCAATGGAGTGATATCCTCAGTTCTATCCATTCATGGATCTTTGTTTCTCTCTCTAAGATTTCTTCTCTCCTCCCCACTCTTGCCTAGCTCCCAATACTTAATTTCTCTTAAAATGTTAATTTATAAGTACCTTTTAAGTTTCTCACCCTAGGCATCAAAATGTCTATTTATGACCCTAATAATAATAACAGATGATCTTTATGAAACACTTTAAAGTTTGGAAGTCCTATGAATCCTAAGTACTTGATAAATATTTATTAAATTGAATTGGAAGTAGGAATGTGGAGAGAATGTCAGACATATGGTATTAATGTCCGTTTCAATGGGGAAGAAGGCAGTGAGGAATCCTGGCTGAGTTCAGACTGGTGCCTGAAGGGGGAACAGTCCTGTGTCAGCATCAGTATCAGCTGCTTGACAACTGAAAAGAGGAAATTCTGGAATAGGCTGAGACCTGAATGATGAGGATAAGTAACAAGATTTAGATCTTTGGGTCTTGTTTGGATTAAATACTGATCACCACCCTTCGGGGACCATACCTCCCTGGGCTTTCAACTTGCTAATTCTCATAATCCTCCAATGAGGCAGTGGTATTATCTTTGTTAAAAGAAAAAGTGGAGGTCAAATTATTTGCCTGTGGTTACAAAGTCAATCAGTGGTAGAAATGAACTGATGTTTCAGGGTTTTAGACCATTGGAAGCATTCCTCTGTTAATGGTAATTGACAATCAGCATGGCAAAAGAATGATTACACTGCAGTTTAATGCCAAAGGTGGAAATGTACAAATTGTTGAATCTATCTTGCCAGTGGATGAGACAGACACACTGCTATATGACATGAGTTAAGCTTGTTGAGTAGGAGCATGGCATGTTCTAGGAAGCAGTTGTAGTAATCCAGGCATAAGGTAGTGAAGCCCTGGATCAGGGTGAAGATCAATCCGTCCTGCAATCCACTACTAGATTAGTCTTCTGTAAACTGTGTGGTAGGGGCAGGTCGTGGCATGTCACCCCCTGCTGAAAAACTCTGGTGGTGCCCTGTTTCCTATAATTTATATAAATCTGTTCCCTAGATCCTTCTGTATGACTTTCAAGACCCTTTATAATACAGATCCATCCTACCTAGTCAGCCTAGTTCCTTACCTTTGCCCAATCTTCACCCTTCACTCTAATCACACCAATGTCTTAAACATTCCATATACATACTATGTTCATTTCCTACTCTGTGTCTTCTGTTAACAGTTGACATTTATAAAGAGTTTTTACCACTACACAGGAATTTAAATGCATTATCTCATTCAATCCTCACAATAACTTTTTGAGATAAGTAATATAAATATTATTACCCTTATTTGTAGATGAAGAAACTGAAGTCCAAGCACCTTGTCCAAGATTACACAGCTAGTAAAAGACAGAGGCCAGGCTCAGTTCCAGGTCCTTTGACTTCAAATCCAATTTTCTTTCTACAAGAAAGTTCTGGGCCCATTAATGGAATGTTCTCTCTTTTCTCCTTTCTCTCTATCCAGATGTTACCTATCCTTTAAGTCTCAGTCCAAACCCTGCTCTTTATATTTAGCTCTTCCTAACTCTTGGCCCCATTTAAGCTTCTTCTCAGAATTCCTGTAGCATTTATAATCAGTATCACACAGTTGTTTCCTCTCATTTCAAAGGCTCATGGATGTAGAGCTGGAAGGAAACAATGACCATTTAATACAATCCTAACCTCATCCCCTCTATTTTACAGATGAGGAAACTGAGGTCTAGAGTCTGCCATCACTGCTGTGTGCCTTTGCACAAAGGACTCCTGCAGAACCGTAGGACTGTAACAAGGTTTCGGGGAAGACATATAGGTAGGAAGCATTGTCATTGTCATTGTTACTCATTTCCAACAGCACATGGTCACAATATTCTATTACTTCCTTTATGTCTATTAAGTAATTTATTTTCTGGCCATTTAAAATAAAACATGAACCTCCCCCTCTTCTCTTTTTTTCTGGTGTGAACACCCTTCCTGGAGTAGTTGTTAACAACTATTCTATCAGGAGTCAGCCACCTACAGGCTGCTTTCTTCTATATGACCCCCCCCCTTTTGTATAATGCTGCTTCTATATTTTCAAATACAAAAATATAAAAACCATTCTTAGCTCATGGGTCGTAAAAAAGCAGATGGTCAACTGGATTTGAGCTACACTTTGCTGACCTGTGCTCTAGGTTAATATTTCCCAGCTCAGATTAGATTGTGATCTTGTAAAATGCGTAAATGTTCTACCATGAATGGCCAAGATTATATAAATATGTGAGATATAGTTATTATTTTTTCATTGACTACACCGAAAGTCTCCATTTTAATACTTTTCACTCATTTATCACTGAAATCAAACACAAATATTCATGAAGCATTTGAATTTAAAGAAAGATATATAACACTTAACCCCAACTGCCCTCCGAAAAAAAAGAAAGATATATAAATACTATATGAAATATGTATAATAGTAATTATACAAATTGAAGATAAATATGATTGTTATTTTTTATCACACATATGAATTTTTCTCTCTTTTGAACTAAAGAACGTGACTGCAAGATGCAGATTGAGGTCAGATATCTATTGATTTATTCCTATGGCAATCCAAATCATAGACCTAGATTTAAAAACAGCAGCAGCAATAACAAAATTCCTGCTCTGAGGCTTCATCAAAGAACACAAGTTCCCCCAGGGTCTTGAAAGTCTGAGCCAGTAGAGTTTAAGTTTTGGTGGGTTCTCCTACATTGGGAAGGTTTTGAGAATGGCCCTAGGGAACAGAATCAGCCAGTTTTCCTGAGGACTAGCATAGCTAATCATGAGAAGACACATCACCAATAATCTGGTTAAAATGAATCTTTTTTAATCACAGCAATTTATGAAACAAAGAAAAATTTTAAATTGCTCTTAGTTCTATGTAGCTCCCATCTGCTTCTGCAGAGATAGTAACAGGTTGACAAGGAAAGAGGCAGAGGGTTCTAAGAACCAAAGACATTTTAGACTTTAATTTGATTATTGGTACTTTAAATGTGACACCCTTGTCCAATGACTAGTGAGTGGGCACATTGCTGGGGGAGCTGAATTGGCACAATCTTGACGGGTCTCATAGTAGATAGAGCTCTGGGACTGAAATCAGGAAGACTCAAGTTCAAATCCAGTCACACTTATTAGCTGTGACCCATTTAACCTCTGTTTGTCTCAGTTCCCTCTACTGTAAAATGAAGATAATAACAGCACCTATATCACAGGGTGGCTGTGAGGACCAAATGAAATAATTTTAAACCACTTAACACAGCGTCTGGTCCATAGTAGTCACCATATAAAGGCTTATTCCACAAGTAAGAAGGAAGCCACCTACTAAATGGAATGAGGGCTCATAGGGACTCCTCTGGAGAGTCAAAGAAAGAGTGGGTTTTATTACATCATTTTACCATATTATTTCATTATTTACAGTTGGTCATGACCTATTGCAGAACTAATGATGAATACTTGCCAAAAAGGGCCACCATGAAAATAATTGAACTTATACACAAACACTGGTAGAAGAGGAGAGAGTGGCAGAGAAATTCTATGAAGGACTTGATAAGTCCCTTCTACTCAGCTCAACACATTCTCTGATACTTGGTAACTTCAAGGCAAGAATGGAGACAGGTGAATTTGGGGAGAAATATATGAGGATATATGGTTCAGGAGGAAGAAAGGATCATGAACATTTTTTTTCAGAAAAAAATTAATAGGCATTGGATATCATAAATATCAAATGTTATGTCAAAGAATGAAATTGACTATATTTTAATAGACAAGAGATGGTTTACTACAAACATGGGATGATTCTTGAGTCTGTTATCTGTGCATGGTTGGATCACTGAGTCATCAGAGCTAAAATCAGAATTTATAACAAATAAAAAGAAACTCGAGTAAATGGCAAAGTTGGGATTTGAATGCTGGTCCTGTGACTACAAGTATGAGGCAACTGGGTGCCATAGTGGAGAAAGTGCTGGGTCTGAAGTCAGAAAGACCTGAGTTCAAATATGGCCTCAGATGTTTGCTAACTGTGTGGTTCTGGGCAAATCACTTAACCTCTGTCTACTTCAGTTTTCTCAACTCTAAAATAGGAGTGGGGTTCTTATGAGAATGGAATGAGATAATACTGGTTAAGTGCTTAGCTCACAGTGCTTGGTCCATAGTAGGTTCTGTAGAAATTCTTCCTTCCTCTTTATTTTGTCTCCAGCTTTCGAACAGCATAGTTCTAAATATGCTTCTCTGAAATAAGATTTTATTCTTCTCTAGCAAAGGAAGTATGTTCTTGATGATAGAAATTAGAAAAGGGATAAATAGAAAGCCTTCTTAACTGATTTTTGAACTAGTAAACCCTAGTTTACTAGGGTAACTAGGTTACTAATTACCAAAATGAGGAAGGCAAAGTAGTGGAGATGTGGTAAGAGGAAGGCAACAGATCTTATTAAAATCTCTAATGAAGATGTTAGTTTCACTACTGTTCTGATGTTGTCTGAATAGAACCTATAAAAATCGATAGAAATAAGGTCTCTGCATTGGTATTTCTTTTTTTTTAAGATTAATGCTTTTAAAAATGTATTTTCCCAATTACATGTAAAAACAATTTAACATTCTATTCTAAAATTTTGAGTTCCAAATTATCTTCCTCCCCACCCACCCCACTGAGCAGGTGTAATGTTAATGGGATGGATATAAGATCTTCCCTGCCCATTAACAGACCTCATGTGGAACCCATTAAAGGAAGCTTGCTTAGGGGAGGCTTGCTTGTAGGAAGGCTTTCACACCTTTTGCTAATTTCAAATTAGGCACTGGAGTCTTAAGGGTTGTAATGCCCTCTGGCTCTAAAAAGAGTATATATACTCTAAGGTTAGCATTTTGCTTTGTGGTTCACTTATTGGAAGAATGTTCTTGTGATTTGACCAAATGAAACTCTGAGTAATCTATAGGGAGGCCCCTGGCTTTGAAAACCCAAGTGTTGGTGCTTCTCTCTCTGGTAACAATGTATGTATTGCATTGGTCAGACAGTTGGATCTATTTGTTGATCTATGCTAATTTCTCAGACAGTTTCTCTGCTCCTATTTTCTCTGTTTTCTTTATTTGGATTTTCTCTGAAGTTCAGCATGCTGATTTTCCCCCTGAACTAATAAACTTAATTAAAACAAGATTGTTGAGCCCTTGAACAGCTCTCTTTCCTAGTAAAAACAGACCTAAGATAGCAGCCATCTTGGATATGCCAGTGCAGTTACTGCTATAGCAGGCAAGCAACTGACGTAGGTTGTACATGTGTAGTCATGCAAAACATTTCCTTTTTAAGTCATACTGTGAAATAAAACAGACAAAAAGCCCCAAGAAAAATAAAGAAAACGCATCTTCCATCTGCATTCAGGCTCCCCCAGTACTTTATTTGAAGATGGACAGCACCTTTCATTATGAGTCCTTTGGAATTGTCTTGCTGAGAATAGCTAATTTTTTCACAGTTGACCCCTGTACAGTATGGCTGTTACTGTGCACAGTGTTCTCCTGGTTCTGCACATTTCCCTTTGTATAAGTTCATATAAGTCTTTCTGCATTGGTGTTCCTTAAATTACCTCTTATACTCTGAGTTTAGGGTTAAATGTGTTGATAGGAACAGAGCAACAGACTCTTTTTGTGGTGTATTTCTGGAGAATCTTGTATGTTCCCTCATGTCAAAGATGTTACTTATACTCTGTAATAAGCTGTTGGGACTATAATGGACCTGTGCCATAAGGCCAACCACAACTTTATCTCCTCAAATCTTTCTAGTATGATGACTAGATCTCTCTTTTATACCTGTAATATTTTACTCTTGTACTGATACCTACTATATCTGTACTGATACTGTACTGATACATACTAACATATATGTCATTTGCCCTTAATCACTAAGGATTACTTAAACCCTTACTGTATGCTTGATGTTGTGTTAACTATTGAGCAATCCCTTCCCTCAAAGAGCTTACATTCTAAATAGTAAGCTTTTTGAAGACAAGGATTGTATAACTTAAATGTATGACTTAATCTTTGCATCTCCAATGCCCAGCACAGAGCATTACGCATAGTAAGCTCTTGGTGGGTTATTTTTTGTGGGGGGATTTGGATTTGGCAACATCTTTTAGTCTTTTCCTCTCTCTCTTAAGGTCTTAGGGCTCTCTGACAACATGTTAAAATAATTCCTTTGGCATGAGTGGCACAGAGATGGCAGAGGCAGGGACAGGTTGTGCACGACAACTAGGGAGTGCTCACATCAGTGATATCACAGACCCATGGAAGTACGATGTTTATTATTGTTAAAATCAGTCTCACTTTGGCCTGTCAAAAGAAAGGTACGCAATGCCTCAGTGTGTCATTTGTGAAGATTATTTTTTATCAAGTAAAAGTATGAACCAGAAAAGACATCTCTATATTTGAAGATACCTTCAGAATTCAGAATGAAACCAAATTGTTAAATGAAAATCTTTCAAACTAAAATGCCAAAGGAATTATTTGGGTGATGACTTTCCCCCCTCAACTAGTGAATGTAATTAAAAGTAGGATTGTTAACCCTTTTTTGAGTGGTCTTTCCTTTGAAAGGAAATCAAAGAATCCGTGCTAGCAAGCCATCCTGGGTGTGCTAGGGTGCTTGCTAATACATACGCACAGTAATAAATATTGGTTTATTAAATTGTGCCAAAGTGTGGTACTCTTAAAATTCAAAGGAAAAATTCTTACTTCATCATTGAGTTTCATAGATGTGTACATGTACCTAAATATGTGTGCTAAAATTCCAGGAAGTCTCAATGGTAGATCCAAGCTTTTGATCACGTGAAATTTTCTTTCTTTTTTTTTTTTTGCTTTTTGAAGGCGGGAAGGTAGGGCAATTAGGGTCAAGTGACTTGCCCAAGGTCACTCAGCTATTAAGTGTTAAGTGTCTGAGGCCAGATTTGAGCTCAGGTCCTCCTGACCCCAGGGCCAGTGCTCTATTCACTGTGCCACCTAGCTGCCCTGATCGAGTGAAATATTGCTAAAACCAATGTAATTTACAAAACCACCAAGAGATGGAATCTCTAAATTTTATGCAAGTGCAGAACTGCTGCTCATAAGTATTTCCCTAATGCTAAATCTCATACCACCTAAAGGCATACTTTCTTCATAGGGTCAGACATGTTGTTTGTCTACATGGGGTATTATTGGAGCACAAAAGGAAGGACAACTACAGCTACAACTTGGAGTTAATCAACTATGTTAAAGTCAATTAATTTTAGCCAAATTCAAAAGTTTGAGATGATTGAATTCAGTAATGGGTAATTTGTGTCTTATGATAATGTTTGTATTATATGTTGAATGTATATTTGCAGTATTGCATGATTCTAATAGTTTGTGTTTCAAGCCCCTCAAAAAACTTTTAGAAATATTTTGATTTTTATGTTAGACTTCTATAGTATACCTGTTTTATAGCTAGAGAAAATACTAGCGTGAAACGTTCTATGTAAGGTGGTGACTTTAAAAGCCCACAAACAAAAATTACAGAGGTTCGAGGAATGGTTTATTGTGTGTGGGTTGACAGCAATATAAATACACTGGTATCTTGAGGAGGGGGGGTCATTTGGGACAGCCAATTTTCATTTTAGTGACGCCTTTTGTTTTTATTACAATCATTTCTCAACATGTTGTCACCCCATTGATCTCTCCCTTCTAAGAAAGAAAAGCATTTTAGCAAACCAGATAATATAATGAGCATGTGTGTTTGGTAGACTGAAACACCCTCCTCCCATTGTTTTCACTTCTCTTCCAAGAAGAAGGAGTTATGTTTCATCATTTCTTCTTTGGGACTGAGATTAGTCATTACAAAGAATCAGGTTTCAGATGGCTTTTATTGTTGTTTATGTTTAGTTTATTATAGACACTACTTATATGTTGTTCACTTTCTGCTTACTTTACTTTTTGTCAGTTCAAGGAAGTCTCCCCAATTTTCTCTGAATTCTTTACAGTTATAATTTAAAATGACACAATAAATTCTATTACATTATCTATCTATCTATCCACTCATTTTATTGTCATCCTCTAATTGATGAGTACCTACCTTATTTCTAATATTTTATCTCAAAAATATTGTTGTAAATATTATGTATATAAATTTTTACCCCAAAAGGGTATTTTACTGTAGCATTTTTGTCTGTGGAATGGTAATTTCTCTATAATCATGCAGCTGAGAAACAAAAAACAGGGATCTCTTTTTCTAATCCAGTATTCTATTTCTTGATTCTTGCGGCCTTCTTAGTTGACCACTGATGAGTTCCTTTGGCTCCCTCATATATCCATAAAATGTGGATCACTAGAGTAAACAATGGTATGTTTGGGGGTCATGATGGATTTCCCTGAGCATTGCTTTAAGTGCTCTGAAGACACAGTATTAACTTCAAAGCAAATCTATTTCTATTTTTTAAAATTTTGAAGTCCAATTAAGCCAGTGTCATTGTGAAATTCTTTATTGAGGGAGCCTATTTACAACGGTAGTTTTTATAAAGGCCCTGATTTTCAAAGAAATGCCTGCTGCATATTTACATAATGGGCCTAGACAATGACTAAGGAGCAAATTACATAAAGATTATTACATGTACTTAGCGTATGTTCTAGCCCTATGATTCACAAGGCAGCTTGTTTGTATTGCATTTACGGGCAAAGGTGTCTTAAAAAAACATTAAGGAGAGCAAGAATTGTGAAAGAATGCCAGTCACTGAAAGCCTCTGCCAAGACGGAATACTTTTATAGGTAGAGACAATGCTCAAATGTCCATTTAATTTGGAAGGTGTGTTATGAAATGCCAAGGAGCTTTCCATAACTACACTGCCTCAACTACACTGCCTCAACAAGACACTTACTCCATTATAAGAACTAATTCAAGACTTAAACACTAACCACTACTTTGGAAATATCCCCACTGTTCAGAACACTCTAGTAATATCACGTTTGGTTTTGGAGGCTAATCTTGATCACATGGCTTGTGAGAAGATACTTGCTTGGCTCTGCCAATGTGGAAGTAGAGAGTGAGATGCCCTCTGGGTTTTTTTGGGGAACTTTTCAAGTCCCTTGCTTTTTCACAATGGTTTATATTGATGCAATTCTTGGGTCCCTTGTGCTGATCCTTATGTGAGAGAGTGCCAGATTTAATTGCCTTAGGATATAAAAAGTGTAAACTAACATAAGACTTCCTTCCTGGCTCCCTATCACTGAGTCTACATCATGGTGGAAGATTGAGTCTAAGAACAAAAACATATTTTAGTGGTCACATCCATCCAAGTGTGGGATGTTACTTATCTCTAAAACAACCAGCATCATTGGTGATTGTTGGCTCTAATGTAAAGTGAGTTTACATTAATCATCTGATTTAATTTTCTTGAGGGTCTACTGTGTACAAAACATTTTCACAAAAGAAATTAACCTTCCTCTTACCTTTGAGTATTGGTGTTCGTTCCATTGTACTTGGTTTTATTTTTCTTGTGCTGAATTTTCTTAAATGTTGCATTTGATAACACTTTTTAGTATTTACTATCAGATTTTAGTATCTGTTGCTGACTCTTTTAATGCAGTTTAAAAAAGTGTTAGTCATATTATGCTGCATTTCTGTCTCAGAAAGAGGTTTTAAAAAAGTAATTTCTTGTTTTGTCTGATTCTTTTAACTTTGTTGAACTGTCTATGAGCAGATTCAGTAACTCTGATTTTTAGGTGTTTGGTCCCATCCCTATGGCCTGAGTCTTTCACAGTAGGTGTCTGTGTTTGTGCAACTGCATATGTGTTTATATATAATACTATATATATATATATATATACACACAAATATGAGTAGATAACTGTTGTTTGAATAGTAGGGTTGAAATGTCATTTAATTACTTTTGTGGGCATTATTGGATACATCTTTTACAAACTAAATCTGAACTTTAACCATGCCATGGCTGATTGATTATAATTTATTCTGAAGATTGAAAGATTCCTTATATTCTGCCTAATCTAAGCATTATTATAGTTCTAGATCATGACCTATTTAGCGAAGATTCACCTAAGAATGTGATTTGCTTCTTTATATTAGAAGAAAAAAATAAGACATGACTGATACTGTAAGCTTGGGGCTTGTGGTTTAATAAGAAAAAAGATGTGCAAATGACTGTAACACAAAGGAAAATACTGATATTTAATAAAAGAAGTGCAAAATGCTCTGTTAGTTCCAAGGATGGAGAGGCCACTTCTGGTAGTGGCAGGAAATTATAGAAGGTTTTTTTTTTGAGGTGATAGCATTGGAATTGGACTTTGAAGGATGAGTGGGAATTGGTCAAATGGAGTCTTCGGGAAGGCTTTTAAAGCAGAATGACAAGGAACAGTAGCAAGAATGCAGGAGTTTGAATTCTAGGTCCAAATTCTGCTTCCTCCATTTGTTACCTGTGTGAATTGTCTTAGGAAGCTTTTGAAGATAACCTGGCAAGATAAGACACTGGACACTGAGGTCCTTTTGTGAGCTAAACTACCAAGCATTCAAACTCTACTGTAGAAAGTACAACTCCAGTGCTCCAGTGGGTTGGTCATGTTGTCCAAATGCCAAACATACATTTGCCTAAAAGACTGTTTTACAGAGAATTACTCATGATGGTCAGAAGAAGTGAAACAAGGACACTCTGAAGGTCTCTCTGAAGAACTTTGGAACTGATTGCATGACATGGGAGACATTGGCAAAGGACAGCCCAGCATGGTGTGTCCACGTTAAAGAAGGTGCTATACTCTGTGAGCAAAGTAGAACTTTGGTAGCTCAAAAGCAATATGAGATACACAAATTAAGAACCATCTCTACTCCAAGTGTTCACATGAACTGTTTGTACCTGACCTGTGGTAAAAAGCCTTTTGAGCTCTTATCAGCCACAATCAGTCACAATGCACCTTGACCCTGACACAGTGATGTCATTTTGGCCCTCTGAGATTGAAGGACAACAACCAACCAATCAACCAACTTACCTTTGGTAAGTTGCTCAACTTCTTTGAACTGTAGTTTCCTCATATGAAAAATCAGGATCTTAGGTTAGATGACATCTGTGGATTTATGATCTTTTAGTGCTCTGCTGAGAGAAGGAAAGAATTGTGACAACAAAGGTGCAAAAGAAGAATACAGGCCATGGTAGGATTATATCAAGCAATCTAGTTAGACTAGTGTCAGAAGGAAAGTTTCTAGAAAATAAGGTTCAAAAGGTGTAGCATCAACACAATATTCATAGTGCTTGCTGACAATGACTATGAATACGCTGGCATAGTGTTCAATCGCAAAATAAATACAGACTCTCCATATAGAAGACAGAAGCAAAACATTTATTCAGACACCAGAAAACCATATCCCAGCATCAGGAAACTGAATCCATCATAGCAGCATAGAAGTTAATATGCAGCAGCAGAGAGCCATTCTTTAGCCTTCCTACAAACAAACATTCATTTACAAGCCTAGCTGTCTGCTTGTCTGCTGTCCTTTTTCCTCCTACCATCCAGCTGTTTGAAGTCTCACTTTCCTGTGGGCTCTGCTCCACCCTTCAGCAAACACCTCCCACTACAGGCTCCATGTGATTACATTCAACCTATTGGGGGCATGGAAAATCTTCAAATTTCTATTAGCATTCCAAAAGGTATGTTGTAAAAGGCCTTGAGTGTCAGGTTAAGGAAACTGTAGAAGCATAAAAGTATAGTCTTAGAACTGGAGTGGATATATAAGATCCTTTACTTCAACCCTCTGTTTTTACAAATAAGAGAAGTCCTGAGATGACTTGCCCAAGGTCACACAGAAAGTAAGTGTCTGGAGACAGGACTTGAACCCATATCTTCTGATTCTGGACAGCTAGATGGCACAGTAGATAGAGTACTGACCCTGGAATCAAGAAGACCTGAGTTCAGATCTGGATTTAGACACTTATTAGTCGTGTGAGTCATTTTACCTCCCTTGCCTAAGTTTCCTCATCTGTAAAATGAGTTGGAGAAGGCAAACTACTCTAGTATCTTTGTCAAGAAACCTCAAACAGGGTCATGAAGAATCGGACGGTGACTCAAAAGAAAATGGCTGAAGGTCTGATGGTCTTCCGATTCTCAATCTAGCACTCTTAATTATTTCACCCTGCCTTCCTTGAAGGTATCAAGAGAAAAACATTCTTTATACTGAGTCCTAACTAATCATTAGACTGCTGAAGAAAGACTTACTGGTTTAAAGTCTTATTGGTCAGTCGTGTCTGACGCCTCGTGACCCCATTTGGGGTTTTCTTGGCAACGATACTAGAGTGGTTTGACATTTTCTTTTTCCAGCTCATTTTACAGATGAGAAAACTGAGGCAAATAGGGTTAAATAACTTATCTAGGTAGTAAGTATTTGAGACCAGATTTGAGTTCGAATCTTCTTGACTCTAGGACCAGCATGCTACATTGCACTACCTAATTGATTCTGTGTCTAGAGTCAGTACACCCACTTTCCAGATTTGGTTCTGTTGCCACTAACTAACTATGTAACTTTGAGTAACTACTACTATGAGTCTTAGTGTCCCCATCTGTAAAAGGGGACAATAATAAATACTCTGCCTTCTTCACCAGGCTATTGTGAGAAGATGATGAAAGAAGGTGTGAGCAAGCTCTTTGAAAGTTAAACAGAGGGGTGGCACTGGCCCTGGGGTAAGGAGGACCTGAATTCAAATCCAGCTTCAGACACTTAACACAAAACCTAGCCATGTGACCTTGGGCAAGTCACTTAACCCCAATTGCCCTGCAAAAAAAAAAATAAAATTTTAAAAAAAGAAGTTAAAAAAAAGAAAATTAAACAGAACATTATGCTAATTAAAAGCATAATTTAAGAGACCTTGGGAAAATTACAACCTTCCTGGGCCTCAGTTTCCCTCATTGTGAAATGAGGGGTTTAGACTAGATGGATGGTGAATGAGCTGGTTTCCATCTCTAAATCTGTGAATAAAAGACTTAACTGAACTGAAGTACTATATCCCTCCCCGCTGATCCACCCGTCTACACAGCATCGCTGGTCACAAACCCCATTCCCCTCTATCTTGCAGCCATCAGCCAGGGGAGTGTTTCTTTAAGAACCCTTCATGAAGCAGCCTTCTTTAATAGTTGCCTCTGAAAATGACCTCAGTCTTCCTAACTACTTGTTAAAGGATTTTTTTTTTTTTATAAAAAGAGCAGTAACACCTGGAGACTCGTTTATCATTGTCTCTGCCCACTGGCTATCCCACCTACACACTGAAGGAATGACTGCAGAAATAATATTTATGCAATAAACCATTGAAAATATGCGCAAGAAGCCCTTCTGTGCTGAAGGTGGAGATTACTGAGCTATTTGCAGAGGTTTTAAATGGCAGTTGGAACAGGAAGATTGGTTGCTTTGCAAACACTGAGGGTTCTTACATCACTTTTACTTGGGAGAAATGCATTTCATTGGAATCCAAAGTGACAAGTGATCACACATTAGCACAATCCAAGGCTCCATAAATTTCCACTCTTGCTTCTGCTAGAATGCTTTAGTCTGTGACCCTGTTGAGGTCTTTCGGCCCAATACATTCATAAAAACCAATTCATGAAGGGGTTGAGAAGGGCTAGTTACTGCTTGTGCTACGAGAGATCAGGGGTGAGAAATGGAAATAGGGGAGTGGAAAATCAAAAGAGCTAGGACACTGGAGGGGAAGGAAGAGTCAGAGGCTGGCCTTTAGGAGGGACTCCCAAATCCTGAAAATCAAAGGAACCACACAGAGCAAGGGGCAGCAAGGTGACACAGTAGACTGTGTGCCCAGCCTGGAGTCAGGAAGGAAGATGCATGTTCCTAAGTTCAAATGTGACCTTATTTACTTACTAGCTATGTGACGCTGGACAAGTCACTTAACCTTGCTTGCCTCAGTTTTCTCATTTGTAAAATGAGTTGGAAAAGGAGTTGGAAAATCGTATCTTTGCCAAGAAAACCCCAAAAAGGGTCATGTAGAGTTGGACATGACTGAAAAATGACTTAACAACAACAACAACAAAGAACAAGCTGGAGGAATTGTTATCATACCCAGAGACTACTACAAATTTCCAGGGACTATAGGCCACCCCCAAAATGACAAATCCCTCAAGTATTGAAGGAAGTAGGTCTTTGATGTTGTTGTGCCTCCTCCCCAAATGTTCTTCCTATCTCAAGAGAAAAGTGAGAATTGTCCCACTAATGTCTGGGCAAATGTCCCAAGGAATTCTGGGAAGGGCAGAAGTTAAAGATGAGTGTACTCAGTTATTGTCAAACCCCACAGAGGTCACCTCTCTGCTCACATGTCTGTTTTTAGTGGGCTTGGGACTCTTGTGGGGGTAGGAACCCAGGACTGCCCAGTCACTCAATTGACAAGTATTTATTAAGTGGTTACTACATAATAGACACTATGTTAAGGGATGGGGATACAAAGGAAAAAATGAAATAGCCTCTGCCTTCAAAAATATATATTATATATAAAATATTATATGGCATATGTATAATATATCCTATGTATGTGATATATGCTATATACATATACTAAAATAAAATAAATATATAACATAATAAAACAACAATATATACTATACATACTCTATACATAGGATATATGCCATATACATACAGTATCATAAAAATAGAAATATAACATAACAATATAACATATAACTATATACATACTCTACAGGATGCATGCTATATACATATACTAAAATAAAAATAAAATATGACATAACATAATATAATAATATCATATACATATCCTATATATAAGATATATATATAATATACACATGCCATAATAAAATAAAAATTTAATAATATAACATATACTCTACATATATACTGTATATGCTATATTTAGACATGTTATATATAGAATACACATATATTTGTATATATGGTGTATATAGATACATATAGTATATGTATATACGTATGTGTGTGTTATATATGCATGTGCATATATGTATACACATACATATATACACAAAGATATTGTGGGAGAGGGATCACTAGCAGGATGGGGAGAATCAAGGAAGGCTTCAGGTAGAAAATGGCTCTTGAGTGGAGACTTGATGAAAACCAGGGATTCCAAAGGGTGGTGGTGAGGAGGGAGTTCATTCAAGGCTTGAAGAACATGGTATGGAGATGCAAAATGGAGCATTATGTGTAGGAGACAGTGAATAGGCCAGTATGGCTTGATCAGAGAGTATGAGTAAGAAGACTGAAAAGGTAGGAAGGAGTCAGGTTATACAGAGCTTTAAATAATAAACAAAGCAATTTGTAGTTGATCCCCCAGACAATGGGGAATTCTTAGAGTTTATTGAGCAGGGGATGATAAGCTCATAATCATACTTTATGCAAATTGCTTTGATGGCCATGTGGAGAATGGAGTAGAGTGTGGGAAGAAATTTGAGGCCAGAATCCAATAGGAGGGCATTGTCATAGCACAGGGGAGAAGTGATGAGGGCTTGAACTACCATGTTAACTGGATAAATAGGAAAGTCAGTATTTATGGAAACAACAATGCTGTATAGTAGAAAGCAACCTGGACTAACAGCGTGTCTCCGAGTTCTGTCACAAATGAACCTTGGGCTAATCATCCCTTCTCTAGGGTACAGTGGAAAGATCTCTGTCTCAGGAGTTGGAAGATCTAAGTTCAAATCCCACCTTGGCCATTTAATGCTATGTAACCTTGGGTAAATCACTTTACCTCTGTAGTCCCCAATTCTCTCATCTGGAAAGTGAGAGGGTTGCACTAAATGATCCTAACTCTAAATCTATGCTATATGTTCCTTTGACCTCTAAGGTCCCTTCTGGTGCTACACTTTTGGGAGTTCTTAATTTTTAGTTCTTTTGTGAACTTTTGGTGAAACCTATCGACCCCTTTTCAGAATACTATCTTTAGACACACAAAAATATATATTATATTAAAATATAGTTCTTAAAATAGAATTTTAAAGAACCCCTCCCCCAAGTTCTCAGACCTTAGGTTAACCATCCTTGCTTTAGAATGATAAACCTCTGATTTTCAAAATAAAATGATTGGTGATCTCTAAGGTCATTTGTAGCTTTTGTTACCATCAACACTTTTCACAGGCTCTGAAACCTAAAACCTTTTCTATAGCAGAAAGGAGGGCTCAGGAAATTTCATCTTGGCCAATGGAGGCTTCCAGATTCCTTCATCTACCTTGAAATCCTGGCTTTTGCTTACCCTTCCTAGTCTTCTTCTCTGGCAAACTCTAGGTCCTACTGTGATGGTGTTCTAAGTGGGGCACCAATGGCCTGAGAAGCAGTAGTTCTAAAAAGTTGATGGACGTCTTTGTATAAGGTTGAACAATAATAAAGAAAGAAACAGCTCAGAAAAATCTTCCAAGAAATTATTTGAGAGTGTAGGTGCTTGGGTCTTGTTTCTGCCTGCTTTCTGCCTTCCCTAGAAAAACTCTGTGTGGCTATCATTTTTGTAATAAAGGATTGTATTTGTCACCTTATTTTATACAGAACCAGCACCTCAGCACATGACTAAACTATTTATTTCTGCTTCTGCGTCTATGGAAAACTTATCTTTGTCTTTGACTACATTGTGACTTCTGAATGTGAGGTTAGCTGTGCTGGTTAGAGGGGACTGTTTGCTCATAAGGTCAAGGTTGTAGGTTATATTCCGAACACAGTACAATTAGTCACAAGGAGAAACTGCCCCATTGTTAGAGACTGCACTGCTCCATTGAGACCATCTGCTACTGGCCACAAGGAGAATTGAACAAAAGGGTATGCATCAATCAGTCTTCAAGCATTTATTAAGCATCAACTATGTGCCAACTACTACACTGAGTTTTAAGTATATGAAGACAAAAACAAAATAATCCCTGTTCATAAAAGCTGTACATTCTAATAGGGAAAGACGAAATGCATATAGATGGGTAGATAGAAAGCACATATGTAGCAGATTCAAGGGAACCTTAGTTGGGGGTGTGAGGAGGCACTAATTGTTAGAAGAAAGACTTTATACAGATCATAGGATCATAGGTAGAACTCTAAGGGTTCTTCAAGGCCATCCAGTATAACTCCCTTATTTTACAGATGGGGAAATTGAGGGGAGGATAAATAATTTGCTCAAGTTCATATAAGTATTGCTCCATCCTTTTTGAAGAGGACCAGTGACATCATGGGTGATGTATTAATTTATGCGCAGATTGGATTTAAGTGAGGCAGAGTTGCACAAAGTCATCAGCCTGACTCTTTCTTCCGGAATCATTGAGGTCCAGTGGCAAGACAGAAGTCAAGACGATCACCTGGGATGCAGCAGATGACCCTGGCATCTTCAATGCCTGACCTAGCTCTCAGCACTACACAGTGCCTGCTTCAGCCACCTTCATGGCTCTTGGAACAAATTGTTCTCGTCTATCCATTCCACTGGGGGGAGTCTTCCCATGCTTTGGGTAGATACCCCACTAAGTCACTGACAGATTTGAAGCCTGTCATTTACCTTCAATCTTGTTTAGCCCATCTGCTGAGATGTTTTTTTTTTTTAACCAGGATGTGGCCACTGTTCATGCTAAAACTTTTTGCAGCCACAGGTGAGCAGCCCTGAAAAGAGCTCAGCAAGCCCTCACACCAGAGGTGTGAACACTTTTCTGAACACCCCATACACCCCGAGGTAATCAAGCATCAATGACAAAATTTTAATCTAGTTCTTCTGATTCCAGGGACACTGTTTCCATTGTACTCTGCTGTCTTTCAAAAGTGGAAAAATATTGGGCATACCTAACATCTCTAAAATGTGCCTGGTTCAATCATTAAGTGCCAATGGTACTTGGAAGCTTGGCAGAGTGGAAAGAGTGTTGGGATTGGAGTTAAATGAGGGGTTCAACATCATGATCTGCTATTTCCTAATTTCTTGTGGCCTTGGACAGTCACTTTTTCTATCAAGGGTTTATTTTACTGGACTAGATATTTCCTTCCAACTCTGAATTTACAATCCTACTATGATTTTACTGTCCTTGTAGTGCAATTGGTTATAATAAAAATGGAAAATCCTCTTGGATTCTTTTAAATGGTACATGTTTTCAAACTATCAAAAGCTTCTCATTGAATTTAAAAATATCCAGGGCAAAGTGTCCTGTGTGTTAAAAAGGGAGGTGAGATTTTCTTTATTTTTTTCATGTTTTCCCCCCCTTTTGGTCTGTTTCTTCTTTTACAACATGACTAATACAGAAATATGTCTTGTATGATAGCACACATATAACCTATATCAAATTACTTTCCATTTTAGGGAGGGTGAAAATTTGAATTCTCATATGTTAATTAAAAATTAACATCAAAATGGTCTTTAAATGTAATTGGAAAAAATAAAATACTATTAAAAATAAACTAAAAACTCAAAAAATATTAAAAAGCAAAAGACAGGTGAGAGCTATGATAATGATGTGTGGTTTCATAAATAGACGCATCCCTCATGGATAATCCTGCACACCTTCCCCTCTAGTTCTGAAAGCTCAGTGAAAACAACCTTCCAATGATTGTTTTAGCAGCAAGACCATCAGGGATGACAACGGCTTTCATCAGCCCTTGGAAAGCAATGTCCCGCTGAGGATGCACACAGAGAAAGCATGTAGTCACAGCTCAGCATGGTACATCTAAGCTAACGGGTTCACATATGGTGTCTCAACTGTTGGAGGTTTTTGTTTTCCATGGTTCATATTTAAAAATGGAAAAAAAAATCATGCTATTCTTCCTGAGGTTTTTGTGATTGGTGAGTCACATGAGAAACTGGAAAGATGAAACAGGGCTGACTAGCAAAGAAATGCTGTGAATTTTTCATTTATTGCTTAGGGCAGGTCCCCATTCTTTTATTTTTTGCTTTTTAGAGGGCAATTGGGGTTGTGACTTGCCCAAAGGTCACATGGCTAGTTTTTGTGTCAAGTGTCTGAGGTCATATTTGAACTCAGGTCCTCCTGACTCCAGGGCCGGTGTTCTGTTCATTGTGCCACCTAGCCACCCCCCAGAGCCCCATACTTTTGCTTTAGGAAGACTTTTGTTTAGCCAAGTATATTAGCAGCTGGCTCCTACTAAACTTGGTTTAGAATTTCTTGGGCATTTTTTTTTTAAAACAGAGAACATTGCCTTCTGGCCCAGAATCCGCAGCAAGATCAGAAACTTAAAATAGATGATTTTCCGAATAAACTTCAAAATAAATCACAAACCATGGACATCATGGATAACCAAAGACAAAAATGAAATTATATCAAGTAGTCTTCAAACATTTACTCAGGTACACAATCTACGAGGAAGACTGAAAATCTGGAGAAGTAAGGAAAGGAAAGAAAGGGTGAAAATTTATGAAAGAGAAGGATTCATTCTTAACTATGAGCAAGTAAATGATCTGACATATTCTTAACTTTGGTTAGACAAGCTCTGGGTCCCTAAGGTGAATACTCAACCTGCAAAAAACTTCACCTGCAAGGGTGGCCTATCAGAGTAGCACATTTACACACTTAGAAATTTCCATTCCTTGCACAAATGATAAATAATTCTGTGTGCAGCAAAAAAGTGGTGCCCACAATAAGCCCAGAATGAGAATTAGGAAGTTTATTATTTGTCACGCACACAGCCTATTTTCCTATGTACTATACCTATAGATTCCACTTTTTGGAATGTACTCATGTTATTCGTTCATTTATCTACTTATCTATTTTTCCATTTATTTGTTTAAAAGCAATTTAGAGAGTCTAGGTTGTAGTTGAATAGATGTTCCAACAGATGCTCTATCTGTAATATTGCTGTGTTTAAAGGCTGTACTCAGTTCCCACAGATGAATCACATCAATAGATAAAGAGTAATTTAGAAACAGAAGAGATCTTAGAGGTCCTGAAGACTTATCCTTCCATTTTGCAGATGAGAACACTGAGGACCAAAGAGGTGAATTGAGGTGTCCACATTATACTGATAATACAAAGTGGGACTAGAAGTCAGGCTGCTTATCCTCATCTCCCAGTCCCATGTTCTTTACAGTATGTCCTGACTCCCAGGAACGGATTCCACTTATTGGTTTCATGGTTGTTTTAGTAAATAGAAAACCATATGATAAAAGAAAACTCAATATTTCTAGCTCCGTTGTAACTGTTGACTCACTCCAAGAGTCATTGAAAAATGCCTTTTTTGCGGCTCTCTTTGTGGTGGCAAAAAACTCGAAATTAAGGGGATGCCCATCAATTGGGGAATGGCTAAAGTTGTGGTATATGAATGTAATGGAATACTATTGTGCTATAAGAAATGGGAAGGAGATGGACTCCATATTTACCTGGAGAAGCTTATACAAACTGATGCTGAGTGAGAAGAGCAGAATCTGGAGAAATTTGTACACAATGACAGACACAATGTATGTGTGACGACCAACTTTGATAAACTGGACTCTTCTCAGCAATGCTCAGTTATAAGACAACCCTACAAGTATCAGGATGGAAGGAGATATTTATATTCAGAGAAAGATCTAGAAAGAACAGAGTTTAAATGGAGACTGAAGCAATACATGCTATCGTTCTCTTCTATGTTTGGTTTTGTTTCTTTTTTTCCCATTGTTCACTCCATTGGTTACAACCCTTCTATACAACCAGACTATTGTACAATGTGAAAGTATTTGCAGATCCTATACTTGATTGTATGCCACCGTGGGGGAGGGGGTGTGGGAAAAGGGAGGGGAAAAAATTTGAAACTCAAGGAATTGTGGAACTGAATCTTGTAAACTAAAAGCAAATAAACAAATCAATGAAAATAAACAAACAAACAAATAAGAAAAAAAAGAAAAATGCCTTTTTTTCCCCCAAGGTTCTTTCAAGTTCTAAATCTGTGATCCTATGATCTTACCAGGATTCACCACCAGAAATTATATATTCAGTATCAGATTGCAGGTCATTCTGTGTTAGAGATTATGCAACATGGTCTGACGGATATTATCTGACTATACACATATATGTGTGTATATATGTGTGTATATATGTATATGTATGTGTGCATGTATGCACATCCTATGTTACTGAGACAGTAGAAAAGACAGTTTATACGACTTCATTTGTCAAAGAAAGATTATTATTCACTAGAAACCATCTCAGAGGCAGTTATGAAGTGTGCTTTGAAATACAGTGGATATGACTTGGTCATTGTGAAGATTTTAGGAATGTGATGAAAGAAACTGATGTAAGCACAAACCCTAAAGGTCAATCCATCATATTGAAAGCTGTGAGTGAAGGGAAATCCTTTGTGCATCACTGGCAATGCGGAGGTTGTTTTGACAGAAAGTCCAAAAAACAATCAATTAAACACTTATTAAGTGCCTACTGTGTTCCAGGCATGGTCCTAAGCCTAAAAAAATAACCAGTCGCTGCTTCATTAGACAAAAGTCTTGCTGCCAAGTAGAAGGGCCGTTGGTTCTCAGGTTACCATCTCTTATTTCTTCTTTTCATAGAACTTCATTTCACACTGGAGGCAGAGGACCCAGGCTCGGACTCCACTTGCGCAACTTGCCCTCTGTGACTTTGGACAAATGATTTAACCCTTTTGGTCCTCAGTTTCCTCATCTGTAAAAGGAGTGAGTTGGATTCCAAGAACCCTTTGAGATCTTGATCTATGAATCAATTATATTTACCCTGTAAACTGAGGACCAGGGCTTTCTGTTCCAAGTCAATTTTATATGAATTTGGGTTGTGTGAAATACTGACAGCCAGGTGGTACAATGGGTAAGATGCTGGAATGAGTCAAGAAGACCTGAATTCAAATCCTGCGGATACAAACACTTATTACTGTATGACCTTGAGCAATCTACTCAACCTCTCTCTGTTTTATTTTCCTTCTGTTAAGATGGGGGAGGGGGAAGGGAACACATAATTATTAAGTGCCTACTATTTGCCAGGAACCGTGTTAAACAGAAATTTGGTGACTTACTCAGGGGCACACAGCTATTACGTGTCTGAGGCCAAATTTGAACTCAGATTTTCTTGACTCTAAACCACACACTCCATCCATTATACTACCTAGTTGCCTCTGCAAATCAGGATGATAAAATGAGATGTATGTTAAGTGCTTTATTAATCATAGCTGTTATTATTGTTACTATTATTATTATTAATTAGTCTCCCCAAGGTCTGAACATTTAATACAATTGTCTCTTTTGCAACAGGGTCCAATCTGGAAAATCCATGTAAAAAAAATTTTGGCCCTTCCTTTGTACCAGAGAAGAAGTCTGAATTATTATGGCATTAAAAGATAAAGTATGTTTATATTATATAGTACTATGCGTATATTTTATGCATTTCTGACTGTCTAAACTTTTTCTGTGTCATCTGTTGGACTTTGTGCGGCATTTGTGGCTTCCTCAAATTCCCATTTAATTTCTCATGCCGGCTTGTGAAACTGCAATGGGGAAAGTCACGATATGGAAGCGATAATTGTATTCTTTTAGGTATAGGTGAGATTGGGGAAAGGCACAAAGTGAAGGTCCCAGACTTTAATGTTTAGTGACCAGACCCCTGCATCTATGGTGACTTCACCGAAGTATAACCTATAGTTTATTAGATGACAAATAATGTAAAGGCAGGGAACATGCCTTATGTAAGCTGCATATCCTTCCTAGCTGTTAGCATAGTGTATTCCACAGTTAAGTTAGTGTAATGATAACCCTTAAGAACTCCTCCCCACCACCACCTAAGTAGCCTCTCTCAACATTACTGTAAACATATTGTCAAGCAAGTTCTTGGAGAAATGAAAATTGTAGTCAATCAACAAGTTGTTTTGAGTAGATAATGCACAACAGCTGATCTGACATTTCCTCCCTCTCCCTCTCCTCTCTCTGCCTCAACACATGGAAGAGTGGTTGGGTGTTATGCAGATTCCAGTCTAAAACAGTCAGAGAGAGATTATGACTACAAAACAGACAGATCTTGACAAACCTAGTCAGACATTTATAGGAAGAAAACAAAAGTCTCACATGATGTGATATTCAGTAATTAGACACCTAAGTAAAAATGTCATACCTGGACTGGAATCAAGAGATGAGTTCTAAACCCATCATAGATGTCTATAGCTGTGTGACTCTGGATATGTCGTATACTCCCTGAGTCTGATTCTTCATCTGTAAAGTGTGGAAAATAATAATGGCATTATTTATTTTAAAGGATTATCGTGGGAAAACCACTGTGTAAACCTCAAAGTGCTTTTGTTTTGTTTTGTTTTTTGTTTTTGCTTTTTGGAGGGCAATTGGGGTTAAGTGACTTGCCCAAAGTCACACGTCTAGTCAGTGTGCCAAATGTCTGAGGCCAGATTTGAGCTCAGGTCCTCCTGACTCCAGGACCAGTGCTCCACTCACTGCGCCACCTAGCCACCCCTCAAAGCGCTTTCTAAATGAGAATTATCACTATTGTTGTTCCTTTTCTCCATTTGGTAAGACAGTGATACATGGGAATTGTTTATGGGGAAAAAAGTGGAGGGATAGGGCGCTCTTGTTTGACTCTACAGCAGATTCAGATAATACACATTTTCCACTAAAGAAAGAAATAAAAGATTTCAAGATGGACGTTTGTATATGAGCCTTCATCTTTTTGCAGCGTGAGAAATATGCAAACTACATTCTTGTACTGGGCACTGAAGTAGACATGTTAAGGTGGAAGAGGGGAAGGAGTAAATTCTCCCCTAAGATGATGAAGATGGTAAGCATCATCAAAATTGTAGCTGGCCCTGACAACCTTTTCTGGTTCTCCAAGAAATGTTACTTTATCCTTTAAGTGGGAGACTGGTCATCTTCCTGCCCTTCCCCACACTCTCAATACATCTATTTAATTTTGATAAGTTCTGCCTTTATGTCTCAGATACTTCAAAACATTGCCTTTATACTAATTACATGAACACATTTCTTTTTTCAAAGTGGTATGGTATAGTAGAGTGTGCTTTGGACTTTAAATCAAAGGACCTAGGTTCCAATCCCAATTCACCCATATACACAATTCAACTAGACACATCACCTTTGTAAAATCTCCTAACTTTTTTTTCCCCTGGGTTTTTTTTTAAATATTTATTCCCAATTACATGTAAAAAGAGCTGTAACTTTCTTTTTTTCAAGATTCCAAATTCTCTCCCTCTGCACCTTCTTTCCCCACCCCCATGAGAAGATAAGCAATTTGACATAGGCCCGACTTCTTAGGGCCTTGATTTTATCCTCTGTAAAATGATGGCTGGGTTGGAATGGGCTAAATGACCTCTGAAACGTCTTTTAGCTCTGGATCTATGGTCCTAAGATCCTATATAGTGAATCTGAAGGAGAGTGGGAAATGAGGTTCAAAAGAAACAAAAAGCTCCTATGCCTGAGTGCTCAAAAGCTTTGGAACATCAGAAATACTTGTTGACTCCAAAAGGAAATTGCAATATTTGATGGGACGATCAGGAGCTTCCCTGGGGTACATGCAAGCAGTATGGGCTCTCCGTTTCCACGCTCCTTGCTTGGACACCTTCTCAAACATTAGATATATATGCTCTCATAGGCATGTGGAAAGGTCAAGAACCCATTCCAAACTGTGAGACAGAAAATTCTGTGGGAATTCCATTTTTTCACAGAGGCCTCTCTCTAGGAAAATAGGCCTGCAAATAATTAACCCTATTCTCTCTAATGAGGGCTTGGAAAATGGGTCACTTGGAGAGCTTTATTTCTGCCTTCCCCTCTCATCCAAATTAGAGTTATAGTGTTCTAAATGCTACGCTAACAGGACTTTTTCCTGTTTCAGTGGATGTTCTTTTGCTGTTTTTCCCTTTTACAGTTAGGTCTTTAAGGCCTCTAAGCTTGGTGAGTTTCGGAGGAGCCCTGATGAGTCAGTCACAAGGCCAAGACCGTTTCTCTCTCGGTTTCCAGCTTATTAAAACAATTTGGCACAATCAGTCACTCACTCAAGCAGCTTCTCTTAGGTGCCTGCTCTGATCCAGGCCCTGTGCTAAAGCTGTTGAAGATACAGATAACCAAGAATAAAATAATCCCTACTCCCAAGGAGCTTACATTGACTATTTTGCTTCTTTCTCCTTCAAATTTACTTACTCCTGAAGTCCCTCCCAAATGAAAGACTAGGGAAAAAATGTTTTCCTTAATCTTGTTTTCTTAAAAGTACTTGTGGTTCTTGTTGAAGATAAAAGAAAAAATTCAGTGAATTTTTGATGCCCCAAAACTCACTTGACAGTTTTAAAAAAATTTCAACAAACCAAAACAAACCTGTGTAAACTGTTTAAGAAGCCAGAATTTCCAGCTCCCACACCAGATTTTCCGCATGGTATTAGTGGCTACCTTTGTACACTGAATAAACAGCAAACAATAAGGAATTGATACTGTTCCTTGCTGAGTGACTAAGCAATGTCGAAGAGGCCTTTTTCTTTAGCTTTGAAACAAAATAAATGATTCAGCACTTTGTAGGCTCGGGTTTTCTGCCCCAAACTCAAGAAATATCATGATTCTAATCTCGCTGCTCAATTCCAATCTGTGGCACAGAGCCCTCTCCCTGGGACTCTTGGGTATTGGTCTGAACAGAGCCTGGCATTTGCCCAGTCATGCCCCTTTTCAAGGTAAGAGAAGATATAAAAACTTGTAGCAGAAATCATTCAGTAATTATGGATGTCTCTATGGGACCACTCCCAGTTTAGACAGGGCTTGAGGTTAAGTGGTATTACAGGAGGGTTTAAATACCAGCAATGTCATAACACAATACACTGTATAATTAAGCAATTATTATGATCTCAATGATGGGTGTATTGTTATTGTTTTGACCTACCTGACCCAGGTTGGCTATAGCAGTTGCACTGAAGCTCGAATCAACATAAACAACCATTCCTTACCCTTGCTTCACCTTTCAAGGTGATCTGTCACGGGTTCAGGAAGTGTGCAGTTAGTACAGTACTCTCCCTGCTCACGACTAACTTCATTTTTATTTTCTATTTATGGATTTGTTTACTTCTGGTGTCCTAAAGAAGACTGTAAGTTGCTTGAGGTCAAAGACAGCTTCCCTTTTGTTTTTGAATGGTTGGCATCTAGTGCAGTGCACACAGTAGGAACTTAATAAATGCTGATTGAACCACAGCATAGCTCTTCCAGCTGGTGGTCAAGCCTTGCTGGTTAATCCAAACTATCTATAGTCTATAAAGTAGAATCAGGGTCTGATTATTACAATGTCTCCTTGCAGTTACAAGGAATCATTCAAGGAGAAGCAATCATATTTGCCACAGGAAAAGAAGATATGATCAGAGTCATGGTGTAGAACTAGTTAGAAGGGCCCTTAGCAGTCCTAAAATCCAATACCCACTCTTTCTAAGTGAATCATCAAAAATACATACCAAGGAAAACTGAGGGAAACAAAACCCTTTCAGCTATGGAGAGAAAGGATCTTTAATCCATTCTACTATACCTGATTGTATATTGATCTGATTTTCTCATATAGGAATATATATATAAGATTCTTTCCAGCCCTGTTGTTATGATTTTTTAAAAATTTTGGGCAAAAGTACTCTACAGTGTCATGCTGTGGTCCTGGACTGAGTTTAGGAGAGAGGAGCTAGTGTAACCCCTACTGGAAACATTTTTTAAAATTTAGTTTGTTGATTTATCCTTTATTTGGGATAAGGTGATTACAGTCAAATTGGAAGACAACTTCCTGGTCCTACCTCACAGAAGGAGGTGGTGTCTGAACCTAGAATTGTTCTGAGATGACTGATACTGAACCCCTCGGAGATTTGGAAACTGTGACTTTGAGGTGGGGGCACTAGAAGAGGGACAAGAGAGAAGCAGAGATGCAGCTAGAGAAGATGACAGACAACAACGAGGATTGTGGTTAATGTACATTTTTTGTTCAATGTTCATTCAACAAACATTGCTCTGTGTAAAACAATGAAGGAGACAGGAGGCTAAGTCATAGTTCCTACCTTTAAGGAGAGTGTGATCTGCGAGAGAAGATGAGGCATGCTCACAAGGAAACATGAGACATATGAAGTACTATGAAAGATTACTTCTGACTGGTGTGAGAATAAAATGTTTCATAGGAGAGATGACATTCAAACTGGGACTTTCAAGATTGTTAGGATTCCAAAAGGAATAGACGGAGGGAGAAAAAAAGAGAAGATTAGAGACTGAAAATACAATGTGGGCAAAGGGTGAATTTTAAGAGGCTAGTGATGCACCTTATGGATCTGCTTCAATGTAGGAAAAAAAAAAGAGACCTATTAGACATAATAGACATCAGGGAATCCACCTACCCCAGATGTTTATACAGATTATATAAAGTATGGGTATAAAGTTAAGTGAGCTAGAGATCCTAATTCAAAGAGGTAAATCTGATCTCATAAGTATCATCGAAAATTGGTGGGATGGGATGTAATAATAGAATATAGCTTTGGAAGAACATTCCTTATTCAGAAAGTATCAAGTTGTATTTTGCTTTGTATATCAGCTCTTCCTCTTTGCTCTTGTCTTTTTAAAAATAATCTTTATTTATTTTTAGTTTTCAACATTAATTTCCACAAGATTTAGAGTTACAAATTTTCTCCCCATCTTTCCCCTACCCCCACTCCAAGATAGTGAGCCTACCAAATACCCCTTCCCCCAATCTGCTCTCCCTTATATCCTCCCCCATTTTTTAACATTTGCTTTTAAAACTTTGATTTCCAGATTCTTTTCCTTCTTCCCTCCTCACCCACCTTCATTGGGAAGATAAGCAATTCAATACAGGTTGTACATGTGTAGTTACACAAAATGTTTCCATAGTAGTTATAATATGAAAGACTAACTATATTTCCCTCTATCCTATCCTGCCCCCCACTTACTCTGTTTTCTACTTTGATCCTGTCCCTTTTCAAAAGTGATTTCTTCTAACTACTCCCTCCCCCAACCTGCCCTCCCTTCTATGATCCCCCCCTTTTGTCTGCTTCCCCGCTACTTTCCTGTAGGGTAAGATACCCAGTTGAGACTATGTTATTCCCTCCTTAAGCTAAATTCAATGAGAGTAAGGTTGTCTCATTCCCTTTCATCTTCCTGCTCTTCCCCTCCATTGTAACACTTTTCTCTGGCCCCTTTTATATGAGATAATTTATGCCATTCTATGTCTCCCTTTCTCTTTCTCCCATTATATTCCTCTCTCACCTCTTAATTTTATTTTTTAGATATCATATTCCTTCCTATTCAACTGATCCTGTGCCCTCTGTCTATGTATACACGTACACAAATATACACACACTCACATATATATTATATACACATATACCCTCCTATACATACATGTATGTATACATATATATTCCCTTCAACTGTCCTCAAACTGAGAAAAGTCTTGTGAGTTACAATCATCATTTTTCCATATAGGAATGTAAACAGTTAAATTGTAATAAGTTCTTTATGATTTCTTTTTCCTGTTTACTACCACCTCTCATTCCCTGGGGCAAGGGCCAGACCATGCTATGCTCTTCTGTCACAGGTTCCAACAGAATTCCCTACTGACCTTTTACTTTTTCTTTGGCATTTATGGTTTGAGAAGTCTAGAAACCACCACAGCAGCTGATGATTCACTCTCCTGGAGTCTGATCCTGCCAGTCTGTGCTGCTGGTTGGTGCTGCCCCAGGTCTGGGCCCGCATGGCTCATGCAGAACTGTGCTCGGTTCCCTGATTGGTGTGATAGACCCTTCCTGTTAGCCTGCCAGTCTGCTTTCAGTGGAAGATTTGTTCCTCTTTGTCACTTTGTGGGTTCTGTAGCTCTAGAATTTGTTTAGTCATATTTTACAGGTATGGAGGTGGTTGGCGTGGGAGTTTAAGCCCTTTGCTCCTGTCTTTAGGGAAAAGTTGATCTTTCTATATACTAAGGCCAATACCTTTCCTTGTGCCTTGAATCCCTTCCCCTCTCTCACCTCCATTTTTTTTTCATGGAATTATCCCCTTTGATCACTGACACTATTTAGGTTTTCCCTATCTATTGACTTCTTTCCAGATGCCTAAAAACATACTCATTTCTCTCTTCATCTAAAACAAAACAAGACTATGAAACTTTTCATTTGATTCTGCCATCCTTTCAAACTACTGTCCTATATATGCCACCTATCTTACTAAAAAAATAATCCTGGGAAAATTATCTTCTCTTGTTGCCTTCACTTCTCCAGTCCCCCTTTACTACTACTACTACTACTACTACTACTACTACTACTACTACTACTACTACTACTACTACTACTACTACTACTTCTCCTTCTTCTCCTTCTTCTCCTTCTTTACAGTCAGGGTTAAGTGACTTGTCCAGAATCACAGTTAGTAAGTATCTGAGATCAGATTTGAACTCAGGTCCTACCTGACTCCAGAGCCAAGTCCTCTAGCCACTGCACCACCTAGCCATCCCTCCCCACTTATTTCCTGACTTCTTGCAATCTGCATTTCAATGCCAGCTCTCTACTCTGTTCGGTATTATCAACAATTTCTTAATTTTAAATTTAATGCTCTTTATTTGCTCTGTCTCTATCCTCCCTAATCTCTCTGATGACTTCAACACTGTTGACCTTCCCCTACTCCAGCGTTCTAATATCACTTAGTTCCTATGATTATGTTGTGAAATGGTTTCCTACTTGTCTGACTCTTCCTTTTTAGGATCTTTTAATGGATCCATCTCTTACCTTCTGAGTGTCTTTGTGTTCCTCTCTATCAGTGCCCCTTCTCTTATATTCATTCCTGTAGGTTCAAATGTCATCTCTATACAGAGGGCTACAACCAAATCTATATTTCTAGCATTAATTATTCAACTAAATTGCAGTCCTACATCATCTTCTTCTATATTTCCTGTAGGCATCTCAACACATCCAAAACAAAACTTATTATCTTTTCTTAAACACAGCCCTCCCCCAAACCCTATTTTTGTTGAGGGCACTAATGGTTTCTTGGTCACCTAGATTCATAGCCTTAGAGTCATCCTTGACTGTTCCTTTTTCTTCATATAATAATCCAACTTGTCATTAAATTCTACTTCAACATATCTACCTCATTCATTTCTTCTCTACCTATATGATTATCAAAATAATTCAGATCTCTCATTTGATTTGTTGTCCTCTTAATTTGTTCCTCTTCTCCCACTTTTTCCCCTCTCCAAGTCAGCCTCCACACAGTTGAAAAAGTAATAACTCTAAAGTAAAATTTTCACTATCCTCAAAACTTTTCAGTGGCTCCCTATTGCCTCTAGAATAATATGTAAACTCCATTCAAAGTATTTCACAATCTGGGTTCCCACCTGCCTTTTAAGGCTTTTTTTCATACTACTTCTCTTTCTTAGTTCCGTGTTCTAGCCAAGCTGGTGTGTTACCTAGACCTCTGAACTTGACACTCCGTCTCCCAATTCCATGCTTTCAGACAAATCATGTTTCACTCCTGCAATGTGCTTCTTCCTTGTCATTGTCCCTTAGAATCTTTTTCTATTTTCTATGAGGTATTCCTTTTTTTCTTTCATTATTAATGATCTATTCTCCCACACACAATTTACCTGGATTATACATATTTTTGTACACTTGCCTCTTCTCAGTGTAATGAAAGACTCTCAAGGGCAGGTCCTGTTTCATTTTTTAGTCATATGTCCAACACCTGGCAGAGCGTCCCAAACATAATTAATTCTTAATAAATGCTTATGGAAATAAATTGAATTTAATAATTTGTGTACCGAAACCTAGAAATCAGACAGGGACATTATGGTCTAGAATATTTGTATGAATATCAACAGTGGCAGAAATAGAAGCAATATTATAATAGGAGAATGTATATATACTATAAACCACTTGTTTATGGGGCAAGAAGAAATAAGTGAGGAGTTTGTGAAATAGGTCGTAAGCTTGGCACAAAGGCACAATATGGTAGTGAAAGGAGACTTTAATTATCTGGACATTTGGAGTATCTGCCAACATCCAGAAAATAAATGTTTGTCTAATTAAAATATAAATGTTTGTTTAGGGAACAACAGAAATGGCATTGACAGAAGTTTAACAAGTATAAATTAATTGCCACAATAAGACGACGAAAAGAGCATAGAAGATGCTTTAGTTGCTAAACATCTAAAAGTTGCCCAAACTGGCTGCTTAAAGGTAATCCTGGTTAGCACGTAAGCTCATCTGTAAAATCTTATGAAGAAGGATGGTAAGACAGTTATGACTGGTATCATCTCATAAAGCAGATAGAAGCAGTGGAGAGTCAAACCCTCTTCAAGATATCCAACTGAGAGAAATTACCCTAAGAGCATTCAAGGAAGAAAACAGAAAGAGGAGTACAAAGAGAAGAGAAGTGAAAAAAATTTCAAAAATTATTATAGAAAAACTGTAAGGATAAGAAGATCACTACAGTCTCAGAGGTGTTTGTAGAAGTAGAGATGGCACTTAAGAGAGTAAAAACAGCAGGAAAGCTTTTGGATTAAATCAAGTCTATCAAGAGATCTACAATGGAGGTGATAGGATTGTGAGACTGTTTTACAAATAATCTGAAGGTCAAGAAGATACCAAAGATGTAAAAAAAAAAAAAAAAAGAAAAAAGAAAAGGTGACCATGAGTATATTGATAATTTTCAATGCATGTGCCTATTCATCTAGTTATACAAAATGCCCATGAATCATCTATACATAAATTGAAGGCATCTTTGATGAGAGCCTCAGCAGAGAACAAACATGGTTCTGCAAGCCAAATTTAACAATGAACCACGTCTTTACTATGCCACAGTTAACTAGAAGACAGAGAATTTGTAAGATTCCATTTGACTTAATTTTTATTGATTCCAAAAGGCATGCAGTTTGGAGAACAAAACACCAAACTAACATGATCTTTTATAGCAAGGTGTCTTCCATCCATATATCATTCAAGATTATATAATATTTCTTGGAAGATTTGATAAAATGAAGAACCCGGTTTAAACGACTCTCTTATAATAAAGGTCAGGTGAGCCTTAAAATGAACAGCTATGTGCTGCCTTATAGGTATTTGTCACTGTTTTGTGGGTGACCCAGCACAGATTCCAGGTTGGGGAAGTATTTCTTGTGGCTGGTGTGGTCCTTCAGGAGCTTCCATTTGTGGATGACATTTGTTCTGATTGCGTTAAGTTCCAAAATAAGGAAAAGCTGCTTCAGAGATATCTATGTTATTTGAGACAGTTGACCTTTCTATCTATGTTGGAAACACCAATGGATATGAATGAACTTGCTTTAATGATAATTTCATCCTTCAAAAGATGGAGGATGCAATTTAGGGAGCTGCTATATTGGACATGATTCTGCCTAGTAAGAGGGAATGTTAATAAAGGATAAATGATGAGAACCTTGGTAGAAATAAATGACCATTACACCTTAGAATTCAGGATAGAACTGAGGAAAACTGAACATGTATACCCTAGATTTGTGGAGAGCAAATTTTAAAGTGTTCAGAGAAAAACTATATAGGATTGCATAAAGTCAACAGAAGGAGAATGAGAAACTTTCAAAAATAAAATTATGTAGATGGAAAGAGAAAATTCCCTCAGGAAGCAAAAGTTGGAGTTGTTTAAAGAGACTGATAAGGCTGCAAACAGAGGTTCTTTATGAACTTAGATTTCATAAAAGATATACAGACTATAGAAGCAAGGGCAGGTAATGGAGGTAGTATAAAAAAGTTTGGTACAGTGTTTTAAGAATAGAATCAGGAGTACCTAGAGGCCAGAGTCTTCCTTCTGTTGATCTCTAATTTATCTTATATATATATTTAAAATTTTTTAATTTAAAATTTTTTAAACTTTTTGCTTTTTTAGAGGGTGGAGGGCACTGCAGTTGGGGTTAAGTGACTTGCCTGAGGTCATATAGCTAGTACATGCTAAGTGTCAGAGGTCAGATTTGAACTCAGGTCCTCCTGACTCCAGGGCTGGTGCTCTATTCATGTATATATTATTTTTGAACATAGTGGTTTGCATTTTGTCTCCCTCCATTAGACTGTGAACTCCTTGAGAGAGAGAACTGGTTTTGTTTTCATTTTTTGCCTTTTTTTGGTATCTTCAGCACTTAGTAGGTACTTGGCACATAGTAGGTTCTTAGTAAAATGAGGCTGATAATGCTGACAATGAAAGATTTTTTTTTAATGCACCTATATTAGCAGAAAAGACCAAGATCAGAAGAGGGATAGCATCACAGTTCGAGGTGACTGAAACAGCAATAATGGATCATAGATTGCTAATTGGAATGGACTTGAAGGATCATCTAGTGAAGAATAGGAGTTCTTAATCTGGGATTTGTGAGCTTTTAAAAATAAATGAATAAATAAATATGTGTATGTAGGATATATATGTACATTATATATATACAGTACATATACATACATATAGATGAGTGTATGTATGTGCATATATATACATACACACACACACATATACACACACACACACACACACACACACATATAATTTTCAGAGCAGCTAGGATTGTGTGGTGTATAGACCACTAGGCTGGGAGTCAGTAGGATCTGAGTTCAAATTTGGACTCAGGCACTTACTAGCTGTGTGACTCTGGGTAAATCACTTAATCCTGCTTGCCTCAGTTCATCATCTATAAAATGACCTGAAGAAGGAGATTGTAAACCACTCCAGTATCTTTGCCAAGAAAACCCCCAAATGGGGTTACAGAGAGTTGGACACGACTGAGATGTTTCAACAATAATTTTATAGTTTTATTTCAATGTAATTGATTTTTTGTAATCCTACATATCTTATTTTAATTTTTTTGCATTTAAAAACATTCTTTTGAGAAAGGATCCATAATTGTCACCAAACTGCCAAAAGAGTCCATAAGGTACAATAAAGTGAAGAACCTCTGATCTAATTCAACCCTTCATTTTATAGATGAGGAAACAGGTCCAAAGAAACAAGGTAATTTGTCTAACAGGGAAAAGCTAGAATTTCTCAACTCTAAAGTTGCTTCTGTTTTCTCTGCCTATGAAAATTATCTTTGGACTGGACAGGACCAAATAGAGATAAGTAGTGGAAACCAGAGATATGTAAGAATATAACAAGAGAGCACTTAGCCCCTTCTGATAAGTTCAAGTCACTAAGACCAACAGAACTACTTCTTGTATTCCCCAAGTCAGATATTCCGTTTCTGCTACCTGGCAACAACCAGTGCTCAAAAGATTATTGAAATGAATTGAATGGAAATCCAGGGCATGGAAGGAATCTGCAGATGTGACTGTCAGTGATTTTTCAGAGATTTTGCAGAATGGGAGAGGTGCTCTAGGATTGGAGGACAAATGTGGTCTTGATTTTCAGAAAAGTAGAGATTAAAGTCTACAAACTACATAGACCCACTGGGCTTCAGTTCTTCACAAATCTCTAGGATGCATTATTAGAATGATGGTTAGGCAACATTTAGATAATGAAGGAGCAGAGCAAAAGGATGAAAGAGAGCAAGGCCATGAGTCAGGAAGACCTGAATTCAAATTTGACCTCAATCATTAGCAGTGTGACCCTTGCTAAGTCATTTAGCCTCTGATTGTCTCCATTTGCTGAACTATAAAAATGGGGACAAGAGTAGCGCCTACCTTCCAGAGTTGTGAGGGTCAAAGACATAATATTTGTAAAATGTTTAGGAATACATGGCACAGAATTGCTGCACTTAATAAATACTTATTTCCTTTCCTTTCCCTCCTACACAACACTTTGACAAGATAGTGAGATCACTCTGGACAGAACTGGGGGACTGGTATTGGGGAGTAGACAGAAAAAAATATTGCATGCATAGGATGGGAGTAGAATTCACTTCGTAGAAAGTCTTAAATCCCAGGGTGAGGAGACTGAAGTTGCAGCACATTCCTATGTGTGCATTCAAGCTGGTAAAGAGACAAAGTCATGCCACCAGGGGTGTATTAGTAAATGTTTAAGAACCAGATCTCTAGAAAAAATGTGCACACCATACTTTTAAGCTTAATGTTGATCAAAGAAAGTGCTGTGCTCTATGAGCAAAGTAGAATTGCAGTAACTCAAAAGAAATGTGATATGTACAAATTTAGAGACATCTCTACTCCAAATAGTCATATAGTCTATTTTTGCCTGATGTGTGGGAGAGCCTTCAGAGCTCATAATGGCATGATCACCCAGTCAGACGCAATGTACATTGATCCTGACACAGTGATGTCATTTTGGTCCTCTTTAAGCACAAAAGACAACACTAATAAGTCTAACGTGTATTATTAATATTTTGCCCATCATTTTTGTTAAATCTAGACAATAAAGAAAACAATCAAGTCTAAATCTGTAGCATCTGCTGATTCCTGAGGTCTCAAAACTCACACTGAAAATTTAACAATTGGATATCTGGAGCCAATTCAGGCTGGCTCCGGCACATTCCTGTGTGCATTGGCAGGATCAGTTGAATCTTCTTCAAGGTATTTAACTTAGAGAAGAGAGGACTTAAGGGGGATGGGGTGGGAGGTATTATTTTTGTGTTCAGGTGTTTGAAGGACACGTGGGAGAGAGATTAAATTTATGTTGCTTAACTGTAGAAGGAATATCTAAGATTATAGATGGAAACTGGAGAAAAGGAGATTTCTGCTTGATGTAAGGAACATCTTCCTCCTAACTGAAGCCATCAAGAAGTAGGTTTCCTTCAAATAGTGACTTCCCAATGAATGAGGTATCCAAGCAGAAGAAGAATACAACTTATAAGAGATGTTATAGTTTCATGGGTCCAGCTATATGAACTAACCAAGAGCACTCAGTCAGACAAAAAGCACTGGTTCAGTTCTGAGTATAGCCAGGGACTGTGTACATTAAGCACTAGGAGTATAAAGGAAGGCAAAAACAGTACCCACCCTTAAGTGGTTTACAATCCACTTGTAAACAGCCTACTGTTATCTCAAGCAATCTCAGAGAGAGAGACCTGCTGCAAAGGGTGGAATTTGAACTGAATCTTGTTCATAGCCAAGGAAATCCAGTGGTGGAGGTGAGGAGGGAGAGCATTCCAGGCATGGGAGACAGTCCGTCTAATGCCAGAGACACAGAAGATGGAGAGTCTTGGGTGAGAAACAGTAAGTTGTCCAGTGCAACTGGATTTTTTAGGACCCTTGGAGAGGAGTGAAGTGTTAGAAGACTAGAAAGGGAAGAAAAGGCCAAGTTATAAATATGAAAGAGAGGACTTTAATTTGATATTGAAGGTAAGAGGAAGCCACTAGAGTTTATTGAATGTATGTGTGTGTGTGTGTGTGTGTGTGTGTGTGTGTGTGAGACATGATCAGACCTATACTATAGGAAAATAATTTCAAGAGCTGAGGGGAGGTTGGTTTGGAGCAGAAAAAGACTTGAGGCAGGGAGACCAATTGAGGGCTATTGCAACAATCCACACAAAAGATGAGAACCTGAATTAGGGTGATGGTCTCTGGACACCCCTTCTAATTCTTCAGACTTTTTTTTCCTCCATCATATCCCGGCAACTCTCACTCTGGAAGATCACTCCACTCCTGCTGCCTTGATTGGTCATTTTTTCCTACAATTTCCATTTTTAGGAGTGTCCAGGTCAGCCATGTTGACTCCTTTGTTCTTCTCCAGGCCCTGATACTGACTTCTCCTGACTTCTTTGCCACCTTTGCCCCACCCCCTTTCATTTCTTGTCTTATTCCCTTAGAATGTGAGCTACTCCAGGGCAAGGATTTCTTTTTGCTTTTATTTATATTCTTAGTGCTTAACATAGTGCTTAACATTTAGCAAACACTTAATATAGTTTTCCCTTCTATATCTCAACTTTCTCCATTGTGATCTTGATTGTGATCAGCATAAGAAATTAAATGGGAATTCTAGGAGACATTCTTTTAGAAGCCCCACATGATGCTGAAGGATAGCAAGTGAACAGAAAAAATTTAGAAACTCAGAAATGCATAAATATATGTATAATATTATATAATACTTTATCTTTTAAGATACTGTAAATACCCCATAAAAGAAAAAGAAAAAATTCAGACTTCTCTGGTATAAAGGGAAGGCCAAAAAATTTTCCACAGATCACTTGGGCACCATGCCCCTAACCCCTGTGGTGTGGATGGGATAACTTTAGGTGCTTGTTAACTGTTGAGAGATGTTGTGATGGTAGAATTGACATAGCAGATTAGATATGTCGAGTCAGTGAGAGTGAGAAGTTGAGGACAATGAGATTGTCATCCTGGGTAGCTGAGAAGATGGCAATGGCGCTAACAGTAATGGGAAAGCTTGGAAGAAGGAATGGTTTGGGAAGGAAGATCATGAGTCCTGTTTTGGACATGTTGAGTCTGAGATACCTCCACAGTCCATTCAGTTCAAGATATCCAAATGGTAAGTAGCAACGTTTGACTGTAGCCCAGGGCAGAGACTAGGGCTGGACATACAGATCTAGGAATTATCTGCATAGACACAATAATTGACCCAATGGATGCTGATGAGATTTCCAAGTGAGATAATATAGAGGTAAAAGAAAAGAGGGTCCAGGAGAGATTCTTGGGTGAATCTCATAATTACTGGGTACTACAAGAATGAATGAACCAATAAAAGAGACTGGAAAGGCATAGTCAAAGTGGTAGCAGGAAACTTTAAAGCAAGAAGAGAGGAGTTATCCCTTTCAAATGTCTGGGGTTGAGTGCAGGGTCCCCCCGTAATCTGTAAAATTCATGTAACATTTTTATAGTCCTTCCTTCATACCAGAGAAGAAGTCTCAATTATTGTGGTATTAAGAGAGGAAAATTTGTTGATATTATATAATATTATACCTATATTTTTATGCACTTCTGAGTTTCTAAACTGTTTCTGTGTCATCTGCTAGCCTTTGTGTGTCATCTGTGACTTGTGCAGAACTCCCCCCAAATTCCTATTTAATTTCTTATGCTGACCTGCAATATATTGAAATAGCAATGAGGAAAGTTGCAATGTGGAAGGGATAACCGTATTGAGGAGAAGAGTGTGATCAACAACATCAAGGCTTCAGAGAGGTCAGTAAGGATGGGAACTGAGAAAAGGACACGAGTCTTTAAGGGATTATTGGTAACTTTGGAGAGAGTAGTTTCAGCTAAATGAAGAGGCTGGAAACCTGGCTGCAGAGGGATTAGGATTAAATTGAGTAAGAGGATGGGAAGTACCATGGATGGTAGCCTTCTCAGAGAATTTAGTCCAGGAGTGGAGGAAAAAGTATACAGCGTAATAGCTAACAGGGATGATAGGACAGTGAGGGTTTTTGTTGTTGTCATTTTTAAGAATTATGTGGACATGGATGGGTTTATAAGCAGCAGAGAAAGAGTCAGTAGACAGGAAGAGATTGAAAATAAGAGAGTGGGGACGATCGTGGGGGTGACCTATTGGGATGTGATCAAGGGCTCATGTAGAGGAGTTGTTCTTGGCAAGGACAAGGGTTACCTCTTCATAAGAGACCAGAATGAAGGAGGAAATGGTGGAAAAAAGGGTCTGAATGATGGATGAAAGGAACAGAAGGGGCTGTGATCTGCACTGGTCAGAGGAATATTCAAACAGACAAAGGGACAGTAGCTTCAAGTGTTAACGTTCTATCCTTACATTACTTTAAATATACAAACTCTAAAACTCAACAAGCCCTATTAAGTACCAGGGGATTCATTAAACGAGTCAATACATTTTCTGGTCCATTTTAGCAAATGTTTATTTGAATTAAATATTTTCAGATAGGTTTCTAAAATTCTGAATTTCATTAAGTTTACAGGCATTTTGCACTTGGTAAAAAGTATTCCCCCATTCTTCTGGATTGTTTTGCCACCACAGGCCTCGAGTTTGTTAAAGAGCAGCACTGTTAGGGCATGTATAATTAGTATGTGTTTCAGACAACTGGAATATATACTTTAGCCAATTGTAGGGAGGGGGAGGGAGAGAGGATGCATTGGAATATAAAACCCACCAAAATTGAAGGCACTACAAATTTATAGCTTTTCATAAATCCTTAAAAGGCTTTTCTTTCTTTCTGTTTTGAGAATTCTAGTCTCTAAACTGGTAGAGACAATTTTCAGAAAACAAATTCAAAACGTAGCTATTAAGAACCCAGATGATTTGCTAGCATTTAACTGTGTCTCCTTGGAGTCCAATTAGTAATGCCACATCTATCTGTACCCTCCCTTCCAAGGCTTCTAGGAGCCCATTTTCTTTCTAAACAACGTTATGAAGAAGGCATAAATTATGCAAAACAATCAATTCTAGAGTAAAGCATGCCCCAAATTGTTTAAAAATAGTTTTGATACCACCAACAGCAGATGAGCCATATAAAATTAGAGTACTGTCTGTCCACCCACGCACTTCAATTGCTGTCTACCTATTTTCTTTTACTCATCTTCAGTTATTTGGCTAAATGTGATCACTATCAGCGACTAGTAGAGGCCATTTCAGTCCAGCCTTGCTCACTTATTACATTCCTTCTTGGATAGCAGGAAAGAAATGCTTAGATTTCGTGGTGTAAAAATTGTACAGGTAGAAATATATACATTTGTTAATCACTGCATAAATAAGCATTATTTGATCACAAGTAATGCATATCTCATGATGAAGGGGCTATTTAAACCTCAATAAAATAATTGGTACTGAAATGGATTTGTTATGTTGGATAATCATAACCCTCCCAATCTTTTATGAGGGTTTATTAGTATACATAGGGTGGCAAACAAGCATAAAATTATCTTGGTTCACATTCAGAGAATGCTTTAAAGTTTACAAAATATTGAGTTATCTCACACAAGCCCTGGGAGGCAGGGAGGAAGGCAGGTGCTAGGTTCAGTTCATAGATGAAGACACTGAGGTTTTAAGAGATTTACTCAAGGACACATTAATAATAAGTATCAGAACTAGTATTCAGTCACAGCCCTTTTGAACCCAGAACCATATCTCTTTCCACTCTGTACTATCTTGGGATACAGAGGAGTTCAACCAAGGGCTTTAGGGACTTGGAAATGTGTGTGTGTGTGTATGTGTGTAATATTTATA
Source organism: Pseudocheirus occidentalis (assembly GCA_028646575.1). NCBI lineage: Eukaryota > Metazoa > Chordata > Mammalia > Diprotodontia > Pseudocheiridae > Pseudocheirus > Pseudocheirus occidentalis. The sequence continues at coordinate 128,540,918 of CM053594.1, read as the reverse complement.
TACACACATATACATACATATACACACTATATACAAATCATATATGTATGTTTACACGTATATATAAAAAGATTAGCATATGTTCATATGTATGTGAATGTATATATTCCATATATATGTATATATATATATATATATTCCATGTGTGTGTGTGTGTGTGTGTGTGTGTGTGTATTCCATTTAACCGCATTTACAAGTAGCATGGATAGTAGGTAGAGCTTTATGACCAGCTTCAGAAAGGTTTGGGTTCACATTCTGCCTCCCAGTTGACTAGCTGTGCTAAATCTAAGTAGCTCATTTCATTTATCTGAGCCCATCTGTAAAATGGGGGTAATGATACCCTTAGTACCTGGCTCCCAGGTTTATTGTTAGTATCAAATGAAATAATGCATATAAAGCATTTTGCAAACTTTAAAGTGATATATTATTAGTATATTAATTAGTAATTAATAACATTAATTAATATTATATTCATATATATACTATTATTAGTATATTATATATATGCTATTATTATTGCTGTTATTATTATTTGGCAATTATTATTGCCAAAGTATTCCCATAGTAATATACCTATGAAGCTTTTCTACTTTATTAAAAAAAATTTTTAAGTTTAAAATGTAATAGCTATAATTAATCCTTTGCAGAAACAGGAATTGATTGTATGTTATGATCTTGTTGCCCTCATACTTGGATTGTCTGTATAATAAAATTCTTTATGGAGAAGAATTTAATGTCAGATGGGTCCTTTTTGAATACAGTTGAGGAGTTTTAGTCCCTGAAGCACCCAAACGACCCAAAGGTGCAATTGTTGTGGGGGGGGGGAGGACAATGTTAATAATAATTAGCATTGATATAGTGCTTTTTAGCTTACAAAGTACTTTACAGATTTTCTCTTGTTTGGTCCTCATAATAACCCTAGGAGGTGGATGCTATTATTCTCTCAATTTTATAAATGAGGAAACTGAGACTGACAGGGGATAGGTGACTTGCTCAAGGCCAAATGCCAGATTTGAATTTAGCGCTCCCTGATTCCAAATCCATCAAAGCTCAGTGTCCTAGCTGTAGTGTTAAATCTAACCAACAATGTTTCAGGGGATTTCTGTATTTCTTCCTAAACTTAAAACAAACAATCACATAATGCCCTGAAATAGAAGAGCTGAGTGTTTGGTATTTTATTAGTGTCATTGTGGTGCAATAGAAAGAAAGAATGAATAAATGAAAAAGCATTTATCAAGTGTTTACCATGTACCAGATGTGCTAAGCTCTGGAGATGCACAAAGGAGCACCAAGACAGGCCCTGTCCTTGAGGAGGCAGGGGAGGACAATACATAAAGGGAAGTCATGTTTAGGGCAGAGTATTTAGGAAAGAGAAGACAGAGGGATAGTGATTGGAGTCATAGAACAATTGCTTGACACTTTTTCCTGCTACTTCACATGTGCTAATATTGATTTGCTTGCTGTTCTCAGAGCTTGAGTTGGAAAGGAATGGGCACCATCCCCGAGAACATCCAGTGCCTGGAGTTGGGGACCCAAGTTGCACTGCTTACTAACTGTGTGCCTGAGATTGGGACACTTGACCTTTCTGAGCTTCAGTTTCTTCATGTCTAAAATGGAGGAGAATAATACTGGTTTTATGGGGGTTATTTTGAAGGAATCTCTTTGAAAACCTTCTAGGGCTATCAAATAACGAGCTCTTGTTGTTGCTTCATAGAGAAAGAGAAATTTCTACTCTCTGCTTCATGTAGAACTCTTTCCATCTCTGATGTTCACTGACAGAACAACATCCCATGATGGCCCCCTCTGTGGGATGGTAATTAGACTGTATACAAGAAAGACTTACTTTGATGAAAAAAAAATATCTAGCAACTTAATTTTTATATAACACTTCTCTCTCAAATGACACAAATAGATTTTTTTTAAATCACCCAAGGAATTTTTCTTGATATTTCCTGTAGATGGGCAGGATTGAAGCAGTCACGCTTATTTCATTAATGAGAAAATGCCTGCAAAAAGAGTCTGAATGATTTGAACATGGCTGGTACTAAGCATCAGATTTCTTACCTTCCAGAAGATCTCTCCCTCTATATCAAGAACCCACAAAATAGAAGAAGGATGGTCTACAAGAAGACTTATTTTCAGGTGGTTAGGTGGCACAGTGGATAGAATACTGGCCCTGGAGTCAGGAAAACCTGAATTCAAATCCAGGCTCAGTCTCAGAACACTTATTAGCTATGTGATCTTGAGCAAGTCACTTAATCTCGTTTGCTCTGTCTTTCCCCTTAAAATAAAAGACTCTTTTCCCCCTTTTTCCTCCCCAAACCATGTCGTAAGAAGCATTTAGACTGGGTAAGACAACATACCATGCCTCGAGATGCTAATAACTATAAGTCAGTATTATATGGTAGAGATATAGTGAGGTGCTGTGGATGGAAGCCGACTTCAAATTCAGGAAGCCATGAATTCAGGTCCTGTCTCTCATCCATCCTGGATGTGTGAGCATTCACGAGTCTCACTCAAACTCCAACGCTCCACACAATTCCCTAGGATTCTAAATTTCTAAGAAAAGATTGGCCTGAATTTGTCTCCATGGTTTTTACTTAGGTGTCCCCTGGCTGAGAATGATGACAGGACAAGTCTCTAGTCCTAACCCTTTGATGTTGTAAATGAATTTGTTGTTGTTGTTCTTCAGTAATTTCAGTTATGTCTGACTCTGTGACCCTTTTTGCGATTTTCTTGGCAAAGATGCTTTTTCCTTCTCCAGCTCATTTATTGATAAGGAGCTGAGGAAAAGAGTTAAATGATTTGCTCAGGGTCACATAGCTATTAAGCGTATGAGGCCAAGTTTGAGTTCAGATGTTTCTGACTCTAGACGTGGCATGCTATCCATTTCTCCAACTAGTAAATGAATTAAAGAGTTATAAAAGAAAGTGCTGTGTGAAGTCAGAAGGAGAAGGTTGTCTACTAAGAGGGATGAGGGAAGGATTTACAGATGAGGTGACATATTGAACTTTAGATTACGAGAGTAGAATTCATTCTTGTCAGAAAAATGCTTACAATACGGAAATATATGTGTGTATGTATGTATAATGTATGTATACACTTACACAAATGTATGTATGTGTATATTTGTTTATACTTTTTAACCTTAAAATTAAAAATATCATATATCACTTAAAAACCCAAATTGTGGTTTATAATTGTAATGGAATATTATTGTGCTATAAGTAATGGTGAGCAGGATGATTTGTGAAAAAGCTGGAAAGACACATGAACTAATATAGAGTGAGGTGAGTAGAAGCAGTAGCGTATTATACATGTAATGGTAATAGCAAAATTGTACAATGAATATGTCAATGACTTAGCTATTCTCAGCAACACAATGATCCAGGACAGTCCCAAAGGACTCATGATGAAAAATGTTGTCTGCCTCCAAAAGAGCTGATGGTATCTCAATACAGACTGAAGCACACTATCTTCCTTCCTTCCTTCCTTCCTTCCTTTCTTCCTTCCTTCGTTTCATTTCGTTTCTTTCTTTCTTTCTTTCTCTTTCTTTCTTTCTTTCTTTCTTCCACAAAATGACTAATATAGAAATATGTTTTACATAATTTCATATGTATAACCTATATCAGATTACTTACTGTTTCAGGAAAGGGGGAGAGAGGGATAGATTCTGGAATTCAAAACTTAAAGAAAATAAATGTTAAAATTATTTTTACATATAATTAGGAAAAATAAAATATTATTTAAAAAAAAACCTTGAGATAATGCTCTAAGATTTCATTGCTTGTACAGAATCAATGGAAAAAGCTCTGAATCTGGAGCCAGAAGATAGGAATTATATCAGGTGATTGATTTTATTGGTGTAGAGAAACTCCATCTACTAATGTGGATGCATATTTTCTCTGCAATTTAGTTTTAAAGAGTTGCCTAGAGCACTTCAATGTTAAGTGACTTGTCCAGTATAATATAGTTATGTGTCAAAGGTAGGATTCATACCTAAGTCTTTCATTTCCAAGACCAGTCTTTATCCATTATGCAAAACTTCTTCTTAGAGGAGTTGAGTTCAAGTTCCATCTCTGATACTTAATATCTTTGTGGCCTTTAGTTTAGTATCTTGGGCTTAGTATTCCTTATCTGTATTATTAGGAAGCTGGACTACATGGCCTTTGTGTTCCCTTCCTGATGTAGAACTATGATTCTAAGTCCCCATGAGGAAGTTCCTTTTACCATCACACATCAGCACCTGGTCTATAATTGAAAGCCTTTTGAGGGCTGCCTGGGTCAGTGAGAGCTTAAATGAGCTGCCCATAGTCACATAGATAGTATGCATCAGGTAGGAACTCAAGCCAGGTCTTCCTGACTCTGAGGTCTACTTTCTATTCATCATGACAAGCTGTCTCTCATATGTTTATACTGATTCTTAATTGTAATAGTCATTTATAAATTGGGCTTATATTTATATTATGTGCTCACGGAAACACTGTCTGAAAAGCCTAGCTAACCTATGGCAACTTCTGCCCTTAGGACACTATTAAGGCAAATAGCTTTGTGAGATTTTAAAAAGGATTAGCAGCACACATGAATAGGAGGACTAGGTTCTGTAATTATTCTTGCAATAGGTTCACAATAGGCAATTAGAGGATTAACTATTCAATTTGACTGAGTGTTCATGAAATCTACATATTGTATTTACTGGGGCCTATTGATTCTATTTCTCCTAATGTAAGAGTTACCTTGAACAAAATTGTTAGATCTAAACATTTTTGTTTTTAAAAACTTATTTATTTTTAGTTTTCAGCATTCACTTTTGTAAGATTTTGAGTTTTAAATGTTTTTCCTCTTCCTTCCCTTCACCCTCCCCAAGATTGTGTGCAATCTGATACAGGCCATATATGTACAATCACATTAAACATATTTCCACATTAGTCATGTTGTGAAAGAAGAATCAGAACAAAAGAGGGAAACCACAAGAAAGAAAAAACAAACAAAGAGAAAATCGAATGCTTTGATCTGCATTCAGATTCCATAGTTCTTTCTCTGGATGTGGATGGCATTTTCCATCATGGGTCTTTTGAAATTGTCTTAGATCCTTGTGTTTCTGAGAAGAGCTAAGTCTATCAAAGTTGGTCATTGTACAATGCTGCTGTTACTGTGTACAATGTTCTCCTATCTGCTCACTTCACTCAGCATCAGTTCATGTTAAGTCCAGATTTTTCTGAAATTTCCAGGTTTTATCTTACTCACTATTTCTTATATCACAATAATATTCCATTACAATCATCTACCACAACTTGTTTTTTTAAAAGTGATATATCATATTTTTGCTATTCCCAATTGATGGGCATTCCTTCAATTTCCAATTCTTTGCCACCACAAAAAGAGCTGCTATGAATATTTTTTTTACATGGGTGTCCTTTCCCCTTTTTTATGATCTCTTTGAGATACAGACCTGGTAGAGGTATTGCTGGATCAAAGGGCATGCACAGTTTTATAGCCCTTTGGGCATAGTTCCAAATTGCTCTCCAGAATGGCTGAATCAGTTTACAATTCCACCAACAATGCATCAATGTTCCAATTTCCCCACATCTCTAACATTTATCAGTTTCCTGTTTTGTCATCTTAGCCAATCTGATAGGTATGATATGGTACCTCAGATTAGTTTTAATTTTTATTTCTCTACTCAATAGTGATTTAGAGGACTTCTTAACATTATGCTATCAAGTATTAAATTGAAAGAATAATCTATAGTAATGGAAAAAAATGACTCTCAACTCCTGAAATTTATAAAGAAAAATTGTTCAACTAGGTCTTGATTAGTGTGAATAAGGAATATCAACACAAAGTGGTCAAATTATTTAAATTTTCGCTATCTTCATATTTTAGGAAAAATATGGAAATTTAAGCCTGATAGAAATATGTAATAAAAATCTTAAATAAGTTTTTTTATCTATTCATTAGTGTCAACATCACAAAAAGGAGGAAAGGTATTTCAGATTCAAGTTCATTACCAAGTAATAGAGCAGTTATAGAAATAAAAACATTAAAAAAAAGTTACTGAATATAATATCTAAAGATAAACCTATACTTACACTATGGCTAATATGTTGCTGTGGTCTAAGATTTTATCAACGTAGAATTAACTATCTTCCCTTTAAAAAAAATCTTCATACATACACTAGTAGGTACAGAGAACATTACCCAGATTTTAAAGAATTTGTGTCTTCATATTCTCATGCAATGAACCAAGAGTAAATCTGGGTCAGGAGAGGGGAACCTGTGGCCTTGAGGCTACATGTGGGCCTCTTCCCCCCCCAGCCCCCAGGTCCTTAAATGCTGCCCTTTGACTGAATCCAAACTTCACAGAACAAATCCTTTTAAAATGATTTACATTTTAAATAACAAATCCTTTTAAAATTTACATTTTAAAGGCCACACCCAAGGACCTAGTGAGCCACATGCAGCCTCAAGGCTTCAGGTTCCCCACTCCTAAGTACAGGGGAATTATCTAAAACCAGTTTTAAGTATGATATTGTTGTCCTTTTTTTAACAGGTGGGCTAAAATAACTTGAAAACCCCTCTTTGCAAACAGCTTTAGTCACCCCAGCTTTCTTCTTTGACTGCCAAAGAACTGGAAGCTATTGGTAGTTATAGAGTCTTAGAGCCCAAGGATTTTAAGACTGATAAATAAGCTGTGATTTTAATTTAAAATCTTCTTTCATGTTAGGTAATCCTCAGATAGTTTATCCTAGGCAGAGTGTTTTTTCTTTCTAACAGTCTTAAGTTCTGGAAAGCACCTTTTCCCAGAATAAGCCCATTTCATCCACATCAAAATTCTGTTGATCAATGTATCCACCTTCTTTGATTTTTATTTTTCCAAAACATCAGACTGTTCTTCCTCATCTGTTCTGGTTGCTGCTCCAGTAATTTTAACATTATATAACTGAACTCAATTTTTAAAGAGATCCAAACAAAGCATTAACTGAATTTGGCTCACATTAAATCTGATCTGATATCATTTCATAATTTGCATTAAATTGAATTTTCCATTATTCAAACTCATATTAAATGTTACCTAGCTGTATTGACCTACCACCATCCCAAAGATTTTATAATAATGTGCTGTTTATGTGATTTGGAGAAGAAGCCTGGACTGGAGGAACCTTGGATCAAAAGTATGTCCATATAAATGTACAATTTGTTGCTGTATTTTTTACATATATTTTAGGTACTTATTATGTAAGAAAAATACAATTAATTCAGAAAGGCAGTATGGGGTAGTGGAGAGAGTATTGGAAAGAAAATACTGGTTTCAACTAATGCCTCTGACGCTTGTTGTGTGACCACAGGCAAGTCACTGAATGTCTTTGAGCCTTAAACAATTCTAATAGATTATAACTCATGGGTAACATGTGTAGGTGGAGGGAGTTCCCACATCACATAAAACAAAGATCTTTGACCATTGACTATTCTTTCAACAAATATTTATTATCCACCTACTATGTGCAAAGCACTGTGCTCAGGACACAATAAGAAATTGTCTCTTTCCTTGTGGAGTTTCCACTTAGTTGGGGAAAGAAAACTGATAAGGCATGTACCGTAATAGCTACAATACAAGGTATAATGTCTACGTAACAAAACAAGTTACAATGTGATAGTGCGGCAAGGCTGGTAAAAAAAAAAAAAACGCCTAGGCATGACTAAAAGTTAATTGTTGAACTGAATGGGATGATACTGTGCATATTAATCAGATTAATCATTGAGCAATGACTAGTGGCTCCTGCCTCAAGAACAAACTTCCTCCTTGTGAGTCACCCAAAAGGAGGTAAGACCTTTGTTTTAATTCAGATTCAGACTGTCTTTATCAAAGCTCCAGTTTAAAGCTTCAACATCCATAGTCTCCAAATGAAATTTTTGTTTCAAAAATAAATGTTATATTACTCATAGAATCACTGATCTGGGACTGGAAAGGACCAAAGGGCATCTGGTCCAATCATGTTATTTTACAGAAGAGGAAGCTGAGGCCAAGTGTTCTGGAACAATGCAAACTTCTGGAACTTTATCTGGTTATTTATTTTTTGAGAGATATTACTCTATTCAAAACAACTTGCTTTTTAGGATAAACTTCTAAAGGCTGCTACTATTCTTGTTTGGGTATAAGAAAATCCTCTCCTATTTGCAGAAAAACTCTACATGCAGGCATGAGTGACTATGTGCTGGGCACTAAAATGCTGAAACCAGGAATAGAATCATGTTGTGGGAGATGTTTAAAAACTGCAATCCAGAGATTTGCTCCACAGTTTAGAATGTATTCCTTCTTCATCTCTGCCTCATTGTATCCCTCTCTTCCTTCAAAACCAAGTCAAGTACTACCTCTACAACCCCTTTCCTGATCTTCCCAACTCTCAGTAATGCTTTGCATTTATTATATTATATTCTCATCTCTAACAGATTACAAGATCCTTGAGAACAGGGATTGTTAACTTTATTTTTTAATTATGGTATAAACAGTGCCTAGTAGAGTGCCTGGCACACAGATTCATAATAAATTCTGGTTGATTGATTGATGAGATTCAAAATCTTTTTAAAAAACTATGTATTTTATTTTCCCCCAATTTTGTGTTTATATATATATATATATATATATATATATATATATGTATATATGTATGCATGTACGCATGTATGCATATGTATGTAAAGTTTTGAGTTCCAAATTCTATCCTTTCCTCCCTCCCTTCTCTCCTGCCTGAGATGGTAAGCAATCAATTATAGGTTATACATGTGCCATCATGTAAAACATTTCCAATTAGTCATTTTGTGCAAGAAGAATTGAATTAAAAAATGAATCAGTGAGAGAGAGAGAAAGAAAGAGGGAGGGAGGAAGGAAGAAAAAAGGAAGGAAGGAAGGAAAGAAGGAAGAAAGGAAGAAAGGAAAGAAGGAAGGAAGGAAGAGAAAAATAATATGCTTCAATTTGTATTCAGGCAATATCAATTCTTTTTCTGGAGGCAGATAGTATGCTTCATCATTAGTTCTTTGGATCATTGTATTGGTGAGAATAGTTGAGTCATTCACAGTTCTTCATCATACAGTATTGCTGTTATTATATGCAATGTTCTTCTGGTTCTGTTTACTTCACTTTGCATCATTTCATGTCACTTTGCATCAGTTCAGTTTCATCAAAAACACCAGTCCAGGTGTTTTTGAAATTATCTTGCTTGACATTTCTTTTCGTACAATAATATTCCATCACAATCATATGCCATAGCTTGTTTAACCATTCCCCAATTGATGGGTATCCCTTTGATTTCCTATTCTTAGCCACCACAGAAAGAGTTGCTATAAGTATTTTTATACATATAGATCCTTACCTTCTCCCCTCCCCCAAATGTATTTGGGATATAAACTTAATAGTGGCATTGCTGCATCAAAGGGTATGCCCAGTTTGATTGCCCTTCGGGCATAGTTCCTAACTGCTCTCCAAAATGTTTGGATCACAACTCTACCAGCAGTGCATTAGTTTTTCTCCATCTCCTCCAACATTTATCATTTTCTTTTCTTTTTCGTGTTAGCCAATCTGATTGGAATAAGGTGGTACTTCAGAGCTGTTTTAATTTGCATTTCTCTAATTAATAGTGATTTAGAGCATTTTTTCATATGACTATAGATAGCTTTTATTTCTTCATCTGAAAACTGCCTGTTCATATCCTTTGACCATTTGTCAATTGGAGAATGACTTGTATTAATAAATTTAATTCAATTCTCTATATATTTGAGGAAAAGGCTTTTTCAGAAATACTTTTTGCAAAAAAAATTCTTCTAGTTTTCTGCTTCCCTTTTAATTTTGGTTGCATTGGTTTTGTTTGTGCAAAAAATTTTAATTTTATATGATCGAAATGATCTATTTTACATTTTATAATGCTCTCTCTATATTTTTTTTGGTCCTTAATTTTTCCCTCATCCATAGATTTGACAAATAAACTATTCCATGTTCTCCTAATTTGCTTATGGTATTACTTTTTATGTGTAAAGTATGCACCCATTTTGACCTTATCTTGTTATATGGTGTGAATGTTGGTCTATACCTGTTTCTGCTATACTATTTTCCAGTTTTCCCAGCAGTTTTTGCCAAATAATGCTTTTGGTTTCAAAAGTTTGGATCTTTGGGTGTATCATATACTAAATTACTATGGTCATTTACTATAATGTAATGTATATCTAATCTATTCTATTGATCTGCCACTCTATATCTTAGCTGGTAACAGATTCTTTTGATAATTGCTTCTTTATAATACAGTTTGAGATCTGGTATGGCTAGGCTAATTTCCTTCATGTTTTTTTTTCCCGTTGATTCCATTGATATCCTTGACATTTTGTTCTTCTAGATGAATTTTGTTATTATTTTTTTCTAGCTCTGTAAAATAACTCTTGGATAGTTTTATTGGTATGATACTGAATAAATAGATTAATTTAGGTAGAATATTCATTTTTATTATATTGACCAAGCCCACCCATAAGAAATTAATATCAATTTCTTTTTAAAGAACACATTTTACCTAGAATATTCCAGAATGCATGGCAGGAGACTAATCAGTTCGAAGCCCTCAAGAACTAGGCTTTATTTTTCCTGGTTCTTCACAATTAGAAAAACAGAACCTTGTTAGGAGTAAAAACTCTCTCAATTATCCTCTCCATAGTCATCAACCACCTTGAAGCCATAGTTACTTGTTCTGAGGGAAGTGGATCTTGGCTTGAAACAATTGAACTTCCTGAAGTACTAAATTTCTCTATTAAATTTATAACTGAGACCTTTTATCAGGATCTCAAGGAAGAAACCTTTGAACCCTGCCTACAATGTAGATTGTACATTGTGTGTGTGTCTGTGTAAATTCATGTATAGGTATATACATATATATATATACACACATCTATCATCTCTCTCTCTCTCTCTCTCTCTCTCTCTCTCTCTCTCTCTCTCTCTCTCTCTCTCTCTCTCCATAAAGAGAGCTACTAAATTTAGCTACTAAAGCATATTGAGGGTGTTACTTTACATTTACAGAGGATTCCCTGTTCTGGCAAAATCACAGATCCTTCATGCATGTCTGTAATATGGCAATGGTGTGCATGATGGACTGGAGAGGAGACAAAGTAGAAAGAAAATATTTAGGAGACTGTTTGCCATAACTCTAGATATGATATTATAGTCTCAATAGTCATAATAATAGTTAAAGTTTTACAGAGCAAATTATTTTATTAATGGGATTTGTTCTGTGAAGTTTGGATTTAGTCTCTCTCCAGAGAGAAAGAGAGAGGAAGAGGGAAAGAGAGAGAGAGAGAGAGAGAGAGAGAGAGAGAGAGAGAGAGAGAGAGAGGAAGAGGGAGAGAGAGTTTTGTAGCCCTGTGGTAGATGTCTCATATAAGAGAGGTACATGGCTATTTCATTTACCGTGCTGCACATGAAGGTGAAAGGATTGATTCAGACTCAAAGGCTTCTGGGTGCTCAGTAGATCTGATTGTCTGGTCCAATTTCTTTCTATGATAAGCTCACCCTTTATCATAACTGGCTACAGTTATAGTATGTGACTTGAAAATGGTAAAACTGCAATAAAGTCTTCTGAATACCTCATAAGAATTGTGACTATTTACTGATTTAGAATTTTTTTTTTACAAAGCAAAGAGCATAGAGTAAGTGCCAAGATTATTTCATAATATGGCTGTGACACGGCATACTACATTGTGTATAACTTTCTAGAAGCTGGATATTATTTGGATTAGGTATTATTATAATTTAGGGAGTTTCAAAAATGATTACAAATGCTAGTGTTGACAGAAAGTAAGCTGAATTTTCCCTGATGCCCAAGTCATAATCCCTAAGACCGAGTTAGATGCTTAGAAAAGTGCATTAACTCATGTCACAAGACTCCCATTTAGTGTATTATGGGAGTAAAGAGGATAAATGGAACATAGTACAGTCAACAGATATTTATTTAATTCTGTAACTTACTTCAAGGTTTAGTTTGATTGCTGCCTTCTCTGTGAACATTTCTTAGATTCCCTACCAATGAAATGCTTTCTCTTTCCTTAAATCACTTCATATTTATTTATCTCAGTACATGTTGTATCCTTTCCCCAATCCACAAACGCACTGTAGGATGTAAACTTCTTGAGGGTAAGAACTATTTTCTTTAGTCTTTGAACTTCCAGCATACAGCATGACCTTGAATAAAGGAAACATTTAATAAATGTTTGTTAAATTGGATTGAATTGAGGTAATATGGTAGAGTGGGTACAGAATCAGGGGACTTGAATTCAAATCCCAATTCTAGTACTACTTGCATGGATTTGGTCAAATCACCAAGTTGACCTTGGCTTCAATCTTCACGTCTCTAAAATGAGTGGGCTGGACTGGATGAGGGCTTCCTAACATTTTTTAGTTTTTATACTTTTTGGTTTTCAGTAAATCTTCCCATATTCCCTCTTCAATATAAATTTTAGAATTTGTTATGAATATGCACATAAGAAATTAAATAGGTTAATTATAATAGGACAGTACAACTATTCACCATATATTCCCTGGGATCTCTTGATAAGTTTCTCATACCCCTGGGGATACATGTACTCTAGATTGGCAACATTGAAATTAGATGATTTCTTACATCTCTATAGTTTTAAATCTTGCAATACTATGACTCTTTGAACAGGCTCGTGCCCCTTAGTGAAATTCCCGTCAAACTTATATAGGACCTGGTCATGCTTTGCTATTATATGAGATCAGAGATCTGTAATGTTCATTTGTCCCACATCTTGGTAGATGGTTCTTCATAAGAAGCATCTCTCTTGTTCTCATCTGTCTCACACTCTCCCTTTCTCTGTCTCTGCCTCTCTCTGTTTCTGTCTCCCTTTCTCTTTTCCCCACCCCTACTAAGCTACTGGCCATCCTTAGCTGACAAGCACTCACTCTATTGGCAAGCCCAGACTTCCAGCCTTTCTAGCTTGGTTGGTCTTGTCAGAACCTGCAGTTGACTGTTAGAGCTTTGGGGAATCCAGGGGTACCTGGATGCCACCATAAGGCATTAAAAGATGACTTCAATGAATGAGAATTACAATTAGAAATAAATAACAATTCCAGGTAGTTATTGTAGTTGCTGAATGAGAAGAACAGATAGTAAGTTCAGAGGGGAGAGAGATTGCATAAGGCAAGGAGGCCAGAGGAAGTTCCCTTGTGTAAGGTAGTATTTGAGTTGAGCCTTGAAGGAAGGTAGGACTTGGATAAAGGGGGTGGGGTGGGGGAGATGGGGAGAGTGGGGAAAGCATAAAGTCATGGAACCAGAAATGCACATGGCTTGTTTGGGAATCAGCTGGACTGCTGCAGAAAGTCCACATTGGGGGTGGGGAGAAAGGAGGCAAATGGGAGACAAGATTAGAGAAATATGTAGGGCCAAGACTGTGGAGGGCTAAAGAATTTAAAGGAATTTCAGGAGGCTGGCATATAGATAGATTCTATATGCAAAACTATTTTAGAAAGATTAGTCTGGCAGTGAAAGATGGAATATATCATAGTGGATGGAATATGCTGGAGCTGGAGTCATCAAGATCTAGGTTCAAATCCTATCAGAGGTTGTATGACTGGGTACTTCACTTAATTTTCAGGTAATTCCCTAGGACTTAGCTACTAAATCATATTGAGGGTATTACTTTACAGAGGATTCCCTATGCTGGCAAAATCACAAATCCTTCATGCATGTCTGTAATATGGCAATGGTGTACATGATGGACTGGAGAGGAGAGAGACTGGAGAAAGAAAAATATTTAGGAGACCATTTGTCATAACTCTAGATATGAGACTATAGTCTCAATAGTCATAATAATAGTTAAAGTTTTACAGAACAAATAATTTTATTAATGGGATTTGTTCTGTGAAGTTTGGATTTAGTCAAAGGGCCACGCTTGAGGACCTAGAGGGCCACATGTGGCTTGAGACCACAGGTTCCCCCTCCCCCAGCTAAACATTGATATAGTGTTTTAAGATTTGCAAAGTATTTTACATATATGGTCTTGCTTGATTTGGACAAGAACTCTGTGAAGTAGATGCTGCTAATATCCACATTTTACAGATTAGGAAGCTGAGGCTGAGAAAGTCTTAGTGACTTAGTCACATAAATATCTGAGCTAAAATCCCAACTCAGATCTTTGTGACTTCCAGTCCAGCATCTTATCTTCTTTGCTACCTAGTCCCCTGATAAGGGTCCAGGCAATAGTTGTGGCAATGAGAAAAGGAAAAGAAGGAACAAATGTTAAAGATATTATAAAAGGAAAAATCAAGAATTTGGGGAGAAAAGGAGAAGTAAAGGATGAATCCAAGGTGTGGAGTCTGGATGACTGGAAGGATTATAGATTTTTCTCTTAAAAATCTCTGTAAAACAATCAAGGTCATCTGAGGAAGGTAAAATGGTAGCCGTGGAAATTGGGATTGTGAATTTGAGAACTATGAAAATAGCCACTGTAGCAAGGCAATAGGGAATCAATGCAAGAAGAATACAAAATTTGGTGAGCAGAATTTATGACTTTGCAGTAGGCTAAGTCAAACACATTTCATGACATCCTTCAGTAATGGAAGCAGCTTGGAAACATAAGTGTAGTGAGAATGAATACACAGGTGACTCAGCTGAAAACTGGCATGGCAAGGCATTCCAGGAGCTCCAGAGAGTGAGAGAGGGCAGCATTGTTGTAGCCATTGTACAGACTGTTTTCCTGGCTTTGCTTACTTGGTTTTGTATCAATTCATATGTCTGCACATGTTTCTCTACATTCATCAAGCAACACAAATTTCCATATTTTCCATGTCTGATACATATATCTCATTCTGCATATTCAGTCCATCTCACTTCTCTGGCAGGAGCATTATTCATCATTAGTTCTCTGGTCACCTCATTGTCCAGATAAAGAAACTGGGACACTGAGAGAGGCTGACTAGCTCTGGCTACTTGTCACCAAAGAGGTACACCAACAAGGTGGTAAGTGGCAGAGGCAGGATTAGAATCTGAGTTCTTTGAGTCCAAATCCAGCAGTCTTTCCTTGGCACCATGTGGTAAACTGAGAAAATAAATTTGCATTTGGTCCTGGTCTGTGATTTCATTGGCACAGTCATTCAGTCAATAAAAATTTATTAAGCATCTACTATGAATCTATTGCTGTGCTAAGTGCTGGCGACACCCCCCCCTCAAAAAAAAGGCAAAAGGCAGTCTCTATGCTCAAGAAGCTTACAGTCTAATGGGGAAGACAACAAACATGTACAAACAAGTTATATATAGGAGAAATACAAAATATTTAAAAGAGAGAAGGCACTAAAATTAAGGGAGATTGGGAAAGAATTCCTCTAGAAAATATTTTGGTTGGGATTTAAAGGAAGCCAGTAATCAGAGAGGAGGAGGGACAGTATTCCAGGCCTGAGAAAATGCTCATAGTGGAGAAATGGAATATCTAATTCATGGAACAGGGAGACAGACGTGTCACTGAATCAAAGAGTAAGTGGCATGGGGTAAAGTGTAAGAAGACTGGAAAGGTAGAGGGGGCTAGGTTATGAAGAACTTTGAATGCCAACCAGAGTGCTTTGTATTTGATCTTAGAAGTGATAGGGAGTCATTGAAATTTACTGTGTGTATATGTGTAGAGGTATGACACTGTTGGAACTACACTTTAGGAAAATCACTTTGGTGGCTGAATAATGGACGGCCTGGAGTGAGGAGAGACTTGAGGCAGGTAGACTTACTATTGTATTATTGTAATAATCCATTGTGAAGTGATGAGGGCTTGCACCAGACTGGTAGCAATATCAAGGAGAGAACAGGGTGTTTTCAAGAGATATTGTAAAGGTGAAATCCAGATTGGCTATTGGAAGGGGAGAAGAGAAATAGTGAGGAGTTAATAATGACGCCTAGATTGGGAGCTCGGGACTGTGAAGATAGTTTTACTCTCAATAGTAATAGGTAAGCTAGGAGGGAAGGAGGGTTTCTGGGGAAAGATAATGAACTCTGATTTGGACACATTCAGTTTAAGGTGTCATGGGAAATTGCCCAAGAGGCAATTTCATCCACGTTGCAGATCAATAACTATTTCTGCAATTTAGAGTTGTAGAGAATTGCCTTGGGGCACTTGGAGGATATGAAGAGGCACATAGCCAGTATATGTCAGAGGTTGGACTTCACCCAAGGCTTTCTTGACTTCAGATGCTATTGGGTCTACTGATTGCACTATGACTGAATAAATATTATTCTGCATTGACAAATATCCCTGTTTCGTGTAGTTACTCAGATTATCCTAGGAGAAGACTTCTCTGTCTGCTATCTAGATCCCACTACTAACAACTCTGTGTGACCTTGGGTAAGTCATTTTACCTATGTGCCACAGTCCCCATCTGCATTTAGGTTTTCTGTATGTATTATTATTATGGTTATTGTTCAGTTGTTTCATTCATATCTGACTTTTTGTGACTCCAATTGTGGTTTTCTTGGCAAAGACACGAGTGATTTGCCATTTCCTTTTCCAGCTCATTTTACAGGTGAGGAACTGAGGCAAAAAGGGCTAAGTGACTTGCCCAGGGTCACACAGTTAGGAAGTAGCTGAGGTCAAATTTGAGCTCAGGTCCTCTTGACTCCAGGCCCCGTGCTCTATGCACTGTGTTACCTAGATACCCACATGTAAAATGGAAACAATACTCTTCCTGTTTCCCCATCTCACAAGAATGCTTGAAGAAGGCAGGATTAAGGAGAGCTGCTATTAAGAATTAAACAACAGGCATTTGATAGCAAAAGGAAATTCCATTCAATATTAAATTAATACTTAGTTATGAAGGCTTTAATTTTTTAAAAAAATTTTTAATTTATTTATTTATTTTCTTCTTTACATCACTCATTTCCATGAGATGTTATGAAGCCTTTTAAATGCATAAAGGCAACGTCATGGCCCAAAGAATAGGAAGCAGATTCTAGATGTTCACCATTTGAGGCTTTGCAATAGAAGTTAGGTGAAAGAAAACCATGCCAGGTTTTGGAGTAAAGTCCTTGCTTTTTCCCAGTTAGTGTCCAGATGATGTCTACTAGGGAACCAAGGGCCAGGGAAGATTGCATTTAATATTTTCTTGTCTGTCAAGGCCAAGTTCTGGACTTCCATATATTCAGTGCTAAAACAACCCTCTGGGGTCAAGCAGAACTAGTCACATGCCTCTTCAGACAAATGGTCCTGCAAACACTTAAAGACATTTACCGTATCTCTACCCTCATGTCCACTCTTCTCTTCTTCAGCTAAATGTTCCCAGTTTTTCTAATGGATCCTAAATGGCATAGTCTTGAGGCAATTCACAAAACACCCACAAAAGTAGATAAATGATTTTTTAAATAGCACCTCCTAAAATCACAAGCTATATGTGAAATCTCTCTCTCCATCCATCCATCCATCCATCATCTATCCATCTATCTATCTATCTATCTATCTATCTATCTATCTATCTATCTATCTATCTATTATTTTCTCATGGTCTATAAGCTCATAATATAGCATTCTACTGTGTCAGGACATCGTTATCTTGTTCTCTACTGATTTCATGGATGTAGTTCTTATCTTTCTAACTAGATGTTAAATCCTTATAATGATGGGACCATTTTGGCATTGGTTCTTTCCAGAACCTAGAACCCTGATATGCATGCAGTAGGTTCTCAATAAACATGTGGTGGTTGATTGATAAAGTGAGCAGGCCAATATTTTGCTAATATTTTGGTTGGTGATACCCTTCAGAGACTCCAGTTTGCATATCATTGTTTCTCTTTTGATTATTTCAGTTAAAGAAAGGGAAATAGACTTACTTTTCAATGAGTTTGACCTAAGGGTGATGGATAAGTTCTTTCCTTCTTTAGTTTATGTGAACAAACATTTTAAGAGTTTTTCTTTAATCTTTTAATTTATATTTTATTACCACCTGTATATCTCAATGTATAACTTCATCCCCCTTTCCCATTAATTATAATAAAGATGAAAAAAAAGAAGAACTAGTACAGTGAAACTTATGAACAAATATTTTAAAAGTCTGATATTGTATGCAATGTCTTACATACATACTTCTTTACCTATGAAAGATGTTGAGAGCAGGAAAAGGGGAAGTGCCTTCTTATATCTTTACTTTGGAATCAAGCAACATTGTCTCATTTGTTTTGCTGTGATTTCCATTTACCTTTTTGTAGTTATTGTATGTATTGCTTTCCTCATTTTGCTGAATTCACTTTGTATCAGTTTATATAGTCCTTCCTATGCTTCTCTGATTCATCATAGTCATCGTTTCTTATAACAGACTAATGTACCACGGCATTCTTGTAACACAACTTGTTTAGCCATTCTCCAGTTGATGGGTATCTATATTGTCCATAATTCTTTGCCACTGCAAAAAGTGTTTCTATAAGTACAAGTTGTCCCAAAAAGTCTTAGTGTAATTTTAAGCTTTAATAATTTCAGAAGTATAAATGCTACAAATACAAACAAGATTGAAAGATTAATTATTTATGTTTGCCAAATATTGATATGTTTCCTATAAAAATTTAGCATAATCATTGTCTTGTTCTATTCATTCCTCTAGCAAATTTTCAAACTTTTTTTTGGGGGTGTGTGGAGGGTAGTTAAGTGATTTACCCAGAATCACACAGCTATTAAGTATTTGAGGTCAGATTTGAACTTAGGTCCTCCTGACTCCACGTCTGGTATTCTATTCACTATGCTACCTAGGTGCCCTGGTTTTCAAATTAAAACAAAACAAAACACTTTTATCAGTTGCTGCTCTGTGAGTGAAAGAATTGTATTTGTAATCCTAGTCTTAAGAGAATCAAAATAATGACATTTTAATGCTTGTGTGGCAATTGTTTTTCTCTATAAATAAATTTTCAGATGATAGAGTTTTTTGTTTGTAGTTTATTTTTTTCATTTTTTCATTGTTTTGTTGTTTATTTGTCCTAACACTTTTGGGACAACCTATATTTTGGTGTATTGGAGACCCTTTGGGGTTGTAATGCCAATGCAATATTCACAATGCCAATGACAACTGAAAATATGCTGCATAAGTCTCAATCATAAAATATAACAGACTCTTCATATAGAATACAGAAGCAAAACATTTATTCAGACACCAGAAAACCAAATCCCCAAATCAGAAAGTCAAATCCATCATAGTAGCAAAGAATATACCATAGCACAGCATGAAGCCACACCACCCTTTAGCCTTCCCACAAACCAACACTCACAAGTCTAGCTGTCTCCTTGAGTATGTCCTCTCTCTCCCATTGTCTAGCTGCTCTGACTCCCAACTTTCTGTGGATTCTCCTCCACCCTCAGCAAACTCTTCCCACCACAGGCTCCTCGTGATTACATTCTATCGGGACTGGGAAGATCTTTAAAGCAGGAAAGATCTCCAAATTCCCTTAGGTCTCTTTAGGAGAAGGGAAGACCTTCAAATTACGATAACCATTACAGGGGTATATGCCTAGAAGTTTATCCTCTGAGTTTAAAAGTATAAATATTTTAATCACCTTTTTTCTCACATAATTCCAATTTGCTTTCCAGCTAATTCACAGTCCCTCCAATAGTACATTTTTATGCCTGTCTTTCCACAACTCCCCAAATTCCCTTCCCTTCTTTTATTGTTACTGACATGAAGTAACATTTTGTATGATCAGAATAGTTAAAAATTCTTTTGAGAACTGATTTTTCAAATCCTTTGACCATTTATCTGTTTAAGGAATGGCTTTTGTTTTAATTTATTTTTGTTAAATCTCTATATATTTTGGATATCAGAGCCTTATCAGAATTATCTGTAAAGATTTTACCCAGTCAACTGTTTTAGTAGCAATTTAAGGAGTTTTTTCATGAGATTTTCTTTTTTTTCCCCAAACTTATTTTTTTTTTTTTAGCATTCACAAAGAAAGATAAGGAAATAAAACAAGGCAGTGGGTGTTTGGACTGAAAAATTAGGAGAAGCCAACTAGGGATGCTTCTCTTTTTCCCTAAGGGCCTGGTTAAAGAATTAAGACTCTCTGGATAAGCATCAGTAGTTGGCTCATCTTGAAACTGTCTCCTGGGACTTAAGTGCACTATGATGCAAAAGGCACCTACAATATGCCCTACAGCAGTTGCTTAGGTGATGCTAGTACCCTTAAGTAAGTAGGGAGATTCTAGAAAGGAAATATGCAGAAACTTAGAATACTCCCTAGTCATAATTGCTCAATACATCATTTTTTTTACATGTTCTTATGTGCCAGGCTCAACACTAGGCACTGGGGATACAAATACAGAAAGTGAACCATTTCCAACTTTTCATGGAGTGTACATTGAGTTCAAGGAGACAAGCCCATATATAATTGTATAGAAATAGGTGATTTTATTGATACAAGAAAGGCACAGGTCAGGAAACTACTTTTACCAGTCTAGGTTGTCCCTTTTCTGTAACTCTTAGTCTTACAAAATTGCTTAGACCACTGATAGGTTAAGTGACTTGACCAGGGTCACATAGCCAGTTTGTGTCCAAGGCAAGGCATAAATCTTCATGGCTCCAAGACCAAATCCATCCATTATACAATCTCATCTCTATTTTATATAAATATCTACAGAATAAATAGGGCAGCTAGGTAGCACAGTGGATAGAGGGCTGGGCCTGGAGTCAGGAAAGATCTGAGTTTAAATCTGGCCTCACATACTTATTATCTGTGTAACCCTGGGCAAATCACTTAACCCTGTTTGCCTCAGTTTCTTCACCTTTAAAAAAGGAGCTGAAAAAGAAAACGTCAAGCCAATCCAGTATCTTTGCCAAGAAAACTCCAAATGGGATCGCAAAGAGTTGGACGTGACTGAACAAAAGCACAGAATAAATATCAAAAGAATAAGTTTTTACTTTCATATGCAAAAGTATGTAGATGATCACAGATGGCTGAATGTAAGCAAATAAAAGCTCTGTATATTTTTTATTTAAAACATCTGTTTATTGATGTCTCTTCAATCAACCAACAATCAATTTTACAATCAATTAATAATTTATTGTGTGTCAGACACTTGTGCTATGCTCTGGGGATACAAAAACTAAATGAATCAATCACTGCTCTAAGAGAGCTTACATTCTACTGAGGGAGACAGTATGTACATATAGAGGTGTATATAAGCACACATGTGCAAAATGTTCACATCTATAGTTATTTACATCACATTCGTTTATGAGCATGTCTTTCCTCCCCCTAGAAAGAGGGGGGGAAAACCAGTTCAGTAAAATTACCTAGCCTATCAACTGTTTCTAACAGCATATACAATATTCTATACCTATAGTCTACCAGGTGGTAATGGGAGAGAGGTTCATTTCCTTAATTCTTTCCCAAGGTCAAATTCCCCATGTCCTTATAATTACAATATTCAGTTTTGGTTTTGCTACTGCTTTTACTTTACAGATAATTTTAAGCATGACTTCACAGTACCTATCCAACTCTTTGAAGAGTTCCCTATTAACCAACGATACAGGTTATTTTGGTTTCACTATTGTTTTTTTTTAAATCAGGACATTAATGATGAACAGATCTAATCTTCTTATTTTAGAGATGAAGAATCAGAAGGGGCTCTTGAGGCCCAGAGAGGTTTTGACTTGTCCAAAGTCATGTACGCATGTGTGTGTATGAAGAACTGAGCTCTTCTGATTTCTGGTAAAGATACTGTAGGAAACATTAGACTGCTTCTTTCTCTTTGCCTATCTCCTGAAAGAGACAAAAATAATTAGTGAACTGGTCAGTTATCAAAGAAAATAAAAAGATGGGGTTAGAGCATCTTTTTAGATTATTTTTTAGATTTTTTAGATTATCCATATAATGGCTTGTCTTTCCCTGTACCAAGAATGTGAACATCACAAGAAAGTCCCTTGGGAGGAGTTTTCCTGCTGTGACACCCAAAGGAGCAAATTCATAATTACTCCAACTTATTACATATACTAGAGTTCTATTGAGAGCAGTCATAGATCGATTATTGATTAGAACACATTATAAAATCTATTCTCTTTTCCTGGGCACCAGGTCTCTGCTGAGTTCTGATGCTTAGCTATGTGACTTTGGAAAATTTATTTTGTGTCTTAGAGAGTGAGGCTTCACATCACTAAAAGAATGCAGTAACTGAATGGGGTGACCCATGAAGTCCTTCCTCTATTGCAAATACCATGATCCTTTGATACTGGGTAGGGACTTCATAGATTTCTTTGAACTGCCTTATTTCTTTTTGACATCCCCTGCAATTATCATTAGAAATGCCAATGTTAACTCTGGCCTTAAATGTTTAACTTCCATGATCTCCACCTTTACTTCAGTCACCCACTTGCATCATCACACTTTAGATCTCATCATTCCTTGAAAGAACTCAGTGTAAGAACTTGATCTCAGAAATTTCTGCTTTCTGATCACAGTCAATTGAACTTTGATCTCTCCCACACTTTCACTCCTTCTAAACCTTTTCTTTGACCCTATTGTGAACTTTAGACCCTAGATCCTTACCTAATCTCCTTTTACCTCTGTTTTAGTTTTATTTCCATCCCCCTTCCTTCATGGGGAAGGATAATCATATATTTCAATCAAATATTTCAACAATGCACTCTCTTCTACTTTGAATTTCTCCCTTAGAATGCCTGTGTCTTTCTGGTCCTGCTCATCTCCAACCTTGAATAATCCCAGCTACTCACCTTTGCTCCAGGTGAAATAGAAGCTGCAGGAGAAGTCATGGAACCATGTTTCATAGGTCCACTAGAAGTGTTTGCTAGCTAAGTGCAGCTGTGCCTTTGTTGATGCTTGGCAGACCTTTTATTCATCTCTTACTGATTCCCTAAAGTGGCTGTTATACACCTTTTCCTCTTTCTTTAAGCCTTGAACATCATCCCCTTCCCCATCTCTCTCAGTCAGTGGCACCCATCTTACATTACTGGAAAGATAGAAGTGGTTGAATTTCAGCTCCCTTATCTTTTCTATACACTTCAACATTTCTTTGAAATCTTCATTTCTTTCTTCCCTAGTCTTTGACAGATGGTGGTCAACCATCTTGCCAATTCTAACTCTTTTGCCAGTGCTGTTGTCCCCATAGCTTCCCATCTTGTCTAGGAACTCCCCTACCAATAAGCCCTGCATTTTCATGTTTAACCTTTTCCTTTATATGGACATATATAAATACATTTATATGAATTTGTCTAGCAACAAATTTAGATTTCCTTGATCATTTAAAAAAAACCCCAAAAACCCAACCACTAAATTTCCCTCCCCCATCATCCTCTTTCCTTTCTTTTATTGCCACATTTCTAGAAAGATTCATATATGGTATTCCATACCACTAATTCTTTCTTCAGCTCCTTATAATTTGACTTCTATACTCATTACATTATTTTTTCTTTTTTAAAAAAAATTCCTTTTATTTTTAAGAAGGAATACTACCAAACTTCTTTTATGAAACAAATATGGTACTGATACCTAAACCAGGAAGAGTGAAAATAGTGAAAGAATATTATAGATCAATTGTACTGTTGAATATGGATGCAAAAATCCTAAATAAAATACTAGCTAAAATTTTACAATAATATATTACAAAGATTATACATTATGACCAAGGAGGATTTAAACCAAGAATGCAGGAATGGTTTAACATAAGGAAGAGTATTAACATGATTGATTATATCAATAATAAAAGTTTTTAAAATAATATGGTTATATCATTAGATGCAGAAAAAGCTTTTGAAAAAGTATAACATTCATTTCTATTAAAAACACTTGAAAGTATTGATATTAGTGAATTTATCCTTAAATTGATTTTTTAAAGCATTTATCTAAAACCATCAATAAATATTATTTGTAATGGGGCTAAGCTAGAAGCCTTCCCACTACATTACTGAAACGTCACCTGTGACTTGTTAATTGTCAAATGCCTAATTTCAGTTCTCATATTTCTTCACCAGTATTTGACAGTATTTACCACCTCCTTCTTGATTTTATATTGAGAAGCAGCCTGGAATAAGTGGTAATAGTAATAAACCTTTCAGTTGGAAAGACCTTGGTCCAAGTTCAAGTTCTGGCTCTAACATTTGCTAATTGTGTGACTTTGGGTAAGTCAATTATGGTTTCTGGGCTTAGGTTTCCTCATTTGTAAAGCAATTATAATGACCCTTGTAACCCCTCTCCCCACCAGAATCCCATAGAAACATGAATTAATATTCTTTCCTCTTGGCTTCTGCAACATTGGGCTCTGCTGATTCTCCTCTCCCTATCTGACCACTCCTTCCTTCACTTCACTTCCCCTCATTAAGTATAGGAATCCCTAAGAACTCTGAATTCAATTATTACTTCTATTCAGATGACATTTAATTGCATACCTATAACCTAGACCTTCCTCTCACCTGAGCTCTGTCTTTGCATTTACAATGACCTCGAAGATATCTTCCTAACTGTGAGATCTCAGGCAAGTCAGAGTCTTTTCAGACCTTAGTTATCTCATCTGGAAAATGAGGAAGTTGGACTGGGAACCCTCTAAGGTCTCTTATACCTCTAGGCCTATGATCCTATAATCTCTATTTTGATTTCCTTCTATCACCTCAAATTCTCTCTTTATACATATATACATGCATACAAACACACACACACACACACACACATATATATAATTGAACTCATCATCTTCAGTACCATTGAACAAATGATCATCAATTAACCTTAGAAAAAGGATATTTGCTGAGAAGATATATCAAGAAGAAAAGCGAAAAACATTTCTGCCCAAATATCCAAGGGCCATATTCTGTCTATACATCTTTGGTCCCTGGAGAAAACTCCATATGGTCTAGAAAACTCCAAGAATCAGTTTTTTTTTAATATGATAAGAAGCTAGATTTCCTTTGTCTTTTCTTTTCTTCACGTCCTTTGGATTTGGAAAGGCATTTCAGTACCAAGGCAGTCTTCGTTAAGTGCTAAGTAAGCAGTAATCTAAAAAAAAGAGTAAAATGTTCTTTGTGTGTTGAATCTACATTATTCTGAATTTGAAGGCAATTGTGATCTTTGAACCTCCTTGTAGGGGCACAGATGCTATGTATGAGACTTTCTTGTATGGTACTGGAAAAGCATTCCACAATGAAAATGCTTCTCTCTCCCTGATTCATCAGAGAACTGCTTCAGATTGGTGATGTGGACAATGTGTTGAAAACCTATCTTGACTGATGTTTTTAAAGGAGAGGTAGGGGAAGGAAGGATAATAGAGGACTGGCTAATAGGAACCCTATTCTCAGAGAATATACATGTGTTGTGCCTATGAGAGAGAGATTTGTTCAGGGACCCAACTCATCAATAAAAGTGGAGGCTGAGATAAGGACCACAGAGTTTATAAGGGTTAAATTACACTTAGTCTATAATTTAGTTTGTCCTCTCCATCCTAACTTTATCCCTTCCCCCAACCTCAATTAATTTGAATTAGTCATTGAAAATCAATTGGTTAGAATATATAAAGAGAAAGCATGGTATCCCAGCTCTACCATTTGCTAGCTAAATGACCATCACAAGAAATATAACCATTTTGAAACTTAGGTTCTTTGAAGTCTAAGATCATAGATTTAGGGTGGAAAAGATCTTAAATGTCATCTAGCCCAGTCCCCCTTTTTCCAGAGTAAATAAACTGAGCCCAGAGAATTTAAATGATGTGGCCAAGGTCATGGCAGAGCTGGGATACGAACTTAGGTCTTTTAACTCCACATCCCACATTCATCTCATTGCACCATACTGCATCTAAATGTTTTGTATTATTCTAAAATGCTTTACCCATTAGAGTATCACAGAGAACAATTTGTCTCTTTTCATTGCTTGGCTGAAGAGAGAAGGTTAATTCTGTAAGGTGGAATTTGGAGTCATTTGATCTTTAAGATGACAAGAGGAAGAACTAAGCTAAAAGGAAAAAAATAGAGTGTGTGGTTTAAAGAAAGCATTTGGTACTGATGTAATCTGATGAAATGATATCCAGAGGCCTCATGTACCCAGCACAGCGCTGATAAGCATCGTCTGTTGTTGTAACTGATTCCACCAGCATTTCTTAGACACACCTCCATCCCAGGTATGCTGTGCACATGCATTTTGGTGGCCTTTCCATTACAGAATGGAAAATTACCTGTATTTTCTGAAAGTGATGGTGTGATGCCACTCCCTTTGCCCTGAGAGCTTCCTGGTAGGGCATTCCCCTGAGCTGTCTAGATTTCTGGGTTCAGATTAGAGTCATCAAAGCAGAGGAAATACATACAAGAAGCATATTTAGGTTCCATGCTCCCATTCTCTGGGTTGCTCCATTAGCTTTAGCTGCTCTTCCATGAGGTCATAAGATTTTGAGTTGAAGGAAAAATTAAAGATTTTCTTATCTTCACTTTATGGGGGTGGAAGCAGGGAGAGACTGACATCCAGGAAGGGACAATGACTTGCCTAAATTATAAATTGCAGTTGTGAGATTTGAATCCAGATCTTCTAACTATCAATGTAAGGCTCTTTCCACTATGTGCAGAAAATTAATCTTTAACACTATTTACTTCATATGTCCTGGAGCATCTGGTCTTGCTAAGGCTTGTTATTACAGCTTTCTCACAGCTGTACTTCTACCTGAAAGTGAATGCCTGTCAATTTGCATGGGTTTTCAGCCAATGCAAGACTAATCAATCTGATCTCTCATGTCCCAGCCAACTCTATCCTTTGCCCAATTTCATTTGCCATACTATATAAAACAGAGTTCCGAAAGGAGATTCTCTGCCTGTCTTCTCTCATTAGAGCAGCTAGGTGGTGCAGTAGATAAGAGTTCATCTTCCTGAGTTCAAAACTGGCCTCAGACACTTACTGGCTGTGTGACCCTAGGCAAATCACTTAACCCTGTACCTCGTTACCTTATCTGTAAAATGAACTAGAGAAGGAAATTGCAAATCACTATAGCATCTTTACCAAGAAAGCCCCAAATGGGGTCATGACTGAACAGCAACAACATCTTCTCTCATATTTGACAGAGAAAATGCTTTGGGTTTTTTCAGTTTTTTTAGTTTTGCAATTTTCCAGTTTCCATTAATAGTAAATGGATGAGTGAGAAAAAGGAAAAAAGAAGAGGAATATATCCCTGCTTTGAGCATCTAATCTGGCACCTTGTGTGTTGCAGAAAGACAAGGAAGCTACTGAATTTTTTCTTTGTACCTATCCCATCACCTGGCACATAGCAGACACAATAAGTGTGCGACAAATTAAATCATCCATGTGCTTTGGAAGTTCCAAAGTGCTCTACAAATGTGGGGATCCATCATCTTTATTCTGGCAAACCATAGAAAAGTTTCCCTAGAATGATGATAATCATAAAAAAATTATTGGTGTCATGGTTGCTTATATTTGGCTATATTTACTATGCTGGAATTTGTAGTGTGATTAGTTATATTTTGCTGCAATTTTAATACTTTGAGGATCAGTGTCTTCCTGTGGATGGTTTCTTCCTCTGCTGACTCAGATCACAGCCTCTTTCCACCTTGGCACATAATGTTCAAGAGTGGTTGCTGTGTCCAAATATTTAAATATAAAATAAACAAGCACAAAATTGAATATATGTATGTGCATGTGTATGTATAGGGGTGTGTGTGTGTGTGTCTGTGTGTGTGTGTGTATGTCTGTGTGTGTCTGTGTAATTAGGGGAGCTAGGTGGTGCAGTGGTCAAATCTCTTCTTAGGGACATAATAGCTATTTGACTCTGAACAAGTCACCTACTCTCTTTGCCTCAGTTTCCTCACCTATAAAATGAGTGGAGAAGGAAATGGAGTACCACTTCAGTATCTTTGCCAAGAGAATCTCAAATGGGGTCATGAAGAGTGAAAAACAACACATACCAATTCCTAGCACCCAGCCTTTTGGTGTGGAAAGTTATATAATGTATTTAAATGAAATGAAGACTAGATAGCTTGGATATTGACTCTATGGGGTGAGTTTGTAAGGTGATCAATTAATCAATCAGCATTTAGTTAACAAGGACTATGTACTAGGTATCATACTGGACATTGAAGGTACAAGAAAACCAAACCTCTCCTTGCCCTCAAGGAGTTTCTGTTCCATCAGATGTCCATGATCTAGGTTTTTGTGGCTTGGCCATGAACATTGACAGGATTTCTACAATCTCAGTTTTTATGCTTCTGTTTTCCTACTTTTATCAAAAGGCCCTGCCTTGTTGAAGGGGCAAACAAGTGATTTTTCTTTTCTTATCATTACTAGTAATCCTAACTCAGAGTTGCATTGTTTTTCTTTTATACGTATTATCAACCTCTGGAATGATTTCAGCTCAGAGTTACCATTTCTTTCCCCTGGCATGTAAGTCACTTTGCCAAATTAGTGCCTTACTCTTACTTTCAAACATAAACATTGGAACCAGCACCTTGTGAAAGATTTTCAGGGCAGTTGTGAAATCTAATCTGAATGGAAAGGCAGGAACAGTTGTATAGATGTGAACATAATAGATAACATTCTTTGGTATGGACTATACTACATATGCAGTTATCTTAATGATAAAGTTGTCTCATTCTCCACCCTCCATTCCCACCCAAATTAGACCCAATTGGATCTGTTTGTTTTGAGCATATTTGGAAATGAATTGAAATATCTGAATTCTTCCTAGATAATATATGGGTAGGCACAGTAGAATTAGGGTCTTTGTTCCACTACATCTCTGTTGATGCATATATCTTCTCATCCTTCCCTTTAGTCTTGCAAGAAAAGGTACACGTTTAGATCTCTAAGACCAAGTCCTCTTATATCCTAGATCTCATTTTCTCATAGCCATACCTCCCTCAAGCTTTTTTGTATCTTCATTGATGCCCTTTCTATTCACTCCTTTCTCTCTGCCTTCAACAGATATGTCATCCTTCTGTTAGAAAAAATACATACCAAAACCTTCCATCGACCCTCTTGGTAGTTATTCTAATTTTTTTCACTTGAAAAATAAGTGATCTACACTGGAGTCCTCTATTCTTTTATCACCCATTTTCTCCTTAATCCTTTTCAGTCTGATTCCTCCCACCGATGTTGTACTGAATCATTGCTTTCTTAAAGGCCACCAATGATCCCCTTGCCAAATCCAAAGAAGATTTTTCTTGTCCTATTTGAAGCATTAAACTCTATTGACTACACCTCCCATTAAACTTTCCCCTCTTCTGGTTTCACGACTTTTATTTTCTTAGATTTCCTATATCTCTGACTGTTTCTCTGCCTCTTTTGCTGGTGCCTCACCTTCTCTGATCCCAATAGTACGACAGCTCCCCAGACTTTCTGTCTTGGTGTCCTATAATTCTCTTCATACCCCTGCCCTGCAAATGAAATTTATCCTATAGCTTCAATGATCTCATTTAATAATAGCAAGACTATGAATATAGTGGCTACAGAATATAGGAATATGAATGCAGGGTGTTCCAAAACCTTGGAGGCCTTCATAGAGCAAAACTGACTGCTTTTCAAGATAGCTCATTTCCTTTTTGAGCAGCTTTAGTTGTTAAAAATTTTTCATGACATTAAGCCTAGTATTTGTTTTTTGTTTTTTGAGGTTTCTTATACTCATCGGACAGTGACCCAGACACCAACAAACTGGTGTCCTCAAAATAATTGGGCCTTTAGATCCAATGTTTTAAACTTGAAACGTTAGTCTTCTTGCCTAAAATTTGAACAGTTTTCACAGGTTACAACTGCTCCAGTTCTCTCCTATCGTTCTACCTCATGCTGCATAATTGTCAAGGCTGCAAATGAAAATATAGACTACTTTAATGCAGTGGTGTCAAATTCAAATAGAAATGGATCCCTGAGACTGCTCATTGGCCTAGAAAACCATAAGTTAACATTTTCTCTAATATATTTTATTTTTGTTAATTAAAAAAAAACATTTCCCAATCACTTTTTAATTGAGAACAATTCAATGCAGGCTGTATAGGGCCAGTGGGTTATGAGTTTGACACATCAGCTCTGTGCTCAACAAGGGAGCCAAGATGATGGATTAGAGGCAGGAATTCAGATAAGCTCTCCCAACATTCCCCTTCAGACAACTTTAAAAGAATGCATCAAATTGAATTTTGGAGTGGCACAGCCAAGAAAAGGTCAGGGTGACACATTTTTCCAAACTAAGACAACTTAGGAGGTTGGTAGAAGTAACACCAGTGTAGGAACCTGCTTTTTAGTGAATATGTTTAAGTAATCAAGGGAAAATACACTTTTGAACTCTTGCCTAATGAATATATTGTTGAAGAACATGAATAGTTGTCAGCAACCACATGAAAACAATGCTCCAAATCACTAATAATAAGAGAAAGACAAAACAATTCTGAGGTCTCTTGTTATAACTAGCAAATTGACCAAAAAATTATAAAAATGAATCAGTTGATAGGGGCAGCTAGGTGGCATAGTGGATAGAACACCAGCCCTGGAATTGGGACAACCTGAGTTCAAATCTGGCCTCAGACACTTGACACTTTTGCTATGTGACCCTGGGCAAGTCACTTAACCCCAATTGCCTTGCCTGCCCCCCCCAAATGGATTGGTTCATGTAGGGGAGCAACTATAGAAAGTCAAGAACTCTTTATTGAGAGGGGATAGTAAATAGTTTCAAAAACTGCAGTTACAGAGGAGAAAGACTACATTAAGGTCATTGGTCTTACTAATTAGGAATAGAATGATGGGGTTGGGAGTCCAGCCATAAAAGGCAGAGGAGAGAGTGGGAAGTGATGAAGTGGAGCCATTGGCTATAGACAACTTGTTCATGAAGTTTATCAATGAAGAAGAGGATGCAGATGAGATTATGGATGAATGGAATAGTTTAAATTTTTTAAAAATTCTTTTAATTTCAGATAAGTACTAAAACAAATACATAATAAGAAAAGAAAAAGAAACATTACAAACTTAAATATTAAGCTTAAATATAAAATAAGAAAAGAAAAACATCACGTGTACAGCAGAACATTGGAGAGGACTCAGAATACATAGCAATAATTTATCACTTCAAGAAAGCTTATATAGTAAATATTGTGCATTATGTTGAAAGATGTCCATCTTTTCTTTGCTTCCTTGTAGGTTTTCTTTTGTTCTCTGTTGTACACATTTTCCCCCTTCTTTCCCCCTACCCACCACCCCAAGGCTATAATTGAACATGCATATATTTATATATAGATTTTGATGTGTATATACACATATACATACATACACATGCATATAAACACAATTTCCCTAAGAAAATCTACTCCTAATCTTGTTTTTATATTTGTTTATATCTCTTTATTTCTCTCTCTAACTCTTCTATTTTAAATTTTTTTGATTGAAGAAAACAGTATATTTGTAGGCAGAAGGAAAAGAATTAGTAATAAGGAATATATTTGTAATTCATGAGGAAGGGGAGTAACATCTAGAATAAAATCTGTTTGAAATAAGAAAATAGAATCAAGGGACAAGTTAACATTATTAGCCTTACATAGTGGTAGGAATATTTTTTCTTCTGTAATAAGTATTTATTTTGCACATACCTATACATACATGTATGTCCCTCGAGGGTAAGGGCTGCTTCACTATTGTAGGTTGGTCCCATTGGAGGGGAGCCCACCCAGAGATGCCAAAAACTGTTGTGGTTTCATAGTGTGTTGTGGCATTGCCATCTCAAAGAATTCAAAGTCAGTCCACCTCTAATCCAAGTACAGGCATTCATTGAGGACTGATGTCATTCAGAAATGGACAACACAGGCAAATTTTGTAACTGTAACTCTAGTACCTAGCACATTGCTCGACACATAATAGGTGCTTAATAAATGTTTATTGGTTGCTTGATGACTAAAGGAAGGGGAAATAAAATAGGTTAAGGCTACTGAAAAATGAAGCAAAACAATGACAACAACAACGACAAAAAACTCTAGAGAAATGAAGAAGAGTACATCATACTTCTCATTGAAAGAGGAGGCCAGGCTCATTTCTAAAATATACAAGGAATTAAGTAAAATTTATTAGAATACAAGTCATTCCCCAATTGATAAATGGTCAAAGGATATGAACAGGCAATTTTCAGAGGTAGAAATTAAAGATATCTTTAAGCACATGGAAAAATGCTCTAAATGACTATTAATTCGAGAAATGCAAATCAAAACAACTTTGAGGGACCACATCTCACCAGTCAGATAGGTTAAGATGACAAAACAGGAAAAAGACAAATGCTGGAGAAGATGTGGAAAAATTGGAACTCTAATGCATTGTTGGTGGAGCTGTGAACTGATACAACCATTCTGGAGGGCAATCTGGAACTATGCCCAAAGGGCTATGAATAATTGTATACCCTTTGACCCAGTAATACCACTTTTGGAGTTGTATCCAAAAGAGATCATAGAAGTGGGAAAAGGACCCATATGTTCAAAAATATTTATTACAGCTCTCTTTGTGGTGGCAAAGAACTGGAAATTTAGGGGATGCCCATCAATTGGGGAATGGCTGAACAAGTTATGGTATATGAATGTAATGGAATACTATTGTGCTATAAGAAATAGGAAGGAGATGGACTTCATAATTACCTGGAGAGGCTTATACAAATTGATGC
>CM053594.1:128458251-128507792 GCA_028646575.1 Pseudocheirus occidentalis | reverse complement strand
GAAAGACCAGAGTTTAAATGGAGACTGAAGCAATGCATGCTATCGTTCTTTTCTATGTTTGGTTTGGTTTCTTTTTTTCCCATTGTTCACTCCATTGGTTATAATGCTTCTATACAACCAAACTATTGTGCAATGTGAAAAAGTCTCCAGATCCTATACTTGCCACCATGGTGGGGGGGTCGGGGGTGGGGGAGAAAGGAAGAGGAGAAAATCTGAAACTCAAGTGATTCTGGAATTGAATCTTGTAAACTAAAAGTAAACAAACAAGTCAATAAAAAATAATTAATTAATTTTTTAAAAAAAGAAAGAAAAAGGAGGCCAGGACATTTATAAGTATGAGAGGCAGAACACGGTTGAAGATTTAGAATCAAGAAAAGGTTTAGAAAAGGAGTTTCCTTTGAGGAATAAGTTAGGGAATAGAAGTAGCAAGGTTCCAGCTATGGTTTATGTACTGTACATTTGCAGTGAGTGAAATCAGTACAATTTTGTGATTTTTCCTTCAATGTTTTTCAGCAACCTCACATAGAGAGGAAACCTCAACGTGCGGGTACCGACTGATGGAGATTCACAGGTCTGCAAGAGTCAAAAATTGAAGGACCAGAAATATTGGGAAAGCAGGTAGTTAAAACTTTTAAGTGCCTAGGGGGCTCGCTTCTCCCATGGTGGGGAAGCCATCTTTAGGGAGATGGCCTGAGAGAACAAGAATGGGTGAAGGGACCTGAGGTGATGATAAGGGTATTGAATAGCTTTGGTGTGAAAGAGTAGAAGAAAGAGAAAAGGAAAAGAAGGACAGGAGCTGATGACTGGAGAATGGAACTTTAAAGTTTGGCTTCTTGGACCTGACAGCAATTCTGAATCATTAAGAGGACTCAGGTGTAACCCTGCTTGTATATGACTGAAGCAGAGAAGAATAGGTGGCTATCTACTAGAAAGGTTGAGGAATTATATGGTTAGGGTATTAGAAACTGAGGTCCTTGTGGATGAAGTGGGAGTGACTAGGTAGAAAGGAGGATTGTGACCTGGATTACCCAGGCAAATCTGGTAGAACACAAAGTGTTTCCCCTAAAAAAAAAGGGGGGTGAGGCAGATAGCATAAGGGCAGGCTTTGTAAATGAGCATGAGAAAAGCTAGCACATTAATATGTGTTTTATTTTGATAAATATGGGATGTGATAAAAAGATAAATGATGAGATAAAACAAAGAACAGAGTAGGGAAGAAAGGAAAAACTGCTGCTATGTCAAACAGTTTTTTGGGTCAGACTTGTAATTTGTATTCAATGTGGGTACTTCTCACTGAAAAAACTTCCTACTAGGACAAATTGGCAGCTGTTCCTCACCTTAAAATGTTAGAGAGTTGCATGAGCTAAAGCTCTTTGAGGTGAGGTAACTTATCTAGGGTCACACAGCCAGTATGTATCAGAACTCAGGTCTTCAGGACTTGAAGGCATGGATTTCTATCTAGAGGCCAAATCATTTAAAAAATGATAATGAAGTATAGTTAGTTGGTTGCAGTTTAAGATCCAGTCACAAGTGAATGTATCCTGTAGTTTGGAAATAACTCTGGGCTTAGATTTAGAAGATCTGGTTTCAAGTCTCCGCTGTCACTTATTATGTGACCTTGGAAAATCCCTTAACTTCTCTAGACCCCACTCCTCCCCCACCCCAGGTTACTTATATGCAAAATCAGTCACTGACTTAGAAGATGTCTAATGTTCTTCCCTGCCCTCATATGTTGTGATTACCCCATTCTAAACATTTGAAATTTGCTCTGTTTTGAATTTATTCTCTTTGGTTGTAATGCAATTCCTTGCTTTGAATTTATTCTCTTTGGTTGTAATGTTCTATTTTGTGGTGGGGTCCTTTAAGACACTCATGGGAGTCCTAACACCCTGGGGCTGAGCCCCAACTCTGACACTATGTCAGCAGTGAGAACTTGGACCTTTTTCTTCACTTCCTTAAGCCTCAATGTCCTCAACTGAAAAATGAACTTGGTTAGTTGATGTCTTAGGGTACTTTGAGTTCTGACAGTCTCTGAGTTTAAAATGATGTCATAGGCATCTAGGTGGCTCACCTCCCTTGCTGCATTTCAGGAAGGACTCTGGAATCTTGTTTATACAAATCTCCAGTCCTGACTTGGGTGAGTGGACATTGTTGTAAATGGGCGTGTAAACAACATCCCCTTGGCATTCTCAGAATGCTTGTGGTTCACTAGTGTATTTAGCAATTTAGTCAAAACACGGCCTCTAATTACAGGCTTTTAATAAACAATGAGGTCTTGATGCAGTTAAGTGTGTATTCTGGTCTAGTACCACAACTGGATGAGAAGTTAGCTCATCTTTCACGTAAGGTGATCAAAAAGCCAGAGAATCTGAAACCAAGTCTGATCCATAATAACATGCTGAGACTGTTTACACGGGACATCGCAGAGGATAATTTAGACAACTGTTTTGAAAAAGAGAAACCACTTGAATTTATATTTTGGGCAGTGTTGACTCTTTTTCATCAAATCAAGTATTTGGTAACATTTATTCATTGAATATTTGCTTAGTTCCTACTATGTACAAAGCACAAAATCATATATATGTGCAGAGCACCTCTAGGATACAAAGATAAAGAAGACAGCTTTCTTGTCAAAGACCTTACAAAGTGCTTTTATGTACATGATCTCATTAGATTCTCACAATAATCTTGTAAGGCAGGTATGATTATTCTTATTCCTATTTTATAGATGAAGAAACTAAGATAGACTAACTCGCTTGCTTAGGGTCACATCACTAGTGTCTAAAATGTCTAAAACTCAAGTTTTCCTGACTTTATGTTTACAAATTAACTATAAAGGACATATGAAGAAAGACCCTATCTGCATCCAGAGAAAGAAATGATAAACAGAAGTATGCGTATAATCGTTTTACACACACACACAGACACACATCTATTTCTGTCTAATTGTAGTCATCTCTAGGGAAGGGGGAGGAGGGCAGGGGCAGTGGGGAACTAAGAAAAAGAAAAAAAATAATTCACATGAAAATTTTTTTGTAGATTTGAAAGAAATAGCAAGATGTGCATCATAGATGTGCAATTTCATGTGTAATCATCTTTTTTATTGTATGTTATAAAAATGCTTGTTTTATTCCATAAAGTAAAAATAAAATAAATTTAAAATTTTTTAGCATACTATACAGTCGACCTTAACTGATTGTTATAGATGACATAAGATTAGATATAAAAAAAAATATAAGAGATATGTGAGCAAAGTACTTTGAGACTTCAGAGAAGGAAATGGTCACTTTCAGCAAGGAGCTCAGGGTGGGCTTGGGAAGAGGGCACTGGGCACTTGAGCT
The DNA here is from genome assembly GCA_028646575.1 of Pseudocheirus occidentalis. Classification (NCBI taxonomy): domain Eukaryota; kingdom Metazoa; phylum Chordata; class Mammalia; order Diprotodontia; family Pseudocheiridae; genus Pseudocheirus; species Pseudocheirus occidentalis. The sequence continues at coordinate 128,504,451 of CM053594.1, read as the reverse complement.
GGGCTCTGGAAGGGAAATACGATTTCATGAGGAAGTGTTGTGAGGGTCGTAGATGTTTCAGGCAGAGAAGACAGAATGAAGAAAGACAGGGAAGATGGGCGCAGAGCCACGTTCAGTGAATGGAGACCATTCAGGATTGGCTTACATAAGTATACTTGGGGAGAAATCGTGTGAGATGAGGATGGAAAGATAACAATGCTTGCGTGAGTATTTAATTTAATCAGAAGACTGTGGCTTTATCATAACACTTGTTTGGAGGCAGGGGACAGTCTGGATGCCTGATTCACTGAAGATTAAAACTTGCCCAATAACTCACATTCTTAGAGAATTTCCCGAGGCACTGAAAGGTTAATTAGTTTATCTAGGGTTTTTTGTTGTTCAGGCATTTTGCAGTCATGTCTGATTCTTTGTGACCCCATTTGGGGTTTTCTTGGTAGAGGTACTAGAGTGATTTGCCATTGCCTTTTCCAGCTCATTTAACATATGAGGAAACTGAGGCAAACGGTTAAGTAACTTGTCCAAGGTTACACAGCTAGCAAATATTTGAGGCCAAATTGAACTCAGGTTCTCCTGACTCCAGGCCCGGTGCTTTATTCACTGCCAGTGTAGAACTAGAACCCAGCTTTTCCTATCCCCTCATCTGTTTGCAACAGGGGCCACACTGGCCATAGGACCATAGAATATAGAACTGCAATGTTCTTTAGAGTTCAAAAACCTCTCATTTTACAGCTGGGGTGACTGAGGCCCAGAGCATTGGAATGACTTGCCTGGGGTTATAGAGCTTTATGGTGTCCATAGAGCCAACCAGAACCTTATGCTCCTGACTCCTATCACCATGTACTTTCCATTAGGTTACACTCTGATAGGGTTTCGTCTGGCATAAAATTATCTACTCATACAGTTTTGGGTCTGACTAAGTTTAGAAGCAAGGTGAAGGGTGTGAAGGACCAGTAAGGTTGTGTATGTCAGAACTTTCATACACATGAAAGAAGTCAACACAGAAAAATGTCAAAATGGATGTTGGTTCCCTTTGCTGCTTAATACTTACAAGTGAACAAAAAGAGACTTAGGTGAATTTTAGAGATGTGACATCCTATGGAAAACATTCAGTAAACTTCAATGTAAATTTTATTACTGGAAATTACTGCCCCAATAATAGTACCTGGGGACCAAAACATAAAATGATGGAGAATTTAGGGAGAAAGATAATGTGCTCTGGAAGTAAGAACCATTCAATTAGAACCTAGGGGAGGCAGCCATTACGAATAGAGTCAGTACTGATTCACTGAATGGTATCAGGTGAGTTTCGTAATGTCCCTAAGACTGAAGCCCTTTATAAAATAGAATCTGGCACATACAACCTCTGTGACTTTGGGCAAATCACTGAAAATCTTTGGACCTCAGCTTCCTCATCTGCAAAGTAACAGGATTGGATTATGTGCCTTCTAAGGTCCCTTTTGGCTTCTGATCTTAGGACTCCATGGTATTACACATAACTATTGAGATATGCTAGGCATATAGAGTTTCCTCTCTTGTGCTCTTCCTCCACCCCCAATATGGGCAACTATATTCTCTTACTACTTTCATAAAGACATCAATTTAAGGCTTTGCCTTTGTAGCAACTTTATGAAAAAGAATTATAATCCTGATCCCCACTTAAATTTTTTTTTCAATGATACATAACAAGGAGAGGGAGTGTTCTGTGTAAACAAAAAATCGAATGCTTCTTTTCATCTGAACAGTATAGCAGTGAAGTCTAGGTATTGGGTTCATCCTTCACGGGCCAGATTGCTTAGTTCTATTGGACTGAATCCCAATTAGTTTTCTTGCATATTCATACCACTAGTCACAAGGCGGGTAGAGGATTAAAGTATGAATGGTTCAGAACAGTATATCTCCACTATTGTACAAAACAGACCAAGTTTTGTGACATTGGTCTTGTTCTTTAGCCTTATCTATTTATACAAAGAACACAGCTAGGCAGTGCAATGAACTCAGGAAGACTCATCCTTGTGAGTTCAAATCTGGTCTCATACTATGTGATCCTGGGCAAGTCACTCAACCCTGTTTGCCTCAGTTTACTCATTTGTGTAATGAACTGGAGAAGGAAAGGCAAACTACTCCAGTATTTTTGCCAACAAAAGGGGTCACAAAGAGTCAGACATGATTGAAACAACCAAATAATTTATAAAGAGAAGAGTCTGTAATTATATTGCTATTTGCTCTCATGATAGTTCGTGTAACAAGCTAGGTGCCCCATTGTGGAAAGAGTACTGGATTTGGAGTCAGAGGACTTGGGTTTGAATCCCAGCTCCATGAGAGTAACCTTGAGCAAGCTGTTAACATCTCTGAGCCTAAGTTTCATCATTTGTAAAATAAAAGGGTTTGTTGAGACCCTCAACATTCCCAATTGTGCCCTGACCAAGATTAAAGTGTAATTGGGAAATATTTAACAAAATAAGTAAGAAGTACAATGTCTGGCTTTCTAATTCAATATGCTGCCCACAGTAATCCTCACGTGTGATTTAGTAACCTCTGTTTCTATTTGAATTTGACACCATTGGTCTGGATGACCTCTAATGTCCCTTCCAAGTTTTAAATCCTTTGAACCTTTCTCTACTTCCTATAGGCATGATTAAGCATGTGCTGCAAAGATTCTCAGTTATTATGACAATGAGGAAACTCTTCCTTCATCATTAGGAAAGGAAGACCCTACTTTTATGCCTGACCTATGGACTTGTTCAAGGAGTGCAATGTTATGAGGTATTAATCATCTCCTTGTGGGAGATACCAACCATGTTCTCAGTTGGTGATTGACCATGAGTTTAAGCTCCGGCCATTGAGTTTATGAACCTTTAAAACATGGGCTCTTCTTTTGTGTGGAATCTGACTGCTTCTTAGTAGGAGGGATCTTTTGATGAGAAAGAAATAAGGTTCTGAAAGGCCTGAAGGGGAAAAACAAACATATACAGGCTCTGTTTGGTCAAGCAAATAAATACAAGGAAACTACATTCTCAGCCCTATATACCTTTCTATTTCACATAGCTGTGATATCTGAAAGAATAGTGAGAAAGGAGTGCAAAGGAGATCTGGGGGGACTGAAATGAGACACAAGGGTACAAATTTGTTCAAACTTGCATTTCCATGGCAGCTTCAGTCACTAGTGGTCATTAAATTGGTGGTTTTACCCAAAACTTCCACTGGCACATTTCCCTGTCTCTAATCACCTAATTGCAGGGAATCCCCCTCCACCAGTTCCCCACCATTTACATAAGGGCCTGTTACATTTTTTCTGCCATTTATACATTTCCCTTGGCCCTATTAGATTCCTGAGTTCCCACAGTCTGTCATCCCTTTTCAGATATACGTGGAAAGAAGTCCCGCCATTTGCTGTGAAATGAACCTTGAAAAACAGATAAAACTTTTATACAAGTTGTTGAGTTCTTCATACCTCCTCTAGGTACACATAGGGGACTCTACATAAAGTGTGAATAAGTACCTGGTACATTTAAAGCCGATTTCTTGTCCATAATTATATTGAAGAAAGAGTTATAATACCGTACCCTCCGGGGAGACTCTGTTGACTCCATGGAGTGAGCTATGTACATAATGACCACTTTGCTAAGTTCTTTGCAGTATGACAATAAAAAGGGTAATGAGTAATACCAGCCTAGTACATCATGCTTGCAGTACTAGAAGGAATATGCACATGGAATCAGCACTGAGTCCAAAGACCTGTTGATCAGTAGGCTAGCTACAGGACAATATTAGGCTGAGGCCAATGAGATAAAATTTAATAAAAACAAATGTGGCTTCAAAAGATCAAATTTGCAAGTACAAGCCAGGGGAAATTGTGGCTAGACAACATGTTATCTGAGAAAAATATAGGGCTGTTGATGCAAGTATAATATGAGTCAACAATGTGATATGGTAGCCCCAAAGACTTAGGCTGTATGGAGAGTCATGGATGTTCAAGACTCAGTTCCCATCATGACCACCCTAGAGGTGATCATCCTAGTTCATTGACTTCAGTCAGGCCACATATGAAATACTGAATCAGCACTGGGATCCATAATTTAGGAAGGATGTTGTCCATCTGGAACATTTTCAGCTGAAGGCACCTGGGACCACAAGAGCATGAGGAAGGGTCTCAAGATCCTGCCATATAAGGAGTGGCTGAAGATGTTCACATTGGGGAAGAGAAGACTTGGGTGAGACATCAAGTGCCTTCAAATATTCGAAGGGCTGTTAAATGGAGGAGGGATAGACATTGTTCTTCTTTGCCCCAGAACTTGCAGCTGCTGTCGTTGTGGGTCCTTCATTTTCTAAGAGGACCAATGTCGTCATGGGATAATGTGTTGGCCAGAAGGCAGAAATAGGAGTGATGGGCAAAAGTTGCAAAAGGGCCAATCAAGCTTGATGCCAGGAAAAACTTCCAAGCAACTACGGTTGTTCCAAGGTGGAATGAAGGTAGTAGGTTCCCTTTCATTAGAAATCCACTAGAAAAGTTGGAGGACTACTTGTCTACTATTCTGTAGAGGGGATTCTTGCTCAGGTTCAGGTTGGGCTAGAAGATCTCCCGCATCCCTTATGAGCCTAGGGTTCTATGACAGTTCAGACTTATTAGCTGTCAATCTGCCATGTAAGTTCTCAGAGTGTTGGTATCCTCATATCTGTAATAGGCATAATGATCCCTGCATTAGGATCCCACCTCAAAAGAAAGCATTTTGTACATTAAAAGGAACTGTATAAATGGAATTTCTTATTCTAGTTAATTTATTGTCCTCTCCAATGTCACATTTTGTCTTTAGTTTTCAGAAAAATATTACTGAGATTTAAAAACAATTTCATGGCCACTAACACACTTTGATTTAGAGAATAACTGGATTGTAATAGCAGGTTAGTTAGTTGTTGATGCAGGAGGTCAGGCTTACATCTTTAGCAGAGTCTTTAAGTGTTAAGAAAGGTGGAGTGATCATTGGTTACAGCCTTTCTATACAATCAGACTAATGTCCAATGTGAAAGTATTTGCAGAGCCTATACTTGATTGCATGGCACCATGGTGGGGGGGGGGGTAGGGGGAAGGGGAGAACATTTGAAACTCAAGGGATTGTGGAACTGAATTTTGTAAACTAAAAGTAAATAAACAAATCAATTTAAAAAAAAAAAGAAAGGTGGAGTAAGTATTATAATGCAATTTGTCTCCTTTCTCTCTGCCATGTCAGAGTCAGGAAAACTTGTTGTCTGCATACCTACTGGTGAGAGCAGAAATGACTCAATCTTTCTTTGTACTTTCCTCCTGGAATTCCAGATCCCACATTTCTACAATATGGAACACAAATAGGATTATTGTGCATAGGTATGTTATGCTTAAGGAAATATGTTATTTACATAAATTGTATTTGTAGGAAAACATTTTTGGAAACCATCCATTTAATGACACCTGAGATATCATATTACAGGGAAAGATAATCAGACCCTCCCCATAAAGAATTTTAAAAGGATATTAAATAAACATATCAACAGTGTCTAAGTTATAAACACAGTTGTTCAATAAGCCAACAATTAGGAGATATTACACAAGATATATTTAGAAAGGTTAATTAAAAGCTTAGAGCTTTAAAGGGAGTATTTGAGATCAAAGGGACAATATAGAATTTAAAGGGCCATCTTACAGGCTTCATCATTCTACATGTTAGTAAAATAAGTTTTAGCAAAGAACTCATGTTTTGAAAACTATTTTTATTACAAAACACCATTTTCTTTTAAATATTAGAAGTAATTTTCTTTCATTTTATTCTAATATTTTACCCCCTGAATTAAAGAATACCCCATTTTATTAAGGTCAAAGAGTATTCAAGTTTAATTTTGGTTCTAAAATCCAAATGCTCAATATACAGGTAGGTTAATCTAACTATTAGCAGTTTGGGGAGGGATAGGTGGTGTTGGTGGTGTTGAGTACATGTGTTTGTATGTATGTATATGTGTTAAGAGATTTCAGATACAGATCTTGGGAAGGTTCATCATTCATCTAGGTAGTCTAGTACAGAAGATACCTTTATTACAGAATGTGGGAAGTTTATTCATTCATTCATTCATTCATGCATTTATTCATGCATGCATTCATCCATCCATCACTTATTAAGCACCAGCTTGGTATAAGGCACTATGGTAAGTCATAGGAACAGAAAGAGGACCTTACCACCTAATTGGGAGAAAAGGTTTCCACAAATTACTATGGAAGAGAGTGCAATTAAATAAGCAAAACAGAAAAGTCCAGGCAAAGAGGCCTGAGAAATCTGAGGAGGGTGGTGGTACCTGAGCTGAACCTCAAAGGAAGGGAGGGAATTTAACAGTTAGAGATTATTGTGAAGGTGGGAGACATGCATTATAGTCATGGGAAATGATGGGACCAAAGGCATGGAGGTTGGAGAATATGACAAAGGGGACAGACGGCAACTTAGTTTGTTTAGAATATAGAGTATGTGAGGGAAAAGTGAGATGAAATAAATCCAAAAAGGTAGTGTAGCTAGTTTAATGAAAGCTTTACATGTTACAATCAGAAATACACACTTAATTTAGTAGGAAATTGGGAGCTAAAGAAGGTGAGTAGAGCATTAATATTATTTCCAGGTTGTTTTAGAAACATTATTTAGGTAGCATCATGAAAGAAAGAAAGAAGATTGACTAGAAGCAAATTGACTGGTTAGAAAGTTATTATTATTATTATTATTATTATTATTATTATTATTATCATCATCATCATCATGATCATTATTCCTGAAGAAGCAACCAGATTGGTAAAATCTGATCAAATCCATGCTATGTCAAGACTGGATGACGAAATTAAGGATGTTCATGGTGGAAAAGACATAGGTGGAAAAGACGTAAAAGCTGTCTTCAGGTATCTGAAGGGTTGTCATGTGGAAGAAGGATATATCCCAGAGAACAGAACTAAGAGTAATGGTTAGAAGTGGCAAAGAGGTAGAGTTTCGCCTGACTTGTGGAAAAATCTTTTTGATCAAATATACATTTCCAAAAGGGTGGGATGAGTTGATTTGGAAAGTAGTGAGTTCTCCCTCGTTGAGCTATTTGGGGAAAGGCTAGATGGCCACTTATCAAGGATGCTATCAAAGATATTCTTACTCAGTTATGAATTGGAAATGATGACCACTGATGCACTTTCCAACTCTGAGACTCTGTGATACAATAGTCTAGGTAAGATGGAATAAGGGGGTGAACAAGGGTAGTTACAATGGCAATTGAGAGGAGGAGATAGATGTGAGGAATGTTGTGGAGGGAGAATTGACAGGACTCAGCAACTATTCACAGGTGAGAAGTGAGGAGGATGTGAGAATCAGATAACTCTTACTCCCACGCTGCTGAATGCCATCTAGGAAGTCACGCAAAGGTTGCTACTTGGTCCATTATACATTCCTGTTATCTGTGTGCTTAACTGGGCTTTCATTGCTACAGGGCAATTCTTTCTATATCTTGTAGTAGCTGTTCCTCTCTTCTCAAACCCCAAGTTCACTTCTATCCCCTGTCTCTTAGTAGGTCACCTTAGCTCAATTCAACAAATTTGGATTAAAGAATTGATGATTTATCTCCTTAGGGCTGAAATTAAAGAATAAGAAGAAAAAAGTTAAAACAGTATCTACCCTCAGTGAACTTATGTTCTATTAGATAGAGGGGGACATGTAAAAGCATAATTGATTGCAAAATATATGCAAAGCAAATACAAAGAAATTTCACTTTCAAGGATCAATATTAAGTCTAATGACTTTTCCTTGGTCCTAATGTTCTTTGACTAATCTGTAGTTTTTGGCAAGGTTGGTCACCTCCTCCTTGAGAAATTAAGTGAGTTTTCCAAAGGCACACAACTACTAAGTATCTGAAGCAGAACTTAAACTCAGGTCTTTCTGACTCCAACAGCAGCTAGGTGGTGCAATGAGTTGAGTGCCAGGTCTGGAGCCAGGAACACCTGACACTTGCTAGCCTCAGACACTTACTAGCCATGTGACCTCGGGTAAGGCACTTAACCCTGTTTGCCTTAGTTTCCTCATCTATAAAATGAACTAGAGAAGGAAATGGCAAACCATTCCAATATCTCTGCCAAGAAAACCCCAAATGGGGTCACTAGGAGTTGGACACAACTGAAATAATTGAATAGCTTCCTGACTCCAGGCTTAGCACTCTTATCCATGGTGCTTTCTAGTTTCCTCAGAAAATGGGTATCTTCCATGATTCTGTCCTGGGTTCTCTTTTCCTTTTTCTCCACCCTCTCCTTAAGTGATTTTTTGTTTGTTTGTTTATTCACTCACTCACTCATCTATCTATTTACTTGTTTATTGTCCATTATCATTTTTGTGCAGATGACCACAGATCTGTATATCTAGTCTTAAATTTACTCTTCAACTAATCTTGCATCTTTATCTTCCTGACTTATGTCTTCACCCAAGATGTTTGGTTTTATCTCAAAGAACATACTGAAAATGGCACTTATCACCATTATAACTTCATTTCCTACAAGCTTTTCTCCTTTAGTTAAGAACAAGTCTGTCCTCCCAGTTACGCAGGTCTATAATATTAGAGCCATACTTGATTTATCCTTTTCCCTTCTCCCTATTTTAATTATTAATTTAATATCAATAAATACTATTAATCAATTTGTTAATTGATTAACAAAAATAAACTTAATCAATTAGCTTTATTTAGCACCCATTAATAAACATTTATGAAACATCTACTCTGTGCCAAACACTGTGTTAAGCAGTGGGGATACAAAAAGAGGCCAAAGACAGTCCCTGCCCTCAAGTTACAAAGTTCTATTGCTTCTACCTCTATACCGTCTCTTAGAGGCATCCTTTTCTTTAGACACCACACAGTCACTACCCTTGTTCATGCTTCTTGCTAAGATTGGCCTACCTATTACCAATTTCTTATCTCTTTAATCTGTTAGATTAGCTACCAATTCAATTCAAAACACTTGTCAAGAATTTACTGGGTTTTTTTTTTCTAGGCACCATGCTAGGTGTTATGTATATAAAGACAAAAATGAAACAGTTTCTACCCTCAAGGAGCTTACATTCATCCTAGAAGGGAGGTGCAGCACAGATACAAGTAAGTAAATGCAAAGTTTCTAAAGTTAATAGAAAGTGATTTCAAGAGTTGGCATCTACTAACAATTGAGAGGGGATCAGGAATGTCAATTCAATTCATCAGGGACTTATTGTGCATTTTTTATGTGTTAGACACCATACTAGGCACTGAGGGTACAAAGAGAAAAACAAAGGTGGGGCAAATGGTTGGTATAGCAACAAATATGCACAAAATATACACTGAGAAAATACAAATTAGAGAAAGCACAAAAAATCTAAGGGAGAGGTAGTGTCAGAAGAAGTCTCCCTTTTAGGATAAGGGACATATGAATTCATAGTCAACTAGTAGAGAGTTAAGATGTGTGAGAAAAAGGAAATGGTAAAGAAGTAAAGTTCTGCAAGAGACCAAGCAAATGTAATCAAGGACACAGATAGGAGTTAACTGAAGACTGACAGAGAAGAGAAGGCACTATTGAAATGGTTGGCTGTCTATGGTCCAGACTGATTAAGGAGATAGTGAGACCAGAACAGGATTGACAGACTTGGAGAACACAGGGAGGAATCAGAGGACAAAAGGTCACTATGAGGGTGAAGAACAAGTATAGTCTGGGAGGAGGAAAGGCAGGGAAGGGGTGGAAGGTCAAGAGATTGTGTTCCATGAGGGGAATTTCAGAAGTTAGGTTTTTGCAGGTGGAGCAGTTTCAAGCGGTTGTCAGGTCTAGGGTGTGACCACTCTAGTGGGTGGCTGAAGTAGGGGTGAAAAGAGTGGAGGAGTTCAAAGAACTGTGAGGATGGGATATTAGAGTGAATGAATATGTTGATGAGAGAAAAACTAAGTCAAGGGACAGTTGTAGAAAAAGGACAGAGGATCATAGATTTACACCTGCAAAGGACCTTGGAGGCCATTTGGTCTGACACTTATTTTATAGATGAGGAAACTAAGTCCTGGGGAGTTTGAGTATTTTCTTGAAAGTCACCCAGGTAAGTGTCAGGACTGAGGTTTGAACCCCAGTCTTTGATTGAAAATTCAACCTTCTTTCTACTATATCAAGCCTCATCCAGGTAGGAGAGTGACTATGGATTGGGGAGTCACAACAACAACTGGGAGGGGGATGATAGAAGCAGATTTTATAAAGAGAGGTGGCTGAATAATTGTCATTAATTGTGGTAGGACAGTCAGGAAACCTTAGTACCACCCCCACAAAGGCTTTTTAAAGAAAACTTCAGTGTCCTTCTGTCTCTACAATGGGTTAACAATGGTCACTTCAACATGTTGATTTCTTATGTGTTGATAAGGGGAAAAATTTTGCAAGGATAGAAATGACTTTTTACAACTTTGAAGAGACACAAAAAAGTCTTTCCTTCATTTTCCCATTATTTTGACATCTCTGACTCTTGGAGCTTTTTCATGTCCTATGTCCCGCCTCTTTGGTCTAGCCAAAAAAGCCTTTCTTGTTCCTCGTCTTCCTACCTCAAGGCCTTTGTAGAAGCTGCTCGCCAGGACTGGAATGTACAAACTTCCTCTCATTATAGTTTTTAATTTATAAAAATTTATAGTTTCCTTGAAAGAGAAGCCCAAATATCACTTCATACATGAGGACTTTCTCGTTTCATCTTCCTACAAGTACCTTCTGCCCCCCATTACCTTGTATGTCTTTTGGCAGATAGTTTGTCTACCCCATGGCTCAAGAACCCCAAAGGGAATTAGGGTCAAATAAAGTTGGGTTTAATACTGAGGGTTGGAACCTAAAGGGACATCAATTTCTTTATTTTTGACTCCATCCCCATGCTGGCATGACTCCAGGGAAATCTCTAAAACAGAGCTTAGATGTGGTTCATGTTAGAGTCTCCCCAAAATGTGATTACTGTGTATAGAGTATTAGATCTCAAGTCAGGAAGAACTGAGTTCGAAACACTTAGTAGCTGTGTGACCCACGGTCAAGTCATGTAACCTCTGTCTGCCTCCATTTCCTTATCTGTAAAAAATGAAGATAATAATAGCACTTATCTTTTAAGGTTGTGAAGATCACGTGTGATGATACTTGTAAAGTTCCATTTAAATGCTAACTCTCAGTATTTTTTTTGTTGGGTATTTAATGTACAATACAGATAGCAGGTATAGGATTATGCCTAGGGACAATGAGATGGTGCTGTGGATAAAGCCCTGGACCTGGAGCAGCAGGGAGACATGAGCTCAAATCCTGCCTGACACTAACTGTATGACCCTGGACAAGTCATTTAACTGCTGTTTGTCTCAGTTTCCTTATCTGCAAAATGGAGATAGCACTGACCTCTGAGTCATTGTGAGCATCAAATGAGATAGCATAGAGCGCAGCATACAATAAGTACTATATAAATGTTAACTTAATATCATTATCATTTATTTTATTTTATTTTGTTTTATTTTATTTTATTTTTGCTTTTTGGAGGGCAATTGGGGTTGTGACTTGCCCTAAGTCACATGGCTAGTAAGTGTGTCAAGTGTCTGAGGCCAGATTTGAACTCAGGTCCTCCTGACTCCAAGGTCAGTGCTCTACTCACTGTGCCACCTAGCCACCCCTACTATTATTAATTTTAATTCCTCTATCATAGAAACTGTGTAGGACTCATAGAATGTATCCCATGAACTATACACACACACACACACAAAATATATATATACTATAAATATACTATATATGCAATATATTATATATACACTATATACTATATATACTATACTATGTGTGTGTTTGTATGAGAATGCTAAACAGGTATTTTATACTTAGTCTGGATCTATATTGTCTGAACAAATCAAATCCCCTGGCCAGCTAGGGAGGGTACGGCCATCTTTGGTTCATCAGCTATGCTATGATTGCTGGTGTTGGTCATGTTCTCTCCTGCAGGTGTGGGAATGCAGGTGTGGAGATCTCCCTCTGTTCAATTGAAGCATAAATCTGGAATTTAGGAATTCTTTACCTATTTGGTAAAAGCCAAGACTGTGTGAAATTGCTGTTCCTTGCATGTGGCATGGTGCTGACTTGAATTTGGAGGAGAGTGAAAGGCAAAAGAAAATAGCTAGGAATTTGAGGTCCTGACTCTAATTTCCCTAGGCAAGCAAGGACTAGTCAGTATTAGCCATGCATTTCTCAAGAAAGGTACCATTGCCTTGATAAGAGGAGAGGAGAAAGAAATCTCCCTTCTGCACTCTTGCTAAAAGTTCAAAGAAGAGGAAGCATGTGCAATGGCAAAAAAGAACGGTGGAATTGTGCTTCTTATAGGCTACAGAAAGGGTGGTCTCTTTGCTGACCATCTAGCTCCCTCATATGTAGTTGCCAGTCAATTTTGATGCAACCTTCTAGACACTGGAATACAGTAAGAGAAACTGACTATGCCATCCCAGAAAGGGGCATGTCTCTCAGCAAAGAACCAGAACCAGAACCATTCCATGGGAATTGCTATAGTCCAGTAAATCAATAGATCATTCTGTTCCATTTTGTAGATATTTAAATGTTCGCATGTTGTTTTCTCCTATAGAACATCGGATTCTTAAGGATATTTCATTATTTCCTTTGTATCCCCAGTTCTTATCTCATTTCCTTACACACAGTACATGCTATAGTTAATTAGGAGTTTGTGGGTTGACAGATAGATCTTTTTGTCTTCTTTTTTGAGGTAGTTGGGTAGAAACCAGTTCTTATATTTCCTCTGGAACAGGGGATCTTAACCTGAAGCCTGTGTATTTAAAATAAATGATAATTACACTTTAACATAATTGGTTTCCTTTGTATTTTATTTTATTCATTTAAAACCATCATTCTGAGCGAGGGTCCATTGACTCCAAGGAATTGCTAAAGGGATCTATGACAGAAGAAAGGTTAAGAAACCTTCATCTAGAGCAGTGGTTCTGAACCTTTCTCATGCCACGACCCTTTAACACTCATATGTGGGCATATCTGCATGTGGGAGGACCCTCCCGGAGATGGATAGAGGAGCAGTGTCTTGGTTCCTAAGACCATCAGAAATATGTGTTTCCCGATGGTGTTAGGCAACCCCTGTGAAAGGGTTGTTCAACTCCCAAAAGGGTTGTGACCCACAGGTTGAGAACCACTGATCTAGAGGGTTGCATTTTCTATGACTGGTATATTCATGCCTCCATATTGCTTCTTCAGATTCATTCATAGCATATCCAGAATTCAGTTTTTCCTCGCCATTCTAGTCCTCCCCCTTCCTGGAAACCAGGAACTTTGTGCCTTGAAAAATTCTTAATGACAATCCCTGTCCATCTTTACTACCCTTATAGCTTCGGAGGTCATAATTTACCCAGCTTCTTACTGTTAAGACCTACCTTGCTTCTCTTTCCTCCTCCCTTTAAGGATGTGTTGTGACAGATCAAAAGGAAGTGGCATCAAGTATTATTGAAAGGAAAGAGACAAATCACCCAGGAAGAGCTAGATTCAAGTCAATAGGATTCCAGGCAAATTTATCACAATGAAGATGGTTCCATTGGGAACCAGGGCTTTGGTGTTGTCACTTCTGTGAGGTGGAATCTTGCTAACCTCAATGTTGATGTTTGGTAATTACTCCACCTGGGTGCTCTCCTTTATAAAGTGAGATCAAAGTAAGAGAGAAGCTATACATAGTTTATGAAAACATAGTTCTTATTTGGCCCTAAGTTCCCCTAGAGCCTGAGGTAAAAAGTATTGATCATAAAACAACCGAAACTAGTTAAACAGTTATAATTGCTCCAAGTCTGTGTATTGCACAATTATGAAGGTCTGGTGGCACATCTCCAGAGGCAGAAATAGGAAGCAATAATGAAGCAACAATACAACCCAATGAAGGGCTGAGGATTGAAGGCCAAGAGTATGCTCTAAGTCTGGGACACTGATTAAAGTGATGTATTAGAGATGTTTAACCTTTCCAAGAATCCGGGAAAAAGGCTTTGCTGAGGAGTATGGATCAAATATCTTGACTTCAGCAGAGAGTGGTTAAAAATACTCTTTTACTTCTTTCCTTCTGGGATGGTCTTACAATTTGAAATGGCCTTGATCCTTCCAGTGGTGATTTTGGCACAAAATACTGAATGGGAGTGGGTCAAGTAGTGGGGGAGGGGAGGAAGGTGGAGGAAAAAACATAGGACATGTAGACAGGAAGCCTAAACACTAGTCTTCGCTCCACCTTGGTAGCTCTCTGATCTTTGGCAAGTGTTTGGCCTCATTGGGACTCAGTTTCCTCAATCTGTGAAGGGAAGGGGTGCTAATTACTACCTATATCACCCTAGGCAAATCATTCCATCTTTCTGGGTAGTAGTTTCATCATCCGTAAAATGAAAGTTTTGGACTAGTGGATAGAGCACTGGACTTGGAATCTGGAATACCTCAGCTCAAATCCCACCTCTGCTCTCAATCAATTGATAAGTACAGGGTGTCCCAAAAGTTTCGATTCAGTTTTAAGGCTTAAAAACTAAGACTTGGAATACCTTATACTTATAAAGTATTGTGAGTACTTGACTAGATCCTGGGGACACAACTAGAAGAATGAAACAGTGTTTACTAATGAGCAAACCTGAGTAATCCATACCCTCTCAAAGTCTCAGATTCTTCGTCTGTAAAATGGGGATACTTCCTAGTATGCCTTCTTCACAGGGTTACTGTGAGATTCACAAAAAAAAAAAATCTATGTAGAGGGCTTTGGAAAGCATAAAGGGCTATATGTGTCAGCCATTAGCTTTTGTCATCTTTATCTTTCTATCAGGTGATTTCCAGCTCTAGAGCTGAAGACAGATGACCAGATGGTCTGCAGAATTCCTTCCAGCTCTGACAATCTATGATAAAAAGGAGGAATAAACAATTGGGTCATTCTGTTTAGTACAATGCTGAAATGAGGCAACATCTCACAGGACCTTTGACATAGCACTTTTCAAAGAAAGTACTGAGTCTGAGAAGCACACCCTCATTATGAATCATAAAAATGCTGGAGCCAGAGGAGATCCTAGAGACAGTCTGGTCTGGCCACCTAACTCTGTAGCTGAGAGAACAGAGAATCAGAGAAAGGGAAGGGGAGCAAGATTTATTAAGCACTTCCCATGTGCCAGGGCCTGTGCTGAGCATTTTACATTTATCATTTGATCCTCACAACACTCCTGGGAGATTTTATCATCACCATTTTACAGTTGAGGAAACTGAGTCAGACAGAATTAATTGAACCAGGGGTCCAAGGGCTGAATCACTGAAGTAATTTCCTGATTGTTCAAATGTAAAAGCTAGTGCATGAGTGAGGTGTTCCTCCCTCAGTTTTGATCCAGACTTCTGACTGTCCTGCCAACATGACCAACCCAGAGGCAGGCAAGCAATGCCCAAATCATTCAATGTTGTATTCTTATTGAATATTCTTTCCATGCTATGGCTTAGCACATTTCATTTTGAAGACTGTTAAGTAGTCTAAGTGGTATGTGTCTCATCAATAATAGCTAGCATTTATGTAGTGCTGTAAGGTTTGCAATGCGCTTTATCTCATTTAATTCTCTCAACAACCCTGAGATATAGGTGCTATTTTATTTTCCTACTTACAGATGAGGAAACTGAGGCAGAGAGAGGTAAATGGCTTGCCTATGATCACACAGCTGCTAAGTGCCTGAGAACATACTTGAACTCAAGCCTTTCTGACTTCTCTCTTTACTAAACCATCTAGATGCTTAGTCCCTAATCACTGATCTCTAATCCTGAACCTGAATCACCAGATTGACCTACATTGGTCAGGTAGGTCAGGTAGACCCTACAGGGTCTGTCCTACAACAATGTGGAGCAGGGCATTTCAGGTTCTGGGAACAGGGTGAATGGAGGTTATAAAGAGTTGTACAACTTGGTGAGAGCATAGATCATATGAATAGGAAGAGTATGACATAAGGTAGGAAAGGCAGGGGCATAGGAAGAACCTAGAATTCCAGGCAAACAAGATTGAACTTGGTGACCATTGAACTAGGAAGACATTAGGAAGTTCTGAGCAGAAGGGTGACAGGGTCAGATCTTTGCTTAATTCTGGTGGAGATTTGAAGGGAGGAGGACTAGGAGTTATATCTGTTAGGAGGCTGTTGGCAATAGTTCAGGCAGATGTCCAAAGGGCCTGCACTAGGGTAGTGCCTGTGGCAATAGGGAGGGGGAGGTGGATGCCAGAGAGACACTGGGGAAGTTCAATCTATAGGACACCTCCAGCTTTTAGAATTCCTGACTTCCTTCAAGAATTAGTTCAAGTAATAATTTCTGCAGAATGCCTTTCTTAGGCTTCCAGTCTCCTGGTCCCTTCTCTCTAATGCTGCCTTCCATCTAATCCCTATGTATCTTTTGTGTTCCTAGTCATATACCTGTTGAATGTAAATTCCTTGGGGGTAGGGACTGGTTTTGCTTTTCTTTATAACCCCAGTGCTTAACAGGACTTGGCACGTAGTAAGCATTGAATGAATTCTTTTCAACTGACTAATTTATGAATTGACTGGATGTGAAGGGCCAAGGAGAAGGAAGAGGCTAACATAACACTAGTGCTTTGAGTGTTCAAGACTAAGTGAAGATTGGAGCCACTGATAGAATAATGTAATCAGAAGGAGAATAAATTTTGGGTCAAAGATCATTTTTGACTTTTTAAAAAACTATTAAAGTCCTGATGGAGGATGTACTTCAATCAGGAGGGTTGAAAGTCTAAAGCCTGGAAGAGAGACACATAGTTGAAAATCTGGAAGTCATGTATGAAGAGGTAATGATGGAAACCATAGGAATGGTTGAGATCGCCAAGGAAAAAACAAAGGCTAAAAGTAAAACCTTTGGAAGCAACCAATTTAAAAGTAGGACGGTGAAGAGTCAATAAGGGAGACAGAGAGAATGTTGGAGAAGTAGGAGTAAACGCAGGCTAGATCATAGAAGTCAAGAGAGGAGAAGGTTTCCAGAAGAACAAGGTAATCAATGGTGTCAAAATTCTGCAGAGAGATCAAATAAGATGAGGATTGACAAAAATCAAAGGATTTTGGGAGGTCATTGGTGATCTTTGAGTAAGAACATAATGGAGATGGAGGTCAATTTATAATGGATAGAGAAGAGAATAGTTAATGAAGAAATGGAAGCTTAGGGTGCAGACTATTTTTTCAGAAAGCTTGACCCTAATGTGGAGAACAGAAAAGAGGAGAATAATTGTAGTTAAATGGAGTAACTGAGGCAGAGAAAATTAGTTTCTTTCCTTCCTTCCTTCCTTCCTTCCTTCCTTCCTTCCTTCCTTCCTTCCTTCTCTTAAAGAAATCTGAGCACATTTATATACAAATTGGTAGGAGTCAGTAGAGAGATTGAAGATGACTGAGAGTGAAAGTATGTTTGCTGAGCAGGAATGAGACCAAGGATAGAAAGGGCATGATAAGCTTTGACAAGGAATATAATACCCCTTTTTCAGAGGTTGGAGAGAAAGAGATGCTGGTTTGCAATTTGGAGAAGATTTGAGAATCAGAGGGGAATTAAGGTAGCACCCATCAGGTAGCCTTGTGGGAGTTGAAGACATTGAAGAATTGTGCGGTGGCAATATCAGAAGAATCATCAGTATGGATCTGAAAGTCTCTGAGAATAAAAGTAAGGTTTAGAGTAAAGAGAGAGTAACAAAATGCATACAAGGACCTGAAAGTTAGCCTTATCCAAGGGGAAAATCAAAAGCAACTTTTAATGTGGTGGAACCTCAAAGTGTTAAGTTTACTTGTTGTGGAAGATGAAATAGGGTTTCTGGTAGTATCATTGGAAGAAAAAAAATTACTTAATAAATGTTTTGCTCCTGATGGCATTATATTAGGTACTAATCAAAATAGTATTTGAAACAAATGAAATATTGATTTGATTTGGGTTTTGTTTGGAGAAGTAATTGATGTTAAGATTGGGTTCTGGTTTTTAGGAAATCTCAGTTATTTTCTGGCTCAAATAAATTCCCTCATTTATTAAGGCAAAATATAAAAATTCATTTGTTCCACATATTGACTCGATAAAAATATAATAATAACATTTGGAAATTAAACAAAGTATTATGTTTTATTCCTGGTACTGGTTCACAGCCTCAGGGACACTTTATTTTTCAATGGATCTGCAATCTCATGAATATGACTAATAACTTTTATGATAGAGCTCAAATCCCATTCCTTCCTGCCTATCTTGTGTGATGCTGTTCCATGTTCTCCCATAAATCCACAATAACGGGTCTCTCAACATAGTAAAGGCCTTTGGTTCACTCTCTCGACTTCTTGTTACTAGAGAAAAAGCATACCAGTTGGACATTGGTTATCTCTTGCTCATTTTAGGTGGCTGGTTCATCATTAGTTATCCATACTCTAAATATCTGGTTCATCTTTTTTTCTACCAGTGATGTGTTTCTCTGTTTTCATACTTTCTACCTGTTCTCCCATGCAATTCTTTGTTCCTAATGTGTTGTGTCCAGTTCACACTAGAGAAGTAAGTCTTCTTTGCCCTTGGAAGTGACACTCAACTTTAATTCTTTAGGGACTGTGCCATTCTAATACTCATAGCTGCATAGCACCTCCAGGAGAACAATATCTCTAAAACAGGAGTCTTTCAAAAATAGCAGAAGATGAAAATAGCCAATGTTTGGGGAATTTAGGAAGAGAGACACACTGTTCACAGAGTTGGGAACTATTCCAAACATTCTGAAAAACAACTTGCAGTTATGACTTTTAAAAGGTATCTAAAATGTATCTAAAATGGGCACTTTGGTGCCCAGAGATCTGCTTGCTAGGCATATGCTCCAAGGACGTCAAGACAAAAATAGTTCAAATATACCAAAATATTGATAGTAGCATCATTTGTGGTAGCAAAGAACAAGAAACAAAGTAGATAACCTATAGATCGAGGAATGTTTAAACAAATTGTGTTACCTGAATGTAATAGAATGTTACTATACTGTTACTACCTGATAAGAAGTGATGAATATGAGTAACTCAAAGAAGCATGGGAAAAATTATATGAACTGATGCAGAATGAAGTAAGCAAAACTAGGGAAACAAGACATGATCTACAATAACTGTAAATGTAAATATAATGAACAACAAAACAAAACTAAACACTGTGTAATCTTAGAGACCAAGAATAGCTAGTCCAAAAGTGAGCTGAGAAAATGAATTGCCTTCCTTTTATTGCAGAGGTTGGAGATTGAGGGTTTTTTTAATATTGCGTATACTATTATTTTTGGTTAATTTGAGCAGATAAGTGGCACAGTAGGTAGGGAACCAAGCCTCAAGTCAAAAAGACTTCAGATACTTGGCTGTGGGACCCTGGACAAGTCACTTAATCCTGTTTACCTTAGTCTCCTCATCTGTAAAATGATCTAGAGAGGGAAATGGCAAACTACTCCAGTATCTTTGCCAAGAAAACCCCAAGTGGGGTCATGAAGAGTCCGACACGACTGAAACAACTGAACAGCAATTTACCAAACTGATTTTTTCCCTCACTTTCTTTTGAAATATTTATCATAAGGAATAGATTGATACATTTAGGTAAGGGGACAGGGATATACATTCAGAAACACACATGAAGTGAAAATAAAAGACATCATGCACACACAGACACACACTCAACTTGTGTGCAGGGAAGGAAGCAAGTATTTATTAAGTACTTACTGTATATCAGGCATTGGACTAAGAGCTTTATAAGTACTATCTCATTCAATCAGGAAGAAAGTTGGGAACCTTAAAAGTACTGCACAATTCTTCTATTTAGCTTTGTGCCCATATTATTATCCACCCTCAGTAGCTCTCCAACCTTCTTCACTCTATGCCTCCATCCTCAGACCAGCGTCCCACTTTTTGCTCTGCATTGCAACTGATGAGAGTTCTCTATAATTAGCCTAATCCAGACCTTTCTTTGCGCCACTCATTCCCACCACAAGCCCCCTGCCTTTTTACCTCTAATTTTAGGAAGAGGAATTAAATTATAGAATCAAGAATTCAAATTCCTGAAAAAGGACATGCCAATCAATTACCTTACAACTCTACTCACTATCCCTGAGACTTCATATCCCTTCCTGTCAACCACGTCTTTTCTTTTTCAGGGGAAATATGTGTTCTTTATTTCAAAGTAAAATTAAATTATCTATTGTAATTATTTATATTTAATGTTTATTTGCACAAATATTATCAAATATATTTCCAAACAAGTGATATCACTATATCGCTTATTTAGAAATCACATTTTGTACACATGTTGCTGTGCATTTGCCAGAAGCAGGTTTCTTAAAAGCAGAAGCCCAAATCTGGCCAATCACTTCTATATATGGGCAAACCTTGGAGATATTGTGAGTTCAGTTTTAGATGGCTGTAATAAAGTGGATATTACTAAAGCAAGTCACATGAATTTTTGGTTTTCCATGTATATAAAAATTACACTTATATTATACTTAATTCTGTTAAGTATATGCTAACCATCACCTGAGCCTTCCATGAGTTGTAATCTTTTTGCTGGTGAAGGACTTTGCCTTGATGTTGATGGATGCTGACTAATCAGAGTGGTGGTTGCTGAAGGTTGGAGTTGCTGTGGCAATTTCTTAAAATAAGACAACAATATATATTTATTGACCCTTCACTAGGACACTTGGAGGCATTATTAATTGTCCTAATTTCAATATTTTTGTGTCTCAGGGAATAGGGAGGCCCAAGGAGATATATGTGAATACAGTAAGACCAAACTCTTGAATTTCGTTTAGGAGGATCTGCAGCATTCCAAGTCTTGATGAGTTCTGCACAATATCATCCCCCAAAAGGGTGTATGTGGTGAACCTCAACAAATATATGCAGTCTTTCTTGTACTAGATGTCCTTGTGTGGCTAGCAAACAGCTTTGGTGAGCATGCATATATTGCTTATTTTATATTTTGTGTTATGATTAAGTGGTGCTGATGAAACAACAACAACAACAACAGCAACAACAACAAGGAGAGCTCTGACCTTAGGGACATGACTCTGTATGTTTGGAAAACTTCATTTACATTCTTTTTGCATGGGTGGCATTTCACAAGCAACTCATCCCTCCAGCTCAGCAATAGTTTGCCTTTAAGACCCTATCTATACGCTCCGTCTTTCTAGGGGAAAGAGAAAACAGTTCCTTTGCTCCCTTATTTCTGGTACTATATTGGGTCACATTTTTACTAGGAGTTTGTTGGTCTTTGATTTTTGGCAAGGCATGCAAAGTCTACCTACCTCTGGCCCCTCTCCTTTGCCCTAATGGCTGACCCCTCATTTCAGCTACTACTGAACAAATAGCCTCCCATTTATAAATAGGGAAGTTCATTCTGAGTCTCTCCTTTCTTATCTCTAGATCCAAATAATAAGCATATTCGACAAACGGTTTAGGTTTGTATTGGTCAACATTTTCATCACAGGTTAAAAACTTAGATACAAAAATGAATATTTAAGGCAAAAGGACAACTTTCCCAAATCCCCAGCTGCCCTTCTTCAAAAATCCAGTTCTGAGTAATGGGAGAGGAAGTTAAAATGAATAAGTAACCAATGTGCTTGGGAATATTTGACTTCCCATGGAAGAGATTTGGTAACAATGAAATCTGAGATTTTTTTCAAAGAATTTGTTGTCTTCACCTCTTTAAGATATCTTGAAAATTAATCTCTCAATGCTCTCAAAATAGTATCTCCCATATTCTTGGTCTATTATAAATTCTCTTCACATATTTTTTTCTTCAGTGATGTTTCCATATTTTAGACTTTTGTTAGAGTCCCTAAGTAGTGGTTCTATTATTATTGGTAGTGAAAATAATTTCTTATAAAAATCTTTAGAGATACTTTTCCATTTTTCAACTGTTTCCTGTCTTTCCAGTTTCACCCTAAATTGCCTTCAAGATTTCTTTGTTATTGAGTCTCTTAACAAACTTTCTGTAAACTTCTTTTTTCTTCCCTTGGTTCTCACTCTTTTATGAGTCAATGCCACTCATAATCTTCTATCATTCTCCTCCAAAAAAATTACAAAATAAGTTTACATTCTAAACCAGTATTAGACTTTGCTGTTTTTTCCCTTGGCCTGGAGAACCAAGTGTTTGTTGGCTAGGGTGATTTCTAGGATCTTCTAGACTCCCTATTAAGGTGATTGATTATCATTATTCAGTTCTTTAGGTAATGGCAATAATTTGTATCAATATCTGTTCATTCCCCCACCTCCCTTTTTTAGCATTAGCTAACATCAAATTATTAAATACATTGATCTGATAGATTATATTTGAGTTGCCACAATAGGGTCTCCATATATCTTCATTATTCTTTTTTTGTTGTTAGATTGTTTTCTTTTATCTAACAGTTCAACAAAATTTATTAAGTACTTATTATGCACAAGGCATAGGGTTCCATAAATGACACAAGATTTTAGGAATTTATTGTTTTATCCATAGATGGCTTAACAGAGAAAGCAAACTTTGGAAGCTCAATGATAGTAAGATTAGTAGATGTTTTATAGAGGATTTATTCCAAGAATAAAGTAGAGTGTGGAAGAAGACTCAGAGTTGAGGTAAAACAACAGATGAAAGGGACTTTATTGCACACGTTGTTTTGGTTGGACTGCAGGGCATTTAAAGGGCGATGAATGGACATATAAGCTGGTGTAGACAAGAGGAGCACTAAGGGAAAGAATCTGAAGGTATAATATTCTCCTATTCTATAATATATATGGGAATGCTTCTTTTAATTGGCATTTAAGTTGAAAATAATAACAAAGTAAAAAGGGAAAGAATCTGAAGTCACACATGAAGAAAGAGTTCAGTTTTCAGATTCTTATGGAAAAGAACTGAGGGATTGAAGGTGCTTAAGAGTGTTTCAGGATGAGAGTGAATGGTTAGGTATAGCTCTTCTTTGAGAGATTACAGATTTGGCATTTGGTTCGTAATTTTCTAGAATAATTAAGTAAAATAATCAATTGAATTAAAAAGTTAAAAAAATGGGAGTGTTGCTTATGAACAAGATTTTGAGCCTGAGCTAAGAGATAAAAAAAAAAAACCCTTTTTTCATGTTTCTAGATTCATGTTTGTTAATACCTTGCTATATGACCACACCTGCCACTAAACTACTTCTGGCCTCAATTTTCTCATGTAAAATGAGAAGACTGTGCTAGATGATCTCTAAGGTTCTTTCAGTTCATATGTTCTATTTATGAATTTACAACTTAATTGAAAAATGACTCCAAAAAATATAATCCAATTGAAGGGACATTTAAATAAACCCATAATTTAGGGTTTTTATTTCTTGAATGTTAAATTTCATTTCTTGAATGTTACATTAAACTAAGATTGATATTCAGCTTCATTCTTAACCCCCTCTCCTTGTATGCAGAAGTATGTTAATTTTGCAGAGTACTGGGCTATTCTCCAACAACCAGGCTGGGTAAACTCCCAAGATACTAGAATACTAGTAGAATTTCCAGGATTGACAGATCACAGCTGCTCCTTTTCTTTCCCCTCTTTCTCCCCTTCCCCCAAACTTTGAAGCTGTAACAAAGTAGATATTTCATTAATACAAATCACTAAGCAACTGTACTCATACCTTTTGAAATAACACAACCCTGGTAATGTCCCTTTCCAGAAGTAGAACCTATAGCTTTCTGAACACTATTTTGGAATTCCCCACTCCTGGAAGTGCAATACTATGAATTTTGTAAAGGAAGAGGGGAAGAGGAGACTGGGGGAGGTGGTATTTTTATAGCTACTGGAACCCAGTAGGTATAAGCAGAGCTTTTGAATGGGTTAATTGCAACAATCCCCTAATCAATATCATGTTATTGGTCTGATCCAGTTAGAATAATCTCTTACATCTGTGATCCAGGGACAGTATCATTCCTAGTGGCATAGCATTGATTTCCAGTGTGAAATTACCTAGACTTGCTGTCCAGTCAGAAAAGAACCATACCTTCATAAAGCCCCTCTATCCTTGCTACTGTCTACGCCTCCAAATTCTCCTGTAGGAGGAGACTGAGGCTATCTGTTTGTTTTACCTTTTGAATTGCATGACTGTTAAATAGAAGTAAGATCTCCAAAGAATTCTCATTTATATAAGTCGCTATAATTGCCTCAATTAAATTTAATTGTCATAATTACTGCTTCTCAGTCATAATTATTGTCCTGTTGTCTTTGTGAAGATCACTGGATGCCAATAGACACACTGGCAGTTTTGTGTGATTGTTTACATGGCGTTTGACTCTGTTTTGCACGGTTTACTGGTTTACTTCCTGCTTCTGAGGGATTTCACAGAGAATGATTAGAGGCCAGCTCATTCTGTCTCCAACCCTTTGAGGAAGAGAACAACTATTACTGGTGACAATTTGTAATATGATGAAGAAATTAATCACTAAAGTAGAGCAAATAAAATCATGATGGCTTTGATGGCTCAAAGGCACCAATATGCATAGTAAATTTTCTGACTCTGGCTCTTTGATACTACCATGGGGAGTAATGGGACCTCACCTGCCCACACATGCATCTTTCATTCTACTTGATGTTCCACCATTAGAGCTTCACATCTTAGCTTGGGACTTCATTTCTTGAGGACCTCTAAGAGGGAGAATACAGAAGTGGGATAGTAAAAAGTATGCTGATCACTGAATCAGAAGACATAGTTTTGGGTGTAACCCTGATATTTACTAGCTGTGTATAATCTTAGGAAAGTAATTGAATCACTCTAAGCCTCAGTTTCTTCATTGGCAAAATTTGGATAATGATACTTCTACCATCTGCTTCAGGATAAATGGGACGAAAGCATTTGTAAACTGTAAAATACTATATAAATTGAGTTAGCACTGTTCGTTTTTTTTCTTTTAAAAATTCATTTTTTATTCATTTATTTAAACATTCTTTTCTTTTCATAAGGAGTTCCAAATTCTCTCCCTTCTCTTACTCCTCCTCCCATTATTGAGAAGGTAAGCAATATGACATCAGTTATACATGTGAAGTCATACAAAACACTTCCATATTAGCCATATCACAAAAAAAGGGAAGAAAATTATATTTCAATTTGTACCCAGAGTTCATTGGTTCTTTCTTTGGAGGTAGATAGTATTTTTTTCTACATGAGTCCTTTGGAATTGTCTTGGATCATTGTATTAATCACAGTAGTATTGCTATTACTGTGCATGATGATCTCCCAGTTCTCATTTCTCATGTAAATGCGTTCTTTATATGATCATTGAAAACAGCCTTGGTAAAACTTCAGTAGTAGATGGGATAACTGGGGATGATATCTTGTTCCCACATGATTTTAATTCCTTCTGCTAGGTTCTGGTATTTGAAAAGTATAGATTCCAAGAAGTTTGGAGACTGTGAGTACTTGATATAGTAGTATCTACTAAAAATTCTGGTCTTCAACTTTTTGGGATTTTATGGATCGTTTTTGGTTGGGCAGTTGTAAACAACAAGGGATACAATTCCAGTCTAACTAATTTGTTAAATTGTCCAGGATATTCAGAGGTCTGAGGATTTGTCATCTGTTAGTCCATGAAAGATAGCTAGCTTCTGATACATAATGCTTGCCATGAGGTTATGTCTCACTAGATAATATGGTAGGTGCTAATTATCTACGACCTACAGCAATAGGCTGCACTGTTTCCACCACTGTCATTGTTTAATATTCATTTATCATTAAATCCTGGCCCCTTAGGGATAACATTTCTGGCATTTCTAGTGGCAACAACTTGATCTTGAATTGCCATCATAAAGCCCTGTGTTTCCAAAACCAAATTTGCCTTACACAACCCTTTGTTTAATGTTTCTTTGTTGACATATTTCATGTGGATGTCACCCAGGGAGGGCTTTTTAATTGTTTTCATGAATCTTAGCTGTTTTGTTGACTCTTTCTGTAAGTAAAGCACATTTGCTTACATTTGATAAACCCAAAGGTTTGCACTTGTTGAATCTGCCTTTATTATAATTTGGTGAAGTGATGTCTATTTGTTCCAAAAGTATTTCTGCAGGTTTTTGAACTGTTTATTTTGTGTTCTAAGAACATGTCTATCCTTTTCTTCTTTTTTTGGAAAAAAACAAAACAAAACTTTTTTTTTCCAATTGTTGCCTTAGGATGACAGATCCTGCAATAAAATTGAATGGGTTTTTATTAGGATATTTTCCAAATCTGCTATGGTCCATTTTACATTTCAGAAATTATACACTGAGGGTAGTATTATATGGTCTTAATTGCTTTAAATATGTTCTCATTCACTTTTAATTTTAGATGGAGAAATGTCTTACCACATCCAGCTACATCCTTCTTTCTGATATCTTTATGCCCAATATGCCTTGTCTCGAAGACCAACATATTTGTATGTATTGTCTGTATCTCCTAGTTTGGAGTAAACTCTGGGTTCGGGCTAAAATAATTCAGACTCTATATTTCCATGGCAACTGTAAAGAATTCCACACTTATCAAATCCAAATCATATTTTCATATAATTAGAGAAAGATTCCATACATTGAATGAAATGTTTAATTATTAGGGATTTTTTTTTTTGGTGAAGGCAATTAATTGGATGCCATCCATTCACATCAAGTGATTAATAAGATCTTTTCCTTTGACATTCTTTGAAATTTGGAAGGCATACTTTTTATGTAAGAAGACAATGATTAAGCGTAGGAGGAACCATAATGGGCTTAAATTCTTTTTGAAAAAGGTCACAATTTACATGAATTGTTTTTGACATTATCCTGGTAATATGTTTTATTTTTAAAATATTTTTTTCTCAAATTGCAAGTAATTTTGTGTGGCATGTTTTAAATAGAAATTTTTTTTTCCAAAGAGAACACCAAATATAGTGTCTTTGCTATGCTTGGGATTACTTAGCATATGAATAAGCAAAAATTATAGAACTAAGTTAAATGCTACTTAATAATCAACAAAGGTGATATAAATGTTATGGTGCTTTTAGGTAGTTTGTTGAATAATTACTGAATCTGCAATAAATTGTTTATCTCCCTGGGACTTTTTACTCTTCATTTAATATATGGTTTGGGGTTGTTTTTGAATATGTAAAGTCTTTTTTTAGTGATACTAGCCAAGGATGCTTTATGGAATGAATATAAATACATAGTTGTCCTATTTTTGGAGAGGTCATTGGTGGTCTGATCATTGGATAACAGATAAGTAATACAGTCTGTTAAGAAATGTAGGATTAAGTTTTCATCTGAGAGGAAACTGGTAAAACACCTTGCCAGTACTTCATGTGCCACTGTTTGGGCTAATAATTATGGATCTTATCTAGCCCTGTCGTTTTACAGCTCTGCAGAGAAGATAGTGTTTCCAACACCTCCCTCACTGTAACTGTTCTGTTATTTTAATATGTTAGTGGGGAGTACACTTTCTGTTTCTTTTTTGATCCAGCTTGCATTTTCATTGTGTTGGATTTTTTTAATATATAGAAGAAAATTTCCACATCTTCCTTCTTCAAGGATTCTATCTTGCTTCTGATTCTTCACTTTAGTCAAGTTTTTCATTGCTGTTGGGCTATTTATTTTGTTCCTTGCACTACTCTGACACTTGTATTTCCTTAACCTTTCGACTTTTGCTTTCAATTGTTGATTAAGAAAATCTGAAATCTCTGGTCTGCTTTGGTTTTCTGGATTCCTTTCCATTTCTTTTTATTGCCTTTAATTGAGTTATGTGGCAGTCTACTTTTCCACTGTATGTGCCAGTTAGAAATTAATATCATCTTCTAGTGACTTTTTGCAAATCTTGAATGATTCTATTGGTGTTGACTGACATCTGTCTTTAGGTCTATTACTTTATAGTTACACTTTTCCTTCTGTGGTCTTAACCATAGCACTCTTTGTTGCTGCTATGGGTTAGTACTGAAATGTTTTGGGACTTTGTCAGATACTTTAGGAATACATTTATTCATGATGATTATAGCAGGTACCAACCAGTTTTTAGGAATTACTCTATTTTGCCATAATTAGTCTATTAGTTGGATTAGTGCAGTGAAATTCAGAGAGTTTCTTAGAATTCCAGCTGAATTACGTTCATCACCTTTCCAAAATTCATGAAAACATCAGTGCTGTTTGTATTGTTCATTTTACTATTAGTAATAATTTCTGGGGTTTGTATTAAGTGAAAATTCCTCTTGACCTAAAAAATGTTTAAATTTTCAACTTAAAATCTTAGTAACTCTGCTGACTAGGTAGTGCAGTGAATAGAGCACTGGCCTTGGAGTCAGGAAGACCTGAGTTCAAATTTGGCCTCAGACACTTATCACTTACTAGCCATGTAACCTTGGGCGAGTCACTTAACTCCAATTGCCCTGCCTTACCCCCCTCCAAAGAAAAGAAAAAAAAATCTTAATAACTCCTAACACCTCAATTTTATCTTTTCTTTTGTCTAATTTAGTCTTAAGTAGGATGTTAATTTTTATGGTGCCCCTGTACAGGTTGGCAAAACATCGATGGATGATGTGCAGCTGATGGCATCATTAAGCAAAACATAGCATAAATCTCTTCACTATAATCGGCATTCACATCTTCATCCCAGTCATGAGTACTCACAGTTTGTCCACTCACACAGACATCTATCTTCCTGGAAGCATTTTGAGTAAATGGGATGCTGGTATTTCTGATTTGTTCTATAAATCTTGCCTTCCCATTGTATCTGAACAAAGCAATACCACTGCCTTTGCAATCCACTGTGACAAAATCATCATCACAACAGTTTCAATTAGTGCTAACTGTAACCTTATGTTTCCCCGCCTATCTTTTAGATTGATAGAATATTAATTCTTTAGATACAGTGTTATTCCTTGATTTGCAGGCATGAAGAATTCTTGGGACGGCACTGATATTAAAAAGATGGTACTGTGTTTCAGGAAGAAGTGTGGGATTTTTAAAGTGCAACTATGAATTGCAATTTCATAAGCATAATTGTTCTCTTTTTAAATTTTGGTGGCAGTTCATTGTTCTTCTGCAGTGTCTCTTTGTCTAGGACATATGTGTACTGATGGATTAGCTATGGCTTGTCTATCCAAACTCATGTTATAGTCTGGACAGACCGCATCCTTTAACCTCTATTTTCCCCCTGTAGTTAGCCTTTTGAGTGTGTATCAATCTATTTGAAAATGGCTTCCACTGCTCTGGACATTGTTGTAGAAGACGCTGTCATCCACACATAGAAACACATGGAGGACCTCCTCATCCATAGGGAATCCCTCTTCAATTTGGATTTTATGGCAGAAGTCTTCCATGGCAGTAGCAAACACAGTCTATGGTACAGTGGTATCCATTAATCAATGGAATACAGCCCAAACTATACAGCATAGCATTTAGTAACTTCCTTTTATTTAGCTCCCTTTCCCTAATTTGTATAATTTGAAAACAATATCAATTGAAAATAGATAGAGGCTAACAAACCCATATGAACAGAGAACTGAGTGAAAGATGAAAATCAGTAAGATTTCAATGAGGAACTAACAATGATCTGCTTCTGATCAACATCAGTTTACATTCCATCTCAGTCTAAGAGATACACTATAGGAGTAGTCTGATATCAAAGGAGAATGTGGATTGTCAACATAAATCAATATAAATGTTTTGGTAGGAGCTCAGAGCAGCACTTATACATAGTAGGGGATGAACAAATTTCTGTTACTGTTTTTGTGAATTACTGTGTGGATGATGGAGGAGTAGGGCAAGAAGAAATATGAATTGGTAATTGAAGAAGTAGGAAAGGGGGAAAGGCACATAGAAGTCTTTGAGATCTGTGGGTTGGTATAACACAGGAAAAACAGCTAAAAAAGATTGAAATTGGCCAAGCACTTCCTAAGGGAGAAGATGTCATATAAACCTGTATAATGGGTTGGCAACTGGTCATCTACAATGTGTTTTTGCTTTGATAGGAATGGCTCTTGATATCAGTTTAACTGTTATTTCTGAGAAATTCTTAATCTTAATTTAGTTTCATGTCTAATTGCCTGGGTGGATTTCAGCTGAAATCAGAGCCAGTTCTTGTAGGAAACTAACCAATTTGTATTTGGTTGACCAAAAAACTTCTTTCTAGGGTTTTTTCTATGGGAAATGTTCTGAAGTAGCTAATTTCTTCACTTTAAATCTGCTGCTTTGCCTTGTTCAATGCCATGGAACAAGTTGTGCCTTCCAGGATAAGCTCATCACTTCTAAACTCACCACCATGCTGCTTAATCAAGTTCTGATTCACACTACTCTCCCTCAGCCTCCTCTCTCTTCTGATTAGAAGGCAGGAGGGTTTAGTGCCAAACTCCTCCTAATGTCTTTCTTTATAGAGGGCAGAAGCTGGACTCTCCCAGCTCACTCCACTTTGCATCTGTTGCCCTGCCTGGTTTCAGCTCCACAGAGCAAGGTGTTTATTGTTTTCCCCCCACCTTCAACCTTTTGTACCTCTTCTTGTTTATCTCCTCTTTTAGATCATAAGTTCTTTGAGGCCAGAGACTATCTTTTATGTATTAATTGCATCCCTAGTGCCTAGCACAGTGATTGACACAAAATAGACAATGAATAAATACTGGTTGGATTGGATTAGTTCACTATAGATAGTTAAGGATGTGTCAAAACAAGGTCAAACTCATAATTTGCTAGGGCAATAGGCCATCTTTAGAGTAGGCAGACTTAATTTAGGATTTTATGAACTGAAACCAGGATTCAGAAATAAGCATCTTGGCAGTAATGTAGTAAATAAATGTTTAACAAGTGGGTTATAGGACATACTATTAAGTTTAACCTGCCTTGCTAATATTTTCTCCATCACTTTCTTAAGTCTAGACAATCAGCAAAACAATAAAATCAAGCCATAATTTGTAGCATTTGCCAATTTCTGAACGTAAATGCTCACATTGAATTCAGTGATAGGCTCTCCAGGAATCTTAGAGCTCCAGTTGACTCCAGCATACCTCTGGTTTGAGCCTCTAGGGTGACAGTGGAACATACTACAGGAGGCAGCATGCTATTAACATACAGAGGGTTGAACTTCAAGTCAGTTAAACCTGAACTCAGATACTGTTTTTTACCACTCAGTAGCTGGGTGACCACAGGCAGGTTTTTAAACTTTGATGCCAGGTTTTAATAATAGTAATGCCTTAACTTCTTGGTCTTCCTTACCAAAAGAAGATATCTTACAGTATAATGAAAATATGCATATGAAGAGAAAGATGCCTGCAGTTCAAGACCACCACAATCATGTTGTCTTGCCTAATTGATAATTCTACTTTTACTTGTCTCTCTCCCTCTATCTTTGTTGTTGTCTCTCTGTCTCTCCATGAATGCTTCTGTACACTTGTCCCCAGATTTTACCTTGAAATGAACTTAAGAACGTATACATCATGGTTACCCAACAAGTGTGTTATCCTCAATCAGATCTGTAAGACAACCTTGACCAAAGTCAATTGCCTTGACCTTCTTGGCCTCACTACATCTGAAGAGTGTAACCACACCACCTACTTTACCATTCTTTTTCCCATTTATAAAAATGAATAAAGACAAATAAAATACTGAAAAAAATAATAGTAATGCCTATAGTACTTACTGCATAAAATTACTGGAAGATTCAAATTATATATACATATGTATACACACATATAAACATACATATATGTAATGGTAGTGGAATTTGGAGATGCCCCTGTATCCGCTTGGTTTTTGGGTTGTGTTAAAACCCAGAGCTTGTGAATCCAACTTGTGGGATAGACTTGTTGGCATGAAGAGAGAAGGCTGAAGTGGGAGAAACCATGAATTTGGAGAGAGGCCCAAGTTGAGAGAAGGCCCAAGTGGAGGAGGCCAGGGTTGCTGAGAGAGAACTGCTGAGGTCCAGTTGGAGCTGCCCAGGACTTTTGGGAACTGCCACCCAGAGCTGCTGAGACCTGAGGAGGCATGGCTGTGATGCTGGTGTTTTGTCTATCTGTTTTGATGTTTTGCCAGATTCATCTGCTGGTGAAGGACAGTGCTGCTGTTATAGAGATCTTGGAACCTGGCTGTTGGTTCAGAAGCCCTGAAGGAGGATTTTCTTCTGGTATGTTTACAGAAATCCTGGAAGAGGTCCTTGCTGATGTTTTCAGGGGGTCCTTGCTGATGTTTTCAGGGGTTCTGGGACTGTTCTGCAGGCAGAGAGTGACTTGATGAGGACACTGGCAATAGCTTTGTTGAGCCTTGTCTCCCTAGGAACTGAGATTACTGACAACTTGCCTTGAGGTAAGCTGAAGGAAGGGCCTTTCCTTGGGTTTTCAATGCTGTGATGATATCTTAACCTTGTTGTAGCTTGAGGGTGGGAAGGTGCTTGGTGTTAATGGATGGTATTGTAATTCAGTTGTGATCCAGGGGTGGGAAACCTTTGACTTTTTTTTGTGCTCTGTGATTGATCAAATGAATGTACTTTCTTTATGATTGGAAACTAATCTCCATTTGAGAAGGGACTAAATAAATGTACTGCCCAGGAGTGGGCTACTTTGACTACTGGCCAGGGGAGGGATACTTTGACCTTGGTACTTTGCAATTGAATTGAGAACTTACTTGCTAAATGAATGAGTTCCGCTGTATTTTGATTTTCTCTGTTCTGTGAATCTGTCACTTAATAAATGGGATTTGCTATGCTGGTAATCTGAACCTTGGAAGTTGCCTTTGTTTGGCATTATAATATATAGCTTTATAGTTTTATTTTGTGTATGTATATACATATATATGTATATACACACACACATACATATATATGTATATCTTTGTTAACTTTAAAATGCTATTCAAATATCCAGGTATATTAGATTCCAGGCACCTGATATACCATGTGTACAATTTAATTCAGTCAATCAGTCAATAAGTATCTATTAAGCTCCTGCTATATACCAGGCATCATGCTAAGTACTTGGGATACAAAAAGAGGCAAAAGACAGTTTCTGCCTTCAAGGAGATCACAATCTAATTCACATTTGTGTAGTGTTCTAAAATTTATAAATTGAATGAATAAAAAAATGAATAAAACATTTCCTTGTGCCTTCTACATGACAAACCTATACAGTGCAAATATTTTAAAGGTGAGAAAATGTAGTGTCAGAGACATAAGTGATATAAGGTGTCAGAAGCAGTATTTGAACTGAAACATCTTGATTCCAAATCCAGTGTTCTCTCTATTCATGCTTTTTTCAAATAAGATAATATTGGTAAATGCTTGGCATATAGTAGGCACTTAATCAATGCTTATTCCCTTCACTTTCAGTTGGTTTTCGTTTAGAACACATTCTGTCAGTTCCATCTGAAAGATTCATCTCAGAGACAGTAAAAAAATGCTTACCTGAAGAGCCAATAGAAGCTCTGTTACTGTGGATCACAGAATGTCATAGCTGTAAGGCAACTCTGACATTGTCAATCCAACCTCCACATTTCATAAATGAAGGGAAGTGACCCTGAGAGATGATGTAATTTACCCATGATCACTTGTGAGGGACAGAATTGGGATTAGAATCCACATCTCTGGAGTCTCAGCTCTGCACCCTTTCCACCATCCTCCAGCCTTGAGCTAGGATTATAAACCTCAGTGGTAAAGATTAAGCATGCCCCATCAACTACAACAGTACTCTCCCATGGCAATATCTAGGTGTTCCCCTTTGCACAACATCATCACTTTGATTTTATCTTGATTGACTCTCAGCTGGCTCACTTTCAACTAATCCCCTACCTTGGCCAGATGTGTAATTCCATCATCCAGACTTGATGAAAAGGAAATGTGGAGACTCTGTTGATATGCTGATACTATTACTACATGGCTGTCAGAAGAATCAACTCTCAGAATGTGCAGAAAGACCCAAGGAAACAGCACTCCAACCTGGCCCCTGAGTGACACAGGCATAAACCTTTCTTCTCACCTTTCTTGTAATGAAAACGTTAGTCACCCATCCCTCACTTAACACTTTAACATTTAGAATGAAGATGGTACAAAAGAAGACAGTAATATTTGTACCAAAGTTCTGTTTTTGAAAGCCTAGAAAATTAACAGTAATATTCATTAAGTACCTTCTGTGTTCAGAACACTGTGCTAGGCATTGGAAAAAGAGTAAAAGTTTAGCTAAGATGCCATTCCTACTCTCAGGTAGGTTACAATATAGAGAACAACGTCCAAGAAAGTGATGCAAACATGTATGTATGTATGTATGTATATGCATATGCATATACATATATATATATGTATATGTGAATATGTATCATAAACCACTCAGCAAGAATTCCTTTTCTATTGCTTTCAGGATCAAATGCAAACTTCTCTATTTGGTATTTAATGCTCTTCATAACCTGGTTCCATGTTTCCTTTCTAGCTT
The DNA here is from genome assembly GCA_028646575.1 of Pseudocheirus occidentalis. NCBI lineage: Eukaryota > Metazoa > Chordata > Mammalia > Diprotodontia > Pseudocheiridae > Pseudocheirus > Pseudocheirus occidentalis. The sequence goes on along the minus strand of CM053594.1, from coordinate 128,470,053 downwards.
TATTATACTATTCACATACTCTATCATCCAACCAGACTCATCTCCTTTCCCTGGCTGTTCCTCATACACAGCAATCCCCCAGTGCTTTTGTACAGATTGACACCCGGGCCTGGAATGCCCTCTCTTCATTCTGCATTTTTGAATCCCTAATTTCATCAAAGTTCAGCTGAAACACCACTATTTGCATGAATTCTTTCTTGACACTCACCCTACTAATTCCTTATTCCTTACTCACCCCCTTAACCCACAAAATTATATTTATTTGTGATGTGTTTTATATAGCACCTATATGTATGTATTATTTCCACTCAATAGAATCGAAACTCTTTGAGGGCAGGGACTACTTTATTTTTCTGTTTGTATCCTCAGCTTTTAAGCATTTAAAGACTTGTTGATTGATTTATTAATTATATATATGTATATGTATGTGTGTATGCATGCATGCATATATGTATGTATGTATATGCATGTACATATCCCTTTCAGCAAAGGACAAAAGACAGAGCTATTCTGAGTAATAACTTTTTGGATAATATTATAAAATAACATTATTTTTTGCTCTTTATAAAATGTGTGGGAGTGTGCATTATATATGTATATATATGTGACACACACACATATATGTAAAGGGGGAATAAGAGAGTAGATTAAGGGATTCACTAGTTCTAAGCTAAACACACTTTAATTGATGTACAAAAACACTTATAGCAGTTCTTTTTTGATGTCAAAGAACTGGAAACTGAAGGGATAGCCAACAATTGGAAAATGGTTAAACAAGCTATGACTAACAAACGTGATGGAACATTATAGTACTTTGAAAAATGATGAGAAGAATGGTTTTCAAGAAATCTGAGAAGACTTGTGATTTGATGAAGAGTGAAGTGAGCAGAATCAGAAGAACAATTAATACGACAACAAAATTGTAAAGACAAACAACTTTGAAAGACATAAGAATTCTGATCAAGGTAATGACCTGCTATAATTCTAGAACTCATGATGAAATGTTTTAACCGCCTCCTGATAAAAAGGTGAAGGACTTTAAGAGTACACAATGAGACATACATGCCTTTTAGACATGACCAAGTCAGGAATTTGTTTTGCCAGGGTTTTTATTTCTTCTTTCTTTTTCAGTTGAGAAAAGGAAGAGTCAAGAGGGAGAGAAAGCAGATTTTTTTTTTTGCTATATGAAACTTATGTTAAAAAATAAAAAATATATTGAAATTATTTTTCAATTATATTTTTCAATTATGAAACATATAAATTATTTTATATAAATATAAAAACATTTTATATTTATATAAAATAATTTATACTAAAAATATGAAAAAAACCAAATTTCTTTCTTTTTGCATATAGTTGTATTGCCAGTGCCTAGCACACAATAGGAACTTAATAAATGCTAGTCAATTGACTAAAGGACATACTTAATAAATACTTTTGTGGATTTGACTTGACTGGATTTATTCTAGAACAGCCAAGAGGCTAGGCAACAAGGTTGGAGAAACTGATCAAACTATACCAACTTTACTAAATTCAGCATTAGCTTATTATTTTTTTTTAATGTCTCTGGATGTGCTCCATTTTTTTCAATATCCCTCTTTAACCATAGTGCTCAGAATGGCATATAGTACTCCAGGTTTGAGGCTAGCACTATCTACAGAGAAACTAAGTGATGTAAACTCTCTGAATTTGAGTCTTCTCATTCCCTGTGTGATGTTGGGTAAGCTGATTAGCCTCCATGGGCCTCAGTTTCCCCATCTGTAAAATAAAGGCGTTGGACTAGATGGTTTCTAGCTCTAGGTCTAAGAACTTATGATCTTAGCAATGATGATTTTTAATTTCCTTTCCAGGTCTCACATTCTATAACTCAGTTCAATTGCCAAGATAAAAGTAAAGGAATTCAGAATTGGGATGACTGATGATGCAGTTAGCTTTCCTTCAAATGGCTGGTTTTTGAGGATAATAATCTGGTCTCCAAATGGAATCCTTCTGGGTAGGCTTTTTAAAACTATTTTTTTCAGTTACTATAAATAAATAAATTTGTTTAAATCCACATTGATCTCTGCTTATACCTGACAACTTTTGAAGCTTGCGTTTATTTTACTTTCATTGTTAATATAATGGAATAAATGAAAAAAAAAAACCCCAAACCATTTACTAGGGCTTACTATGTGTTAGGCAACTGTGCTAATGAATATTTTTGTCTTGTTATCAAGGTTGGTAAAACTCATTTTAGAGGCAAGGTACTGTGGTAATAAGAGAGCCAGATCTGAAGCCAGGAAGAGCTGAGTTCAAGTTCTCCTGCCACTGTGCCTTCTAGCTTTGTGACTGTGGGCAAGTCACTTAAAGTTTCAGGCTCAGTTCCCACATCTGTAAAATGGACATAATAATACAAGAGGATCATTCAATCAAAGGCAAGACTCAATCAAAGGCACATGATTGGCTAAAACTCACTTCAGAAAAGCAGCAAAAAATCCTAATTTGCTTCCCATTATAGGATAAAATAAGATGATGTAGGTATAAAGTGCTTTGGAAATGTTAAGTAATCATATAACTTTTATAAATTAATCATGTAAGTTTACATAATTAATACAATATATGAATAACATGCTATAAAATAAGATAAATTTATAAATCATATAAGTACACAATTATCATTATTAGGTCATGTTCCATATTGTTTCATTTCAGGTCTACCTTTGCCAAAAATGTGTTTGTTCTTTTTACTCTGGTTATTACTAAGACTCTTCATAATAACTGACATTTATAGAGTATCTTAAAGTTGGCATAATACCCTACTTAGGTCATATGCCTTCGAGTATCACAGCAAGTCAGTGAAGTGAGTATTATTACCATCCCATTTTTTCAGATATGGAAACTTCATGTTAAAGTGGTCAAGTGACTTGCCCATGGTCACTCAGCAAGTGAGAGAGGTAGGATTTGAAATCAGGTTTTCCTGAGCATTTTATCCACAGTGACTAGAGCAATAGATTAGGAGTCAAGAAGACCTAAGTTCAAAGCCAGTCTCAGAAACTTACTGTCTCTGTGCTACAAATCACTTAACCGCTGTTTGCCTCAGTTTACTAATCTGTAAAACAGGAATTAATAATAGCACCTACCTATTGTTTTTATTGACTTGACTGGATTTATTCTAGAATAGCCAAGATGCTGTGCAACAAAACAAGGGTGGAGAAACTGGTCAAACTACACCCAAATTGCTAAATTCAACACTAGCTTATGATTAATTTTTTGATGACCAGTTCTGTCTATGGACATGCTATCAGGGGCTGTTAGAATTGGGAGAAGATGGATTGAAGTTCACTGCGGACTACATGGGAAGCAGGTCTGTCCAAAGATGGTATTCAGGAGCAGACAGAAAACAGGGCTATTAGAGGAATCAATTGATATAATAACTGTAAAATAGTTAGCATATTGCCTTACACTGTATAATATTGACTATTATCATTATTACAGGCAGCTAGGTGGCACAGTGGAGAGAGGTGTTTGGCCTGGAGTCAAAAAATCTGAGTTTAAATTTGGCCTCAGACACCTAATAGTTGTGTGACCCTGGGCAAGTCACTTAACCCTGTTTGCCTCATTTTCCTCATCTATAAAATGAACCAGAGAAAGGAATTAATAAACCCCTCCAGTATCTCTGCCAAGAAAACCCCAAACGGGGTCATGGAGAGTCAGACACAACTGAAATGACCAAACAATATAATTACTACACTAAGTTGCCACTCATTTAAGCTTTCTTACACATTAGTCTGTCTTCTCAGGGCTAGCACTACTGTGTTCAAGGAGCCAAGGTGGAGCTCTGCTTTTCTTTCCCTGAATGGAGGCCCAGGAGCCAGAGTATCATCCATGGCAGACAAGATGCCCCTTTCTTGGCCCACTTCCAAAGGGCCCCAATGCGTATCTGAGCTCAACATGATATGTAGGTTTTCCCTCACATGCTGGAACAGGTCTGTTTTCTGTCTGCTCCTGAATACCATCTTTGGACAGACCTGGTTCCTACGTAGGCTTCAGTGAACTTCAATCCGTCTTCTCCCAATTCTTAACATTTCTCTCCCTGCAGGAGAGTTTCAGCTCCACTCAGACTGTGGCCCAAATTTCTCTAACAGCCTTGGAGTCATTCCTGCTCCATCCCCTCCCAACCTTGGGCCTGCCTTTAAAACTGAAAGAAAGCTATCCTTTTTCTTTTGAAGTTTTATCTGATTCCTTGGCAAACTTCTAGTTTATAATTTTTTAATTAAGATGCCTGTATTTGAAAAGGTGGTGACAACTGGGCTTCGGGCTCATCTGGTTTATCACATGCTCCGGGACAAGTTTAGGTCTGGATTTCAATCAGGTCATAACATGAAGTCAGGATCTGTGATAATCTAATTACTCACATGAACAGAGGTTCATTGAGATAAATGAGAGACTCCAGAGGCCAGTGGGTCCTGTTTAACTTTGCTCTGTGCCCCTGCATTGGCTTATTTTTATATTCTTGTCCCTGGACTAAACCATCAAGGTTTTCTGAGGTCCTTTCCTGTAAACTCTTCGTGGGCTGTTTTTGGGATGATCCAGTTTAGAGCTTCTAAACCTGGGCTCCATGAACTTTTTTTAAAATTTCAATATAATTGGTTTCCTTTGTAATCTTTTGTGTTTAATATATGCTTTAAAAAATGTTTTTTAGTAGTCCATAGACTAGACTGCCAGAGGGGTCTTCCAGCTTCTGCTCTTCGTTTTACAGATGACAAATCTGAAGCTCAGACAGAGATTATGTGACTGACTTGCCCAGATCATTAGTGGCAGAGGTACTGAAATCCAAACCTGGACTCCATGGCTTTTTTTTTTCCTTCTATGCACAATGGATTTCATAATTGAAAACAAGACATCAAGAATATCCTGTCTTTCATTCACTCAGCATTTGACCAAATTAACGTAAGTCAAATTAGCAAGGATCTACAAAGTGCCTACTCTGCACAAGGCATTGTGCTAGGCACAGGCTACAAAGGAAAAAATAAAAAATGTCCTTGCCCTCTGGGAGGTTGCAGACGACTGGACATTCAACATGTGTACAAATATACACAAAGAAATGCAAAACCATTTCAAAAGGGAAAGAATACTGACAAGTGGGTGGCTCTGAAAAGGCTGTAATTGGTGTTAGTCCTTTTTTGCTTTAAAGGAAGTTAAGCATTCTACAAAGTGGAGGTGAAGAAGCACATTTTAGACAAAGGGGATCGCTTGTGTCAAGGTTCCCTGGAATGTCATGATCAAGGAACTGCTAGCAGGCAAGCTTAATTAGAATGAAGAGAGCAGTCTTATGAAGTAAGCCTGGAGAGGGAGGAAAGAGCTAGATTAGGGGGAACTTTAAAATGCCAGCTGGTGATTATATGCTTTATCCTAGAAACAATAGGAAGCCACTGAAGAATTTTGAGTAGGGAAGTGAAAGGTCTGACCTGTGTTCTGGGAATGTCGCTGAATGACTTCCTAGGAGAAAGTAAGCTTGATGACAGCTGGATCTTTTTCATTTTTCTTTATACTCCTTTAAAAAAAATTATTTCATTTTTTATTAACATTTTTTGTTAATTTTACTTTTAATTTGTGGGATAAAAAGCATTTCCATAACATAGCACAATAAAAAAAAATGATTGCACATGAAACTTTTAATCTATTATGTACAGCTTACTATTCCATTTAAATATATTATAAAATTATCATTTTTATTATTGTATTATTTATTATAGAATTATATTTTATTATGTATTGTAAAATTATTTTTAAAAATTCATTTTCCCCCTCTTTTTCCCTTTTTCCCCCTTTCTACCACCCTAGAGATGGCTACCATTAGACACAAATATATATATATGCATATATGTATACATACATATGTACATACATGTAAAATCATTCTATACATACCTCTATTTACCAATTCTTTCTCTGGATGTAGATAGGGTCTTCCTTTATATGTTCCCAATGTACAGTATTTGGCATATAGTAGATGCTTAATATATGGTTATTGAACTGAATTGAAGCCTCAGTCTCAGGATGATACCATATATAGCTGGATCAGGTAGTTGCCTATGCAAGAGGGGCATCCTAAAAGTCTAGATTATATGAAAACATTTCTTTTATTTGCAAAGTAATACTTGAAATTCTCACCACTAGAATCATTACAGGGTGGGATGGAGGAGAGGTAGTGGTTTAAAGCCCAGTTTCTAGAAAGAAAGTCACTCTTAAAATGCAAATATAATGAGGTCATAAGATCATAGATGTAGAGTTAGAAGTGACCTCAAAGGTCATCCAGTCCAGCCTATTAATTTTACGCAGATGGGGAAATTGAATAAGGCCTAGTGAAGTGACTTAACTTCATCCTCTTGTCCAGGTCCATATAGATAATGTTAGAGAAGGAATATGAATGTAGGAACTCTGATATGAGAAGTCAAGGATAATACCAAAGTTATAAACCTAGGAGCCCAGAAAGATGATGCTTTTGACAGAAGCAGCGAAGTTTGGAGGATGAAAAGGTTTTGGGGAAAAGAGAACGAATTCAGTTTTTGACCTGTTTCCAGGACATCTAGTTGGAAATGTTCAATAGGCAGTTGGTGACTTGAGAATAAAGCCCAAGAGAGAGGCTAGGGCAGGATACACTCACAAACGTATATATGGAAAGATTGGTGTGACAGGTCATAGAAGAGCCAAGAGTTATTAGAGTCACAGTAACCCAGGAGAAGACAACAGCTAGGATGAGAGGCTGGCTAGCAGCAGCAAATGCAACAGGTCAGTGGGGATGAGGAATGAAAAAAGACTGACAGAACTAACAACTATTAAATCTTTGGTAACTTTGGAGAAAACACTTTCAGTTAAGTGAAGTCTGAAGTTATATTGCAAGGGATCAAGGAGTGAGAAGAGATAAAGTAGACAGAATGATTTTACACATAGACAGATCTGTGTCTAATGATAACCATCTCTAGGGCAGGGAGGGGAAGATGGAAGCAAAAAAAGGAAAAAAGAGAAATTTACATGATAACTTATGTGTTTATGAGGAATAGCAAGTTGTATATAATAGATTTGCAGTTACATGTGCAATCATCTTTTATTTCTTCTACTGTTATGAGAATGCCTGTTTTATTTTTCATAAATTAAAAATAGAATAAATTTTTAAGATAGTCCTGGGAAAACAATTTCCTTCCTGAAAAAAAAAGTTTAGCTGATAAAGGGAAGAGAAATGCAGGTCAGTATCTTGAGGTGGTGGTAAGGGTTATTGAAGGCTTTTTGTTAGAATGAAAGGGATTTGACCATGCTTGAAGGCAGTAGGGAAGGGACCAGATAGGGAGAGGCTGAAGATTCCAGAAAAAAAGAGTCGGGATGATTGAGGACGAAATCTGATGGAGAAAACAGTGAATGGGATCAAGTGTACATGTAGTTTGTGTACCAGTTCCTTGGAGTTCATTACTCAGGGCTGCATATAAGGAGTTATTGCACCACTGGCAAGAGGAACCACAAATATAGCACTGTGAGGGAAGCAGAAACAAAAAGGAGCTCACTTGGGCTATGGGAAGGCCTCAGGATCCCACCTCTGGAGAATGCCATCCTTCATTTTCCTTGTGCCTTAAAGACTTTCTTATGAACCATTTATGAATAATTGTAGTCATATCAAAGGAGGGGTAGTCCAGGCCCCAAGGTATCCAGACTGTGCTGGACCATAGTGTAGGTGACAACCCTTAAGAACCCTTGAACTTCCACCCCTTATTCCTTTTCTTTCATTCCCCAGGAAAAAAAAAAAGGCAGGAAGAAAAATGGGCAGTTTTTATCCTCGACCCTGGTGTATGGCAAGACTATGTGGCAGACACAATGTGTGAATGGGTCAGGGCCCCAGAAATCAGGGATAGTGGCCAGGTCAAGAAAAGAGTAAAGGAGTAGTTGCTGAAGGTGGGTGGGGATAGTGGTGCAATGATGAATGGTTAGGGATGGCTGGGGACAGAAGGGAGACTGGGTTCATGTCCTAAGTCTTTGACCACTTCATCTACTTACTGTTCCCCAGACCCCTTTGATTTCTACACACTGCCCCACTCACTCCATTTCAATGGTCATTCTATCCCTACCACTGAGGCATTTGGGGGCAAATTGCTGATAATGCTGAAGCTTTTAGAAGCTGGCTAGGAAATATTTTCCACCAGTCTTGGGTGTTGCGTTGGAAAGAATTATTTTTTGTAGCAGTAGACTGTGCTTGTTTGAGGGTTTGCTGGGAACTAAAGCAGAGACCTACATACTAAATACATAGACCAACAGAGCATAAACTCCGTAAGGGAAAGGACTGCTTCATTTTTGCCTTTTGTGCCCAGCACAGTGTATGACACATTGTAAGCACTTATTAAATACTGATTCATCTCTTCCTCCCCCTCCCCCTCCAACTTAGTAATTCCCTCTGTGGACCAGTTCCCTTACAAAGGCCTAGAAGATAAGGTGAACTGGGCCTAAGCCTTTGAAAGAGAATTTTGGGGAAGTTACTACCAAAGAAGATTTGACTCATTGTTTTAACTTTAAGCTTAATAAGACTTTACTTCTGAAAAGCTTCCCTGTGATATTTATGTGTAAAGAAAAAAATTGTTTTTTTTAATAATCTTTAGAACATTATGAACAAAAGAAACTAAGTCTAAGCAGGGGCAAGCCTCCATCCACATTAAACCACAGGTTTGGGAAATAGAGGTCATTGTCCTTGGTAGTCCAGCTATTTTTACTTGTACTGCCCAAACCAAAAATTTTTGTGACTTATATAGGGAGGAGGTAGGCTTCCTCTCAATTTCAGTAGCCTGGGGGAAAACCCTGATTGCACTACCTTAGTTCCCACCCTAACTTTAGGTAATGACAATGATTTGGCCCCAGTTGATACTTGGTGTTGAAGAGATGATTGTTGTAAAGAGTTGCTGAAATGTCTCTGAGTAGACTGAGCTCTATACCCAACTTATTTTTATTTTTAATTTATAGTAAATAGATACAGACAACTCTTACTCAGGTCAAAATTATTTATGTCGCTCGTTCAATCGCTTGCCATCACCACCATGTGTATTAATGCATTTCTAAAATTTGTAGAGCTTTATTTTCTTTTTACTTGGTCCCATCCAAGATGTAAAATAAACTTTGATAATGACTTTGAATTGATCCTTCACTTGCCACTTACACATCTGCATTTTCCTGGAGTCAAGGGGTGTGTGTGTGTGTGTGTGTGTGTGTGTGTGTGCCGCCACATTGAGAACATGGAGGCTGTTTTTAGAAAAATCCCTGTATTCCCAATAATAAAATTCTGCTTTTCTTTGACCTGCTTAGGAAGGAACATCATTGCATCTCACCTCTCTCTGTCTAAGTTTAATGTAGGATATTGATTTCCTAAGCACTCATTCACTAAAGTTTGGATTTCTTCAAAACTTTGCTTTTGTCATCAGAAGAACTTTGACCCTAAGTTTTATACCCTCTCCCATTTTCTGGCTTCAAGTTTGTCTGTGATAGCCTGCAAGTATCTTAAAGGTTCTCCTGGCTCTTTTATATATGGAGGGAATTTAGGTCTGAGGGTGCTTTGGCTTTCTCACATTCTGTTGCCATCTGGAACTCTTTGTTCGAGATTGTCAAAAGAAAAAAAAAACAGACTGACTTAGGAAAATAACATTTGGCAGGAACTTGGCAACAATAATGCCTTTGTTGCCAGAATACTTGTTCACGGTGTGGGTGGCTCAGATGGCACTTAATTAAATACATTTCCTTGTAAATTCTCAGCACCATGTTCATTTTTACTGATGGCAAGTAACCACATCATTTCTAAGGCAACTAAATTTTTTAGCTTGCAAGAGAAAGAAATAAGAATTTGTCATAGACATGCATTGCTTTTGTGAGACATCCATTCTGTCCATCTTGGATAATTTTTAAAGGGATTATAGCCTTGAACCATTATTCTAATTTAATTCTCTTGTCCTTATCTAGCCAGTGCAGGGGAAAGAATGCTGGATTTGGATGAATAGGATCTGAGTTCATATCCCAACTCTGCTATTTGTGACTTGTGTGACCTTGGTCAAGTAGCTTAGTGTCTCTTAGTACCTTAGTAAGGTATTACTTAGATATCTTAGTATCTTAGTTTCCTCATCACTAAAATGGTGAGCTGGATTTAGATCGCCTTTAACATCTGTGTTAGATTCAGTCCTCCTGATTTATTTCTTGCCACTGGACCCAGACAGCTCTGGAGGAGAAAGTGAGGCTGGTGACTTAGCACAACGCTCCCTGCTTAAATCCAATTCCTTTGCAAGTCATAGTATCACCTTCCTGATGTCATGGTCTTTGAGAACAAAGGACAAAGAAGAAGAAGAAGGTATTAAAGCTTATGTAATGAAAGCTGTCCCCCACATGTAGCGTGAGGATATCAGATGACTCAAAGGGACGCAAAAGAATCATATCCAGCCTCTTCTCCCCCCACTCTTCTCCAAGGGAGACTTTATTTTATGCCAGGAGGGGAAGTAGGAGGTTGGTAGCAAAAGCTTGACCACCACCTTCCTCAGAGAGTGCAAGTACTTGGCTAGAATTATATCTCTTAAATATTGTTAGTCTAGGTCATATCATTTTCAAGTTCAGGGTAATCTTCTGATCGCTGTTCATTAGTGGGAAAAGCAGGCCCTTGAGTTTTATATTCTAGTTTGACTCCTTCCCACAATGAACACACACATAGCAAATAACAAAGACACCCATTTATCCAAATCAATAGCAAAACAGAAATCAGATAAAACATACATTCAAAACTATATAAGAATAAATAACATACAATGCAGTGTGAAAATGCTTTTCCATTGGGAAAAAAGTAATTCAGCTCAACCAAGGGAGACAATTCTAGATCTTACCCTCTAAGGGGAAATTCCCTTAAGTCTCCAATGTAGCAAGCTTGGGATAGGAAGGAAATTGCCACTCCTCTCATGTTGGCTTCTTCTCAGAGTCTTTATTTCCCCTTCAGCAATCTGAAATGGTAACAACCATTTCCTCTCTCATAGCTGAAAGCCAGAAGCACGTGAAGTGATTGTAGTGCTCCAAGAGACTCAAGAGCTTGAAAAGACTAAAAAGACGGATGTTCTCTCTACCACTCAGCCGTCCCCCGTGCAGATTCAGGGTACTGATATTCAACAAAGAGAGGGGAGTTTGAGACTCAGGTTACACCTAAAACTTTCACCCCTTTTATGCTTCAAGGTTTGCAAAGGGTTTTTGTTTGTTTGTTTTTGAGTTTTTTTGCCTAACAATGATGGATTGAATTTGATAATCTCCAAAGTCCCTTCTAACCCCAAGTCTATGATCCTATGATCTTACTATTCCCGCTTTGCAAATGAGGCAACTGAGGCTCTGAAAGATCAAGGAACTTGTTTGTTGTCAAATAGTTAGCAAGTTCTGGAGATGAGAACCCAGGTTTCCTGTCTGCCTTTTAAATTGAATATATATTAATATGTAATATATGTAATATAATATAAATATATATTGAATAAATATAAATTTTGTATTTATGTAACATTTTAAGACTTGTAAAGTATTTTTCTTATAATACACCTAATGCAGTTGTTGTAAATAAAGTGCTTTGTAAATGCTGTTTTGCCCATTTTTCAGAGGAGGAAACTAAAATTTAGAGGTAAAGACTTGATGGTATCAGAACTAGTGATTGTTGGAGGTGGCATTCAAACCTAGGTCCTATGACCTCCAGCCTTATACACTGAATAACTAGCACATGTCCATTCTCCAAGGTTCTGCTGAACACAACATTCAGAAACTTTGGTTAAGTTTCTAGATTTC
>CM053594.1:128432177-128458151 GCA_028646575.1 Pseudocheirus occidentalis | reverse complement strand
TTCCTTCCTTCCTTCTTTCTGACAATAAAGTGAATTACTGATATGAAGTCAGCATTTTCCTAGCTTTGGTATACTTAGAAAAATGGGCTGTATTGGGTAATGTAGGTTTGCAGCCAGAGATGGGGCAATCATCTGGAATTCTTACTAGCTGTGTGACCCAGGGTAAGTCTGAACTTCTCTGGACCTCAAGGTCCAGATCTGTACCATGACTGTGTTGAATTAGATGATATCAAGGCTGCCTTCAAGTTCTAAATTCTACATTCCTAAAGCTGTTAGATGGCTGGAACTTGTGAGTTCTAAGAACACAGAAAATATTTGCTAGTCATTAGGAAGATTTCTAGCTTTGCCTAGGTCATCCATTTTGAAAGTTGTTTTTTTTAATAGAAGAAATCACTTATTTCTTTTTTTTCTTTTATATTCTATGTCCTTATAAATCTGTGATAGAGTGAGAAAGGAATATATTGATTAACAGAAAAATTACAGACATTACTTTCATTGAAAAGCATAATTGCAGTGTTTCAGGATACCTATGCATTGTCAAAGAACTACTTTTATCCCCTCTTCATTTTATCCACTCAGTTAATCAAGGGAAAATTATATAGGTTGAATAACTGAGCTGGGAAGCAGGAATGTTGGGTTTTAATTCCAGCCTGAATAATAAACTGTTTTGTTGCCAAAGGCAAATCACCCTGCTGGGTCTCAATTTCCCCATCTGGAAAACGGGCAGAATGATAACCCTTCTCTGTAATTTTCAGGACCTGTATAAAAATTCCCTAAAGGAATCTACAGAGATTTAAGTTTCTCCAAAGGAAGGAGGCTGTTATTATCCTTACTGCCTCTTTCTCAATGTAGCATTCAGATCCATGTGGGAATTGAGAATTGAATTCTTAATTAAAAGCCTTACTAAAACAACCAGCCGCGGCTGCTGCCACCCGTACCCCACACTCCTGTTTATCATCCGCCAGCCTGCTGAAGAAAATTGAGAAGAAGACTGAACAGATGTTAGCTCAGTGTGATACCCTAGTAAGAGCGTAGCTCATACTTAATCTGTTTTGTGGCATGTTCTTGGAGGCCCTGGGCTCTGCACAGCTTTTAAAATGTATTTCAAGATGTATTCTGAGACCAATAGATTCTGCTCACAGAGGCAAGCTTGCTTTTTTCAAAGTGGCTGATGGTCTGTGTCAGAAAGGGCCAAACACTTATGGGGGAAGAATGTTTCTTGATCGTTTGAGCACTCCTTAGTACTATGTTTCTTCTGGACAACTATTCAGTTTATAATCTTGGAGATTCACTAAATCAAACCTGACCCCATTTTTCCTAGATTCAAACAAAACCTATTATATGTTTTCATCTCTTATTATTAGTTTAGGTAACTTCCGATGCCTTTTCTGGGCTCGGAATCCAGTAATGAATCATCCTGTGATTATAGCTTGGTCTCCTCTTGGCTGGCTCTTTCACTTTGGGACACTGCAGTGTTGTCTAAGCCAGGGCTTTAGTTGGCTTCTATATATTGGGAATATTAATTCTTGTCTATTATTCCTATGAGGAAGGAAACAGGAACCATGCGTTATTTGAATTGGCTGTGGGAGAGGCAAGATGTGGTTTCAAAGAGGCAGGGAATAAATCAACTACCTTTGCTCTTGCTGAGTGGGACTAAATTGAGGGAACTGTGTATGATAATAGTAATAACAATAAATAATGGTACATATCTACTTTAGTGCTTGCAAAGTATTTTACATATATCATCTCATCCTCAGAATAACCCATTGACCAAAGGGTGTGTTATTTCCCCCGTTTTATAGTTGAGAAAACTGAGTCCAAAAGAAGTTAAGGATTTGCAGCTAGTAAATGTGTGAAGCAAGATTTGTATTCGGGTCTTTCTGACTCTAAGGTCATGAAATATCCTATCTATTATATCATGGTCTATAGAGTCCAAGAAGTTTGGAATCTTTCTTTCTTTTTCTTTCTCCTTCCTTCTTTCCTTCCTTTCTTCCTCCCTTCCTTCCTTCCTCCCTTCTTTCCTCCCTCCCTCCCTCCCTCCCTCCCTTCCTTCCTTCCTTCCTTCCTTCCTTCCTTCCTTCCTTCCTTCCTTTGGAAGGAACAACCTTATTTAGTAGATATTTCTTAGAAAATTACCTAGGACATCTCTTTTCCTCTCATCTATCCTTCCTACTATTTCTACCTCTATTTCTATCCCTATTTCTGTGTCTATCTCTGTCTGTTTCATTGAATTAAGGAAGAAGCCCAAAACTGAAGGGGTTGTTGCAAAGTCATGAGGTAGTTCTGCCCTCAGACAGATTTGTGGCTAAGCAATCCAAGGTCATAGGATAACTATGGCTATTTTGTAGCCATACTACTGCCTCCTGCACTTTCTGTCCCTGGTCTGATTGTTTAGTTGCCATCCTAGTTCTGTTGGCTTCTGATTCATGAGTTTACCATATCAAAATCATCTCAGACCCACAACACTACACTATAGCCATTTTTTTTTTTGCCATGCCACCATACTCAGTACTCTAGTAATACTTTTCAACCTCTTGCTCTTGGAACAATAAGCAAATGAATACTGCCATTCATGGAAAGGGAATGCCTATCAATTGACTTCCCAGATGAAAATTCTGTTCCCTGATTGCCACTCCTTTGTGTGTCCTGTTTTTTTTTCTCTATTACAAGGTTAAGTTCTTTGAGGAGAGATTTCTTCCTTAGTATGGTACTTGTCACATACTTCTGGCATAGTTGATGAAAAGTTCCATTACCTAATGTAGTGAAGGGTCTAAACTCACTCTTACAGTGAAGTTAGCTATATATCTCCTCCTGAGAGTTCCACGCAGTATCTTGGCTTGAGCCCCAATCCCTGTTGTATTTCCTCTGCTTTTAACCACCAGTATTTAGCAACTTGGTTCCATTGAACCAATTAATATTAGCTTTTCAGAGGGATATTTGCTTCAAAGACATATAAAGAACAGAAACACAAACATTACCTCCACCCCTTCCCCAATACTCAGGGACTACACCTTTCCCAATATCATCTTGGTCCCTGGGGAGAGTGGGTTCAACCTTAGCAAGTTTAAATTTATCATTTGCTTCCACCACATTTACTTAAAATGCAGACTGTGGTGGCTTATTCTACTGACCTTTCAAACTCTCAAATTCAAAGACATCTGTAATTCCCTTTGCCTAAAATAGGAAAGATAGTATGAGAGAAGTTAAATCAGAGGTTCATGTTCACAAGCCATATGTCATCCTCATATCATGTTCTTTTTCATCCCAAAGCAGCTAAAAAGGAAAGAGTCACATCAAGAGCGCCCTAATTTCAACTACATTTGTGGTCGTTATTCAGTTATGTCTGACTCTTTGTGACTCTATTTGGGATTTTCTTGGCAGAAATACTAGAGTGGTTTGTAGTTTCCTTCTCCAGCTCATTTTACAGATGAGGAAACTGAGTCAAACATGGTTAAGTGATTTGCCCAGGATAACACAGGTAGTAAGTGTCTGAGGATAGATTGAACTCAGGTCCTCTGGGCAGGTCCTCCTGGGCAGGCACTAGGTACTGCACCACCTAACTGCTTATCACAGCTAATTTGCCTCCTTATCATGTAGTTAGCATCCTGGAACCAGTCAAAGAATATCTGTGCTTACTCAAATTTGGGAACAGAGAACTTCTATTATATTTTATCATGCTTGTCTACAATCAGGTTCCCTAGCCACTTCCATGTGGGGCATTATATCCAACCCCATTTAAATTGATGGAGTCAGCCTTCTCTCCTTTTCCCACCAAGTTCCCACTTTATCATGCCCTCCAGGAACTTCATCATTATGCAGGATCACATCAACCCTTGGGTCACTCCTTCCTACTGATGGGATATGGTAGAGAGCAAAGAGCTCCTCCCTGATCCTCTTTTTAGGTAAGGCACCCTGACCAGCTCTCCCCATTACCTGAACTTCTTTGCATTTAGTCATTCCCCCACACTAGGTACCCTTTCCTCAGTCCTTTACAGCTTCTTTTTATGTGCTGACTTCCTCATAATTAGTAAGTGGCAGAGTTGGTGTTTGAACCTATGATATCTAATTCTAAATTTAGTACTTTTTGCTGTATACCAAGCCTGACTCCTTTTCTGAGATTGATAACATAAAGATAAGGGATCTGGAGTGATTTGCTGCTTATAAAGGGCAGTAGACTGTGTGTGTGGTCCATTTGCATTTGAAAGGGTCTGGAAGTGAGGCTTTGTTGTTATTCAGTCTTTTCAGCCCTCTCTCAGTCTCTCTGACTCTTCTTGACCCTAATAGGAATTTTCTTGGCAAAGATACTGGAGTGGCTTGCCATTTCCTTCCCCAGCTCATTTTTACAGATGAGTAAACTGAGGCAAACAGGGTTAAGTGACTTGCCCAATGTCACACAGTTAGATACTTATCTGAGGGCATATTTGAACTCAAGTTTTCCTGACTTCAGACCTGGCACTCTATCCACTATGCCACCTAGCTGTCTTAATGGAGCCAATTAACTTTCCCCAGTGCTTTGATGAGAGTTTAAATTCAAGGAAACTAATTCTGGAATTAGGAAGAAGGGAGGGAAGAAAGAGAGACAGAGACAGAGAGAGAGATGGAGAGGGAGAGAGAGAGGGAGAGGGAGAGGAAGAGAGAGAGAGAGATCTAGACAGATAGACAGAGACAGAGAGAAGAAAGAGAAACAGAGGGAATTCTCATGCAAGATCTCTATACATGCTCACAAGACCCCATTGATTATGTATATGATGTATATGTATTTGTATATGTATTAGAGAGTGCCCTAAATTTTGGGTAAATGACCTAGTGGAAATCTCCTTACTACACTACTGCAGTAAATGCTTATTCTATAAGGTCATTTTGTCCTGTGGCTAGCTTGTAAAAGGTAAACACAAGGGTAGGGGCCAGCACAGTTTTAGAAGCATGGACTCACAGAGTACTTTAAATCTGGGATAATTATTTCGAGGGAACCTAGCCTGTGAGTAAAAGTTGGGATGGGGGACTGCCAGGGGTGAGCTGGTTAATAACTGACTGTCCCCATACTTTTAAGTTTAATCTACATTATTAACATTTTCTCCATCACTTTATTGAGTAGAAATAATCAACACATATCTGAATTAAGTCCTGATTTGTAACAGTAGAAGATTTTTGAGGTATATTCATAATGAAAATTTTAAGATTCATTTGAATTGGCCCAAGCACACCCCTGAGAGCAACCCAAAAGGGTATTAACAATAATATCCAGTTATTTCTTGATCATCTCTAAGAAGTTAGTTCATTTTGAATAGAAGTGATAGCAAAAACCAAAGTCTCCATTGAACCCTGTCACCTCAGGAGATCCTGGAATCTTGCCCCCAGCTGCCAGTTCAGAGAATATATTTTCAGGAGATATGAGTTAACTTAATATTGACTGAACTGACATCATTGGAAGACTGAATCTACTCCTTCCCTGTCCTTCATCAATCTTGTACTTATTTGGTATGTGTATATATACATATTTATATACGTGTTGTGTCTCTTAAAACTCCTTGATGGGCATTTTGAGGGTAATGTAAATCCCAGCACAGAGGCAGCTTGGGGGCTCATTAGAAAGATAATTGGGTCTGGAATCAGGAAGACCTGAGTCTAAATGTGGCTTCAGACACTTATCAGTTATGTGACTTTCCTGAAAGCAAGTCATTTAACCTCTGTCTGCCTCAGTTTACTCAACTGTAAAATGGAGGTAATAATAGCACCTACCTCTAAGGGTTGTTGTGAAGATCCAATGAGATAAACTTTGTACTGTTAAACACAGCGTCTGGCATGTAATGGGTGTTTAATAAATACCTGTTTCCTTTTCTCTACCATCCCCATCAACTAGTTGTTGTTCATTCTTTTCAATTGTATCTAACTAACTCTTTGTGACCCATTTGGGGTTTTCTTGGCAAAGACACTGGGTGGTTTGCCATTTCTTTCCCCAGCTCATTTTATAGATGAGGAAACTGAGGGAGACAGGGTAAAGTGACTTGCCCAGGGTCACACAGCTAGTAAGTGTCTGAGGCCAGATTTGAACATAAGAAGATGAGTCTTTCTGATTCCAGGCACAGGGCACCATCTAGCTGCCCCTGTCTTCTAGCAGGCTCTTAATAAATGCTGATTGATTGATTACTAGAAATCGTGTAGTGAATGTATTGCCGAGAAAAATAGCAATGAGTTTTGGATTACCTCCTGTTTTAGATGACGGTTCCCATATCTTCTACCTATTAGCTTATCTGTGGTTCTCAACCTTCCTAATGCCGTGACCCTTTAAGACAGTTTCTCATGTTGTGGTGACCCCCAACCACAAAATTATTTTCGTTGCTACTTCATAACTGTAATTTTGCTACTGTTATGAATCTATCTTATATGCAGGATGTATTTTCGTTGTTACAAATTGAACATAACCCGCAGGCTGAGAACCGCTGGCTTACATGGATGAGAGTAGATAGATACAACATTGCACGAAAGAAAAAAAAAAGACTCCTCTTTTGAGGAATGAAATATTTCTGTGATTGCAGTGCTAGCTGAGGAAACTTCATGCGGAAATGCACAGACATCAGTTGAAAAGCACATCCCATATTTTAAACTTGTCTCACCAAGATTATTCCAAGCATATGTAAATCACTCAAAGTGGGATTAAGCTTTTTCTACAAAGCCAAAACTTCCTGAATAATTGTTTTAGTTTTCCTGTTGACACTAAGACCTTTAATATTAGCTCTTGCCAAGTACCATCTTGCAGAGTCCATTCAAATGGATCATAGTATCCTAGACTCAGAACCAGAAAGGACCTCAGAGATCATCTAGCCCAACTGCTACCTTTTTTAGACAAGAAAACTGAGGCCAAATAGATTAAATGATTTGGTCAAGGTTACCTAGGAAGACTCAGAGCTGGGATTCGAATCCAGGTTCTCTGATACAATGTGTCCTGCAAATCTTCTGAGAGACTAAGAAGCGATCATGTTTGCTTTAAAAAAACAAGAACCCTTTGTGGATTTAATAATTCCCTATATGTTTCCAAAGGGTGCTCTGCCTTATTTCCCTGAGAGCAGCTAAGTCTGTCTGGTCCTTGATTTCAATATAAGCTGATCTGGCTGAAGCCAGCTGCCTGCATGGCCTGAAATGATCAAGTGGCATTTCCTCAAAGAACAGGACTTGCTAGAAAAGTATTGTCAAATCAATAAATAAATCCAATCAACTTTGTCGGTGGACAGGAGGGGAGGGAAGCTTTTGAGTTCTCAGATGATTCTACCAGGAAGGGAGGGAAAGGTATTTAACTTTGCAGTTTCATTTTACTGGGTTGCATGTTTTCATACAACCACAGCCCTAGTGAATAAACAGTCAAAGCCTGGGCTGGTCTCTATGGATAAAGTTGCTAGAATTCAGATACTTTGAGATCACCCAATGCACCAAAATGGATTAATGGGCTTGTTTTCATGAAGCCCTGCCACCATTTATAGTTTTTATCTTTTGGCCATCTTTGCTCAGTCTGATAGGTGTGAGGTAGAACCTTAGAGTTGCTTTAATTTGCATTTCTCTAATGGTTGGTTAGTTGGAACACTTTTTATACGGCTGTTGATAGTTTGGGTGTCTTCCTTTGAGAAATAAGTATTCATATCCTTTGACCATTTATTGATTGGGTAATGGTTTTCATTCTTATAGATTTGGATCAATGTCTTATGTATCTTAGAAATGAGATCTTTACCAAAGAAAATTTTATTTTTAGATATATTAGTTTAGTTTGTGCAAAATCTTTTCAATTTTATGTAACCATAATGGTCCATTTTATCTTCTGTGATATCTGTATCCTGTGTTTGGTCATGAATTTTTCCTTATTCATAGATCTGAATGGTATTTCTTCCTTATTTCCCTAATTTCTTTATGATGTGACTTTTTATATTTAAGTCCTGTATCCATTTGAAGCTAATCTTGGTAAATGGTATGAACTGTTGGTCTAAATCGAATTTTTACTGTTCTGTTTTTTGTGTTTCCCAGCAATTTTTGTCACATTGCTAGCATTTAGCTCCAGATATGTTTTGGGGTTGATCAAACATTAAACTACTGGGTTCATTTGCTTTTCTATGTAGTGTCTGATCTGTTCTGTTGATCAACCTCTCTCTTTTTTTAAACCAGTACTAAATCATTTTGATGATTAGTCCTTTGTATTATAGTTTCAGATCTAATACTACTAGGCTTTCTTTCATCCTGCTTTTGTTTGTTTACTCTTCAGATTTTAAAATTGTTTTTATTATTACTTTGAGATTCTTGACTTTTTGTTCCTCCATGTAAATTTTGCTATTATTTTTTCTAGGCCTATGATGTAATCCCTTGATAAGGCAAGTATTTTATTATTATTGTGGTTGTAGGTGCTCACCTGCTCGGAGAGTGCACCTCTGGTGCTGAACATGGTCCTGTCCTTTGGAACCTCAGAATGTGTTTCATATATCAGTGGTGTGATAGGTACCAGCTTGAATTAGGGGAAAAGTGGTATGGTCAGGATAGGATTTCTTTCCCTTAGAGACCCCATTCCCTCAAGTTTTGTACCTTAACAACAAATTATGGAGACTGACTGAATAAAAGAGCTGTACTTAATATTAATTTCATCTAAAATCAAATTTTTATAGTTTTGCTTTTTTCCTTACCTCATTCATATACACATATACACACACATACACATATATGTGTGTGAATATACATGCAAACATACATATGTATATATGTTTATATATGTTTACATGTATATATATTTTTACATGTATGTATATATATATAAAAACAATCAAATACAGTATAGGGAACTGAGTGCTGGACTGGTAGTACAAGAATCTGAAATTCAAATATTGTCTCTGACTACCTCTTTGGCATCAACAACAATAAACAGCTAACATGTATATAGTGCTTGCTATGTGCCAGACAGACCTCAGTTTCTTCATCTAGAAATTAAGAGAGTTGGAATAGATGATATCCAAGGTCCTATCCAACTCTAAATTTATGATCCATCAATATTAGCAGTTTTTCTTAATAGCTAATGCATTGGTTTGTGTGTGTGTGTGTGTGTGAAAGAGAGAGAGAGAGAGAGAGAGAGAGAGAGAGGGAGAGGGAGAGAGAGAGAGAGAGAGAGAGAGAGAGAGAGAGAGAGGGAGAGGGAGAGGGAGAGGGAGAGAAAAGGGGAGATTCCAGTTAAAAGAAAAGTGAATTCAACTATTCCCTAACCAGAGTTTCCACTACTTTCATTATGACTTGAATTTTGGAGATGTAGCATGGTATATTGGTTGTTGTATTTTAAAAAACATTTTATACATATTTATTCTACTTACAGTAATAAAAACCTATGAAGTTCCGTGTTTTAATGTATAATGATATAGTTGCAATGCAAAAAACCAGTTTATAGAGATTTCTATCAAGTAAATCTAAACATACTTTTTTTTACATTTGTACATTTAAATTAGAAACATTTTAGTTTTTGTTTAAGGATTTACATCACATTAGATGTTTGAACTTTACACCTATAGGTAATTTATCATTCTATAACTCTTGGTTTATAAAACAAATCATCCAAATAACTAAGTTTCTGATGGCTTTAGGATTTAAAAATCTGCGCTTTATAAATTGTAAAATCTGTAGTGATATATAGTGGAGTAATAGACTCCAAGAAACAAATAATAGTATTTTCTAATTTATATTTGCAAAAGTGGTTTATGAAAATACAAAGTTATCAAAGTGTGTTTGTATAGTTAAATAAATTAGCAAGGTGTTCTCTATTTCACATTTTAGTACTATAAAAATAGATGAAAAGAAGCAGTAGATTGCATTTCACAGTGAAATGTTTTCCACTTAGTTTATAGTACTTCAACTTATATCACTTTTTCTTCATCAACTTTATGCAAATTTTTTCTGTTTTCTGTTTTAAACTTTTAAATACACAATCAGTCTTGTAGATGAACAAATATTAGCAGTTCTAAACTAGGTACATTTGGCCTAGAAATTACTGAAGAACCAGCATGGTACATTGGAAAGAAGGACAGAATTAGAATCGGAATATTTGACTTCTAATCCTGATTCTGACAATTAACTAGTTCAGTGACCTTGGGCAAGTCACAATCTCACTTTATCACAATTTCCTTATCTATATAAGGAGGGGATTGGATTAGATGATTTTTGAAAGGTCTCTTCCTATTCTAAATCAATGATCTTATGATTCCCTCAACTTTCCTCAGTTCCAGACTTGGAGGACTTTAGTGTCCAGTGTTTAGCATTTCCCTTGTCCCTATTCCCCACTTGGAAAGAGCAACCTTAGACTTTCTTTGGGCTACAAGAAATAGTCAATGGAAATTCTGGCCCATGAAGTTCTGAGGAACATCTGGGTAAGGAAGTGGCACTGAAGGTGGTATTGGGGAGGATGTATGGGGGAATGGAAAGAACACATAGAAAATAGGTGGTAGTCCTTTCCTGCCTGCCTGATGCAAGTAAGAAAGACATTCTGCAAGCCTCTGTATGGGGGGGAGAATCCTCAGGCTTCAATCTCTCTGCATGAACTGGCATTTAGCCTTAGAACATGAGCCTCTGTTCTCGGCCTTTTTGTGCTTATTCTTTCCTCTCTTAAATGTAAGAATATGGAACTAAGCTTCAACTTTATGAGTTTCAAAAGGTTAGGATAGTGAGGTGCCATAGGTTTTCAAATCAGAATCCATTCCAAAATTTGCAGACAACCAAGCCTCGTGAAGAGCAAAGTCCCAAGTGTAGCAATTGGATCAAAACAACCAAGGGGGTCAGCGGCAACATATCCTTGGCAATGCTGCACTTGGAAGTAAACCTGGTGAAGAGGATGTTTTGTAATAACTGCTTTGCAGCGGAGTCCACTCTACCTAGGGACCAAAGTGGTGTAGGCGAGAGTGTGTTCTCTGACTTGAGAGATTTGTGACTTGTGTCATTGCTATATAGCCTTAGTAAGTATCACTTTGTAAAAGTTTAAATAAAAAAGAAAGAAAAGAAAATGACCCACAAATCACTGGACTTCAGGAGTCTTGAAGCAGAAAATGAAAGAAAGAAGTCCAACTTCAGCTTAGTTAGAGGAGGGAGGGGAGGGCAGTGGATCAGTTGAGGGGGCCAAGGGCAAGATCTCAGAGTCACAATAAGACAGTAATTGTCTGAATTAGGCTTTCTTGAGCTACTGCTGCCTCTCACATCTTGATCAACTCAGGCCAGGCCCTCAACCCAGATATAAAATCTACTGAGCTTCTTCTCCCTAGGGAACCTCTGCAGAGTAGTAGTGCCTAGTGATATACTCTCAAAGGATCATGTGAGTGGTGGACCCCAGGCACTATAGGGGTAGAGAACCTCTGATTTGAAGATCTTACATAAGCAGCTAGTTAAAAATCTATCTATAAATATCCTTTCAAGAAAGCTGGGACTGGGGATGGGAGGGGGAGTAGAGGGTAAAGGTACAGAAACAGGGATTGCCTATTATCAGACCATCTTTGCCAGAACCTTCCCATCTTGAAATAGGCCCTGACCTAACTGTGGGAGGCCAGGACAGAGAATAGCTAAGACAAAACATAGGTTCAGTTGTTTTCAGAATGCCACCTGTACCTATGATCTCCCTTGGTCTTGTAACTGTGATGCCTTGGTCCTATTGACAGATAATGATTGGTGGGTGTGGCCCACTCCAGTGCATTTCAACCTGCTTATATCTTGTCATGCCTACCTTCTGGAACCCCAGGGCTCATTTTTTAGAAAGGCGGCTCTGTTGTTAGCTATGTCAACCCCGAACTGGCTGACAGGAGGCAAGCAGAAATGTGATTAGTTAGGCCAGTCAGCCTCCATCTTCAGAGGATTTAGCTAGAAGAAGCAGGGGCTATCCTTTGTCTTTCAGAGAACCTGTTCCTTTGGAATACAGCTTCACTAACCACAACTAGGTCAACCCTGGCCTTCTTTCTCCAGGTAATCAGAAGATCATCTGGTAGGAAGAAGCTTCAGCCTACCTCTACCTTCAAATCCTTCAGCCCACTACCTGCTAATATCATCTTCTTCTTTAGTTCTTTAGCTAAAGAAGATTTGCATTTAAGGCAGGCCTTTGGAGTATACAAGGAATAAATAGTTCCAAGACCATTGGAAGTCTCTCTAGTCTACCTTCTTGGAACCTCATGGCTGAGATTTTTAGGGGGGAGGGCAAAACTTTTCATTTTAAAATTAAAGATGAAAGGTCTAAATTTAAATTGTCAAATTTATTCACATTAAAGTATAAATGATTATTTGATCAGTTTCTGACCTGTAGAGTTCAGGGTGGGGAGAGCAGTAGAGTCTTGTGTACCTGAAGGTGGAGAAGAAGCACCCAAAAGGCCAGGGGTAAAGAAGGCCAAAAAAGATGAATTATGTGTCAATTTTACAGTTTTGTGTAAATCTGTACAACTTTTTCCCCGCTGTGTTCTTTCAAGTGGACTTAGAGTATTAAAAGATATGCACGGAGCGATTAAAGGATCTGAGGGCAGGTAGGTGGTACAGTGTATAGAGCTGCCAGGTGTGGAGTAGGGAAGGAATCAGAATCTGTCCTCAGATACTTGCTAGCTGTATGACTCTGGATATGTCACTTAACTCTATTTGCCTCATTTTTCTCATCTCTAAAATGAGCTGGAGAAGGAAATGGCAAACCACTCCAATATCTTTGCTAAGAAAACCCCAAATGGGGTCACTGAGAGTCAGACATGACTGAAAAGTGACTGAACAACATTTAAGGATCTGAACATTGCTAATAATTGCTAACTCTCTATGACCCCATTCATCTTGGGGCAGGGGCGGGGTTCATAGAGACTTGGTTAAGGTTTCAGATTCAGAGTTGGAAGGGACCTTTGGAGCCATCTGATCCAAACCCCTATTTTTAGAAGCTCAGAGAAATTGTCTTTTGTAAAGGTGTATGCTATAGCTGGCCTTCAGATTCAGGTCCTTTTACTCCAAAACCAGTGAGTGCTCCTTCCACAGCATTAGGCTTCCCCGTTCTGGAACAGGATTCTCAGCGACTCTGCATTCCTATGCATCTCCCTTCCAGATAATGTGAAGACACTTTCTGTTATAAATTGCTTCACCTGCATTATCTACCCTTGCTTCATATAATTTCCCACGTTGCATTTCTAATGCTGATTGTCTCCGGAGAAAGAATTTGTTCAGGACTGTTTATTTTCTTTGTTTAATGAGGACTTGACCTTGTTGTTCTTTACTCTCTCTGCTGCAAAAAGTTTTAGCTAAAGAATATTGGGAAATAACCCTATTTAATGACCTGTTTTTGACGCAATGAGGGCGATTCTTTCTTAGGACCGCAAACCTTTCACCTCAAACACAAACATGCCACACTTGAGCTTTAATTGTCAGAGAAGATTAAAAGTGCACCAAATCATTTTACTTGGAAAAGGTTTTGTTGTTGACACAAGCACCAGGAGCCTAGAGGCTTGAGCAGTGCAGACGTGTGTTTACAGATCCATCACTACCCAAGTATGCTGTCATGTTGAAAAGTAGATGAATGATGCGTCTGATCTCGAGCAAGTTCATAAATGTGCCCAATACAACCTCAGCCTTTGGTGCATTGTTTGTTAGGTGTTTAAATGGAAAGAATCTACCAGGATCGTAAAAGATGGAGCTCATTTCTTAATTAGTGCTTACAAATGGAAGAATAGCACACTAGACTTCTCTGGTATTTCCCAATTTTCCCCCTTTGGTAAACGTGATTCTTTAAAGGATTTTTCTAGATTCATTACTTAAAGCAATATTTACATATATTTGTAAATCTTAGCTGTGACTCTTGTCAACATTGGTTGGTTAATACGCATGTTAGCCACCCTTCATTGGCTAATCCTAATGTGTGTTTGGGAAGTCATTAATTTTGTCTTTATCAGTTTATTGCTAACATTATCAGGCTAATCTTTGTAACATTACTTTTTCAGTATGGTTTGCTTGGTGATGAAATTAAGCAATTAATGTGGTGCGTTTGCAACTAGTTCTAACTTTAGTCATTAAATAATTAGGCACCATAACAGTGTAACTTTTTGCTATTGCTCCACTGATGCAACTGCTACTGATGTGTAATTGTTGATAGAAGCCAACAGGTGCAAAGCAAATAAAAAGTGTGAAGAGAAAGGCAGAGAGATAAACCTCTTAAGAGAACATAATGTTTTCAAAAGCTCATGAGCTCTTTAGAAGCACCGATTTACTGCTAGGAAATTGGTATGATAATGACAAATTCTTCTTATATTCATTAAATTCTTTGACAGAACTAGGTAGCACTTTAAGACATAGGATATCATATTTAGAATAAAGTTTTAAAGATAACGTACTTACCTCATTTTACAAATGATGAAACTAAGATGCAAAAGGGTGAGATAATAATAGATAACATTTACATAGTGCCTACTATGTGCCAGGCACTGTGTTAAATATATTAATAATAGCTAACATTTATATAGTGCCTACTATGTGCCAGGCACTGTGCTAAAATACTTTACAATTATTATGTAATTGGATCCTAACAACAACCCTAGGGGGTAGGTCATATTATAATCCCCATTTTACATGAGGCAGACAGAGGTTAAATGACTTGCTCAAGCTCACATTATTAGTAAATGTCTGTGGTCAGATCTGAACCCTGGTTTTACAGACTCCAGGTCCAGTGCTCCATGCATTGCTCCTCCTATAGCTGCCAAAGTAATACATATAGTCAGCTGGTAGCCGGGCTGCACATGACTCCATTCCAGATGTTATGACAACCAATTCTTCCACACGGCCATGCTCTCTCATTGTTAGTTTTGTTTCAGTTCCTGTATGCTCTGAAAAACATTCAATTAGCTTTCTTTTTAAAAGAAAAAAATTTGCAAGAACAAATGAATGTATCATTCTCTAGTCAGATTGGGCTTCCCCAGACTTATCAGTGATAGGACAACATAGTTCAGCAATCTACAAACAAATGTTTGCTTTATCCCAATTCAGTCAATGTTTATTAAGCCTCTACAGTACATATAGAACACAATGTTGGGTGTTGAGGCAAACAAAGAGTTTAGACAATATGTCGTCCTTATTCTCATGGAGTTTAGAGTCTAGTAGATGGATAGGATGCATGTGTAACTAATTATAAAACAAAATCACATTTAAAACATGCCAGCAGAGATTTACAGAAGGTTGAAGAGGAGGGGTCATTTGTGATTTGGGAGGGGATCAGCGATAGTGGTTTAAGATGATAAAGCAAGTTCTATATGATCATCTCAAATACAACAATAAACATTTAATTAATGGTTCATAAGGCTTAAAGTCGGAAAGGAATTTAGAAGTCTTATAATTTCACAGATGGGGGCATGCGTCCCTGAGATAAAATGATTTTCCCAAGGTCACCAGTAAGCAGAAGAGCAAGGATTTCAAAGCAGTTCCATGCTCTGATGCTGCTTTATTGTTGCTGTCATTGAATTGTTTCAGTAGTGTACTATTCTTGGTGACCTCCTGAAACCATAGGAAATGGTTGTAGAACTCTAGCATCTGCTATTAGATTTACAGCATCTTTGATTAAATTGTAGAGGAAATCAGTTTCTCACTTGTGCCTCCCTGTTTGGCTGCTGTTAGAGCAATTTGTCCCTAATTCTTTGATTCATGAGTTAACTCCAGTTCTTTGTAGCTCTTGAGAGGAATTCCTTGCCTCTGCTGGTGAACCAGGGGATTCTCTCTCACTGCTCTCATTAGAGTGGGGGAAATGTGGTTTATAACCTCTTTCTCTAGCATAGTTTATCTTGAGATACTTGCAAAGATTTGAATGCTGGTTTAGTTTTAGATTCTCCTCTTATGTAGATGATAGTAGATCTTAATTGGATTGTTTCCTACAAAAAAGCATAGTAGCTGCCTTTGACAGTATGAAATGTACAACTGGTATGTGCCCTATAGTTGTCTCTCTGATCAGTGTTCTTCAGGTAGTTGGGATCTCAAAAGATTTGGTTCTAATCCAAACATACACCTTCCGTGTATTATTACAGTGTTTTGTTTTTAAGAGAAACAGCCACACAGCAAAAAGTGTTTACTTTGTTGGATAAACCAAATCAATTCTCTCAAAAATGACAGGTGCTTTAAAAAAGCTATTCTTCAGAAACTCTAGAGTAAACCACCTGGGACCACCTGAATGCATATGACCAGGAGGGAAACAGCCTGTGTCTGATATTTAACGTCCGACACCAGTTCACATATCAGTTACTTCTGTGAAAACTGGTGCAGAATTTCAGAAAACTCTTTGCTGTTTTTGATACCTGCTTTTTTTTTTGTAAAAATGATGAAGTTCTGAAAATAAATTGTCATTGTTGAATAAAAAAAAACATTACCAATGTTTCTCAGTTGAAGTATGTTGATTTTCTTTTTCCTTTACTAGATATGCCTTAAAGTAGCCTATGGTCTACCTAGCATCTAGTGTCCTCTCATCCAGAAACTTCTCCAAATTTTAAATCATCTATGAAGTGGCTCATACAAAATGGTGGACCAAAAATTTTCCTACACATCACTGATAATTATCCTTTCTGAAGTGTTGATGCCAAAGCTAACTTTAACACACACACACACACACACACACACACACACACACGCTCCAAAACACCATAAGTGGAGTGACTAGCATCAAAAGCAATGTACCAATGTCCCCATTGATGTTCTATAGTTATCTGTAGACCTCTGGGATAGTCTTACAGATAAAATAAGTGGTTACATAGGTAGTATGATTTCAAGGAAGCTGGGAAGATCTCCCATTCTCTTCAAATATCCTTCATTAGATAACTTCTGCTTAAAACTATATGGTAAGAGGTATATTCCCTTAGCTTCAAGATTTATTGTCTGCTCAAAATTTAAATGGTAGGCAGGAGTGAAGCGGCATTTGGAGAATGCTTAACAGTCATTTACACCTCAGGGTGAATGAGTTTACAAAATTCAGTCTCTAGGGCAAGGTTTACTGTTGGATACTATACAGTTATCCCTTCCACATTGTGGTTGTGGTTGTGGCATTATCACAATCTGGAAAATCTGTGTAAAATTTTTGGTCCTTTCTTTGTACCAGAGAAGTCTGAATTATTATGGTATTAAAAGAGAAAATATTCTGACATTATACAATGCTATACATATATTTTATGGATTTCTGAGTTTCTGAACTTCTTTCTGTGGCATCTACTGGCCTTTGCATTGTTGTCTCCAGCTTCTGCAAAACTCTCAAAGAATTCCCATTTCATTTCTTATGCCAACCTGTGATATACTGAAACCATAATGGGGGAAAGTCAGGATATGGAAGGGATAATTGTAGACAGATTGAGACCTGGGGGGTGGAAGATGGCGGCATAGAAGCAGGAGAACTCCCCCCATAACCACCTTAAATACCTATGATATGACTCTAAAAAAAATTTAGAGCTCCAGAACCCACAAAGTGACAGAGAAACAAATCTCCCACTGAAGGCAGCCTGGCAGGTGGACAGGAAGGGTTCATCTCAGGGTGCTGGGAACCAAGCCCATCCCCACCATGGTTTTAGCCCCAGGGCAGCCAGGACAAGCTACAGCTGGAGTATTTGGGAGAGTGGATCACTGGCAGCTGTAGTGGTTTCCAGAATTGTCAACCCATAAAGTAAAAGGTCAGTGGAACTCAGCTGAATTTGGGCTGGACAGAGGAGCAGGTCTGGCTGTCTGCCCACAGAGCCAAAAGCAGAGGAAGCAGTAGCCCTACAGCCTCCTCAATGTGGCTGCTTCAGAGCTCCTTGCCAGCAGATTGCAGGGGGCCAAGTGACCAGTCAGAGGCTAAGTGCTCTACCTGGATCAGGATTGTAGTCTTGGGTAGTGGTCCTGAGGTGTGTGACCAGTGAGCCAAAGCTGGTGGGGGCTGTAGAGATGGTGGCCTCCTAATAGCTCCAGCAGCTGTGAAACTCCCAGCAATTTAGGACAAAGCTCTCCCTTCTGGAAGCAAAGTTCTGCTGTGACTCAAAAGTCAAGTTAATTGACCAGCAACATGAGCAGGCAAAGGAAGAAAAACAAACTCAGCAATCCAACTTTAGATTCCTTTTTTGGGGACAAAAAGGATCACAGCATGGAAAGGGAGGGAGACAACACAGTCAGAACTCCTGCACCAAAAGCTTCCAAGAAAAATATCAATTGGTTACAGGCCAAAGAGGAGTTTAAGAAGGATTTTGAAAACCAAATAAGAGAAGTGGAGGAAAAATTGGGAAGAGAAATGAGAATGATGCAAGAAACTCATGAAAAGAGAGTGAACAACCTTACTGAAGAAAATAACAACTTAAGAAGTAGACTAACTCAAATGGTGAAAGAGGACGAAAAAGCCAAAGAGAACAATGCCTTAAAAAGTCAAATTTGCCAGATGGAAAAAGAATCTCAAAAGCTTTCTGAAGAAAATTATTCCTTCAGAATTAGAGTGGAGCAAATGGAAGCAAATGACTTTATGATAAATCAAGATACTATTAAACAGACCCAAACAAATGAAGAAAGAAAAAGCAATGTAAAATATCTCACTGAAAAAAAACATTGACCTAGAAAATAGATCCAGGAGAGACAATTTAAAAATCATTAGAATACCTGAAAGCCATGATCAAGAAAAGAACCGAGAAATTATCCTTCAAACAATTCTCAAGGAAAATTGCCCAGATATTTTAGAACCAGTGGGCAAAATAGAAGTTGAAAGAATTCACCGATCACCTCTTGAAAAAGAGCCCCAAAAGAAAACTCCTATGAATGTTATAACCAGGTTCTGGAGTTCCCAGATCAAGGAGAAAATGTTACAAGCTGCCAAGAAGAAACAATTTAAATACTGTGGAAATACAATCAGGGTAACACAGGATCTAGCAGCTTTTACATTAAGGGATTGAAGGGACTGGAACATGATATTCTGGAGATCAAAGAAGCTAGGATTAAAACCAAGAATCACTTACCCAGAAAAACTGAGTATAATGTTTCAGGGGAAAATATGGTCATTCAATGAGGTGGAGGACTTTCAAGCATTCCTGATGAAAAAAAAAACCAGAGCTGAATAAAAAGTTTGACATTCAAATACACGAAGCATGAGAAGGTAAACAGGGAAAAGAAATTATAAGGAACTTATCAAAGTTGAACCATTTACATGCCTACATGGAAAAGCGGTAATTGTAACTTATAAAACTTTTCTCAGTATAAGGATAGTTGAAGGGAATATAAATGTGTATATATGTATATGTACAAATATGTCTATATAGGAGGGTATATATGTGTATGAATACATATGTGAGTATGTGTATATATGTGTACAGATATGCATGGACAGAGGGAACTGGTTCAATTGAATAGGAAGGGATGACATTTTTAAAAGGTGAAATTGAGAGGTGAGAGAGGAATATAATGAGAGGAGACAGGGACAGACAGAATGGGGTTAATCATCTCATATAGAAGAGGCAAGGGAAAATTGCTACAATGGAGGGGAAGAACAGGAAGGCAAAAGGGAAAGGGTAAACTTTACTCTCATTGAATTTGGGTTGGTGAGGGAATGACATACACTCTAAATTGGGTATCTTGCCAAACAGGAGAGTAGGGGGAAGGAGATGAGAGGGGGGATGATGGAAGGGAGGGCAGGTTATGGGAGAGGGTTGTTAGAAGCATACACTTTTGTAAAGGGG
This sequence comes from Pseudocheirus occidentalis, assembly GCA_028646575.1. Lineage (NCBI taxonomy): Eukaryota > Metazoa > Chordata > Mammalia > Diprotodontia > Pseudocheiridae > Pseudocheirus > Pseudocheirus occidentalis. The sequence goes on along the minus strand of CM053594.1, from coordinate 128,438,493 downwards.
TAGGGACAAAGTAGAGAATAGAACAAGGTGGGGGGGCAAGATAGGATGGAGGAAAATACAGTCTTTCACAATATGTCCATTGTGGAGATGTTTTGTGTAACTTCACTTATATGGCCTATATTGAATTGCTTGTCTTTCCAGTGGGGCTGGGTGACAAGGGAAGAAGGGAAAGAATCTAGAATTTAAAGTTTTAAAATCAGATATTTAAAAAAAATATATATTTATATGTATAATATAGATTATATTAACTAATATGCTATTAACTATATTAACAATTAATTATATATTAATTATAATAATATAATATATGTAATATATAATGAATATATAATAATTATTATTATTTACATGCAACTGGGAAATAAGTTACACAGGCTCTGGGGTAGGGAGATCCATTTTGCCCTACTAGAAAGTCAGAGGGGAGATGGTAGGGGATATAGGAGAGAGCAGATTGGGGGAGGGGGTGTACAATGAGATTGCTGTTTTGGGGTGGTGGGTAGGGGAAAGACAGGGAGAAAATTTGTAACTCAAAATCTTGTGGAAATGAATGATGTAAACTAACAATAAACAAAAGTTGATTAAAAAAAAAAGATTGAGACCCCCAGGCTCTGAGGGCATTGGAAAGGGAGGTTAATCTTGGACGTAGGCTAGAAAAAGGATGCTCAAAAGGGAGGCTGAAATTGAAGGCCTTGAAAAAAAATTGACCTATTTTTAATTTTGTGTAAGGGCAGTTATCTGTTTATCTGTCTATCTATCCATCCATCCATCATCTACCTACTTAAGGAAGTTCCCTATGTCTTAAAAGGGGTGTGTGTGTATATATGTGTGTGTGTGTATGTATATATGTATATGTATATATACATACATATATGTATATGTATCTGTATATATAGACACATATATATGTATATATATATACACACATATATAAGTATTTATATAAGATAAATTGTTATAATTGATGCATTGAAATATGCACTTAATTTTTTTCCCTCCTTTCTTCTACTTGAGCTCTTATTGGATGCCTCATCATGACGCAGATATAATTCTGGACTCTGCAGGGCTGTGTAAGGTCCTAACCAAACAAAAAGGCTTCAGGTATGAAGTGAAGGTATTTTTCTTCTGAAGAACAGCTTAGCTAAGTTTAGGAGAGACCAACCACTAAAGATGACTCACCAGATGATGAAACATCTTTTTATTTGATTGATGAAATTGATGAAACATCAGTTCATGGAAACAATGTCCTCAGCATGCAGAGGTTGTGGTCTACCCTGGTGGAGAAAAGACACACACCAGTGAAATTCTAGATCTTTGGCCATATAGCTAAGGTGATTTGCAATTTAAGTTATTTTAAGGCCTTGACATTGTGCCTGAGGTGTGAGAAAAGGAGTGTCAAAGAGGGAAAGGGGGACAAAATACTGGTTGGGCCGTTTCCTTTGCCTTTATCTTCAGGCTGGTTTTGACTTTGGTGGGAGGAGGGAGAGAGGGGGCTCGGACAAGAAAGGCAAATGGAATCTGTAAATAGACGTCCTGTCTCAGATCCCTGAATGAGAGAGGAAATATTCCTGTTTCCTGGAATGTGATCTTTTTCTCCCCCTTCACAACTTCATGCTTACCTAAATTCCTCTCCCATGCTGCTGGGCAAACATCGGACTGACTGATTTTTGTTATTCTTCTAGCTCTTTGCTCTTCCTCATTAGACTTGTGTAGAATGATTACACAGGAACAGTGTGGGATACCAGAGCATGGGCTCTTTCCCACTTCTGAACAGACGATTCAGTGTTGGGCCTTGCAATGGAAGTCTTTCCCCTTGGGGATAGTGTCTCAGGCTTACTTCCCACTTCCTGTTGCAAGGAAATATTGGATTACACTTATCTGTCTGCCGGACATATAGGATATCAGTTTTCAAATGCCTAGACCCGGATTCCAATTATGCCTGGATTAAAGATTCCAAGCACTTTTACCAGGAAGAATTATGCTTGACTGTTCAGCATTTGAGAGATAGACACTTTCTTCAGCTGTGATGATCTCAGATTTGATCTGCCAAGATCCTGCAGCACCAGATCACCTAACAGAAACTGATCTTATGATGTAATGCTCTAGGAGCATAGTTGCAGTGAAATCTCCAGAAGGTGGCTTAGAAGACATCAGCAGATCATATGGAGGTTGTGCCTTTCTAGAAGACACTTCATAGGAAGTAGAGGTGAAAGTGGCCTTTGGAATCAGCTGGTCCAACTCCATGATTTTACAGATACAGACACAAAAGCCCAAGAACTGAAGTGACCTGCCCAAGGTCCTGTAGTTAGAAAATAGCATAGTAAGCATCGAAATGCAGTAGAGAACACAGAGGACTGACAGCATCAGAGTATCAGATAAGGAAAGTCCGGTTAGAAGGGTACAGTGGATTGAATATTGGTGTCAGGAGGAACTAAGTTTAAATTCTACCTCCAGACATTTGCTAGCTGGGTAAACCTGGGCAAGTCACTTAACCTATGTTAACCTCAGTTTTCCTCCCCTATAAAAATGGGAATAATAAATTATGCCTGCCTCCCAGAATATTAAATGTTATATTATTATTGTTATATAAGTATTATAGTGCTTTCACAAACCTTAAACTGCTGTGTAAGTGCTAGCTATTAATAATAGTAGTAATAAATAATAGTGATGATGATGATGGAAGGAAATCAAGACAAGACATGAAAGTATCTGGCATAATAGAAATAAGGATTGAGGCTAGTACCATTGGCAGCTCAAATTGTATGTTCAATTTGTATGATTTGTGGAGCATCTTTGTGTACAAGAGATGCTTCTACCTGCTTTTGCTTCTCCTCTCCTCTACCTTTGTCTTCAGTGGGGCCTAGATACTTCAAAAGGCAGGCAGGAGACAACTACAGTTATATGGGACCCATACTTCCAAAGGTCAATTGGACAAATGCTTGATTGTCTTTTGATAAAGTCCATCCCAATCTTGTTCTTTCTTTTCCTGCTAACATGGATATAATTCACATCAGGAGAAATTGTGATGAAATAGATCTATGAGAAATGGAAAACCTACAAGTTTTAGTCACTGGTAAATCTTACTAATGTGAGTAAAGGGATAATGGGTTTCTATGTTCTAAAAATTGCTTCTTTTACTTTCTCTCTACCAACTTTACCAGGAGTGGATCTTTAGCATTATCATCTTTTCAGATAACAATTTACACTAAGAATTACTATGTTATGACATTAAGAAATCTCAAGGTACAAACTATGCTCAGGGAGATGACTTCTATACATGTAACTTATTCAATGAATCTAGTGTATTGTAAGCATTCTCCTAAGATGGGGAAAACAAAACAAAACAAAAAAAACCTTACTGCTAAACACTCCCTAAAAACCAGACGTCAGAAATCCATGGAACATCCAATTTGCAAACTTCTCTTCTAGAGTCTGGTGCATGAAATTGCTTTCAACTTCACTACAAACCTGTGTTTCCAGAGTCCATCAACTAACATTTGACTAGAGACAAGTGAAGCCTAGCTAGTTCATCCATTTGGGGACATCAGCCTATGTACTATCCATAATAAATGTGTCATGATCATACACTCAATTGTGATGGGAAATGTTCTATTTCTCAAAGAAGAAAAATAATCCTTGCTGCTTATTGGTAGTTCTGAGTGTTAAATTCAAGTACATTGATAAAATCCTAGAAAGAGCAGAGTACCTGATTAGCCTGAAAGTAGGGGACCTGAACATGTGATCTCTTGAGTGTACTGTCAGTTCTAAGATCTGTGGTTCAATGACTTTTATTAATTTAATTAAATTTTTATTGATGTTTTATTTTTACATCATTTAAATATCCTCCTGTGTCCCTTTTCCTTCCCCTCCCAAAGATTTACCTGTAGCAAAAATATTTTTAAAAGACAAAGAGAAAAAAAGTCAGCAAAGCTAATCAATATATTGAAAAAATCTGAAAATTAGGACATACAATGTTCAACATCCAAGGACCTTCAGGCTCTGCAAAGGAGAGTAGAAGTTATCTTCTAATTCTTTGAAGCCATATTTGTTCTTTGTAGCCCTGCAATATTCACTTTTGATTATTTTGTGGTGGTCATACTCTCCATTGATCTTGCTGTGGTCATTGTTTATATTGCTTTCTTAGCTTTTACTTCACTCTGCATCATTTTATGTAGATCTCTTTATGTTTCTCTGTATTCATTGCTTTCATCATTTCTTATAGCACAGTAATATACCTTTACATTCACGTACCACAATTTGTTTAGCCATTTGCCAGTCAATGGACACCGTTCTTTGTAGTTCTTTGCTACTGTACAAAGTGATCCAATAACTATTTTGATGTCTATGAGGAAGTTCTTTTCATCTACAACCTTCTTGGGTATAATGCCTTGTAGCAGTATCTCTGGTTCAAAGAACATGTCATTGTAGTGGCTTAATTTGCATAATTTCAAATTGCTTTCCTAAATGGTTGCACTGAATCATAATTCTATCAGCAATCCTTTAGTGAGCTTCTTTCCCCATAATCCTTCTGGTCTATTTGCATCTTTTGTCATCTTTGCCATTCTGGTTCTATGATTTTCTATTAGATTTCTCAGAACATGAAGAGATAGAGCAAGAAACCAACATTTTTGCTAAATGAATCCAAGGCAACTAGAACCATTTGTTGAGTTATGTGGAAGATTGAAAATGGACACTTTCCTCAGTGTCCTCCCTTGAAGCCACTGCACCCTGCCCTCTCCCCCACCACAGAGGTGATTAATGTCCAGACACAACATATTCAGGCAGGGAAAGGAAGACTGGCTTAAATGTCTTCCAAGCAGATTAGAATTATTTAGGTTTCTTAAAATCACAGGGTCAAATTCAGAAAAGACTGGTTTGGCCTCCCTGGAGTCACAACATCTGTTCTCCCATCTCATCTGACAAGACAACACTTTTCTTATTGGTGGTTTGTCTATGTTGTTATTATATATGCAACAAAAATGGTGATGCAAAAGTTGTTATGATAGGATTTGGGAGCGAATTCTACTCAGGGCAATGGTAGAGGGTGTCTAAGGAATGAGTCATTGCAGAAAACTTGGAGCAGCAGGTGGACTCAGGCTTGATCATTTTTTGGTTTTGAGGAATAAGGCCTTGCACATATGGCAATAGAGATAGCTTTTCAGCAGAGATATTCTGGGTCTCAAAAATACAGGCAAGACACAGTGAATGCTGAGCTCGTATTAGTCTGATCAGTCACAGTAGGACACTAACTTGACTCTAGCGTAGTGATCTCATTTTGGTCCTCTGAGAATAAGAGACAACAACCAACCAATCTTCCTGAGTTCAAATCCAGCCTTAGACACTTACTAGCTGTGTAGCCCTGGCAAAGTCATGTAACCCTGTTTGCCTCAGTTTCCTCATCTGTAAAATAAGCTGGAGAAAGAAATGGCAAACTACTGCAACATCTTTGCCAAGAAAACCCCAAATGGGAAGAGTTGGACAGGACTGAAATGATTCCATAACAACAATAGCAAAGGATATAAACAGACTTCTGTGTATCTGGATTGAGCTAGGCACCTCTGTGAAGAGCTGTCAGTAGAGCCAGCTGTCACAACTGAGAGACTGGAAGGGAAGGTTGACATGGGTACTATAGCTTGAAAGAAGTACCAGCTGTTGCACATGTACCTCATTCTTTACTCATCAGCTGTCAGTTGAACTTAGTCTTGCATTATATTTACCAGAATCTGGGTTGTTTCTGATGCTAGTGATCGGACAACCAATGTACTTCCTCTTGATTTTTAACCCCAATTCCATTTCCACATTGCTTGAAAAGCCTGTTGTATACAGGATGCTTCTCTCGCTAGTCTACCTTGAGTTAGACCCTGAGTAATGCAACCTCTCCAGTTCTGAGCATCTTAATATTCTAATACACACACACATATATTTGAAAAAGTCTCTCATATGATTCTTCTGTACTAAATGAAAGAGATGGGTCCTAATGGCCAAGTTAGATGGAGTCATAGTTAATCAAACTATACCAAAGGATGTTGATTAATAGATGAATGTCAACAGTAAGGAAGATCTCTAATGACGTTCTGAAAATTCCTCTCTTCAGCCCTATAATGTTCAAAATTTTCATCAGTGACTAGAATGAATGGCATAAAAGACATGTTCACCCCCATTTAAAGATAATTGCAAAGACTAGGAAGGATGGATAATAGCTTGGATAACAAAATTCAAGAGTCAAAAATATGCCAATAAGCTGGAATTATGATGCCAAGCTAATAAGATAAAATGTAATAAGAATACATGCAAAGTTCTCAACTTTTCTTTAAAATAC
>CM053594.1:128420856-128432077 GCA_028646575.1 Pseudocheirus occidentalis | reverse complement strand
GGGAATATTAACCTTTTTTGTGTCATGAACCCTTTGAGAAGTCTGTCAAAGCCTACAAATTGCTTTTCAGAATAATGTTTGTAGCCTACATTCATAATTGAAAGAAATAGTAAATTTCAGTTATAGCTTAGTTAAAAATGTTGACTCATGTCCAGCTTTTCTTGACCCTATTTGAGATTTTCTTCGCAGAGATAACTTGAGTAGTTTGCCATTTCCTTCTACAGCTCATTTTACAGATAAGGGAGGAGGCAAATAGGGTTAAGTGACTTACCCAAGGTCACACACCTAGTTAAGTGTCTGAGGCTAGATTTGAACTAAGATCTTACTGACTCCAGGCCTGGGTTCTATCCACTGAGCCACCTAGCTTTGGTAAAAATAAAGAAGCAAATTTTTCTCCTCCAAGTTCATACACCTAAAATCTGTTTACAGAAACTTTGTGAGTCCATGGACCTCAGGTTCAAAAAACCCTGATTTTGAGAATAATTGACAATTTAGCACAATTTCAGAAGACAGCAACGAGTGTGCTGAAAATTTTAGAAGCTGCATTTTTATGCACAATGCTTGTAAGAAATTGGGGTTTTTATCTTGGAGAAAGGAAAATGAGGAAATGCTTACTGTTTTCAAACATATGAAAGACTGTCATGTGGAGGATAGATTAGACTTAACTTATGTTGCTCCAGAGGAAAGTTAGAAGCAGTAGATATAAGTTTCAGGGAGACAATTTTCAATTCCAATGAGAACTTTCTAACAATTAGTTCTGTTCAGAGAATGCTCCCTGTCATTAGAAATATTCAAACATAAATCAAATAACTACTGGTCATGAAACTTGTGTTTTTGTCCTTCATTCTCAAAGAGGACCATGGTATCAGGAAGATGCTGCCATGATTTGCAAGTCAATTGAATTTAAGTGAGGGGGGCTGTGCAAAGTCACCAGCCTCACTTTCTCCATCTGGGTCCAGTGGCCAGGATGCAGTGGCCTTTTTTTTCCATGAAGCTTGTAAAGGGTTCCCATGAATGGGATGGGAGGTTGTACCAAATGAACTCTATGGTCTCTTCTAAGTCTGGGTTTATATGATTCTCTGGTTTGTGGTCCTTAAACAAGACAACTTTTTCTCACACTGCTGTTCTTTCACTTGTCACTATCAAATATACTGCCAATATAGAATAACTAAAAAAAAATTCTTCAAAGTCTGACATGCTTAAGGATGTAAGGTACTTTGCAAAGGCTCCTATTTTTTTTTCTGTTTAGAGGAGGGAAGGCAGAGCAATTGGGGTTAAGTGACTTGCCCAAGGTTGCATGGCTAGTTGTATGTGTGTGTGTGTGTGTGTGTGTGTGTGTGTGTGTGTGTGTGTGTGTGTGTGTGTTAAGTGTGTGAGGCTGGATCTGAATTTAGGTCCTCCTGACTCCAGGGCCAATGCTCTATTCACTGCACCAATGACTACTATTTTTAAAGACAAAATGGTCAAATGTTGTGTAAAGCATGCCAGAGTGGAAGATATTATATCAAGGTTTCAGTATTGATATATTACTCATGAAATAGGCATTAAAGATTTTCCAAAATAACATGAACCATGAAAAAGATATATTCCAGGGCCTGTAACTCAGAGACTTTTTCAAAAATCTTATTTGGTATGTTCTGTGCACTGGTACAGTCTAGACTCTTAGGCAGAAGAAGAGCCCCCATTAATGACTAGGGTTTTTTTCTGAGCCACCATGGGTTTATTCAACTAGTAGGAGCAATGGTAGTGCTGGGACTATACACACCTTCTGACTCTCAAGGTTTTTTTTTCTTCCCTAACTTTTAAGAAAGAAAAAATTATTTTTAATTTATAGAGTAAAACAAGCATTTCCATAACAGTATAATTTAAAAAGATGATTGCACAGGAAACTGCCAATCTATTACATAAAATTTGCTGTTCCTTTTAAATATGTAATAGTAGATTTCTTCTTTTCTTTTTTCCCTTTTTTTCTTCCCTTCCCCATGCCCCATTCTAATCTTTTAAAGGGAACATTTTTCTATATTCTTACTAATGATCTCTCCCATCTCCTTTTCCTGCTGTTTCTTAGGCTTAACCATATGTGGATACTTTTCAGAGCTATCTTTTTGGGTGATTAAGTAATATAGATTTCAGACATCTGGGCAATGTAATGACAGTCCTTTTATGCATAATATTTATATACAGCTTTCGTGAAATTTCAGGGATGAAACACTAATTAATCTGTTATGTTTAAAGCATTCAACAAATTACATAATACTTGCTTTAATTGACCCTATTAATGCTTGGTTTGAAACTCTTAGCTCCAAGCTGCATATTTGCTTATGAATGAAGGGTTTTGTAACTTAAAAGGGGAACAGACATAGAAGTCTCTGAAGGAAATGCTGATGCGTAAAGTATTTAAGACATAGCAGCTGTCAGTCATTAAAAAGGGAAAGAGTAGCAGGGGCTATTACATTACACTCCTCATTACAACCCATTAAGAACAGTCTCACTTACTATAAACCAACACAGGGACACATGAAAGAGAGTGCCATTTATAGAAGGTACAGGTTTATCACTCAGACACTTATCCCTGAAAACAAGAGACACTGAGGTTTTAGTCCCAAATGCCTGTAGGTCCTGTTTACTCACTGGTCTGGACCTGAATTACCAGAGCCATTTTGCAATCCCCTCTGTGACCCTGGACTGAAGCTCCTGAGGGTCTCTGGACCAATTTTGCTTGAAAGATCCATACTTTATATATACCTTAATAGATATCTGTTACCAGCTCAGCTGAGGGTTATGTGTGAAACTTCTTCCCCAGGGTTTTATTGTTAAACATATTTGATATGTACCTTGGGCAAGAAGGACGCATTAAGGATTTAGCCATGCTTTTAAAGAACAGTGGTTCTCAAACTCAAATGACTGAAATTCAGTCTAATGGTAGGTAGCTCTGTCACTGGCCCTTATATTACTAACTTATGAGATGTGAATTCTCCAGCTTTTGTTTGTAGTGATTTGAAAATAACACTCAACTCACCCCTTAGACTTTTACTCTAAGTTTAATTTCAAATGAACATCTCTGTGCCATTAAAAAAGCTTATTTTTATAAATCACCTTTATTTTTAAATACATCTCTCCTCAAAAAACTTTATAACAAATAAGAAAAAAACTCAGAAAAATAGCGAAGACACCAAATGGATCTGAAAGTTAATTCACTTTCTTAAATTGGTACACTGGCCTTTTGGCTACTTCACCATCTTCCATCTCTTGACTCTGAGTACTTTCCCTGGCTTTTCTTGGTTTTGGATGTCCCTCCCTTCTCTGTTTAGCTTACTGACTTAACTGACTTCCTTTAAGTCCCAGCTAAAATCCCACCTTCTACAGGAAACCTTGCCCAACCTCTCTTAATTCCTGTGCTTTCCTTGGTTAATTATTTCCTATTCATCCTGTGGGTAGCTTGCTTTGTATACATTTGTTTGTCATCTCCCTCCCCCATCAGATGTTAAGTTCCTTGAATGCAGGCACTTTATTTTGGCTCTTTTCATATACCTCCTGCTTAGCATGGTGCCTGGAACATAGTAGGTAGTTAATAAATGTTTATTAACTGATATAAGAACTAGATACTAAAAAAAGGAAAGTTCAGTATGTTTCCAATTGCCCACTCCAGCAATAATATGGATATAATATAGTAGGAAATTTTATGATATGATATATAGTATCACATAGCATAGGATAACATAACAAAACTTAAGGTAATGTAAAATAGCATTATGTAATATAACATAATATAGTGCTATATCATAACCCAACATACCATAATATAAATGTAATAAATAGAGGCAGCTAGAGGGTGAAATGGTTAGAGCACTGTGCTAAGACTCAAGAAAGCCTGAGTCCAGATTTGGCCTCAGATACTAGCTATGTGACCTTGGGCAAGCCATTTAGCCCTCAGATTCCTCAATGGTAAGATAGGGATTGTAATAGCATCTGTCTTATAGGGTTGTTGTGAGGGCCAAATGAAATAATATTTGTAAAGCTCATAATACAATGTCTGGCACATAGTAGGCACTTAATACATGATTATTCTCTTTTCTTTACCCTCCAGTAATAATATCCTTTGAAAGTGAGAATTTCCTTGTAAAGATATCTGATCCTGGGAGTTATGGTTTTCTTTCCCCTTTTTGGTTTATAGCTTCTTCAACTTTTTTCTGACATTGAATTATTGAAATTCTCTGTTACTTATTTAATTAATCTTTGTGTTTTATATATTTCTAGATATTTAAATTGTGTTTTGTTGGCATATGATTGATTTCTAATTTTTTGTTTCTGATTTTTAATTATTAGTACTGTTAATATAGTTTTCTGGCTTTTATTTTTATAAAGGATATTAATTGTATTGACATAGTTATCCCTGTCTATTTCTCTATCTCTCTATTTCTCTCTTTCTCTTTCTATCCATCTATCATCTATCTATCTGTCTGTCTGTGTATCTTCCTATCTATCCATTCATCCATCCATCCATCCATCCATCCATCCATCTATCTATCTATCTATCTATCTATCTATCTATCTATCTATCTATCTATCTATCTATCTAGTATATACAGCCCAGGGTAAGAACCTTTGGAATTATTTTTGTTGTTTTTTCTGCATGTTTTTAAAAAATTAATTAATTTTAAACATTCTTTTCGTTTTTCAGTTTTGAGTTCCAAATTTTCTCCTTCACTCTTACTCTTCCCCCAGCCACTGAGAAGACAAGCAATATGCTATCAATTATACATGTGAAATCATGCGAAAATATATCCATATTGGCCATATTGGGGGAAAATGCAAGAAAAATAAAGAAAGTGAGAAAATAATGCTTCAATTTGCACTGAGTTCAGTTCTCTCTCTGGAAGTGGAGAGCATTTTTTCATCATGAGTTCTTTGGAATTGTCTTAGATCATTGTATTAATTAAAGTGATCAAGTTTATCATAGTTCATCACCATCACAGCATTGCTATTACTATGCACAATGATCTCTTGGTTCTTCTCTCCTCACTTTGCATTAATTAATATAGATTTTCCCTTTTTTTTCTGAAACCACCCCCCCATCATTTCTTAGAGCACAACAATACTCCATCAAATTCATATACCATAACTTGTTCAACCCTTCTCCAATTGATGAGAATCCCCCCAATTTCCATTTTTTGCTACCACAAAAAGAGCAGTTATATTTTTGTACATATAGGTCCTTTCATTTTTCTTTGATTTCTTTGGGATATAGACCTAGTAGCTGTATTGTTGGGTCAAAAATGTATGTGCACTTTAACAACTTTTAGGGGATAGTTACAAATTATTCTTCAGAATGGACAGACCAATTCACTACTCCACTAGTAGTTCCTTAGTATACCTATTTTCCCCTCATCCCTTTAAGCTTTTATCATTTCTGATAGGTCTGAGATGGTACCTCAAAATTGCTTTAATTTGCATTTCTCTAATCAATAATGATTTAGAGCATTTCTTCATATAGCTATAGATGGCTTTGAAAACTTGCTGTTCCTATCTGTTGACTGTTTATCAATTGGGGAATGGCTCTTATTCTTATAGGTTTGAATTAGTCCTATATTCAATATATATTTGAGAAATAAGGTTTCTATCAGAGAAATTTGCTGTAAAGTTTTTTTTTGATATTCCTTCACTATCTATGAGACCTTTTAGCACAATATAGTTTCCATTTTTATCTCTTTTAATTAAGCCTATTTTTGTTTTTACTTTGTCTGAGATCATGATTACTACTCCTGCTTCTTTTTTTTACTTCACCTTAAGTATAATAGATCCTGCCCCAGCTCTTTATTTTAACTCTGGGTGTGTCTTTCTGTTTCAAGTATGTCTCTTGTAAGCAACATATTATTGTAGTCTGGTTTCTAATTCATTCTGCTATTTACTTCTGTTTTTTGTGTGAGCTCATCCCATTCATATTCACAATTATAATTACTGTGTATTTCCCACCATCTCCTTTTCCTTTTTTTCTTCTCTCTCTCTCTCTCTCTCTCTCTCTCTCTCTCTCTCTCTCTCTCTCTCTCTCTTTCTCTTCTCTCCTTCCTCAAAAGCCTGTTTTGCTTCTGACCACTGCCTCCTTTAATTTGCCCCTCCTTTTATCACACAAACATACACACACACTTCCATTCCTTTTTTTCCCCATCTCTTCCTGTTCTCTCCCTATTGGGTAGGTTACATTTCTTTACACAACTGAGTTTATATATATGTAAATATATAACATAACATAATATAACATAATATAATAATACAAACCAATACAATATAATATAATATATGATATAAGTATATTGTGTATATGTATATGTGTATACATATGTTTGTTCCCTCTTTGAGCCAATTCTGATAAAAGCAAGGTTCAAGCATGCCCACTGCCTTCCCCTATCATTTTCCCTTCTACTGTAAAATCTACTCCATGCACACCATTTTTTCATGTGTGAAAATTTTTCTCAGATACCTCTCCCTTCCTTCTTTTCCTAGTTCATCCTTTTTTCTTACTCTTTCATTTTTTTGGAGATCATTCCAACATAATTGACTCACACCTATATCCTCTGTCTATTTAAACTACTTTATGCTGTCTTAATAATGATAAAGACCTTGGATGTTACATGTATCATCTTCCTCTATAGAAATATAAACACTTTAACTTTATTGAGTCCCATATGATTTCTCTTTTATGTTTACCTTTTTATGCTTGAGCCTTGTGTTTCAATGTCAAATTTTCTGTTTAGTTCTGGTCTTTTTGTCAGGAATGACTAAAGTCCTCTATTTCATTAAATATCCATTTCTTTCCCCTGAAGGATTATACTCTGTTTTGTTGGGTACGTTATTCTTGGCTGTCATATGAGCTCCTTTGACTTCTAGAATATCATATTGCAAGTCCTCCACTTCTTTAATGTAGAAGCTGCTGAATCTTATGTGATCATTCATGACCATGGTTCCATGATATCTTTTGAGCTGTTTGAAATATTTCTTCCTTGATTTGGAAAGTCTGGAATTTGAATATAATATTCCTGGAAATTTTCATTTGGGATTTCTTTCAGGAGGTGATCAGTGGATTCTTTCAATTCTGATTTTACCCTTTGGAGCTAAGATTTCAGGGCAGTTTTCCTTGATAATTTATTGAAATATGATGTCTAGGCTCTTTCAGGTCATACAATAATTCTTAAATTATCTTTCCTCAATCAACCTACAATCCTCATTTTCCATGTCACTTATCTTTTTCTATGCGATATTTCACATTTTCTTCTCTTTTTTCATTCTTTCTACTTTCTTTTATTGCTTCTTGATGTCTCACAAAATCATATTTTACTTGCCCAATTCTAATTTTTAAGGAATTATTTTCTTCAGTAAGATTTTGTGTCTATTTTTCCATTTAGCCAATTCTGCTTTTTAAGGAGTTGTTCTCTTTGGTGTATTTTTGTGCCACTTTTGTCACATTGTTTAAAGTCTTATTTTTTTTCAGTATCTTTTGTGCCTCTTTTGTTTTTAACCAATCTACTAACTCTCCTTTCATAATTTCCTTATATTTTTCTCCTTTCTTTTTCCAAAATTTTCTCTCCCACTCTTATCTCTTTCTTTAACTCTTCTAGGAATTCTTGCTGGCCTTAGATCCAATTAGAATTTTTCTCTGAAGTTTGGTATTTGTTTTCACATTGAGTTTATGTCTTGGAGTTTCTTACCAATAGTGATTTTTTATGGTCACATTCTTTTTTTGTTGTTGTTTGCTAATTTTTCCAGTAATTTTGTATTAAAGTTGGGTTCTTTCCATGTGTGGGTGGGGATATAATGTCCCAAGCTTCAGATTTTTTCATGTTGCTATTTTCAAAGCCAATTTCAAAGCAAATTTTCATTGCTTCCAAGGTGGTGTGGTCCAGAGAGAAGTATGGTCATTGCTCTCCTGGTCTGCACTCTGGTCTTTACCCAAGAAGGACCCTTGTCCCCTATAGGCAAAAGTGCTATCATTCCACTTTGGTGCTATGTCCAAGGCCCCTGCTCCTTTGAAGCCAAAAATCAGTCTTCCTCTCTACCCTGGAATTAACCCAGTACTGGATATGGGAAATAAAGTTGCCAAACCGAGCTAGCTGTACCCAATGCTGGCAAAGGGTCTTCTCAAATCTCCTTCTGATCAGTTGTCTGACTCCTTTACTATCTCTGGGCTGTGAGCTCTTGGAAGTCGCTGCTACTTCAGCTATTGTTACCACTGCCACATATGGGCTCAGGACAGACCTCTACACCAGTGCCACAGACTTCTTTTGTCAACCTCTTACATTTTCTTAGGTCAGAGAAATGTCTCACCTAAACCTTTTGTTGACTGTTTGAAGAAGAATATTGGGAGAGTTCAGCTGGGTGAGTATGGGAATAATGAACTGGGAAAGAAAGGAAGGGAAAGGTAGGATGTGAAAATTTCTCTCACATAAAAGAGATGTGTAAGAAGTAGTTTTTGTAGAGGAAGGGAAAATGAGATGGGAGTGTGGTGGGCATGCTTGAACCTCAGTTTCATCAGAATTGTTTCAAAATATACACTCAGTTATGTATAAAAATATAATTTGCCCAAGAGGGAAATAGCAGGAGGAGGGAACAAAAAATTAAGTAGGAGTAGGTGTGTGTGTGTGGGGAGGTGATAAAAGGGAGGGTAATCTGCTGTCTTGGCTCTGCCCCTGCTCTCCCTCTTTTTAAACCAGACTAACTAAAGGTTTACACATTTCACTGCTGGCAAGATTCTTTCCAGAGTCCTCCTTAATAGGCAGATTCTTCATCTGTAAGATGCTCATCTATCTGAGAGACAGTGTGACTTCAGAATTTACCCAGGAATGGTAGATATGGTGTTTGCTGCCTAACAACTCCAAAAGAAGTGCCAGGAGCAAAGCAGAGCTCTGTACACAAAGTTTGTGGATCTGACCAAGACCTTTGATACTGTCAGTTGTGATGGCTTATGAAAAAAAATTATGTCTCCTTCATTGACATGAGTAATGGAGTCATTGCTCTCCATTGGAAAGACTAATAGTTAAAAAGAAGAGACGTTGGCCCTGGTAGCTTTTGAGCAACTCTGTCAACTTGAGAAGAAAATAAGCTTTGGAGGAAAAATATATCTCTTGGGTTTATTTTTCACCTTCTGCTTTGTGCCTCTTGGAGAGTGCATGGGAGCAGAGACTTTCTTCCTCCCTCCTCACAGTGATCGACAATGGCATCTTACAGCAGAAGTACAAGACAGCTTTCAGTGAAGTAGGAGTTTAACTCCTCTCACTAGCTCAATTTAACTTGAACTTGGACTTGGACTAGCTCACACACAAGGCTTCTTAGATTTTCAACTCTTGTCTTTTCCATTTGGTCGTGTCAATTAGTTCATGAAGAAAAGACATACACACCCGAGGGCTCCATTTTCTCCTGTCAACCCACTGCTGAGTTTCCTGACCTTTTCATATGCAAATAATTCACTCCAAGTCTGAAATAGCCACACTTTCTTTAACTCTCTTCAACTAATCCTTACAACCTGTAATTTCAAATGAATTGGAGATTCTCACTTGAACAGAGAGGGCTCCCTTGATGAAGACTCCCTTGCCCATATACACATACACAGTCACACACACACACATACACACACACACACGACAGAAGCATAGACTCGTAAGATCATCAATTCACGCATTTTACAAATGAGAAGACTGAGGTTCATAGAAGGGAAATAATTTGCCCCAGGCCACATGGTTAGGTGGCACAATGGATAGAACACTTGACTTGGAGTCAGCAAGACCTGAGTTCAAATTTGACCTCAGACACTTACTGTGTGTGTAACTCAGGGAGAGTCACTTAAACTTTGTTAGCCTCAGTTTCCTCATCTTGAAAATGAGGATAATTATAGCACCAAACTCCTAGGGCTGTCATGAAGAGCAAATGAGATAATAATTATAAAGCTCTTAGCATAGTACTTGGCACATATTAAATGCTATAAAAATTATTATCATTGTTGTTGTTGTTATTATAATATACTAGGGATGACATTCAAACCCAGATTTTCTCATTCAAAATTCAAAGTTCTTTTCAATGCTCTAGTTTTGGTGTTCTTCAGTATCTTTATGGATGGGGAGGTGGGCAGGAGGCAGGTAGGTGACCAAGAGTAGACTCTGAGAAGAGACTTCTACTTTAATGTACTTGAGGAACCTGAGATTCAGGGAGGTGAGGGAACTTACCCAAGTCTACACAGGTACCAAATGTTCCATTCTGGATTTAGCCTCTTTCTCCAACCCTAGAGTTTTTTTCTGCCATATCACTATACCCTTCCTATTCCAGGTAAGTCTGTTTCCCTCATGCATATTGCAAATGCTAGAAAATACATTTCTTTCTTTCTTTTTCTTTATTTTTTCTTCTCTTTTTTCCTCTCCTCTCCTCTCCTCTCCTCTCCTCTCCTTCCTTCCTTCCTTCCTTCCCTTCTTCTTCTTCTTCTTCTTCTTCTTCCTCTTCTTCTTCTTCTTCTACTCCTCCTCCTCCTCCTCCTTCTCCTTCTTCTTCCTCTTTCTCTTCTTCCTTCCTTCCTTCCTTCCTTCCTTCCTTTCTTTCTTTTTTCTTTCTTTCTTTTTCTTTCTTTCTTTCTTTCTTTCTCTCCTTTGCTATTTGAATCTCTAATTAAAAAATTGTTATTTTTATTTACAAGAGTACAAGTCATTCCCCAATTGATAAATGGCCAAAGGATATGAATAGGCAATTTACAGAGGTACAAATTAAAGATATCTTTAAGCATATGGAAAAATGCTCTGAATCACTATTGATTTGAGAGATGCAAATCAAAACAACTCTGAGGTACCACATCTCACCAGTCAGATTGGCTAAGATGACAAAATAGGAACATAACAAATGCTGGAGAGGATGTGGAAAAATTGGAATTCTGATGCATTGTTGGTGGAGCTGTGAACTGATACAACCATTCTGGAAGACAATCTGGAACTATGCCCAAAGGGCTATAAATAACTGTATACCCTTTCACCCAGTAATACCACTCTTGGGGTTGTATCCCAAAGAGATCACAGAAGTGAGAAAAGGACTCATATGTACAAAAATATTTATTACAGCTCTCTTTGTGGTGGCAAAAAACTGGAAGTTTAGGGGATGCCCATCAATTGGGGAATGACTGAACAAGTTATGGTATATAAATGTAATGGAATACTATTGTGCTATAAGAAATGGGAAGGAGATGGACTTCATA
>CM053594.1:128392197-128420356 GCA_028646575.1 Pseudocheirus occidentalis | reverse complement strand
TTAAAAAAAAATAATTTGGTAGTTTTGATTTTGATTCCTACTTAATTCAAAATTCTATTATTGCATTCAACACCAGATATACTAGCAGCTATTTTCTTCTATCACTGCTTGGGCACATTTTATCTTTGCCCAGGATGATGCTAATTTTTCTAATGTTTGTCTCTGAGTTGACTTCCATAGAAAGTTCTAATTCTTAATAGTTTTTACTCTTTCTTAAGAAAATCATCATTTTCATTTAGCTTGAAATTTATCTCATTCTTGGCTTCCACTCAGGGATTTCAAAAACAACCCAAACCCATCAGGCAGGATGTAGGAGGACTTGGAGTAGATAATATTGAAGCACTTAATGAATGTTAGCATATATACTTAATTGATTTGGGAGAAAAGACAAAGGGTAGATATTACTAAAACAAATATAACAATTAATCTAATTAGTGATGCATCTGGAACAGGTACATTATTTTAGGAGAGAGATATGCCAAGTAAATGTTTGTATAGATATAAATATTGATGAATAAGTAGCAGAAAAGCATTAATTGACTTAATTTTCTAATTAAGTCTATAGTAGCTTCCTCCCAGAGATATGGTGTGTACATATGCACACATGAACAGTAATATTCAGATAGTAGAACCCGTTAGGAACATTGGGGTGTGGAACAAACAGGACTGTCTACCTTGTTGTAAGCTGTTTTCTATCAAGCTTTCAAATTACAGTTCAGGAAATATGACTTTATCTGTAATAAAGTTGAATCCATGTAGTGAGCTAGTTTTCAATGGAACTCAATTATATCCATATATATGTATGTTTGTGTGTGTGTAAGATCCCATTATAAAGGAACTGAGATTGCATGGATTTAATCATCTTCTAGTTCAGAGATTTTTAACCTGAAGTGTGGGGATTAAAAAAAATTGTAATAAATGAATTTAATTCGTTTCTTTTGTAATTCTATTTATTTCATCTTATATATTTATGTATTTTTGCATGAAATCCTATGTATTTCAGTTTATACATTTATATTCTGTGAACTGATCAACAGACTTCCCCAAATTGCCAAAGGACTTTGCTATATTCATCCCACACTTCATTTTTTATAATATAGCAATATTAAATTACACTTATGAATATATAAAAAAGAGAGAAAGTTTTAAAAAGCATCTCATGGGGGAAAACCCTAACATTAATTAAATGCAACAATATGAGCTGATTTCATATCCATAGTCTCCCATTTCTACAAAGAAGTTGCATTATTATTTGGGGCCAAGCTTATTAATTAGAATTATATAGTATTCAGTTGTGATTTTTTTGTTGTTGTTATTTCAATTTATATTGTTGAAGTCATTGTATATGTTGTTTTCCTACTGCTACTTACTTTACTCTGCATTACTATTTCTTAAGGTACATTAATATTCCATTACATTCATATACAACAATTTGTTTATCAATTATACTATCAATGGTATTCTGATCTGGGCCTGACTCCGGCTAGTACCCTGGTGGTTTAGGTTCAAAATCAGAAGAAAATGAGAGGCTTGAGAGATCATTCAACAATTCAAAAGATTTAATCAGCCATAGGGGAAGGATCTTAAACAAGGATAAGCATTAAGGACATATCAAATTGACTGAGATAAACACGTTTGCTTGAGTTTGTCATGGTAGTCCACCAACCAAGTGTCAGAATGCCCCTAAAATCCCATATAGTTGTTTTGTGTCAAGGTGACCAGGAAATGATGTCGACAATCCAAGCAAGTCCTTTATATCAATAAAGTCTTTAATATGGTCTCAACTCCTTTTAAGGAAATACTAGCCTAACTCACATGAAAGCAATGGTTATGATATCACACCTACCATAAACAGACATCCATTTTAATTCTAGATTTTTGCTACTATAAAAGGACTTCTGTAAATATAGTTGCCTGTACAGATCTTTTTTCCCCCTCTCTTTAAACACCTTTGAGGGCATTCCTATAGTAGGATCACTGGGTCAAAGGATAGGTGCATTTTAGTAACTTTCTTAGATGAGTTACAATTTGGTTTTGTAGTATTTGGATAAATTCATTACCACCAGTGAATTAGTGTACCTAACTTTCTAGAAGTCCTACTCTGATCATTCCCAACTTATGTAACCTTTGCCAGATTGCTGGGTGGGACATGAAACCTCAGAGTTTGTTGGACCTATATTTCTTTTGTTATCAGACATTTGGAAAAGTGTTTCATGTGGTTGTTAATCATTTGCAATTATTCTTTTGAGAACTATTTGTTCATTTCATTTGACTGCTTATTCACTGACAAATTGTTCTTGCTCTTAAATATTTATGTTTGTTACTTATATGTATTGGATATAGGTCCCTTATCAGAGATATTTGATGCAAAGGTTTCTCCCCCTCCCCCATTCAACTGCTTTCCTTGATTTATTGTGTTGATTTTGTTTACGTGAAAGCTTTTGAGTTTCATGTAACCAAAATTTTGTCTTTGGTGATGACATTTCCCCTTCTTTGGTCAATTATTTTCCCCCAGCCACAGTTATAAAAAGTATCTGCTCTAGATTTCTATTCATTCTTTTATGGAATAACATTTAATATTCAAATTTCATATCAATTTTGCCTGTTTAATTCTTTTAGTATCTCAGGGATATCAATATACAAATGCATGAGTGCCAGATTTAGTTAAATATATAATTTTAAAAAAACACACAGTATTTGTATTGTTTATTCCTGTGACCCCACTGATATGAAAGAGGTAGAAAAAGGCAGCCCATTCTATTTTGGGATAGCTCAAATTTCTAGATTTTTTTTTTAATCTTGAGCCTAAATTTGTGTCTTTACCATTCCCAGTCTGAGAATCTTGTGTTTTATCTCTGTCTGTCTATCTATCTATCTATCTATCTATCTATCTATCTATCTATCTATCTATCTATCTATCTATCTCTTCTTATTGGTTCCAGAATAAATGCATATATGTGCAAACACACACACATACAGAAACATATCATATAGATGGGTTTCTATTTGCACTATTGGAAGGAGTACTATTGTTCTTGAGTTCCCAAATATAGTGAAGTTTTGAAGTATACAGATTTGGCAGTCATCTGCATTAAAACAATTGAAACCATGCTAATTGAGGAGATTACCAAAATCAGAAAAATCACAAGATTTCTAGGGACCCCAAAGCAATTTAGTCCAATGCACACCTGAATGAGAATCCTATCTATAACATATCTGAGAAATGATCATATAGTCCCTGCTTAAAACTATTAAGAACCCACTACCTCCTGAAACTGTCCATTCTGCTTTTTTAAAGGTTTTTTTTAGTAGTTGTTGTTGTTGTTTTTTGGAGGGGGGGAGGTAAGGCAATTGGGGTTAAGTGACTTGCCCAAAGTCACACAGCTAGTGTGTCAAATGTTTGAGGATGTATTTGGGCTCAGGTCCTCCTGACTCCAGGGCTGGTGCTCTATTCACTGCTCTACCTAGCTGCCCTCCCCACCCCCATTCTGCTTTTTACAGCATCACAGAATTTCAGAGTTGGAAGGAAACTATATCAGAGGGGCAATAGAATAGCATTATATTTCTATACTTTTAAGGGAGATAATTTTCCTCATTCTTCTCCCAGTGCATTACTTAAAAAAAAAGTTGTGCCCTTCCCTTCTTTTGAAATCATCCCAACATAACAGACTCATGTGCCCTCTATGTAGACTCCATCTAGTTGCCCTAATGATAATAAAGTTCTTAGGTCTTATATATGTAACTTCCTTAATGGGAATGTATATAGTTTCACCTTGTTAAAGACTCCTCTCTTACAGTTAACTTTTTATGTTTCTCTTGAGTCTTGTGTTTAAAAGTCAAATTTTCTGTTGAGCTCTGGTCTTTTTTTTTAATCAGGAATGCTTTAAAGTCCTCTATTTGCTTAAATATCTATTTTCCCCCTGTAGGATTATATGTTTTGCTGAGGAGTTTATTCCTGATTGTAATCCTAGCTCCTTTGCCTTTCCGAAAATTGTATTTCAAGTCCTCTTCTCCTTTATAGTGTAACTGACAAATCTTATGTGTTCCTGACTGTGGCTCCATGGATTCTGAATTCTTTCTTTCTGGCTACATGTGATATTTTCTCCTTGATCTGGGAGCTCTGAATTTTGGCTATGATCTTCCTAGGAGTTTTCATTTTGATACTTCTTTCAGAAGGTAGTTAGCAGGTCTTACAATGTCTACTTTGTCTTATGGTTCTAAGGGCAATTTTGCTTTATAATTTCTTAAAACATGATGTCTAGGTTCTTTCTTTTTACCATGGCTTTTAGGTAGTACAATAATTCTTGAGTTATCTCTCCTTTATCAATGACTAACTCAGTTGATTTTTTTTCATATGAGACATTTCACGTTATCTACTATTTTTCAGTTTTTTGTTTTATTGTTTCTTGATATCTTATGGAATCAATTCTCTTTTTTTAAAGGAGTATTTTCTTCAGTGAGGTTTTCTACTTCTTTTACTATTTGGCTAATTTTGATTTTCAGGGAAATAATTGTCTTTAACTTTTGTACCATTTTTACCATTTGGTCAATTACAGTTTCTAAGGAATTATTTTCCTTAACATTTTTGTTCCTCTTTTACCAAGCTATAACATCTCTTTTCATAATATTCTTGCATTGCTCTCATTTCTTTCCCCAAGAACAAAGAATATGAACAAAAAGGTTTTAACTCCAGATCTGAGAGGTTTGCATGAGTAAAATGCACATGTAAATGGACTTGGTGGTGTCTTTTGGGGTCAATGGGAGTTCTCTTTTGCTTATTTTGCTATGCTCCGGATAGTTGAGGTTGTCAGTTGTCAGTCCTTCAAATAAGCATCTCTTTAGTGCTCGGTACATTTTTGGAAGCAGAAATTCAACAACATGTGTCATATCAAAGAGTTAAAGCTGAAACAGGACCTTAGACTAGAGTCATTACAATCACAGATGAAGAAACTGAAACCAAGAAAGATGAAATGTTTTACCCAAGATAACATAGCTAACAAATAATAAAGGGAGTCTGGGTTTTCTGCTTTTAATACTGCTGGTCATTAAAAACAAGTAAAGTTGAAGGGAGTGAGATGAAGGAAAAAAGGGAATTTATGCAATAAAGTTATTGACTGTAACAGCACCAGTAGTACATACAATAAATCAATTAGAAGGTTGTTTTCCTCTAATCCATGCCATTCCCACCCCTTCTTACTGAACTAAATGCCAGTTTCTTTTCTCCCTTTCACCCCTCTCTGTCAGGAGATATGACTTGACCTTAATGCATGAGAAAAAAGGTTTTGGGATTTTAATGAAGGAAAGCTAAAAATCAAAGAAAGCTGATATGCTCTTGCTCTGTGGTCTGACCATACCTAAAGTATAGTACTGTGTTCAGTTCTAGGCACCACATGTTAGGAAGGAAGTGGATAAATTGAAGAGTGTCCACAGAACAATTAGTAAGTGAAGAGCCTTGAGTTCATCCTATATAAGATTTGGTTGAAGGAACTGGGGATATATGGCCTGGAAAGCAGAAGACATACAGGGACATAATAGCTGTCTACAGTGATCTGAAGAGCTGTAACCTGGAAGAGAGATTAGATATCTTTCATTAAGTCTCAGAGTTTATAATTGAGAGAAAAAGATGAAAATTGTAGAGAGATAAATTTAGGCTTGGGTGAGAAAATACTTCCTAGTTATTAGAGTTGTTGTTTGTCCTTCATTGACATCAGGAAGATGACATCATCCCAAAGTGGAAAGGGCTTCCTTAGGAGGCAGTGGGTTCCTAATCATTGAAAGGCTTTAGAAAAAAAGCTGAATTACCATTTATCAAATAAGTTATAGATGGAATTTCTTTCATATAGACATAGACACAGACACAGACACAGACACAGACACAGACATGTAAAATAGCAATTTGGACATAGCTCAGTTTGGGTACTTTGAAAGAAACATTAAGTTGCAAAAGACCTGGGAGTTGCTTTTCCCAAGATGTGAAGAGATGAAGCTTTTATAGGCTCAGAACTGGGAGTGAAGAATTTTATACTGCATTAGTAACTCTAAATCACTTTGCAAAAGACAAAAAGGTGTCAAAGAATGTCATTGAAGG
Source organism: Pseudocheirus occidentalis (assembly GCA_028646575.1). Lineage (NCBI taxonomy): Eukaryota > Metazoa > Chordata > Mammalia > Diprotodontia > Pseudocheiridae > Pseudocheirus > Pseudocheirus occidentalis. Next base: position 128,414,268 of record CM053594.1, on the reverse strand, counting down.
GAAGCAAGAGCTTTGGCTGTGGCAGCAGCAGATGACAGATGCTTTTCAGGAGAAACTGACCATAAGCCCTATAATAACTAGAGGCTCACCACTTTGCTATTAAAAGAATCTAGGTAGGAGTAATTGAATTATTACCAAATGAAAAAATGGCTAGACCAGTTGTGAACTAATCCACTCTCTGCTTCTCCTTTTTGTTTTATTGCCACATGCAAAGAGATGGAGTTGTTTATTACCAAGTGTTTCTTAGCCCTTTTTAATTTGCTTTCTGGTAGTTTGTATTTTAACCATCTTTTCTAGGTAAAGATAAGATAATTTTAATTACATCCTGAGTATCTTTGCTAAAGAGTGTAAATAAAGGAGAAAACCAGTAGATATTTGACTACATAGAAATTAATCATTTGGAAAATGTTATTTCCAGCTTGATCAACAATGAATTCTGAGCTTTTATGAATTGTGTTTAAAAATCTCATTTTGAAACTTGTAAACAGAAGATCAAGGAAGTCATTTGGAAATGGGATCTTTGCCTTAGACTAAAATTATCTTGAGCTAATCTTGATATCTCCCAGAAAACATGTACTTTTGAACACAGAGCCTTTGGGCTTTCTTCCACCCCACTTTCCAGGAATCAGGCAATTCCCTAAGCTAGCTCTAGTGGATGGAGACAAATATGATAACAGAGAAATCAGCTCTGCCCACTCCCCTGAAAGGAGAAGGGGGGGGGGGAATATTTGTAAGGTAAGTAGTCTTCCACAATGACATCTGATGGTTTCACATATGTTAAAATAGATGACTATTAAATTCCTTTCCAACTCTGAAATTCTGTGATTCTGTAAAAAGTAGAATGAACTGTTTCAGGAGACAGGGAGTTCCCCTCCCTTTAAGCAAAGACTATATGACCACTACCTAGATGTGTTGTAGAGGTAATTCTTGTTCAGGTACAGGTTGGACTAAGTGGCCTCTAGGGTCCCTCTCAATCCTGGGATTTTGTGATTTTATTAATCTCCTTAGGGGGCATAATTTTAATGATCATTTCTATGCAGGTGACTTCCAGATCTGTATACATCAAAACTTCAATGGATTTGTGATGTCATTGATCAGGGTGCTCCGCCAGTGGTAAAAAGCAAAACACAGTTATATAATATCCAATTTTCCTTTTGTTTCCTGAACTCTCTTTCTACGTCACCAACTGCCTACTAGACTCCTCTGCTGAATGTCCCATCAACACATCAAACTTCAAGACATCTCCAGAGCAACTGATTATCTTTCCAATTAGAACCACTCATTCTCCAAACTTCCCTATTTCCTTTGAGGATACCACATTTCTTCCAGTTGTTCAAGTTCAAAACATTGGAGTCTATCCTTGACATTCTTCCTCACTCCCATAAGTCATTCAGTTGTCAAGTAATTTATTCTGTTTCCATAGCATCTCTGACAACTAAGCCTTTCTTTCCACTTATCCAGAATCTACTCTGGTTTAGGTATCTGTTGTAGTTTAGATAACTATTTCTTTCACCTAAGCTATTGCAATCACTTTCTAATTGGTCTTTCTGCTTCCACTCCCCTTCCCCACCCAAATCCATCTTTGACATGGGTGCAAAATATACTTATTAAGGTATAGGTCTGACCACATTACTCTCTCACTAGAAAATATTAGTGGCTCCCCATTGACTCTAAGATAAAATTCAAAGCCATCAGCGTGCTATTTAAAACCTTTTAAAATCTGACTCCAACTACTTTTTCTAATTTATTTCATTTTGCTCTCCCTTTTATGCTCCAGCCAAATTGATCTACTGGCTGTCCTTTGAATTAGAGTCATTTCTCACTCCTTTGCCTTTGTATAGTTGTACATATGCTCATGTCCCCTCACTCCCATCTTATAAAATTCTTAGCTTCCTTCAAGGTTTGGCTAAGGCAGGGGTGAGGAAGCTGTGGCCTCAAGGCCACATGTGACCCTCTAGGTCCCCAAGTGTGTCCCTTTGACTGAATCCAAACTTCACAGAACAAATCCCCTTAATAAAAGAATTTGTTCTGTAAAACTTGGACTCGGTCAGGCCTCTCCCAAGGACCTAAAATGACCTTAGTCTCTCCTGCATAAGGTCTTTCTTCATTCCCTCAATTGTTAATATTCTCATCCTCTTTAAATTGTCTTGCATGCATACATTCTATATGTCTTCACTGCCTGCTCCCCACCCACACTCCAGGGTGGATAATACACTCCTTGAGGCCAGAGGTGTTTCATTTTTGTCTTTGTATTGCCAGTGTCCTGCATAGTGTCTTGCATATAGGGAGTAGTTAGTATTTATTTAATTGAAGAATCTGTGAATTCATTATGCAGGTATTTCCTGTGTCCAAGTAGGTCATAACGCTTTCAGAGGTGGGTTTTTTGGTTAGTTGCTGTGATTGAAAGGTTCGTGGCTTCATGGGCACTCTTCCGGTGATCTCTTTGACCTCACATAAGCTGGCTCTCTGACATAAGACATAAAACCCATCACCAGTCTCATGCTTGAAGCCTTTCCAGCTTGCTTGACCAGCTATAACACGCATTCTCTTAGCAAAGGCCTTAACATGGTTCCCTGCACACCATGATTTATGTATTTGAGGACGACTTTAATAGAATTAAACATACATGTTATAAGTGGTATGGCATGACATGATATTGCATGTATACCTATTTTTGACAAATGGAGATATAAATAAAGCTGTTGAAATAGTCTGCATTATTTAAGCTGTTTTCTTTCTGTTTTTATTCTTCTTTTGATTATCTTCTAGATTTGAATCGCTTAAAATGTCATCCTGTAAGCTGAGTCCACAGCAAGAAACTCTTGCTACTTGGAGGTTGCGCTGAATTAATGAGAAGCTGGAGCCTGGACCTCTTGAAGTGTCAGCTAACAGTATCTACAATAGCATGACATGATCAATGCTTTCGGTAAAGTATGACTTTTGAGGAGTTATAGCTCATTTGGGCCAATAAGGTCTCTGTTCATATTCTCTATTCTGAGCATTCGCGGTCAGTTATAGCTCATTCAGGGACTTGGAGACTTCCCTGAGATCCAGATAGTGATATCTTTCTCTTTTCTTTTTTCTTTCTTTCTTTCTTTCTTTCTTTCTTTCTTTCTTTCTTTCTTTCTTTCTTTCTTTCTTTCTTTCTTTCTTTCTTTCTTTTTTTTTGCCTATTTACTAAGAGATTCCTCATGTCTCCTCTTTGCATGGCTCACCCAGGCTTTTAGTCAATACTGAAAAGCCTTCCTTTTGTATTTGTCTGTAATAAAAATCCAGATAATGATAGGGATAGCCTAAACATCTTAATGCCTTCTATGTATGTCAGAATCAAAACTGCCACAACCTGTTCACCAATCTGGCATGCCACAGGGAACTCTTAGGAGCCAGGAGTGTTCCTCCATTCATTGGACTGGCTCATCCTCAAAAGCTCTCAATGCAGTGTAAGGTGACATGATTACAAAGGCTATGAAACAACAACAACAGTGATGACAAATCTATAACCAGACACCAGACTGTTCCAAGGTGAGTAAGCCATCAGCAGATTCTACCTCTTGTCATTGTAAAGAAATCATCAGAGCTCACTGATGTCTACTGAGGTCACAGGAGCCTCTTCTGTTGGAGCCAAAGCTATATGAATATTATACCATGGCCAACTAAGGGAAAGAGAGAAAGGCATTTTTATTTTCAAGGGCTACCCGTGCAATTCCTTGGCATGCTATGTCTTGCCCTGATTTAGTTTGTATAGCTTTTACTCATTGTTGTAACTACTTTAAAAACTAGGGTTTGTGAGCCTCTAAAAGGTCTGAGTTTCCTAGTAACTGATTTAAGCTTTTATGGAACTGCAGGTAAACTTGAATTGGATAAATCTGACTTCATTCCATAGGGGTATTTCTTCCACAGGTACATATCACTCCCCCCTCTATGCTTTCTTATTCTGTGTTTCGTACCCATGTCTTTCCATAAATCCCTGATACAGTATCCATTTAATACACTGGAGACAGCTCTCCTGTTCTTTTAGTATCTCAAAGGAATTAATTAACATTTGAGCTTGTAAATATAAGAAAAGGAAGAAGGAAGGAATTAAGAAGGAATGAAAGAATAAGAAAGAGAAGAAGAAAGGGAGAGGAGGAGGAGGAAGAGTTGGAGGAAGAGGAGGAGGAAGAGGAGTTGGAGGAGGAGGAGGAGGAGGAGGAGAAGAAGAAGAAGAAGAAGAAGAAGGTGAGGAGGACAAGGAAAAAGGAAGAAGGAAAGAAATAAAAAGAAAAAAGAAGGAAAGGAAAAATACAGAAAGAAGGAAGAAGAGGAAGACAGGAGCTTCTTTTTCCTTTGTGTATTTAAAGGCTTGCCCAGTTTTTTTTTGTTGTTTGTATATTTTCGATGTCTAGTACTGTGCCTTGCATGTAGTGGGTGCTTAATAAATGATTTTTTAAACTTATTTAAATGAAACTCCCTACCAAAAGAGAATCCTTTATGTCTGAACTCTATATGGGGCATCTTCCATGATGCTAGTGCACACCCCAGTGAATATGTCTCTCTCTTTTACACTTGACTTCATGTCAGAAGGCATTAGATCATTAAACAGAGTTATCCCTGTAGTCCCATCTGTCACAGAGTCTTGTCTAATTTGAATGTACTTGTGGGAGTTAACTTGTTTTGAAGAGAAACTTTAAGGCCATGACCCAAGAAACAAAGCAAAGTTACTTTATAAAAATTGTTGGGTGGCCCCTAATTTAACTCCTGTGCAACTGCTTCTTTCACCATAGATCAAACATAAATAAAGGAACTTGGTTGACAACTTTGTCATTAGCTGCAAGACTGCCTTTGATCTGCAGACCTGTTCCTTGGAAGCCTTGGATGCTAGTTCAAGGACAACTGAATTTACTAAATAGGCAAATCCAAACCTCCTCTCTCCTCAAGTCTCCTACACTATCTCTCCCCCAGACACTCAGCTTTGCTTCATACTTTACTTAGAAAACAGAGGCTATTCCCTGTGAACTCTCTTACCTCTTCTACATCTTAAAACCCCTTCAAACTCTTCCATTCTTTTCTGCTATATCCCACTCTCTCCATAAATGGGGAATTTTCCTTGCCAAAGACAATCCTTCTGTGTGAACTTTTGATCTCATCCTTTCATATCTTCTTAGGCACATTGTCCTGATAAATACTCTTTTAATAATCTTCATTTTTCTCTCTATTCCCTGGTTCTTTCTAAACTGCCTAAAAACACTGTCAGGTCTCCCTTAAAATCAAATCAACCAACTAACAAGCCTTTATTAAATACACAAGACGTTCCAGGCACTTAATACATAAAGGTAAAAATGAAATAGTCCCTGTCCTCAAGAAATCTCTATTGAAGGAGAGAATATACACATAAATATGTATTAAATAAAGACAAAGCTATTTTAATTCTTGGTGGGACAGGAGACACTAGCAACCTTCGGGATCAGAAAATCAGTTTCCAAGTTTTGTTGCTTTCACTTCACAACATTTGTCTCTCTTGATTCACATAATCATCAACTTAGTTCAGACCTTCATCACCTGTAGTCTAGTTCATATTTCAATAGCTTCTTATGTAGTCTTTTTGCCTCAAGTCTCTAGCCTTTGCAATCTACCTCCTACACAATTGTCAGAGACTTTCATAAAGCACAAGCCTAACTATATTATTCCCCTACTCTCCTATGAATCCTGATTTCCATAAGGATGAAATCCAAACTCCTTTACAACCTGACTGCTATCTACCCTTCTAGCTTTATTACACATCACTCTTTTCCTTCATTATCTGGTCCATTCAAACTGTCCTTCCTCATTATTGCTTATTTGCTTTCTTATTTGTGTGACTTTGCATGGATTGGCCCACATGCCAGGAATGCACTCTATCTTCACTTCTATTTCTGTAAATCCCTAGTTGTCTTCAAAATTAAGTTCAAGTACCAGGTCTGAGAAGCACACAGCATTTCCTAATCTCCAATCTACCCCCTTCCTTCTTGCTACCTGGTCCTCAATCCACAATTATGTGTGCGTGTGCTGGTACTGGATGTTAGGCTAGTAGTATTCTGATAGATAAATAAGTATCTATTTATTTTATATATTGTTGTGCATATGTATAGGTGTTAATGTATTCTCTGACAGAATCCAAGCTTCTTTAGGGCAGGAATTTTTTCATGCCTGTCTTTTCATACTGAGCACTTTTTATAATGTCAGGCACCTAATATATACTATATATCTAATATATATACTATATATAATATATCTAATATATACTATATGCTATATAGTATATCTAATACTATATACTTATATCTAATATATACTATATACTATATTTTTCATGTCTGTCTTTTCATACTGAGCACTTTTTATAATGTCAGGCATCTAATAGATACTATATTTACTTATTGTTACTTATTGATTGAAATCAATTTCATGGTAAAGTTCCTCAAGATCATCCGGTATGAACATGAGTTGAATGAGCTGTAGACAAGACTTAGAGGAGGTAGGTTACTTGTTTTCAAGCATTTGGAGGATTGTAGTGTGGAAAAGGCATTAGATGGACCTCTGCTTGGCCCCATTCTGCAAAGAGCAGAAGTCCTATATGGACAAAATGATATAATACAAAAAAAAAAATCCTAACTATAATGAAGCTACCTTTGAAAATAGTAAGCTCTTCCTCACTGTAATTTCCAGGTAAGTTGTGGAAAAACTATTTTTAGGTACAGATCAGACAAGATGGCAGCTGAAGTCCTTTCTAACCTGAGATGCTGTGAACTGCCTGATGAGCAGGATTACACCAATCAGCAGAGGGAAATGTAGCTGTACAAGGCCACTCATGGGATGGCTATATACTGCACAGAGACTAAAAAATGAGACCAAAAACATTAATTGCCCCCAAACAACTAACTTTTCTTCTGATCTTTTTCTGCCATCTCTTGTCTCTATTAATTCACACACAGCATTTTCCAGGTCTGGGATGCACTATCTCCTCATCTCATCCTATTGAAATCCTTCTCTTCCTTCAAGGCTTAGTTTAGGGGTGACTTCCTCCATTAAATCATCCTAGAACTCCTAAGATGAAAATGTTCCTTCTTTCCTTCAATGTACCTGGAGTACTTTGAACTTCTTTATTCCGCTATACATGTCATGTAAGGGTAAAGCTTCCTCTAGAGGGAAGAAGAAGGCCTTGGATCTGCATAGACTTCTGGGATTTGAAGGTTTTGCTCATCTCCTAAGAAGGAAGTATCACATGTTTTGGGACTGGAACTGTATTAAAAGGAGAACCAGAAAAAAAGGGAGGCTTGAGCTTTTAAATCTATCTTGTCAGAATACTACTAGCCTAACATCCAATACCAGTACACACACACATAATTAATATGTACATGACACATACATACACATATTAAAGGTATACATATACACAGGTATATGTACAGAGATACATCCCCATATCTATATTATAGATCTATATTTCTCTCTATAATATTATAGATATATATGTATTATACCCAGTATTATATGTAATACAATCAGTATTTTATAGCTATGCATATATATATATATATGCAATATATCGTACATATATAAAACAACCAATATTTGTATGGATATACATATATACATAAAATACTCAGTAATTCTATAGATAAATATACCTATATAACTACATAGGCATGTCTAGAAATATATTTATCTACATATAGAGCTATAAAAATTCACATACGTGTATGTATATGTATGTATATAGGTGTATATATATATGTATATATGTAGGTATAAAAATACTGGGTAGATTATATGTGTGTATACATATATGCACATATAATACATATACAAACACAAATGTATATATAGATATAAATACTGGGTATATTATATGTGTATATATGTGTCTATTAAATATACAAATATACATATATAATACTGGGTATATAATATATCTATAAGATATATATGTATGTTATGTATAGCTATAAAATGCTGGATATATTATATGTGTATGACATATTACATTTATTATATATACATAAAATCTATAAAATACTGAATATATTAAACTAAGTTAAAAATATATATTACATGGAGAAATACAAATGTGTAATACAGATATCTATAAGTATATAATGTCTATATTCTGCATCTTTGTCATATTCTATATCTGTACCATATCACACATCACATATAATAACTGTTAGTAGGAAGTCATAACTTTTACTAAACTGTGAAACTCAGCCTCTTAAAGGCTGGGACTATGACATTTTTCATCTTTTCTATTCCTGATACCCAGGAGAATACCATGGATGTTTAGGCTCTTGGATAAATAGTGGGCAATTCTTATTAAACTGGTCTAGTACCATGAGAATTTGCTTGACTTGACTTGCTCAATGGAGGTTATCTAGCCTTGACTGCACTGAAAACTTAACTGATCTGTTGCACTTCCGGGTTTCTTTTTCTTTCCCAGAATAATCACATGGGCTAAAGCATGGCGTCAGGGAAGAAAACATGCATTCTGTTCCAGGTACTGCCATGACATTCCTTTGGGAATCTGGAAAACAAACACACCAAAGAAATGAAAGGTCATTTGACATTTCCCAACTGCAATGTCCAGTTGCCCCCTGGGAGAGCCTGTCCATTCCAACTGCAGCATTTAGGTCAGTGCAATTGTAAAACTTGTAGTGGAACGTTCTGGAGTCCCATAGAACACATGTTTAGAAACATGCTATTTTTTCCTTTCCTTTTTAAGTTGCTAATTTAATAACACTATGTGGATGACTCCCATGAGCCCTTTGCTAGAAGTACCCACTTAGATTGTCACTTTAATATTTAAAGTAAAGCATTTAAAGTAAAGCATTCTGTAGTTCAATTGATATCGTGGCACTAAGGAGTTGTTTATAGGGGGTATAATTAGAGACCTAAAATGATTTGGGAATTGATTTCTCTGTGGATGTTGCCTGAGGGGATGTTTTATATAGAGAGAAATGAGAGAGGGTGGTGTATGCAATGAGTTTTCCTCTTTTACTTTGTTTAGATGTTTAAAATGGTTTCTTTGATCTGTTTTTTGTATGCAGTCATCTGGCCTTCAGAACAGTCCCTCTGTCCCAGCACATTCTCACTTGGTTTTGCTGGATGGTGCCTGTCTTCCTCTGCTTTAGGGCCACCATTTTTTCAGGCTAGAAGAAAAAAGTATATTACTTAGGCTCCAACTGGAAACTGCAGCATGGAGCTAGCTGTAGTTGTAGTTCAATTGTTTTTATAAATATTTGCACACAACATTGAAAATATTTTTGTTCTCCTTCATTTCTAGTAAAGAGAATTCATAGTGTTGTAAGAAGTTCAAAAGAGAGTCATAGGATGCAAGAACCAGAGAAAACATTAGAAATCACTTGTTCAGTGCTTGCTAAGGTTTTTTATGTCACTTGAACTCATTTTAACCAGAATAAAATGTGTTGTGAACCCACAGGGTAATTTCATATACTACTCAAAATGTTCTTTACAAGTATTTACTGCTTAAGGTGCCATTAAATACTCTCTCCAAAGATGCTAATGATCTCTTAGTTGCCAGATCTAATGACATTTTTTTTTCTATTCTCCTTCTCCTTGACCTTTCTGCAGATTTTGGAAGCATTGCACACTCTCTTCTTGATATCATCTTCTTTCTAGGTTTTCTGGACAACCACTCTCTCCTGTTTTTATCCTACCTATCTGAACACTCTCTCTGTCTCCCTTTGCTGGATACTCTTCCAGGACATGCCTTCTAACCACAGGTGTCCCTCAGGGTTCTGTCCTGAGCCCTCTTCTCTTCTCCCTTTATATTACTTCACTTGGTGATCTCATTAATTCCCATGCATTTAGTTACTGTCATTATGCTGATGATTCTTAATTCTACATGTCCTGCCCCAAGCTCTCTGTTGACCTCTAATTTCCTATCTTCAACTACCTTTCAGGCTTCTCAAACTCAATATATACAAAACAGAATTCGTTATATTTCCCCCTAAACTTTGCCCCACAACACACACTCACACACAGACACAGACAGACAGACAGACAGACAGACACACACACACACACACACACACACACAGCTCTCTCTTTCCTATTACTGTAGAGGACAACACCTCTCTAGTCCGTTGGTTGTCAACCTGTGGGTTATGTTCAATTTGTAACAATGAAAATACATCCTTCATATCAGATAGATTCATAACAGTATCAAAATTACCAAAAAAAAGAGAGAGTGTTGCTACAGTTATGAAGTAGCAACAAAAAATAATTTTATGGTTGGAGTCACCACAACATGAGGAACTGTATTAAAGGGTCGCGGCATTAAGAAGGTTGAGAACCACTGCTCTAGTACGTCAGTCTCACAACCTCAAAAGGAGTCATCCTGGACTTTTCCTCACTCTCTCACCACCTGTTGCTGAGGCCTGTCAATTCCACCTTTGCAATACATCTCAAACATGCCCTTCTCTCGGACAGCCCCCACTGTACACCAGAACGTCATCATCACAAACCTAGTCTATGGTAACAACTTGATGGCAGGTCTGCCTGCCTTAAGTTTCCCTCCACCTCAGTTCATCTTCTACTTATCCACTAACGAGATTTTCCTAATAAGTCCAATCATGTCATGCTCCTACTCAATAAACTCCAGGGGCTTCATATTGCTTCTGGGGTCAAATACAAAATGCGCTGGCATTCAAAGCTCTTCATAACCACGCCTACCTTTCCAATCTTCTTATAAAATCTCACTACTCCCTACCATATACTCTTTGATCCAGTGACACTGATGGCTATTCCACAAACAAAATATTCTATCCCTCAGCTCAGGCATTTTCTCTTTCAGTATCCCGTGCCTGGAATACTCCTTCCCTCTGACTAGTGACCTCCCTGACTTCCTTTAAATCCTAACTAAAATCTTTTCTTTTCTTAGAAGCCTTGCCTAACCTTTCTTAATTCTACTGCCTTCCTTGTGTTAATTATCTTCTATTTATCCTGTTTATAGTTTGCTTTATATATATATTTGGTTGCATGTTGTCTCCCCCATTAGATTGTAATTGTCATCTGCCCTTAAGGACAGATTGGCTCTTTTTGTAGCTCTGGCTCTTAGCACAGGTGCTTAATAAATGCTTATTGATTGATTCGATACTTTTTAATGTAAAACCCTTGGACTATTATCTCAAATTCCTAAACATTTGCTAACCACTAAATAGGAACCACTGAACTAACTTAATACTTTTTTTCACTGAGGAAGAAATTAAGGCCAAAAAGGTTGAATGAGTTGTTCATGATCGTTCATCAGCTAATTAAAATTAGTGGTACAGTGGAGACTAGCTAGCACCCAATTTGCCTTACTCCGGTACAATGATGCACCTTCTTGGGAAAGTAAAGTGGGGTTTAAATGTTTTAAAAATCATTGGGTAAGTTAAAAAAAAATCTCTCCAGGCTGCACAATTCGCCTTACCCCTAGCATCATTTGCAAATGCTTGGAACATCCTAACAATTTTTATGTTATTTTTCTTCTTCCTTTAGAGAAAACAAGTTAAATTCTCCCATAAAGATTCATTTATATCAGCATAAAACCAAAGAAGAATAGGAAGCAAATTCGTTTTCCCTTGGGGAAGAGAAGAGAATAAGTATTTACATAATCACCTACTAAGTGCCAAGCTCTGTGCTGAGTGCTTTACAATTATTACCTCACTCCATCCGCATAATAACTGAATGCATACATATGTATAAAGTAGGTACTAGGATCATCCTCTCTTAGCAATAAGATGAAAATGAAGGAAAGTAATTACAGAGAACTCTATAATTGAAATGATTTGCTCCTACTACTCTCCTTTTTTTCCCCTCTTGTCTAGATACCAATCAAAATCCTTATACTTGCTTTCTTTCCTTATAATTTCTCCTCCAAAGTTGAATTTTGTTTTACTTGTGACTACTCCCTTCCTAATTCCCCCTTCTTTCTTAAGTAATCCTTTCCCCTTTCCCTGTTCCTGCATGTTTTCTTTCATGTTGAATTTGACTTAATTTAATTTCTGAGTGACCCACTAAATAAGATGATGAATTTCATTTGGGTAGGTGGTTTCTATCAAGCTGGAATGGCTTCACGTATGGGTCCAACAACAGACTGTATATGACATTCAAGTGTGGGTCTGAAAGGCATCTAGGGAGCCCTGGATATGAAGTCAGGAATACGAGTTTAAATTCAGCCTCAGACACTTGCAAGATGCGTGACCCTGGACAAAGTCACATAACTTAAGTTTGTCTCAGTTTCGTCAAATGTAAAATGGAGTGATAATAGTACCTACTTCACAGAGTTATTATGAGAATTCAGTGAAATAATAATTGTAAAGCACTTAGCATGGTGCCATTGGCTACTTTGTTATGTTATTGAGACATGTGAAAACTTTGCCTATAGGGGGTCATTCACAAAGATCCTTTAACAATTGTCTCCACATTTACTCCTTTGATGAGTATTTGAAACATCTATAATAAACTGTTCCTGCAATGTAACCTTTGGCCAACAGGTGCTGGCCTTGGGAAAGTTGAATTCATTTCAGGTTAGAAAATTTACAGCTTCTAGCCAAGTAAAATGAGTTAGTTTCCTCCTATTTTAAATTTTTTTTTTAAGAACATAACTATGATTTCACTAATAGAAGAAATCACCTGGGGAGAAAATTCTTGCAACCATTGAAGATGAGTAACTGTTCTATGCTTTCTAGTTTTAGTTACCCAAGAGAGATTAAATGACTTGCCCAGGGTCACTCCACTGGTATGTGCCAAAGGCATGCCTTGGTTCACTTTGTTCCTTGTGCCATCATGTCTCCCAATTCACTATTTTGTAGGTTCTTTATATTCTTTAATATTCTATTCTTTATATTCTCTAATATTCTTTAATATTCTATAAAGCTTAACTAGAAGTTAAGATAGTTAGGAGAAGGTAAGATAGTTAGGATAGTAAGATAGTTAGGAGATGAGTGGGAAGGGTGGATATTTCTTTTGCTGTCCCCCTGTGATGTAGAAAGCTGGAGTCTGGGTTGTCTCTTTTGTGCCAAGGATTTGGGTAGGTTTAGAGCAGTGGTTCTCAACCTGTGGGTCATGACCTCTTTGGGGGTCGAACGACCCTTTCACAGGGGTGACAGGGGTTGCCTAAGACCATCGGAAAACACATTATTTCCGATGGTCTTAGGAACCAGGACACCGCTCCTCTATCGGTCTCCAGGTGAGTCCGCCCACATGCAGATATGCCCACATATAAGTATTAAAGGGTCACAGCATTAGGAAGGTTGAGAACCAGTCGTTTAGAGAGTCCAAGGCTGAGTTGCAAACATTGGCAGGTAGCAGTTCCTTGACTCAGCAGACAACCAAGAACAATCCTTTCCCCTTCAGCAAGTTCATACATTGATCTAAGGCTAAAGAGAGCCAAGCAATAATACTATCAACCACAGTACATTCAATGAGGCATAAACTAGGGGGCAGATCATTCAAGAGTATTGTAATCTGTACCTTACAAGAGACTCTGGGCATATGACACTATGGAGTACAAACAGGCAACTAGGTTTAGAAGATACCACATTTGCAACAACAAAAAATGAAATTCAAGTCAATATCCAAGTTATTATTTGAGAATGTAGATAAGGTCTGCTCCTGTCCTTGTTGCCCCTGTCCCTAGTACATTCCATCTCAAAGGGCATTTTTGCAGGACAAATATAGCAGAATTTCTCCCCATATGCAACTGTGAGCAGATTCATTCTGAAATACATTAATCTCTGCTCAGAATCCTGGAATCATTTGTGTGGCAATTTCAACAAGCTAGACTCCAGAGCACATTGGAGAGCAGCCAACAAACAGGAGAGATCTGGGTGGGATTCTGGCATCTCCTATTGAATGGTATGGGCTGTTCAGAGAAAGTGTTTCAGGCAAGGATAGAAAGTGCAATAACACCGTATTGTATGTTTTATTTTATTTTATTGCTGCCCTGTTTTTAAAAAAGCATTTCATGATTTCATGCCAAGCCACAAATATTTCTAATTTTAGAGTAAATCCTCCATCCTAAACATTGTGTGCATCTTTTCCTATTTGATTTCTAACCAGTGGATTTTCTAAATGCCCATAGAGATGTTGCACTTTTTGTTACATTTTTGGCCTTCCTCTTGTTGACCAATAGGATTTCTGACCACTCAGAGTTAATGCTTGGTAATATGGGCTTGGCACCTGACAGCTCTAATGGATTCATCACTGCTAATAGGTTAGGCGCTGAATTTACTACTAGTTGGCACTAGCAGTGACGCTAAGAGGAGATCACATGTCTCAGATGATTCTTCATCGCTGAAATGTACCTTTCTGCCAAAGTCAATTAAAAAACCTGACAGCCCTGGATGACTCAAGCATCATCCCGTGCAGCTAGTCAGCATCTTGGGCCTTTTTGCAAAGCAAATCAAGGTATATTTTTTTCTTCAATATTTTTTTTATGGTTATTCAAAGTAAAAAAAAAGGGATTGAATTTAATTTGCTTTGTAGATGGCCTAAAAGAGTGGAATTGATGTAAGAAACAAGCACTTACAGTCATGCCGTTATAGTTCAGATGCCAAATGCCTATGGTATTGGGTCAAAAAAATGAGTGTGCTTGGCCAGACTAAAGACTAATTTCTGGTCTGTTAATGACTAGACATTGATTGAGAGTGAGCTTGTTCACCAAGCCTCCTTGATATTTTTTGGTAGAAATAGCTAAGAGTCCTGCACGTATCTTTCTTTACTCAATAGTTTAGCTACCCTCACTTGAAATAATTGATATTCAAATAAATTATTATGATTGGCATTCCTGATAGCTTTAGATGACCTGGGCTTGTCCTGGGAACCAAAGACTGATTTGTAGGGCATAGTGCACAGGTGTACAATTCAGAATGGGAAGCTTACTGATGAGAATTATTTTTGGGCCACAGGATGAAGAAAAAAACCACATGCCCCTCAATTTTGCATCATCATAAATTTGGTTTTATTCATCTGTTAAAAGAGTAGGGCTCCCCATTCCAAAGAGAAAGATACTTAGATTATGGAAGGTATACATTTGTTTAGGACACTAGGTCTTTGTTCTGGTGAGATGTTAGAGGAAAAATATAAAATGGCTTCAAAAAGAATTATCTGAGAGGTGTCATGGCATGATGGCTACAGCTTACTTTCATTTTATTTCATACCAAAGTCCAGGGAACTGACTCTTAAAATACTTGAACAGAATATGGCGTAACAATGATGATCTGCCCATGGGCACAAAAAAAACCCATGCTTGCTTTTTGGGAACAAGATGTTTCACATATCATCTTTGAAATAGCTGAAGAGATCAGCTTTGTTTTCCAGCATGAGTTCAGGTTTTCAAGGGGAAAAACAACACCTAAAAGCAAAGATGGCTTCCTTGGCTATTTTGAGGATATGATGTGGCACAAAAAAGGAGTTGAACTATTTAGAACAGATAGGTTGATGGCATTTGTTTTCTCTACTAAGGAAAATGATGTTTGGATTGGGAAGGAGAGAATGAAAAAGATTAACAGGGAGTGGAAACCCAAATTGGATGAGGAGTTGATAAGTGATCATCAGTTTTCCTTAAGGAATTCAAGTTATAAGGCTTGAGTCTATTACATTTGAGACTAATACTTAGCAATCATAGATATGATAGCTGAAAAGAGGGTTATCTCTTTAAGGAATTGTGGGGAAAGTTGTTTCAAAACTTGAAATGAGAAAATGTCCCAATTTTCCAGAAAAGGGAAATAGGTGGATTTTTAGAACTAAACTTCAACTTTGATTTCTGGTGAAATTTTAGAATTGTGTATTCATGGGATGGAATTGGTACATCCTTATTATGAGTATTAGTTCCTCAAGAATAGAGCATGACAAAATAACCACACGTCCTTTTTAAACAGAGTAACTAGAATGCCAAGTCAGAGAAACACTGTGAGTAAAGAATTCCTAAATTCCAGCAAAGTATTTGATAATGATTGTCATTCTATCTTTGTGAGCAAACTGAAGAAACACAGGTTAGGTGATAATACTGGTAGATTTAAAGGGTGGTGATTAAACAATGTCAATCTGGATTGATATTTCCTATGGACTGCTATAGGGATCTCTCCAATGGATATTCACTATTTCTGACAATGATTTCGTTGTAGAAAAATAAGAGCTCACATATCTTGTGTCTCTACCACTGGTAGCAACCTTATCAGATTTTCAGAATGTGATCAATCTATCAACAAGCATTTGTTTGGAACACATTAGGTTCTGGGGATACAAAAATAAAACTCTCTTTTCCTTCAAGGAGTTACATTCTAACAGGGAAATGACACATATGCATAGATACAATACATACAAAATAAATTAAAGGTAATTTTTGAAGGAAGAGAAATACACTAGAACCTAGTGGAAGCAGGAAAGTCACTTAATCTACATTTATTAAGTACCTAATATGTGCCAAGTGTTATATTAAATGCTAGGATACAAAGGCAAAAAACAGTCCCTGTTCTCAAGGAGTTCATGATTCCTAATGGGAGAGATAACATACAAACTACATGCTATGTACAAATGACATATATGCAGGAGATAAATGGATAGAGAGAAGGCACTAAGATTAAAGAGGACAGGAAAAGGCTTCTTGCAAAAGGTGGGACTTTAGCCAGGGAAGCAGGGAAGTAGAGATGAGGAAGGGACAGTGTTACAGTTACAGGGAACAGAGAGCTAGGGGAAAATATTCAGTTGGGAGATAAGAATGCAATTGAATAAAAAAAAATCTGCACTGTGAATTGTGGGCTGTGTACTCAGTATATATAAGCAGTGTGATATGTTGTTGGCCTTCATATAGGGGCTGGTTGGTGGCGGTTTTCTAAAAGAGATTCTTCCCATTTAGATACAAGTAGGGTTAGGAGACCTTAGGAACCCCTTGCCCTTTTCAGGCTCAGACTGTGATACCATAAGGAATTAGTGAATTAGCATAAGGAAGTAGACAAGGTCTTCCCTAGACAAAATTTTGAAGAGAGTGAAATTTGTCTTTGGTGTTCATAACCTTCCTATGCCCTTTTTGGCCCCCCTTATCCCTATTAAAACAGGCTTTACAGAATTCTCCAATGGAATAATTTATTCAACCACATATATGAATGGCAGAAGGGAAGCATAGTGGATAGAACATAAAATGTGGCTTTAGAAAAGCCCTGCCTCTAATACTACCTAGTTATGTGAACACAGGAAAATCACTTTACCTTTCTCTGAGCATCTGACAACTCTCCAAGACTTAACAGTTAAGATATTAATGGATCAGTCTATATAGGTGAACAGGGACCCCACATTAATGAAATCACAGCTCTTTTTTGCCAAAGGATTGATATATCAATAACTGATTAGGCTTAAGGTATTCCTTCTCTCAGGAATATTTGTTGTTTAATGGAGACAAATGTCCTCTCTTCCACACATCCTATCCCAGAATTGTCTTGGTCAAATGAATGAAGCCATAATATAGAATCTGAGATATCTCCAAAAAGATGTGACATCCTTAATCCTATTTCCATACATATACCTGTGTGTATGTGTGTGTGTGTGCGTGTGCGTGCGCGCGCGTGAGAGAGAGAGAGAGAGAGAGAGAGAGAATTTGGGGAGGGCAAAGGGCAGATAGAAACAGATGACCTTTTGGGCACACATAGGAGCCAGCTACGTGCAAGTTAGTTCAGCCCTAAAAGATCAGCCCTCATTTAAGAGACATGTAAAACTCCAACCTTCTGTTAGTATGTAATTATTTTGGCCCCGAGGCTGTAGAATCAGATGTATACATCTACTTTGTGAATATTTCCCCAAGTTTATTTAATACAGAGTACTGGAAACTTACATGCCAGAGCAGGGAACAGGCCTGCCTCTGTGGGCTTTTCTTCTCTTGAATGATTCCTATTACTCAAGAGACTAATGCTAAGACCCTGTATTAGAAACCACTGGAGAAATCTGTTCAATCTCAAAGACAATCCTGGCAACAGGTAGAACATTCCCAAAAAGGTCACCTACAAAGGGTGAGAGCAAATTGAGAGAAAGTATGCCTTCAGGCAAGAGAAAGAAGACTCCCACTCCCTTGAAGTGGGAGAAGTAGGGATGCTTCCACAGAAGCCTGTTCCACATGGTGCATTTTGAAGGGTTAACCTAGACTTTAGAATGCTATCCTCTTTTTTTGGACAATGGCCCTACTTCCAGTTCCTTTCCCCTTCTTTACTGCCTCTCCATATCCAAGGCTAGACTGTATCTGAATTCCTCAGTTAGACCTGTCCTGACTACTTGAGTTGACCTTGACCTCTTTGTCTAACCTCCTGTTGTTCCCACAGACTGTACCTCTCACATTGGCACACATGCAAATAGTGCCTTAGACTCAACTGTTTCGCCTTCTTTCACTACCTCTATTGTGAGTTTCCTCTGGACAAATTATGTGTCTTACTCTTCTTTTAATCCCCCTGAAGCACATGGCACAGCACTGGGCAAACAGGCAGTGCTCCAGAAATGTACGCAAAATGAAAAAATTGTTACGTGTGTGTGACTGTGAATCACTCGACATCATGTCTGAGAAGAATCACAATTCCAAATGACTCAGAAGGTGAGGGAAAGACACATGGTGGGTTTGAGTTGTACCATATTGCCAAAAATAATTTGGGTTCCTGAGAAAGAGAATAAAAGTTGTAGGATCCTAAGAATAAGCAGGGAAAAAACATAAAACCAGTCCCTGTCCTTAAAAAGCTCACATTCTAATAAAGGGAGACAACATGTACAAAAATATTCTCATAAACAATACATACAAAGTGGATACAAGAAGGAAAGGCTCTAAAAGCTAGGGGGACTTGGAAAGGGCTCTTGCAGAAGATGGTCCTGTTGATGGGCCTATCAATGGATATGAACATTTTGGAAAGCAATTTGTAATTACACACAAAAATGTACTAAACAGTGCCTAACTTCTAACCCAGCCATACCATTCATTGCTGTGTGTGTGTTTATGGCAGATCACCATCCTTGCCCCATATTCTATAAAGGTATTTTAAAATTGTAAACTTGTTAAAGAACCAATTCCCTGGGCTTTGGCATGAAATAGAATTAAAGTAAGCTCAGAGGAAAAATAGAGGTATATATGATAAAGTATACTATAAAAAGGAAATGTGTCTATGTATATATGCATATATATATATGTGTGTGTATAAAAGTATGTACTTTTATAAATATTTGCATGTGTAACACACAAATATTTATAACAGTCCTTTATTTGTTATGGCAAACCCCAGCAAACTAAAGGGATGCCCCTCAATTGAGTAATGACTAAGTAAATTATGGTAAATGAAGTTGATTGAGTACTATTATGTTCCAAGAAATAAGGAGATAGATGATTTCAGAGACATGGACAGACTTAGATGAACTGAGAGCCTAGTCATAAGGGAAAACCAAATTGGTGAAAGGCCTAGAAATCCTGCAGAATGAAGTAAGGAGAAATATAACAATTTATACTGTAACATTAACATTATAAAATGAATAATTCTGAAGACTTTTTATAAGCTGATGAAGACTGAAATCAATAGAGCCTAAGACATTTTGTACAATAATAATAACATTGTAAAGACAACCAGCTTTGAAAGCTTTAAATACTAAAATTAATAGAATGACCATTCATATTCTAGAGGACTCATGATGATAACATGCTATTCATTACAGAGGATATAGATTTAGAGTATGAAATTATATATGTGTGTACATATATACATATATAATATAGATTATATTTATAATATAATATATAAGTTATATTAAAAGATGTATATCTATTTGTTAAGCCATGCACAAACACCTTTCCAGAGGACAGCTTCTGTGAGCAACTTTTGAGGTTCTGATTACATAGTATAGTGAACTCTCTATTCAATAACAAATCAGAGCAAAACATTTACAGAAAATCAAGGTATAGCATTCAGAATGTTACAACTTATCACAGAAAATCAAAATACAGCATTCACCATGTCACAATTCAACAACTTTATCATTAAAATGGCAACATAGTTTTAACCAAAGTGGTCATATAGTTTTGTACAAAGTACAATCATTTAGTCAATCAATCACTTAGTAACTCAATCATTCATAAAGTACAAAAGGTCAAAGTCCTCCACCCATGGGACATGCTAAGTTACAGATCAATCACTATTCAGTCACTAGTCACTATTCAATTATCAGTCACTATTGAGTACCCTCTTAAGGGGTAGTGGAAAATACATAGGCCATCCACCCCTCAGTCACAAGTAAATCACAATTTCATCACTATTCAGTACCCATGGAGAGGTCTCTTCACCTTGACCAGGGCAGACTTTCAACTTCCATGGTTCCTCTTCCATGGTCCCAGCTGCCTCCCAAATCTAATCAACTGCCACCTGAGTTCAAAGGCAGACAGCTCCCAGTTCCATGTCCATTTCTCCATGCAGTTCCCGCTCCACATTGGAGCTCACAGTGTCCAGTCCACCTCAAATCCTTCACAGTCTCTGTTCCTGGGAAGACAAGGCTTAACAAGGCCACAGTAATATTCATGCACATTAACAAAGCCACAGCAACATTTGTACAAAATAACAGCACCACAGTCATGCATCCTCAGTCTTTGGAAATTCCAGCTGGTCCTTGGAAGTCCTCAACAGCTCCAACTGGCCCTTGGAAGTCTTCAGCAGCTCCAGCTGGCCCTCAGAAGTCTTCATCAGCTTCATTCTCAAAATCAAAATCACTTTCTCCCATTCTCAAAATCAAAATTGCCTTCTCCATGGAAGTTCTAGTCCAGTACCAGCAGCCCAGCCTTCAGGTACTCATACCAAGAAGTTCTGACTTTCCCAGCTTGTGCTCTTCCTTATATATGGTATAGCTCCTTCTTGTTCAGTCCCTTCCTGTCACATCAGCAACAGGTGTTCCCTGTTCATCCCCTTCCTGTTATGTCAACAACAGGAGTTCATACCTCCTGTTTCTTTACAGAAACTTAATTTGAAACTAGGTGCTAAGTACCTGTCAGCTTTCCAATACAAAGGGATTTTCAAATTTCATTACCATTACACTATTTTAATAGCTTAAAATTTTTTAATTGTTTAAATGGTTAACAGAAATTTATTTTTTCTTCCTCTCATCTCCCCGTATAGTGAAAAAAAAGAAAAAAAGTCCTTATAAGAAACATTTGTTGTCAAGTAAAACAAATTTCTGTGATGGCTGTAATATATAATATATATAATATAATATAATGTGTAATATATATATATACACACACACATTCATATAAATTTATACATATATATGCTGGAAAGTGAGCAAGAGAAAAAAATTTTGTTAATTAAAAAAAATTAAAATAGATTGAGGGGTGCTACAGCTGCAGAATGTCAGATAAGGTCACAATTATTAATTTTGCTTAATGACTTTAATTTTTTTACAAGAGCAGTCTCATAGAGTAGAGGTGATATGTAAATGTTCATAATGTAAAAGCAAATCATATCAATAAAATTTTTCTTTAAAGTAGATGGCAATTGAATTGAGTCATAAAGAAATCCAGTGATCCTAAGAAGTAGAGGTGAGGAGGGTGAACATGGGGCACATGGAGATAAAGCATGGTTATGAGAGATAGTCATATGTCCAGAATCAAAAATAGATTAGTATGGCTAGAAGGGGTGCTGAAGTGGGTCATGTTGATGAGGTGTAGGCTCTGGGACTCCCCCCCCTCCCCTGCCTTTTTAGCTCTCCTTGAATCTTTGAGGTACTTACTCTGGGAAACCTGTTGAAGTTTGATTGAATCTTTAGGAGGCATTTGCAGAGGCCTTAAGTATTTCATTGTGGCTGGGCCCAAACCTGTTACTAGCCTGGCCCTCCATTATCCATCTGCTTCCCACCCTTGAGCCTATCAAAATATCAATCCACTCTTGCATTGACCTCATTAGCTCCACCTGAAGACCCTCCCCAAACTCATTACTGGAGTCTGAATATTGACCTCATACTGGAGTCTGAACTCATTGGCTCCTCCTGAAGACCCTCTCCAGGCTCCTCCTCTGAACCACCCCTAGATTCCTCTGTATATAGAACCCC
>CM053594.1:128374650-128391697 GCA_028646575.1 Pseudocheirus occidentalis | reverse complement strand
TCCCTCCATGTGGTGTGAGAGCGCCATGAGATAGCTTAGCACAGACTTACTCTGTGTGAGAGGCCATGAGATAGCTTAGCACAGACTTACTCTGTAAGAGTCTACCTCATATCTTTCAATAAACTTTACTTTTTCCTTGGCTGAGAAGACTTGAGTGGAATTCTTTCTGCAGGACCTGGACATGTTGGTATTTTGGGATCTCAGGCAGCCCTAACCCTCTTTGGGCTCCTCTTCAATGTGATTAAGTAGGCACTGAATTTCTCTTTTCTACCAATGCTGTTCTCTCAAGAGAAGATCATTGCAACAACTCAAATCAATTCAATAAACAATAAGCACCTATTATACCAGGCACTATGCTAAGTGCTGGGGATACAAATAAAGAAAAAGAAAGAGAGCCCTTGCCCTCAAGAAGCTTGTAGTCTAAAACAGAAAGACAACACATAAAAGAAGGCTAGAAGGGGACGCACAAGGTTGTACCTGACATGGGGACATGATGTTGTATGGAGTCAAAACCAAGTAGATCTGATGATGGAAAGCAGAGAGATAGATGGAAAACCCAAATTCCAGCCTTTTATTATGGAAAGCTATGAGAAATGTATACTGCTCTACCCTCTAGCCCTCTATTTAGAGAGGAGAGGATGCTGAAGGATTTGGGAAGGCACTGAATATCCAAAGCTGAGTTAATCAACATGATGATGAGATTTCACATCAGCTTCTCCTAGGTGGTCCACTAAGCTGAGCTGCTAATGGAAAGTGGAGAGGTAACCACTAGATTACTACTCTGTTTGTATGATGGAAATAACTTCAGAGTATAGTTGTGAGAATCATAGAAAAACAGAAATTTATAGGCAGAAGAACTCAGAGATCATGCAGTTCAGAGGGGAAAAGCTCGTGGCTTGCAGGACTCATGTACCTGCAAAACTCCTTAGTGCCTCAGGAATCAGATTAAAATGTAACCAAGAAATGTTAAGCAGAATAAATAAAAACTCAATACAACATGGATAATGTTCATTTGTGGTTTTCTAATGCTGCCAACAGGTGCATGTTTCTACTTTCTACTGAAGTCCATCCTCCTCATTTTTAACGTAGATGATTGGAGAAGGAAATGGTTTGGTTGTACAGCAAGAGAAAAGAAGAACAAATGGATATTATAAAGGTCATATTGATATTAAGAAAATGTTAAAAGACCCAGAGGAAAGCCTCCTATACATTGCATGTTTCTTTTAAGGAGAAAGTATGGAAAGGCATCAACAGGATTTAAACAGGTGGCAAGAACACTGGTGAGTTGGACTATACAATAGTGGAGGAGGTAGCCATGCCAGTGTGGTCACAGATCCATTGAAGCTGAAGTGTGGCTAAGCAGATGAACATGGGTGCTATGATCTTTTCTACTCCATATATATAAATATGTTGTTCGCTTATTTCAACAGCTGGAAGGAACCTCAACAGCCCAACTAAGGAAATCTCTTATATTTTATTTCCAACAAGTGTTTGTCTAGGCTCCATATGAATACCTCCAGGGAGGGAGAACACATAGGACCTACTGCCTGTGTGACTTTATGAAGCTCACTTGACTTTTTCTAACCTGGACCTCAGCTTCCTAATCTATAAAATGAGGGCATTGCCTTAGATGATCTTTGAATTTGCTTCAAGCTCTAGATTTCCAGTCCTTTAATCCTAAGACTTCCTGAGGAAGTTCAGTGCACATCTGGACAGCTCTAACTGTTAGGACATTTTTCCTTTCATTGAATCAAACTCTCTGCAGTATCCATTGATTATTCCAAGTTTTGCCTACTGGGGCCAAGAATAAATTTAATTCCTCTTCAAATACTTGAAGACCACTATCATGTCTATGCTGTCTTCTCTTTTATAGAATAAATGTGCCTAATCCCTTTAACTTTATAGCATAGTTTCTAGGCCCTTCACCATCTTGGGTGTCCCTTATAATTAGGTTCTACTTCATCAGTGTCCCTCCAGCAGGATAGTGTCAAAAACTTTGCACAATACTCCAGATTTGTTCCAACCAAGGCAGATTATAATTCTCAAAGAGGTAGGAACTATGCCTTACATCATCTATGTATCCTTCTCTTGATTTAGCATACCATGCTCTAAGTATAGAAAATTATAAATCAATAATAATAATACCAATAATTGATACAGAGCTTGTTTGTTAGCTGGTTCTTGAAGATAATCAAAATGACATCACTATGCTAGAGTCAAATTTCACTGCCAACTGCGGCTGATCAGACCATTATGAGTTTGAAACTTTCTGCCATAGTTTGGGCACAAATAGTCTGTGAACATTGCTGGTGGATGCTCTACATTTGTGCATCTCACATTTCTTTTGAGGCACTTCAATTTTGCTTTGCTAATAGAACAGAGCACCTTCTCTGATGTGGGCATGCCATGTTTGGTGGCCCTCTGCCTGTGTCTCCCATGTCACACAATCAATTCCAAAGTTATTAGGAGAGCCCTCTTAAGAGTGTCCTTGTATTGCTTTTTCTGGTCATCATGTTGCCCTGTGAGAGTTCTCCATAAAATAGTCTTTTTGGTAAGCATGCATTTTGCATCAGAGCAACGTAGACTCTATGATTGAGTTTGAATGCTATATTGCTTACAAAGCATTTTCCCTACAACAACACTATGAGATTGATAATGCAAATATCATTTTATAATATACTCATTTTATAGGTAAGAAAACTGAGGCTCACCAGGGTTAACAAATTACCAAATGTTTGCTCAATTAATGATACATTTCTCTAGCCCTTCTGGTTTGCTGTGGGCCTACTATAATTCGCCATACCACAGGGGCTTCTTTCCCACCTTTTTTTTTTTTTTTTGCATTTTGGAGGCAGGGAGGTAAGGCAATTGGGGTTAAGTGACTTGCCCAAGGTCACATGGGTAGTAAGTGTTAAGTGTCTGAGGCTGAATTTGAACTCAGGTCCTCCTGACTCCAGGGCTGATGCTTTATTCACTGTACCACCTAACCACCTGTTTACCACCTTTTAAAAAAACTATGTAATGACCTTTGCTCTTCTTGCTCTCAAATCCCATTAAAACCTGCTCCTGAAGGAGATCATTCATACTTCAGTATGACATTTGTAACTGTTACCTCTCCCAGATATATTTACATTTTACCTTTAAATTTTGTCCAATGGATGGAAGATTATTCCAGCCTACCAAAGGAATTTCAGGCATTAATTGAGCAGAAAGCTGAGGTTTTAGAATAGGAGTTGAAAAGATTTTCCTAGTATTCCTAAGTCAGTGATTATTAACCTGGGTTCCTGAGATTTTCAACCTAAAAATTTGTGTTTTAATTTGATTGATTTCCTTTGTAATCCCCAGTATTGTATGAATTAAAAAAAAACATTAATCTGAGAAAGGGTTCATATACTTCGACAAATTGCCAGTGGGGTTCATGACACCAAAACGGTTAAGTACCCCTGACAAAAAGAAACCAAACCACCTACAATACCCAAGTGTTTGGCTACAAGGAGCAAAATAGACAAGTATAGGAATGCCTTAGCTAAGAATATTGGTTGTGATAACATACATAGAAGGATGCTAATTATGATAATAATAGTCATACTATGTGTCACCACACCAAATTCTCACCATCCCAAACTCTGGGGAAGGAAAACTTTCCAAAATATTGAGACCTAACAGGGAGATCAAAATTGTGTGGGAACAAGCTGAAGTGCATATATCATTCCCTATAGTGTTATTAGAATTGTATTGAGAATGCCTTCAGTGAGCTTACAGAAGAAGAGCTTAGATTCTAATATTTTTATTCAGCTACAAGGATTTATTTTATCTACCTATGTCCATAGGACATTAAATACAAAAGAACAATAGCTTAATAGTGACATGTTTCAAGAATGCTTTTACCTGAAACATTAAAAATGTAAGAAAAAATGAGATAACACTAAAAAAAGATGGATGAGAATGAGATAACAGTAATAATGAAATAACAATAAACAGTAAAAATAAAATAAATAAACAAGCTAGAAATCAGACACATCAAGTTCAAACCATGTTTCATGTGTGTTTTCTTTGAGTCACATGGAGAAAGGCTAGTGGGAGGTTGAGTTGGGCAGTGGGGAAATTTTAGAATCCAGTATCACTTAAAAGTCTAGTAAAAAGCCCAGTATGGGCAATTATACCCTTTGGTATTGACAATTTTTCATTAGTATTAAGGGGTCATCTTGGTTCTGGTCACTAGCCCATGGAAAAACAGAAACCAAGGTGAGGCAGGGGAGGAGGGAGCCTTCCTATCTTGAGTTATTTCCTGGGCAGTAAGTCAGCTTTCAAGGATCAAAATGGAAAGATTCAAAATAGTCCAATCTGTTTTAAATACCATAAACTGGGATTAAAGGGTGTTTCTCTGCTTAGGGTCATTGCCCCTAGGAAGGACTGATTGACACATGGGTCTTTGAAGGCAAAAATTTTGGCTGAGAGCCAAGCAACTTCGGGTGTGGTTTTCTGACCCTGATGTTGAGTAACAGTCTCCCTTTGGATATCAGAGATTAGGCAGACTTCCTGTGAATTTCCATGCTCTGCCTTCATGGGCCCCTTTTGTGGCTCTGGTGAACTTTTCCCAGTGACAGAGCTTAAGTGCTGACCTCTTGCGCTAGGTCCCTGGGTGGGAAGCTCTGAGAGAACATTCCTAGAGCAGACTCTTAGTCAAATAATTGGAATTTGTTTGGGATTCTCATTCTGCCCAGGAGGAGAGATATGAAGCTAGCCCAAAGATATGCAGATATATGTGCACTAGAGAATCGAGGTCTCATCTACAAATTTTATACTTTCAAGAAGAATTGAATTTAGAATTTGTTTTAGGAATAGCAACTCATTGAGTTGGTCACATAATTCCTCCCCCCCCCCCATTGGATTTGCATGTTCTGGGATACATTCTCAAGTATCTCAAGTTTCTCAAGCAAATGTCATGTGATGAATGGTATTTGTGTCTATCTCTCTGCAGCCAGTTTTCACCAACACACTTTTAGTAAATAGAGCATCAAGATTTCTGAACTGGATTGTGTTCATTTTGGGAACATGTTTTTCAGATATATTTACCTTTTAACTCTGCATAGGAGATAAGATGAGAAGATCTGGCTAGGTTAGACACATCTCTGTATGGGCAAGGTTCTTTGGAAGGACAAGGAGTTATTGGAATCAGATTCCTTCTCTGTGTTTTGATTGTGATTCTAATATATATGTGTGTGTGTGTATAATAATGTATAATAATGTCTGCATATGTTTATGTGTATATACATATACACATACATGCATGCAGAGATATGCATGCATGTGTGCATGTGTGTGTGTGTGTGTGTGTACTGTTATCTATCTGGGAACCTTGAGGCTAATTCTGAGGGGCCATAGGACAGAGTTACAAAAAAAAAAATAAACCAAAGCAGGCAGGCATCAGGCACCCAGATGGTTGTTGCCAACACAGTCATTGTTTTGCTCTGTGGTTGAGAATAAGCCAATGGCCCTCATTTCCCCATCAACAACAGTGGAACTCTGGGTGCTTGCATTTTGACTCAGCTACCTGGAAGGAAGTTCATGATTACTTCTACATTAGCATTATTCTTCTGCTTCTGACTGGTTGATACAAAATGGGCCAAGCTTTTTCAGTGAATGGGTGGTTATGGCATTATTTTTTTTTAATGAAAATTACAAAAGAACACTTCAGAATCTTAAGAAATAAATAAACATATGTCAGGATGAATAAATCTGACCACAGAGCCCCAGTTTTGTGATGGGGAATAATCTGATATAGGTCTGGAAAGGTAATAGGTGGTATCAGATTATTGAGGTCCATGAATTCCCAACCATAATGTCTGAAATTTTATTAATAATCAAGAGAGATCCAATGAAGATTTTTGAGCAAAGAGTGATATGGAAACATCTGTGCATAAGAAGGATTGTTCTCAGAGTATTATGAAGGATGAATTGGAGTGGAGAAAGATCAAAGGTAAGTCAATATAATTGTCTAAGGGGTGGCTAGGTGGTGCAGTGAATAGAGCACTGGCCTTGGAATCAGGAGGACCTGAGTTCAAATCTGGCCTCAGACTCTTAACACACACACACACACACACACACACACACAAACCTAGCTATGTGACCATGGGCAAGTCACTTAACCCCAACTGCCCTCCAAAAAGCAAAGAAAAAAAAATTGTCTAAGAAGTTGCTAATGGAGGCCTGTGTCAAAGTTGTGGCAGTGGATATTGAGAAGAAAGGACAGATTTAAAGATTGATTTCTCTAGCTTTCTTTAAGTCCCAACTGAAATTCCATCTTTTTTTAATTTCTTTTTTGGAGGAGGGAAGGCAGGGCATTTGGAGTTAAGTGACTTACCCAAGGTCACATAGCTAGTAAGTGTGTCAAGTGTCTGAGGTCAAATTTGAACTCAGGTCCTCCTGACTCCAGGGCTAGTGCTCTATTCACAGCACCCACTAGCTGCCCCTGAAATGCCATCTTTTACAGGAATCCTTCTAACTCTTCTTAATTCTCGTGCCTTCCCTGTGTGAATTATTTCCTATGTATCCTGTTTATAATTTACTTTGTATTTATTTGTCTCCATGCTGTCTCATTAGATTATGAGCTCTTTGAGGGTAGGGACAGTCTTTTGCCTCATTTTATAACCCCAATCCTTAGCGCAATGCATGGCACATAATAAGTATTTATTTTTAATAAATAAATATTTAATATATTGATTGATAGAAAAGTCACAAAGGTATCATCAAAGGAACTTGATAACTAATTGATTATGGGAAGTTATGGAGAAGGAAGAGTCAAGGGTAAACCCAAAGTTTTAAACTTGCAGGATAGGATGAATGATGACACTACAGACAGAAAAGGGGAGAAAGAAAATCTAAGGGAGGGAAGGTGATGGCTAGAACAAAATCCTAGGTAGCATGGGAAAGCGTCAGCACAGATATGGAGATTAGACTTGGTGGATTGTAAGGCTACTACTTTATCCCTTATGCCAGAGAAGAAAGAATAGGTGAGGATGCTGAGAAGCCTTGAGAAATGGCACTTAGCAGGTTAATCATTTGCTGTGAGGAGATTTAAGGGCATAGCTTTCAGTAAGGTGAGAGAAGGAAACATCATAAGTAGTTATTGTGAGGAAGGTTATGGAAATGTTATACTAAATGTTATACAGAAATATATGTGAATAAGAGGTTTTAGTTTATAAGTTTTGGAAATTATGACTTCTACAACAGCTATAATCATATCCAGTTTATAAAAAATGTTTTATATATAATGGGGAATTACTATTGTGTCCAAAATCACCAAAATTGGCAGCTGTGAGATTTTATTTTTTAGTTTTGTGTAAGCTGTCATTGAGACATTGCATAAAACAAAAAAGAATTTTTCTGTTTTAGAGTTATATCTGTATATTAAATCTATTTACATTTTTAAAACACTTGTTGAATGATATTTAATTTTTATAAGATCCTGGTAACTAAGTGGCATAGAGGATAGAGTGTTGGGCTTGGAGTCAAGATGGCGGGAGTTCAAACATGGCTTTGTACATTTACTTTCTGTGTGGTCCTGGCCAAGAAACAACCTCTACGTGTCTTAGTTTCATCATTTACAATATGGGGATGAAAAAAATAGCATCTACCTCACAAAGTTATTGTGAGTATAAAACAAGATAATATTTGAAAGCATTTTTCAGACCTTAAAGTGCTATATAAATGCTAGCTAATATTATTAATAATAATATTTAAAGAAATGAGAAATAAAAATCACTCTACTCTCTCCAGGTCTGTTTTTCTCTCTTTTCTTCCCACTCTCTGTGTTTCTCTTTTCTAAATATTCCCCCATCACATATACTTTGCATGTTCCACTCTTCCCTTTCTCACTGACTCTGAAATTGTTGGAAAGGTAATTCTTTACAGCATGTATGTGTGTGTGTGTGTGTGTGTGTGTGTGTGTGCGTGTGTGTGTGTGTGTGTGTGAGAGAGAGAGAGAGAGAGAGAGAGAGAGAGACTGGAAATTGAGGGGATGCCCATCAATTGGGGAATGGCTGAACAAGTTGTGGTATACAAATGTAATTGAATACTATTCCATTAGAAACGAGTAAATGATGAGATGATTTCAGAAAAATTTGCAAAGACTTACATGAACTGATGCTGAATGAAGTTAGCAGAACCAGAACAATTTATGTAGTAACTGCAACATTGTGTGATGATCAATTTTGATAGACTTAGCTCTTCTCAGCAATACAGTGATCTATGACAATTCCAAAAGACTCATGATAGAAAATGCTATCCACAACCAGAGAAAGAACTATGGAGTCTGAATGCAGATCAAAGCATATTGTTTTCTCTTTTTTGTGTGTTTTTTTTTGTCATGATTTTTCCCTTTTGTTCTGATTGTTCTTTCACAACGAGGGCAATATGGAAATACGTCTAGCATGACTGTACATGTATGACCTATATAAGACCTATAGAAGACCTGCTGTCTTGGGAAGGGGGAAAGGAAGGAAAGGAGAAAATTATTTGGAACTCAAAATCTTATAAAAGTGGATGTTGAAAACTATCTTTACATGTAATTGGGGAAAAGTAAAATACTAATAAATGGGAAATTTAAAAAAATATTTAAAAGGGATAGAGTGCTTGCCTCAGAATCAGGGAGACAAGAAGTCAAGACTGGCCTGTGACACTGCTTGTATGACTCTGGATAGGTTTCTTACCTTTCAGGGTCATAGGCAGTTCTATAAGATTATGAATTGGAGAGTAGATGTTGATACTCATTGGTAGAATATGTTTATTGAGAGTTCTCTATATCAGTAAAATTACATGTTCAGACTACATTACATATGAATATGTCTGTGTGTATATAATGCATATAATATGTACATATGATATATTAAGCAAAATGTATCTGTATATAATATATACATATGCACACATATATTGTATCTGCACAATTTTATTTCTCCTGCTCTCTTTCTCTCCTTCCCTCTCTTTCTGTATATCTCTCTCTCTCCTTCCCTTCCTCCCTATACTCTTTCTTTCTCCTTCTCTCTTTCCCTTATTACCTCTGTCTTCTCACTATCTCTAATCTAGACCTCTCTTTATTACTGTATCTACATAAAAATCCAAAAGGTCATTCTCTAGGATTTGGGCATGATGAGTATGTTTCCACTACCATAACTAATTTGATCCTTTACCATCTGAACTCCATTCACCATGGCTTAGTGCTACTCACTTATACGTGTTTAAAGTCCTCAGAACCTTAGTGTGGGATAAGCCAATCACAATCATTTTATAGTGGCTACATCAGGTACTCTTGCTGATGGTC
This sequence comes from Pseudocheirus occidentalis, assembly GCA_028646575.1. Classification (NCBI taxonomy): domain Eukaryota; kingdom Metazoa; phylum Chordata; class Mammalia; order Diprotodontia; family Pseudocheiridae; genus Pseudocheirus; species Pseudocheirus occidentalis. The sequence goes on along the minus strand of CM053594.1, from coordinate 128,382,375 downwards.
TGATTTTGCCTTTTTAAAATGTAAGAAACATGTCATCTGAGTCCTCTCAGTGGATGAATCCAGAAAGGAGAAAGTAGGCAAGTGTCTCTGCAATTAGATAGTCATTTAGCAGATCAACACATCAAAGCCACCTCAATCCCACCAGATCAATCCCTTTTCTAGTTTAGGTGGAAAAATGGTTCCTAAGGATGAGTTTGTGTGATATTCATTTTCAGAAGCCAAAACTATGTAACTCATTGAGTTTCCCATATTGCCTTAGATTCCAAAAAACTCAAAACCAAATATATTGCCTAAGAATCTGTTCAACTCAGATGCTTAGAATCTCCTGCATTCTTTTTGGTTTTATCTATACATTGGGTTTCAATGTAATCCAAGTCCTTTCAGAAACAGGGGAGGATTCATTTTAGTGTGCACCTTTATATGGTTCCTGTACACATGAGCAAACAACTATTAGAATATGGTTAACATGGAATATGGATAGGAGGATATGATTAAGTACCTAGGGAAAATCAAACAGAGTGGCACGAGAGGCATAATCAATAGTGCATAGTCTGATGAACAGGAGACAGGTAGACCTAGGATCAAATGACACTAAGAACTGTGTAATCATGGGAAAGTTACTTAACCTCTCTGGGCCTCAGTTCCTTCTCTGTAAAACAAGAATAATAGAGCCTGTAGATTCTGCCTCACAGAGTTGAGTCAGTTGATATCATTCCTGTAGAGTACTTTGCAAACTTTAAAGCACTAAATAAAGGTCAGAAGAAAGAATCACTTCTAACTAGAAGATAAATTATCCTAGTTTCAACTCTAACTTGAAAATGGTTAGATCTTGAATATATCATTTTTCTCCTATGTGTTACAGTGTGTTCATCTATAAACATGAACTTTTTTTTTACTACACATGTACATATTTCTTGCTCAGAAAATCAGTGCTATCTTACATACACATATGAAAATATCTTCAAATATCTTCCAGTTTCTCCATGATTATTGTACAGAAATATACACATCTCCCTCAGATACTCTGCCATTTAAAATACAAAGGTCCATTGCCAGAATCCTAATTATCTGAGAGAGTATTTGGTGGCATTGATTTCATGAGTGTCTGGCATGTAGTTAATGGGGCTACCTCAGACTTCTTTGGCTTCATTATTCCTCTGGTCAGATTTCTCAGGAATGGTTACTCTTGGAGCTACCTGACAAGCAGCTGACCCCATATGGAAAGTATGGCCACTCTGTGTACAAAGTTGAGAGACTGTAATATGCTTCTCCACTATCTACTCTCCAACGGAATGAAACAGGGCTTTTTCAGCCTTCAACCCAACTTCCAAATGCACATGTCCCTACAAAATAGAAATTAAATGGTTATTGATCCTTTTCCATGTATATCCTATTCATCCAGCATTTTCTGTGATATCAGAAAGTAGGTGATTTGTTTCAGAGATACTGAAAAAGTTATATTACTGAGCCTTATGAATATTTGCATTTAACTAAATAGATATTTATTCTGTGTTCCCTATGTCCAAGACTCTGTGCTTCTTGTGCTCTAGAAGAGCAGAAATAAATAACATAATTTCATTCAACCAAGTCGTATGAAAAATGCTCTAAATCACTACTTATTAGAGAAATGTAAATCAAAACAGCTCTGAGGTACCACATCACACCTATCAGATTGGCTAACATAACAAAACAGGAAAATGATAAATGTTCAAGAAGATGTGGGAAAATTGGAACACAAATGAATTGCTGGAGTTGTGAACTGATCCAACCAGTCTGGAGAACAATTTGGAACTATGACCAAAAGGCTATAAAATTGTGCATACCCTTTGACCCAGCAATACCACTTCTAGATCTACATCCAAAAGAGATCATAAAAATGTGAAAAGGACCTACTCACATGCACAAAAATATTTATAGCAGCTCTTTTAGTGGAGTCAAAGAATTGGAAATTGAGAGCATGTATATCAATTGGAGAATGGCTGAACAAGTTGTAGTATATAATTACAATGGAAAACTACTGTGCTGTGAGCAGGATTGTTTCAGAGAAACCTGGGAAGACTTATATGAAGTGATGCGGAGTGAAATGAGCAGAACCAGGAGAACATTGTACACAGTAACAGCTACATTGTATAATGACTGCCTTGGATAGACTTAGCTCTTCTCAGCAATGCAAGGATCTAAGACAACTTCAAAACACTTATGATGGAAAATGCTATCCACATCCAGAGAAAGAAGTCTAAATTTGGAGTCTAAATGCAGTTAGAAGCATATTATTTGCTCTCCTTTTCCTTTATTGTCTTGTTTTATTCTTTTTCATGCTTCTTCCCATTAGTTCTAATTCTTCTTTACATTATGACTAATGTGAAAATATGCTTAATATGCATATATAAGTAGAGCCTATATCAGATTGTATGCCATCTTAGGGAGTGGGGGAGAAAATTCAAAACTCAAAATCATATAGAAATGTGTGTCAAAAGTTAAAAATAAATAATTATTAAAAAATAACATATCTCCTTTCCTCAAGGAACTTACAGTCTAATAGGTGGATGGTAGAGGTTATAGCCCATGCATATTTAAGCGAATTGTGCATCTTTAAAACTAGAAGAAACCTTTAAAATTGTCTAGGGTAGAACCCTCATTGAGGAAACTTAGACCTAAAGAGTAAAAGTATCTCTTCTAAGGCTATATAAGCTGTAAGTGGTTGATCTTGAAGTGGGACTAACTCTTCTAATTCTAAATCCAGGACTCTTTCCACTGTGATATGGAGGGTAAAAAATATAATAAGGGTAAAGAAGAGGAAAAAAATCTAGTCTAAGAAAGTTTGAGAAGGAAGACATTAATTTGAGCAGAGATGGGGATAGGGGGAGAGGTTTTGTGGGGGGAAAATGGAATTTAGACTGAGCCTTGAAGGGACAGAAGCACATCAAATGACAGTGATATTGGTGGTGAATAATTCTGAATTTTAAGGAAATCATTAGATCTGAAATATTTGAGGGAGAGAAAAGAGAAGAGAAATTAACTTATTACACCTTGGTTCTCAATATGTATTGAAGGTTTCCTTTTGTGAAAGGGGAGAGTAGGGGAAAAGGGAAGGGAATAAGCATTTATTAAACACCTATTGTATGCCAGGCACTGTGCTAAGGGCTTTTTACAAATATTATCTCATTTGATCCTCATAGTAACCTTGAGATAGGTCCTATTATTATCCATATTTTACAGCTGAGGAAACAGAGGTTAAGTGACTTGCTCAAGGTCACACAAGTAGTAAATGTCTGAGGCTGGATTTGAACTTAGGTCTTCCTGACTTCAGGTTCAGTGTTCAATTCTCTGGGCTGCCAGATGTCTCTAAATATAGAAGGGGGGGAAGTTAAAAAGGAGCCCCTGCCCCCTGAAAAAATAAGAGGGAGATGTGCTGATTAATTCAGAGTCTATTACACTTTTGAACTTTTTGCAATTTCCAAGATGAAGGAGGATACTACAGTATCTGACATCATTGGAAATACTGCTTCATAACTCGGCTTCCTGCTAATTTTTCTGATTTGCTTGGAGGAGCTCACTCATCCCTGTCTCATGCTTCTTGTAAGCTCTTCTCAATCCCTGTGGAATAAATGAATATGCCCAGAGTCTTGAATTTGGAGGAAGAAAAGAAATGACCCTTTTGGACTGTGGGTGGGTGGGGACCTAGAAGCCCATGCAGCCATTAAAATTCCATTTGGTGTCACAGGGTGTATGCATGGGCTTGACTATGTTGGGCTTCAACAGGTAAGTACTCGACTCTTGGATGGCAGCTCAAGCATGTTTTTACCTGCCTTTCAGCCTGAAAGATCATCAAGTACTTTTACACCCACCCAACAGGCAATGTTGCTGCTGCAAGCTGCCTAATGTGCATATGAACCGCTTGAGAGGGATTGTTTGCCTTTCTGTCTTGGAATTTACCACAAGAGAGATCTGAGTATATGTGCGTGTGTGAGGATGTTTGCTAAAACCATAAAGTAATGGGGAAAAGTGTATAATGGCATGGAATGTGAAATAGAGTTGAAGCCCTTTTACCACATTTTTTCCAAGGACTAGAATCTAAAATGTTTTTTCTCTTAGACCCTCACTATAATCCTGGCCAAGGAACTTAATCTCTCTGGGTTTTAGCTATAGAAATGTTTAAAAAGGGGAATTGAAAATGATTTTAAGTGAAGCCTATTGATGAGGAAACATTGTAAATGAGAGCTCATGTTTGTAGATTTAAAATTGGATGGGATCTTTTCATTTATCGGTTTCAACCCCCTATTTAAAGACAAGAAAACTGAGGCCTCTAGAAATTAAATAACTTGCTCAGTGTCTTACAGATTAGTAACAGAAAGGCGATTTAAACTCACTTCCTCTGATTGCAGCTCAAGTCAAAATGTATAAACATTTATTAAGCACCTACCATGTACCAAGCACATAGTATGTGCAAGGGTAGGGACTGGGAATGATTTAGTCCTACAGTCAGGGATGGAGGTGATCTGAGGAGCTGAGAGTTTCAGAGTTAATTTAATCTTGCAGAATGATGGGTTTCTGGAGATAATGAGTCCCAGGAAATCAGCTGGGCAAGAAGTGATGAGATGAATGCTCAGAGTCCTTCTTACATGGGGGAGGATCAGAAAGGATTTACTATTTGGTGTACTGTACTGAGCATTTGGAAACTCTTTAAAGAGGAAGGATTTGAGCATTTATTTTTTTTATCAAATAATTTTTTCTTAGAAAGAATTTAAAGTTTCATAATTCTTCATGTGGACTATGGGTTTCAAAGTGAGTGGGGTAATTCTCTCTCTGTACCTTCTGTGAAGACTCCTCAGAATGAAGAGAAAGGAGAGAAACTATCTCAAAACCAGAGACAGACTTTTATAAGTCTGAACAGACCTGAGTCCTGGGTTTCCTGAGAAATTATACAACCTAGGACCAACCTTCCCTTGCTGTCAATCAGCCTTAAGCCCTTCAGGAATTTTAGGAATCTCTTAGAGCCATTCCCCCTTCTTCACTTTGGTGTTTGCCAAGTAAGGATAGGTACATTTGGATAGGCCATCCCCATTTCCTTGTTCTTTGTAAGACTGCCTCCCAGCCACTGAGAGATAGTGGTGGCCTTCTTTGTTCCTTATCATTGGAAGAGATTTTGCGCTCAGATTGTAAGCCTACCTACCAGCCAATGGGAAGGACAGTGGTGGGAAGGGGCTTGACTGCATTAGGGTATATATTCTTGTTCTGTCTTCTGTAACATGCCTCATTCTGCTGGTTCGTACTGGTGGAAGGGATGCCCTCTTGGGAGAACAGAATAAAACTTCCTGTTCTTTCCTCAAGACACCTCTTCCTTTTAATTTTTGGGGATGGGGTATTTTGGGGTCCCCTTACCCCACACAAAAGGAGGGGTAGTCATGGCACGTGTGGAATTAGGCATCCTCTATTCAATATGGGGGACAATCATACAGTCAGCATAGGAGGACAGAGTTAGGAAAGAAGAAAGCAAGTGTTGAAAAACAACAAGGAGAATAAAAATGCAGCAACCACATTCATGGTCCATAGAAAAAGTAATGGAAAAGGAAACAATGGGAGAGCTGGGGATGGTTTGCAAAACTTCTGGAAAGCATCGTGCACAATGCCCAAATAGTTAGCATCCCCCAGTGCTCATGAATCATGCTCATTCAATCATTAGACAAAAGCTGTACTCCCTATCAACTAATCAGAGAAATTAATATTGTATTATAGCAGCAAGAGGCCACGAGGCATGTCTAGATTCATACCATTTCAGCAAATTATTTCTTTTCCTGACCACACCTGCTACAAGTAAAAAAATATATATATGTGTCTTCTCAAACTTTCCAATGTTTCCTTTCTGATCATAAAATTTGGAGATGAAAAACACCTCACCCTCATCATTTTATAATTGAGGGAATTAAGGAACAAAAAGGTAAATGGATTGATCTAAAGTAGAACAGGTTAATAGTAATAAGGCCTGGATTCAAACCATAGTCTTTTGTCTTTGATTCTTCTTGGGCACATTGCCATTTCATCCATACTATTACTAAATTATTCACCTAAAATATTACTTTTTATTACAGTCCCTCCCATCTCCAATGGTTTTCCACTTTTTACAGGATAAAAATCCAATCTCTTTAATCTGTCTTTCAAGTCCCACCACAATTTTCAAGCATTGTATTTCCACCTGTACCTTCACTCATGTTGCCTCTTCAATCTGAAATATCCCGAGTCTCATCCTTTCCTTTCTGTTTATCCAAATACTATTCAATCTTCAATGCCAAGATAAATTTTCAAATCATTCTTAAAAGTTACTCTGCCACTCCAGCTCTCATTATTCTTTGCAGCTTCTGAAATCCTATGGTATATTTTTTATAAGTACCACTAATTTGATACTTGATTACATACTGGGATAAAGAGAGCTTCTCTGGAAATTGGTTTCAGTTTCACAAGGATCACGGGATCATAGATTTTGAGCTGGAAAGTTCTAGAGCTCAGCTCTCTCAATTTATAGCAAAGTTCTAGAGGGATTAAGTGACTTGCCCACAAAAACAGGGAGGGTCTGAATCAAGATTTGAAGCCAGGGTTTTCTGACTTCAGCTCCATATTTTTACCTGCTACATCCTACTGCCTTTCTGTGGTTCTGGGACCAGAGAATATCGGTCTGTCCTCAAGAATTCTGCATAACATGCTTATAAGAATGTCTCTGATTTGGGAGTTTTGAAAAGAAACCAGAGAGAAGCCAGAAACTAGACTGCAGGAGAGAGGAAGTAGGGAAAGGAAATGTTAAAAAAAATTTTTTTCCTTCCTTGCCCCTCAGTGATCTGTAATCATCAAGGTTTGCCATTCCCCTTCCCTCTGCCTTTTTCTCTTCCCCTTCCCCTTCCCTTTCTTTTCCTCTTCTACTTCCTCTATTGTGATATGTGATTTTGGACCCAGTAGAGACCCAAGTTGCCAGCTCTGAAGAGACCTCACCCTAGGAATGTGGCAGGTGTAGCCTCTAGAACAAAGATTAACCATAGCTGTAAGGAGTAAGTTCCAGACGACTCAGTTTTAATATAGGCAAGCAGCAAGGATGACCAAGAAGACGTTGCTGATTGTGGGCATCTGAGGGACAAATCACTAACCTACTATCATCTATTTCTCTAGACTGAACAAAGTAAGAACAATGGCGCGAGATCCAAGATTGGGCTAGGCTTGCAATCTTTAGTCCTTAAAGGGCAGTGATAGTATGTATAAGGGCACAGGAGTAAGCTGGAAAGTGGTTTGGTTTGGATCATAAAAATAGTTTATTATTCATGTTTCCTTGATTTATCCTGCAATGCTATTTAAGTAAGTTTTCCTTTTTTTTCACCAATACAACTTGATGTTATCTATATAGGTACTGGTTCTGCAAAAGAAAGTCAGAGGCAATAGGGAATCTAAGCCTTATTTATAGGAGATATAGACCATCAAACAGGTCCATGGAGACCTGGATGCAGCATTAGATTTCAACATTGTCTCAGATTTAAATACTTTTCTTTTTTTCCCCTTTTTACAAATAGGTCGTTTCCCTTCCCTCCCCTCCCCTCCCCTCCCCTCCCCTCCTCTTCTCTCCCCTCCCCTTCCCTCTCCCCTCCGCTTCTTTCTTTCTTTCTTTCTTTCTTTCTTTCTTTCTTTCTTTCTTTCTTTCTTTCTTTCTTGCTTGCTTTCTTGCTTGCTTTCTTGCTTTCTTGTTTT
>CM053594.1:128325488-128374150 GCA_028646575.1 Pseudocheirus occidentalis | reverse complement strand
ATAGTAGATGTTGTTGGATCAAAGGGTGTGCACAGTTTTATAACCCTTTGGGCATAGATCCAAGTTACTTTCCAAAATGGTTGGACCAGTTTGCAACTCTACCAACAGTGTATTGTGTCCCGATTTTCCCACATACCCTCCAACATTTATCATTTCCTCTTTCTGACAAATTAGCCAATCTGATAGATATGAAGTAGTACTTCACAGTTCTTTCAATTTGCATTTCTCTAATCAGTAGTGACTTAGAGTATATTTTCATATGGGTATAGTCATTTTCTTTGCCTTAAAACTGTCTTGTTTTCTTGTATACAATGACATATTTCACACACTTTTAATGTCTGTATCTAGTTGGGGGTATAGAAATATCCTATTTTTCCATCTCAGTTATGAGCTCTTAAGGACAGAGACCATACCCTTTGTGATTCAAGAACCATTACAAATGGATCCAGGAGAGCACATGACACTTTGGTTATTGTTGTCCCTCATTCTTGAAGGGGACCAAAATGACATGAGAGTCAAGTTATAGTGTGTCTGACTGTGGCTGATCAGATTAATATGAGCTTGGAATGCTCTACCACAGGTCAGGCACAAATAATCCATGTGAACATTTGGAGTGAGTTTTCTAAATTTGTGCATTTTGTGTTTCTTTTGAGCTACTTCAATTCTCCTTTGCTCATAGAACCCAGTACCTTCTCTGATGTGGGCATGCCATGCTGAGTGGTCCTGTGCCAGTATCTCCAGTGTTACACAATTGATTCCAAGGTTCTTAAGAGAGACCTTGAGAATGTCCATGTATCACTTCTTCTGACCACCATGTAAGTGTTTGCGCTGTCAGTTCACCATAAAATAGTCTTTTAGGCAAGCCTACATTTCACATTCAGACAATGTTTCCTTTCCCCCCTCCCCCCCCCCCCCATTGCAGCTGCACTCCCTGAAGCAGAGTTTGAATGCTTGGCAGTTTGGCTGGAGAAAGGATCTCATTGTCTGGTATCTTATCTTTCTGGATGATTTCAGGATCTTCGGAAGTGATTCAGTTATTGATACAAGGCATTAATAGCTTGACTAAGTACAGAGCTAATGCTGTACATTATATTTTAAATTTTTCTTAAAATTTGATTTACTATGGTCAGATTTATTTTAGGCCTATGTAGCTTTCCATCAGACAATTGCATATGTATTGGTACTATGTTGGGTTATAGTAAAACACTAATCCTGTATTCCAAATGACTAATTTTTTTTTCATCTGCCACTGCTGTTGCTGCTGCTTGTCTAAATTCTCTTATCTTTGTATAAAATTCTGTTAAGGGATTAAGTGCAAGAGGCTTATCTCTGCACAAGACCTCTCTTGTCTTTACCACCTTCCCAGTCTCTATCTTAGCTTGTCATCTGCCTTCAGATGAATAGTATGGAGTTATTTCTAGTGTGTGTGTGTGTGTGTGTGTGTGTTTGTGTGTGTGTGTGTGTGTTGTGTGTGTGTGTGTGTGTGCATGCACGCCCGTGTGTCCAACAGGATGCTTCCCACTACATCCTATGACCTCAAAACCTTTCAGGGTTGGTTATCTATTGTAATATATTAATTTGTATCATAGACCTCAGGCTACAAAGGACTTAGGAAATTCTTGAGTTGGAGTGTCATTGATCCAACCATTTCATGTGACAGATGAGGAAACAGGTTCAGAAAGATTAAGGAGTTTGTCCAAGGTTACACAGGTACTTAGTGGTAGGAGAAGGATACAAACACAGGTCCTCTGACTCCAAACTGAGCATCTTTATTTCTCCATGCTAGATAAAACAAAATATATTCTGACCACATGTACACGGGAATTTTGTGTTATGCATAGTACTTTGCATAGGAGGAGCTCAATAAACATTTGCTGAATGAATGAGTGAATCAGTCAATCTGTCAATCAGTTTAGTCTGGCCTATTTTAAAATATAGGACTATTATTTATTTCACCACAGTTAAAATAGGAATACTTTGAAGTATAGGGCTGTAGTGCCGCTTTTCTTAGTAGCCTAAGGGCCAGCCTTAGGCAGTATTCTCAGGAAGGATTGAATCAAGAGAGAGGTGTACAGCAGTTGTCCTTTATTGCCTTGCAGCATCCTTCCTAAAATACCCTATAGCCCTAGATCTAGCATGTTTTTCACATGTGCTGGAGGGGAACTGACCAATGGGGGAGGAGATTGATGGGGGGAGGAGATTGATGAGTGGAGGAGGAGCTGAGCCAGCTGCTTCAGCTGCCACTCTTCAGGTGAGTAATTTCTCCAGAAACCTCCCTGTGAGCTTAAAAACTGAGCAGTGACCCTCAGTACCACAGGTGCTTTTTGACTCACACTGGATCCCTACACAGGCCCATTCAACCCATAAGAGTATATCACAGATTATGTTAAATATAACATTTTAAGATTCACTTTGAAGAAGCCTTGTTTCCCACTCAGTTTAACAAAATAATTTTTTTTTGGTTACTTCTTTTTACTTTGGCAGTGAAGGTTCTTTAAACTCTCTATAAAGGTCCTTAGACCATTTGGTTATTATTGAATTGAAATGTTAATTAAAGCCTTCACTTAGTGAAATCTTTAGCCTTTTCCCAATGAAAATCTGTCTTGTGAGCTACTCACCAGTTCATTTACTATGAGGATGTGAAGCTTGCAATTGAGTTTGGTTAAAAGTTTGGTTAATTTGGTTTAAAATTATAGAGAACTTATCTATGTAAGGAAGAGAAAGTTTTATAGCTTCACAAGGTTTGGATATTTTGTGTTTTTGGAATAAAAATTATGTATGTCCTCTTTTGCCACTTACATGACCTTGTTGTTTACCTGTAACTTAAATTAAAATTTGAGGAGACCCTAAAGATGGAGGCTCATTACTTTTGACCTAGTCTTTTAACCCAGATGGTGGATCCTCCTGATCCTTGAGATTGACCCCTTGGTGTAGGGGACAACAGCTGAACTTGAAGTCAGAGATATCTGGAAGGTCTTGTCAGATTCCATGCATTTAATTACCATCTCTATATTGATGTTTCTGAAGCCAACCTATCCTGCCCCAGCTTCTCCAGTCTCACATCTCAGAGCGCCTCTCAGACATCTCAAACTGGATAAGCAGTAAGTTCTTCCATTAAATTGTAAGCTCCTTGAAGAAAGGAACTATATTTTGCCTTTTTTTGTATCCCTAGTGCTTAGCACAGTGCCTGGCACATAGTAGGTGCTTAATAATCATTTAATGATTGATCTTAAACTAAAATGTCCAAAACCATTCATTCTTTTTTTCAATTCTTCCCCCACCTACTTCCCTATTATTGTTGAGGGCACCACCATCGTCCAGGTCCTCAGGCTTGAAATTCCAGGTGGCAACTTTGAAGTCTCACTCTCTCTCCTTTCTCCCCATATCCAATTCACTTTGCAGTATCTATCCAATGCATCCCTTTCTCTCCTCTGATACTGCCACAGGATTTCCCAACCTTCTGCTTTAACTATTACAATAGTCTGCTGGTAAGTCTGCCTGTCTCAAGTCTCTTCCCACTCCAATCCATCTTTCATTCAGCTACCAAAGAGACTTTCCTAAAGCAGAGATGCAAACATATCATGACTCTCTTTTGCCTCCAATCACATACAAAACCCCATAGGGTTTCAGTATTCAAAGCCCTTCATAACCTACTCCAGTGTTTCTCATGCATAAGAATGGAATGGTGAGGGAGAGGATTAAGGAGGTAGATTCCACATCTGTTTCTGGGTTTCTGAGAAAAAAAAACGAGGTTTAGCCTCATTCTCTAAAATTAGAGAAAACACAAAAAATACCCCAATAGTTTCAAGTATAGATATGGGGAATCTCCACTACTGGTCAGTCAATCAATCAGTCATCTAGCTCTGTGCCAAGCATTGTACTAAACTCTGAGGATACAAAGTCCTGGTCCTCAAGGAGCTTACATTCTTTTCAGGGAGATTAAAATGCAGACAACTACACTAAAACAAGATGTTTACAGTATAAATTGGAGAGGGCAGCTAGATGACAAAGTGGGTAGGATGTCAGACCTCGAGTTAGGAACACCTGAGTTCAAATCTAGCCTGACACACTAGCTGTGTGACCCTAGGCAAGTCACTTAACCCAATTTGTCTCAATTCCTCATTTGTAAAATGAGTTGGAGAAGGAAACGGCAAATCATTCCAGTTTGTCAAGAAAACCCCAAAAAGGAGTTACGGTGAATCAGACATGACTGAAAACAATTGAACAGTAGCAACGAATCTCTGAGAGAAGGCTCTCAAATTAAGAAGGACTAGGAAAAGCTTCTAGAAGGAGGTGGGATTTTAAGTGAAGCTTGAAGGAAGCCAGGGAAGCCAGCATGTGGAAATGAAGAGCGTGTCCAGGGAGACAGCCAGACTCAGTGCTTCAAATTAAATTGCTTAGCCCTTAAGACAGGGAGACTCAACATAAAGCCTCCTGAGAGGAGACACTATGTGGCCACATGATCCAATGAATGTGAGTTGAGAAGTCCAGAGGACAGGATCTAAGCATATATATACATACACATACATATATACATATATATATATTTTTTTTTTATTTTGTGCTTTTTGGAGGGCAATTGGGATTAAGTGACTTGCCCAAGGTCACATGGCTAGGAAGCGTTAAGTCTCTGAGGTCAGATTTGAACTCAGGTCGTCCTGACTCCAGGACCAGTGCTCTATTCAATGTGCCACCTAGCCATCCCCATTTATTTTATTTGTGTTTTTTTTTTTTTAGCATGCATTTTTCACTTTACCTGCCACCTGTTTGGGAGCTATGTTTCCCATAGTCATTCATAGTCTGTATGCTGTATTCTACTCTTTGTTTCTATACATCATTGTTGTTTACAGAAGGCTGTTCTTGGTGCTTCCAGATCCTAATGCCTTTCCCTTGGAGGGTGTTGTTGGGTCATGTCTAACTCTTTGTGACCTTGCGGACCACACTGTCTATGGGGTTTTCTTGGAAACCATACTACATCAGTTTGCCATTTCCTTCTAAGGCTAAGTGAATTTCCCAGGATCGAACAGCTAGTAAGTTCCTGAGGTTGGATTTGAACTTAGATCCTCCTGACTCCAGGCCCAGAGCTCTATCCACTGAGACATCTAATTGATTCTAAGGTTACCTTCTATCAATTTCTCTGCTCTAAGGTTACCTTTTTGATCAATTCTGTATATTTATTGCATATACCTATTTCTGTACATCCCGTTAAAATGTAAGCTGATTGAGGACAGGGACATGTGTATACTTTTTTTTCTGCTCATTCCCAGCACTTAGCACAGTGCCCAGAACATAGTAAGCACTTAATACATCCTTTTTGGTTGATTGATGATTTATTTGGGTGATCCTCTGGAGACTGAGAACCATATCTATGTAACTATTGTCAATATAACATAATGGGGGGACTGACTAATGAAGTCCAGTTCTTGAAGCCTGCAGACCTTTGCTTGCTACCAGTTCAACTCATGGAACCTGAGAAATTGATCTCAGCTACAATGACTCCAGGGTTCCTACTATATGGTAAAGTAAAGTCTTCTAATTGGCTTTGGAGAACAATGAATGATGACTCAGAAGTCACTAAACTGGAATAGAGTCTGCAAACAAAAGACCCATATCCCCCTTCATTTCCTATTGTGATTTCCTTCCTAGTAGTAAAAAAGGCAAGGTCCTTGTGGTACCTTCTCAGTAAATATCCTTTAATAGAATTTAATTGATGTCAGCTGGTCGATTAATACTGAGGGAGTGAGGGAACACACCAGATAGGTGCTGATGAGTCATAGTATTAAAAGTCACAACTCTTCAGTGTGACCCATGGAATCCTGAGGGGGAAGAATAGTCATCTCTTCTCTGAGAACTCAGCCTCCCAATCCCAGTGGTGGCTAAGCAAGTGAGTCCAGAGGGGGTTGTTGTCTGACCTTCATTTTTCAGATGACCAATGACATCATGAGGTGATGTTTTGACTTGTGCCTGAATTGGATTTAAGTGAGGCAGAGCTGCACAAAGGTGTCAGCCTCACTGTCTTCTAGAAACATTGAAATCCAGTGGAAAGATAAAAGTCAAGAGGACTGGCCTGGGATGCAAGGTCTAACCAAATTCTAAATACTCCACAGCACCTGCTTCAGTCACCTTCATGGCCATTAGAACAAGTTATTTTCATCTGCCCATCCCACTGTGATAAGTTTTCACATGCTTAGGAGAGATACCTCCCTAACTCACCTGATGGTCTGAGGCCTACTGGTTACCCTCAGCCTGGTTTGGCCAGTTGTCTGCAGAGAAGATTTTACCGGGGTATATCCACTGTGCATGCTACAGCTTCTTGGAGCCTCAGGTGAGAGTTAGGGGTGATAGGTAGACACCAGAGGTGGATAAGCAGCCCTGAAAAGTGCTTGGCAAGCCCTCATTCCAGAGGTGCTAGTCCTTTTGGAACACCCGAGGCAGTGCTCTGATATTAAATACAAAGAAACACAAGAGGTTGCTGAGAAGGGAAGAGAGCATGTGTGGATTACAGGCAGTATAACAGGGTGGAAAGAATTGCACTGGGTGTCAGAGTCCCTGGTTTTAAATCTCACCTCTGCTATTGTGTCCTCAGGCAAGTCAATGACTTTCTCTTGCCCCTAGGGCAGTGGTTCTCAACCTTCCTAATGGGGGGGGGGACCCTTTAATACAGTTTCTCATGCTGTGGTGACCCCCAACCATAAAATTATTTCTGTTGCTACTTCATAACTAATTTTGCTACTGTTATAAATTGTAATGTAAATATCTGATATGCAGGATGCATTTTCATTGTTACAAATTGAACATAATTAAAGCATAGTGATTAATCACAAAACAATATGTAATTATATATTGTGAAATATTTATTTCTAATTACAAATAAATGAAATTTTGTCTGGAGACATGGTGTAGCACGGGTAACAGTCTTAATATAACAGTAACCTACTTTGCTACATTTTGCGACAGTACGTGTAAAATGCCAACCTCGGTTTGAAGGTTGGGATTGCTTCTTTCTCACCAGATCAGAAATTCTCGGAGCAGTCTTTGCAAGAGCACAACAAAGATCATCCTCCACAACAAGTCTACTTCTGTATTTAGACTTGATAACCAACAAACTGGAAAACCCTGTTTCACAAAAATATGTTGTCGGAAATGGAAGAAGGCACAGCACAGTCTCAGACAGAACAGGATATGACTGCAAACACTTGATCCAGAATTTTGTAACTGGCGTTGTAGAGAAATCAGTTCTCGCTGCATGGCTGTTAATGAGTTCAATTAACTCCTCCTGTGCTGTATCAGGAACATCTTCAACTTTGACTGTGATTGGACTTCTGGCAAGTGCAAATGGCGTGTCAGGTAGATTTGGAAAGTACGATGACATTTCGTCTGCAAACACGTGCAAGTGTTCTTTCACAGACATTCTCATCGTAATTCTTTTGTCTGGTTCAATGTCATGTTCCTCAAAGAAAGCAGATAATGAAGGCAATATGTAAATTTTATTTTCATCCATTTTTTTTTTTTGCCAAAGCTGCAGTTTCATTTGGAATGATAGGATCTTGTCAGACAAATGGAGGCATGTTGCATGTGGTCCTTGCAGTGATAAATTTAACTCATTCAAGATGTCAACCATGTAAGCTATTTTCTTCAATTCACTTTTATTGCTGAAAAGTGATTCGAACTGCAGTTTTGCTTTCTGATTAAAAAATGTTTTGAGTTCATCACAAAGCTCAAAAACGTTTTAAAACTTTTCCTCTTGACAACCATCTCACTTCAGTGTGAAATAGAAGAGCATTGTTCGGTGCATCCATCGCATTACACATTTGTGAAAACAGTTGACTGTTTAAAGTGCTCACCTTTACAAAACTGACAGAACTTATGATGCTTTTCATTACTTCTTGTAACTCTTGTGGCAGCATCTTCATTGCTAATATTTGCTGATGAATCTTACAGTGAGTTCCGATGACTTTTGGTGACTCATTCAGTACCAAACATCGAATTCCAGATTGACATCTTAGCATAACTGGAGCACCATCTATGCAAACACCACAAACCTTTTCCCAAGAGATCTTATGCTCTTTCACAGATGAATCAACTGTGTCAAATACATCACATACACTAGTTGTCGTTTCAAGAGGTTTGCAAAAAAGAAACTCATCTTTAAAGTCACCATTATTAACATACCTCACGTAAACCAGTAACTGAACAGTTTGCATTGTCTGTAGATCCATCAAGCTAGATACTAAATATTGGAAATGGAGCAGATTTAATTTCCTGGATTACCTGATTAAGAATATCAGCAGTCATGTGATCTATTCTTCTGCGGACAGTGCCGTTAGATAAGGAAATTGCACTCAATTTCGTAACAAATTCATCTCTGATCATAACTTGAACAATGTCTTTGGCCACTGGCAACAGTAAATCCTCATCAACAGTGTGAGGTTTCATAGCTCTGGTGATTCTGAGTGCCACCAAATATGAAGCTCCAATGGCTGCTACGTTTTGTTTGTGGTACTTGCCACCAGTGTCAAGTCTCCTTTCTTGAGTCCATCAGCTTTGTTTCTAAAATAGTTGGTATCCTTGCCGGCAAAGCTTGGATGCTTGCTATCACAATGGCGTTTTAGTTTGTTTGGCTTCATGATAGAACTTCACAACAAATAACACATTACGGTTTCTCAATTCCTGCTGTAATTAATGAGGTAAGACCATACTGTAAAAAATCCTCACTATATTTTCTTTTCTTAACGTTCTTCTCTACACAATCCATTGTCATGGGATGGTTTGCTAATGAAAATAATATATAACAATGGCTTTAATAATACAAAAGATGATACATGGCATAGTTCAGTCAATACAGTTCATGAAAGTTTCCTATGATTTACCATTCTGTGTTGTTTTGTTTGCATACCTGTTGCTATCACAAGGGGGCAGTATTCACATCAACCACAACTGAATATAAAAAGACCAATCGGAATCCAGATTAAGTTCCCATGGTACAGATACATATATTTTTGCAGCAGTTGATTATTTTACAATACATGATTTTACATTTGGTAATTATAATTCATTAAGTGTCATTTACCTCCAGTATTGCTGCTTTCAACACAGTAGCTGCTTTTAACAGAGTAGCTGCTTTCAACACAGCAGCTGCTCTCTACACATATGTGATTGGTCTGCATAAGTACATTATGGTGCCAACCCTTTCACATACACCTGTATTTGTACACCTTGTGGGAGTGGCTGAGCATTTCTAGGTTTATTCCTTGCATATGCTCCAATGATTGCTTTCACTCTGGGAACAAAGTCAGGGGAGTTGTGACTTGTATTCTTGGGGATACAATGTGTCTTTCTGCACCCAGGCTGTTTGCTGCTGGGGAGCCAGTATGTCTACACCTAAGGAAAGAGGCTGTGATGGAAATATGTGTCTGGAATCAGCAGATTCTGTGTTCCTCAGAGCACACAGTCACTTCCCATCACGACCTTCCTCTGCAAGTAGGTGGTGGCCATCAGAAGTTAGGGGAACCCGACAATTTTCTGTGGTGCTGTGTGCAGGACCATATCTAGGCAGGAACTTTAATCCATTTCTTAAAGACAATTCTATTCAATTCGACAAAGTTTTATCTCCCCTACTATGTGAAAAGTCTTGTTCTAGGCACAAGGTACAAAAGATAAAAAGGTAATTCACACCCTGTCTTCAGTGAGCTTAAAAATCTCTTCAGGGAGAATCACTTATCCAAAGAGATGGCAGTTCTTAAAGATTCTGAGTGTGGTCATTGAGCAGAAAATAAGAGAGCTGCTCTAATCTGTTAAAAGACATAGCCTCATTAGCACAGAGTCACAGCTAAGCAAACCATCCCATCACAGGCACTTGCAGTAATTATCTCACTGGTAGTAGGCTGCTCTCAAGGGAAGATTGTTTCTGGGGAGCCCATTTCTGTCTCCCAAGCTTCCATTTTGACTCATCAAGAGTCACCAAGTTTGTCACACGGTTCTCTCTTCTCTTCTGGCATTTTTAGAATAGTTGGCTCTACATCTCATGATCAACCATAGTCTCATTCTACTACTCTGTGCAAATGAAGCATTATTCCAAACCTAGATATCTTATGACTCTATATTCTCAGTTTTTTGATACTCTCTTCTCCTCGTGTTTAAGGATTAATTAATTAGTAGACCTAGATTTTGGTATTGTGCATTGCTCCTAAGTTTGACCATCTCTCACATTAAACTGTTCTGCTTGGTCCCAGAGGGCAAAGCCAGAAGCAGTGGGTGGAAGTTGTAAAAATGCAGGTTTCTGGCTTGATATAAGAAAAAACTTTCTAATAATGAGAGCTGTCCAAAAGTTGAATGGATTGCCTTAGGAACTATTTAGTTACCCAGTACCTCAGGTCTTCAAGCTGAGGCTGGTTGACCTTTTAACCAAACTTTTATAGAAGGAGTGGGTTTCTGCTGGGGCTAGGGGTTGGACCCAGTGACCTCTGAGGTCCCCTTCCAATTTAAGAGATTTTGTGATAAGAACTAGTTGTTAAATTCTAACTTGTTCTTTAGTAAGTAGGAGGTATCTCTCAGTCTCTTCCATGAGATATTCAATTGACTCATATTTAGAAGAACAGAAAATCAAATGGTAGCTAGAGAGGAGAAATAATTTTAGCCTCTAGAGAATAATGATCAGAAGAGATTTTGTGGATAACCAGGAGGTCTCAGCCAATGGTAAAGACTCAAGAGAGAAACAAACCTCCCAATTTCAGGGAGGAAAAGACTTGTTGAACTGAAGTTAGTTTAACTAAACTGAACTGAACTGAACAAGACTGGCTTGAACTAACCCGAACTCAGCTGAAAAGGATAGAATTAAATCAAATTAGGGAAGTTCAATCCAAACCAAAGGGAAGAATTCCTCATACTTTTAGTTGTGTTCAGGGCCAAAGTAGAATACACTAGAATCATGGACAGAGACATTCAACCTGAAGAAACTGGAGATGTGGCTCTTGGGTTGGTTGGACCAGCTTTCTGCTGGATGCTACGTTGAATCTGCGTTCCTGTAATCATGTGCCAGTATTATATCATATTCTTACTTCCCATCAGTCACTTAAGGGTATCCTGAATGAGCCTTTGAGTGCGTTGCCTTCTGACTACTAAAAATAAGAAAAGGGGTTTAAGAAATGAAAAGGGGGGGGCCAGTTCAAGTACCCAAGAATGTAGCCATAGAAAAGAGCCTTGGGGCTTTTATTAGTAGCAGGGTTGTGAGGACCAAATAAATTAATGTATGCAAAATAGTTCCCAAACCTGAAAGTACCATATAAATATTAGCTATTATCCATTATATAGACATCTCTACATTATATATTACTAATATATTAATAGAAATGTATTAATTATAATAATTAGATCTTTAGATATACAACACATTTTATATATTACTAAATACACATAATTAAAATATATTACTTCTAATATATTAATATTAGATAGACAAATAGACAATCAAAATAGAAATATTATCATTGCAGAGTCATAATGAATGAAGAGGAAAGTTTTCTAGGAGTGGGGAATCTGTGGCCTCGAGTTCACATGTAGCACTCTAGGTTCACAAGGGCAGTCCTCTGACCAAATCCAAATTTCACAGAACAAATCCTCTTAATAAAATTGATTTGTTCTGTAAAACTTGGACTCAGTCAAAAGGCCACACCCAAGGACCTAGAATGCCACATGTGGCCCCAAAGCCTCAGGTTCACTACCCTTGCAAAACCTTTCCTTGGTATTGGTGGTAGGAAATTACTAGTGCTAGCATTACAGACACCATTTGCCTTGGGTTTATGTTGTCAGAAGTGTTATTTTAAATTAGCTCTCTCTTCCTCCACCTGATATATATATATATATATAATCCTTTCTAAGAGTCTTAACTTTTCCTATACCTGTCCTATAGAGCTCTATGAAAGAAGAAGAGGAAGAGGTAGAAGTAGCAAAAGAAGCAGCAGAAGAGGCAAAGGGTGGAAGAGGAAGAAGAGAAGGATGAGAAGGAGGAAGGGGAGGAAGAGAAGGAAGAGGAAGGAAAAGAGAGAAGAAGGAAGAAGAGGAGAAGGAAGAGGAAGGAGAGAAAGAGGAGGAAGAGGAGGAGGGGAAGGGGAAGGGGAAAAGGAAAGTGGAGAAGGAGAAGAAGAAAATAATGAAAGAAATTTATGACCATCACCCTAACCTTAGCCTAAAGCATTTTGGGGAAGTCCATAACTTTAGGTACTCATATCCTTACAAATTAATGCTCTGAATATTCATGGATACTTGAGGCATAGGACCTTTATTGACAGGAAATTATGTCAGAAGTAGACCTTTTCCCCTATATAAGTGAAAGAAATCCAGTCTCAGGTTTCATTGTTGCTTAAAGCTCATCCTTTGATCTTGACATGGATACTCATACTTATATTAGTGTGGGGAACTCTTGAAGAGGAACAGCAACTACGGAGGAATGTGACATGCATTGGGAAGTACCTGAGAGGTTCTTGGCAGGCTTTGGCATTTTTTTGGACTCACTATCCATCTGAGATCCAGCTGGCTGTAATTCATCTCTGTAATAATTTACATCTTTCTATAAATCCCACTGGAACATATGTAATTTGTGTATTGGGATTTACTTTTACCTTTTAGTGGAATAGGAGTGGTCATAACTATTCACTTAGAAAGAATTTATTCCTCTTTGTTTGGGAATGGGTGAGAGATCCTGATAATCTTTTTAACACAAATCTTTCTTCAGACTCCAAGGTCAGCAATTTCTTTACTACACTGTGTTGCCTAGGCACAGTACTTTCCACAACCTTGTTAAGCAGTGAAGTATGGAAAGAGTGCTGAATTTGGAGTCAGGTACTTTGGGGTGTAGTCCTCTTTCAACTACTGACTACTTGAGTGATCTTGAGTAAGCCTCATTATGTCTCTGGGCCTCAATTTCCATTATCTGTAAAATGGAAAAGAGTATGGCAGAGACTGGGCAAGGACCACTGTCTCACACAACTTACCAAGATAAGTCAAAATGGATTCATGATACAGAAATAAAGATAGGTTTTACAAGAAAAATAGAAGAACATGGAACATATTACTTATTAGACATGGATAGGTAAATGATTTATGAATAAACAAGGTAGCAAAATTAGGTATAAAATGGACAAATTGATTATATTAAATGAAAAAGATTTTGTACAAATAAAATGAAAATAGACAAGATTTGAAGGAAAGCAGGAAACTGGGGGAAATTTTATAGTTTATCAGATAAAGGTCTCACATCTAAAATATATAAAGAATTTTCTCAAATATATAGGAATACAAATCATCCCTCAATTGATAAATGGTCAAAGGATATGAACAGGCAGTTTTCCAATGAAGAAATCAAAATAATTTATGGTCATATAAAAATATTCTAAATCATTGTGTAGTAGAGAAATACAAATTCAAGCAACCTTGAGATATCATTTTACACATATCAGATTGACTAAAACGATAGAAGGGGAAAGTGAAAAGTTTTGAAGAGGATATAGAAAAATTGGGACACTATTTCATTTGATTGGTGCCATCATGAACCATTTTGGAGAGCAAACTGAAATTATGCCCAAAGAGTTATTAAACTACTTATACCCTTTGTCAGCAACATCATTACTTGGTCTCTTTCTAAAGATGATTAGGGAAAAAAGAAAAAGAACCTATGTTTATAGCAGCTCTCTTTGTGGTGGCAGAGACTGTAAATCACAGAGATGCCCATCAATTGGGGAATGGCTGAACAAGTTGTGGTATATAATTGTGATGGAATACTACTGTGCTATAAAATATTATGAGTTCAATGATTTTAGAAAAACATGGAAAGACTTGCATGAAATAATGAAGAGTGAAATTAGTAGAACCAAGAAAACATTGTATACAGTGACAGCAATATTGCTCTAAGAAAGACTTTGAATGAATAAGCTATGTCTATCATAAATCTCCAAATTAACTATAAAGGACATAGAAAGAAAAACACTATCTGCATCCAGAGAAAGAACTGAAAAATAGGAGTATAGAAGTATGTATAGAATAATTATATATATATATGTGTGTGTGTGTGTGTGTGCATATATGTATGCATATATGTATGTATGTATGTATGTACCAATTTATGTCTAATGGCAACCATCTCAAGGGCAGGAGGGGGGAAGGAAGAAAAATAAGAAATTTACATGATATTTTTGTTATTTGAAAGGAATAGCAAGCTGTACATAGTATATTTGCAGTTTCATGTACAATCATCTGTTTTATTGTACTATGTTATAGCAATGCTTTTTTATTCCATAAATTAAAAATTAAATTAAAAAAAAGAAGAGGTTGACTTGGGTGATCCCTAAGTTCTCATTGAGTGTGACATTCTCTAATGCTAGATAGAAGGCAGAACATATGGAGACTAAAAGAATAGGTTACTAGACAAGTTTGTAGAATTTTTCGTCTTCTCCTCATCCTTAGGTCCTACCTAAAGACAGAAGGATGGACCACATGATCTCCATTTGCCTTTCGAACCTGTGATTATTGTTATACAGCTTAATAAACTATTTTCTCATGCTTAAATCCAGTTCCCATTGCACTAAGTCATACATACTCACAAGTAGCTTCTCTGGCTTCTTTTCCCTTCTCTCCTTTTCAAGGTGGTCACACACCCGGAGAAAGAAAAAGACATGTTTTTTAATTATTTCTGAGGGAAAGTCTCAATGGAATCTGCAAAAATCACAAGAGCATGTTCTGAGTGATGATGTACATGAATGTACTTACTAATTATTACTGGAAGAAATGCATGATTAATGCCAGAGCAGATGTTTTAAAAAATAAAGGCCGCAAACATTTTCAGACTACTAAAATATTTATTTATGTAGTATGTTTGCAGCTGGATTTCTTTGTCCCTGTTGTGTTCTCTATCTCTGCCTCTCACACGCAGAGAGAAAAGGAGGGAGGGAGGGAGGGAAGGAGAGGGAGGGGGAGAGATAGAGAGACAGAGACACAGAGACACACATAGAGAGAGACAGAGAGACAGAGACAGAGGCAGAGACAAAGAGAAACATAGACACAGTCACTGCTCACTCCGTGTTCAGGCTTCTTCTACTCCCTAGTCTATTCAGTAAGAAGAGCATGCTAGAGACACAGAGCAGGGCAAAGCCCAGGTTAAACCTGAGATGGAATCCCCTGGATATCAGTGCTGGCACTGCTCACATCCAAAAGATGGCAAATCCCACCAGCAACAACGCTTCTCTACAACCTTCTGAAAGAAACTGATGTTCTCCAAAGGAAACGCTGGTCTTTTCTGTTTTCCCAAGCAAATACACCGAAATTTCTTATTTGGAGTTGTTCTTGGTTAAAGAAATTCTGGTCCCAAAGCCTTTAAAAGCAGAAGCTACAAACTTCTCCCCCTCCCCCAGACAGGCCTTGGAAGCATGTCTCTCCCTTCATACCCTTTATCCCACCTCTACACACCTCCCCCATCCTCCTTCCTTATCTCCTTTTGTACTTCTCCATTTTTTTGTAGGGAGGACCCCTGGGACCATTTTCATGCACACACAGCTGAACATCTCTGACTCTAAAGAAAGAGATCCCCTCAGGTTCAATCTACCCAGATCTTATCAAGTTACTACCTAACATGTTTGAGTTATTTTGGAACACACTTCAGTGGGGGTAGCAGCCTCACCAGTAGCAGCCGGGGCAGCAAAGTAGAGCTCTTAGGGATAAAGGCCACTAGCAATTCCCTCCCCTTGAACTGTGAGGAACCTAGCCTTTGTACCAAACGTCTACACAGTTCAGCAAGTGTTCCAGGCATGGACCTTAAAGATTTACACTTGACAAACACTTGAAAATTAATCTGTTTGTTCACCCATTTCTTTTTGTGTTTTTGTTTTTAAGATAAGGCTTCTTTGCTTATAATGAAAGCTTCAGGAGAGTAGGCTGTGCCGTAGGCACTTGGAATAATGTCTCAGCTGCCTACAAATGCTTTCAACTCTGGTCTGGCTGCCTGCTTATGCACTCTGGGCTTGATTTATCTTCTCAGTGGAAACAGGAGACTCTACCTAAGTGGGAAAGATTTGCCTTTATTTCCAAAATGACTACAATCTTTATTGGAGAACTAGATATAGGCTATTTCAAATAAGAACTACATTTGCTTAGGGCAAAGTATGTCATAGATCACAGAATCAGAGCTGGAAGGGACTTTAGAGGGGAAATCTAATCACCAACTCCCTCCCTCCATTTTACAGATGAGGAATCTAAAGGCCAGAGAGTGTGCAATATCCCAAGTCCCATAAGCAGTAAATATGAGAGATGCATTTGAATCTAGGACCTCTGGCTCCAGAGTCAATTTTGATCTTTTTAAAGAACAATTTAGTTAAAATATTTTTATTATTTAATCAAGCATTAATTAAATGCTCTTGTGCCAGCTACTATACTAGGTGCTGTGAATTCAAAGTCAAAAAATGAAATAGTCCCTACTCTCAAAAAAGCTTAGCTGCATTCAATCTGCCTAGTGGAATATAATACTTTTCCTAAGATTAGATGATGAATACCTTTTGGTATCCACTAAGAATGAGAAGATCAAGAGTCACTTTCAGGGCAGGTCAACTGATGCTTTGCTCCCAGGGGATGACACTTAAAAGGTGCTTGTATTCTTTCAACAGGTAGAAAACCGCTGAGCTTAGCACCTATCTAATAAGAACTAGTTAAAATAGGAAGCTACTAGATGTCCTGTTTTCTTTTGTCTCCTAATGACCACATTCCAGGTAAATTCCTTCTAGCCCAACCCAACCCCATTCTGCTCCACCTCTCCCTAGACTCCCTGAAATGTGCTTTCCATGCCGAAAGATCTCATTGCCCACAAGGCCTTACATCTTAAGATCTGATGTTCCTTCCCAGAATCCTCCCCTCAAGTGAATTTGTCCAAGACTCTAGAATTACAGCTCTGGGAAGTTATACATTAGAAAATTCAGATGATTAGTTGATGTACTGTGAGTGAGCATCATAAAGGGTGGAATGTTATCTAACCTCATTAATATGCCTAGAGCCAAGTCCACAAACACTCCTCCAAAAGTTTCTGCCAATGTTTCCATTTATAACTTCTTCCTGCATTTTAGAAGGCTGTTTAACCTAGTAGCATAAAATGTTGTTTCTGGCAAAATCTATTCAAAGTTTTTGCCTAGAAGTCTTTTAAAAAAAAAACACTCCCGCATGCCTCTTCAAAGATATATACGAATTTGGAGATAAATGCATAGATGCAAACTTTTTTTTCTCTCTCTCTTTAAAAAACCATTTTTAAAAAAATTAACAAGCAATTATTATTATTTAAAAAGAAAAAGAAAACCCAAAATCTTTGGAACATACCCATAATTGAGCAAAACAATTTCCTACAAATGTAGATACAATTATTTGATATGACATGCTTATTTTAATTCCAGAGAAGTAAAAACTATTTAGAGTATTAAAATATTTGGCATTGCTGTATCATTGACCATCTGCCCTCTTCCTATAAAATTCTCTTTCTTTTCCTGATGTACAGTGAGCTGAGCCCAGAATAGCACAGGAGGAAGAAAATAGGTTAAATTGCCTTAGGAAACTGGGCAGCAATTTCAGTGTTCCCAGGCTGCTCCGGGTCCCCAAAGCATGTTGTGTTTGTCTGTTTTTGCTTAATGCGAAGATACTCCAGGTGATATCATGTTTGTAAATCACGTAACTCTATAACTTCAGAAGAATCAACTTTGCAAGTGACCCAAAGGGCAACAGAAAGACGTATAGCAGGGATAAGTAGGCCATATTTCATTATCAATAATGATCAATATGTGAGAGAGTGGGGTAAACCATATTGTCAAAGACCTATTGGACTGAGAAGGAAGATGGACCAGTAATGCACTGAGAGTCAGGGGTAGCAGGAGGGAGGGAGAGTAGAAGTATTGGACGCCTATCTGCAAAATATTCAAAGGATTGTTTCTTTTTAGAGTGAAAGGATTCTTGATGTTTGTGTGTGGACGTTTTTAAAGTAATTGAAAGAAATGCTAAATTTCAATTAGAGGTTAGGGAAAATAGAGATGTGACACCTAACTATAACTCTGGTGCTCTTTCTATCACATAAAGATGACTTTAACCCACCTGCCTGGTCCTCAGTGAAAGATACTGCCTCCTATTTTGCTGAGAAAATGGAGACAATACATGAAAAAATCTCCAGCTTTTCTCTACTTTTATAGGTCAAAACTCCTCAATATCTCTCCCTACTCTCTCAGGCTTTGCTCCAGACTCAGAAGAAAAAGTAGGCCTTCTCCCTACCAAAATTAACTTATCTACTTGTGTTCTTGATTCCTATCCCCTTTGACTTCTATTCCTACCTTCATATTTTTTCCCATTAAAAAGTTATGATCTTATGAAAAATTAACTAAAATAAACACTTCCATAGACACAATAGAATAAGGAGGGTTGTACATGAAACCACATGTCTCTATTATGTATGATTTGATTTTTCTCTTGGTGTATATATTTTATATAAATTTTTACATTTACGCATACATGTATATAAATTTAACATGTTACTTTCAAAACTGTGCTGCATATCAATGATTTCTGCTTGAATTTTATGTTCATTTCTGTGCATTTCAAAAATATATTTCAATGATGGCATTTTTCCTTCCTTTCTTTCCTTCCTTTTCCCTGTCTTCCTTCTTTCCTTCTTCCCTTCATTTCTCTTTCTCTTACTTTCTCTTTCTTTCTCCCCTGTTCTCTCTTTATTTTTCTTTCCCTTTCTTCTCCCTCCCTTTCTTTCCCTTCCTTTCTTCTCTCTTTTTTCCTTCCTTCCTTCCTTTCTTCCTTCCTTCCTTCCTTCCTTCTTTTCATATCCCATCCGCTAAATGATAGTGTATTCCAAGGCTTTTTTCCTTAATTTTGACATTGCCCTGGTACAGGTCCTCATTTTCTCATGCCTAGCCTTTTCAGTAGTCTCCCTTCTTCAATTTTATTTCTTCTTCAGTTCATGGCTCATTCAGCTGCCAAAGTGATTTTTTTGTAAAGCACTCAAAGCCTTTGTATTGTCTGTCCCCTCTGACCGAGATGCTCTTCCTCCCTCACCACTTTGCTTTTCTGGCTTCTTTTAAAACTCAGTTCAAATTTCACCTGCTATAGGAGACCTTTTCCAATCTCCACAGCTATTAAGTGAAGGGGAAGGGAAAGGGGAAGGGGAAGGGGAAGGAAAACCAGCATTAAGGGTCTACTATGTGCCAGGCACTGTGACAAGCCCTTCCCCCCTTATTTTTTACAAATATGTTTTCTCACAACAGCCACAAAAGGTAAGTGTTATTATTATCTCTATTTTATAGATGAGAAGTCTGAGGCAAACAGAATATAGCTAGTCTGAGGCTAGATTTGAACTTGGGTCTTCCAGACTCTAGACCCAACACTGTATCCCCTGCTCTACCTAGATACTCCCAATATTCATACCTTCCTCGCCTCAATCTATCCTATATTCACTGTGTGTGTATACACCTAGTTATTTACCTGTTGCCTATCTCCTTAGAATAGAAGAATATAAACTTGAGAATATAAATATATATAAACTTGAGGGCAAGGACTGTTTTCACCTTTTGTTTTTTGCATTGCAAGTGCTCAGTACCCAGTATATAGTAAGCATTTAATAAATACTTGGACCAGTTTTTCAAAGCCTTGATTTTTTTTTTTTAGTGGAGGCAACTCCCAGTGAAGAATTCCTTCTATTTCTAGTCTTAGAGAACTGCTGCAGCCCTGAGAAGTAAAGCAATTTACCTTAAGTCACACAGTTATTCAGAAGCAGGACTTAAAGTCAAGTCTCACTGATTCTGAGATCAACTGTATAACCTCTGTCAGCTTACTTCAGAATAAGTGTTAGAGAATCAAATACTACTGGAATTAAAAAAAAAAGTAAAATCATTTAAACTCTTGTTTAAAGTATGTGGAAGAACATTAAGAGTTATGGATGCCTTTAAACATTCTAAGTACCTTCATTATGTTTCAGACATATATGTACATGTATACGTAAATACATGCATATGTGTATATTTACATACATATGCAATTTGGAGAGTATTTACCTATCACTCTTACCTATTTGTGGGACCTTTATTAAGCCTCTATAAGGCTAGATTAAGTTATTGCATGTATTTTGATATAATAAAGCTCCATTTTAAAAACCTACAGTATTATTTTCACTGAATTAGATGGCCTCTTGATCCAGTTAGTACAAAAATAGCAATATTTTCATTAGTGATATTAGGAATGGCTGTATCAGTGTTTTTTCTTGGGGATGCTTTTAACAGCAGCTTGCATTTCTGTAGTGCTCTTTAAGGTTTGCTGAACACTTTACAAACATCTTTGATCCTCATGACACTCCTAGGAAGTAGGTAATATTATCCTTCCAATCTCACAGAGGAGGAAAAACGAGGCAGACAAAGGTTAAGTGACTTGTCTTCCTGATTCCATGGCCAGGGTTTTGTCCACTGTCACCTAGTTTCCCAAGAGACTAGATCTCTTTCAGGTCTCCTGTTTCAAATGCATCTTGGTGATCCTCCATATTAGAAAAGGCATTTTTGCATAGTGGGTCATTAATTGGACCAGGAGTTTGGAAGACCTGAGTTCTAATCCTGCCTTAGAAGTTTACTAGCTCTGTGACCTTGGGCAGATTGCCTAATTTCACTAATCCTCAGCTGTCTCATTTCTAAAATGGGGATAATAATAGCACCTAATTCACAGCGTTATTGTGAGACCCAAATGAGATAAAAATCTCAAAGTGTTATATAAATTTTCTCCAATTGCTGTTGTTGCTGTTATTACCGACTTCATAACAAAGAAAAAATGAAAGTAAAAAGATTCCTGTTAAAATCAACTAGTTAAACCCACTCGTTTTACATAGGAGTAAACTGAGAATCAGAGATCTAAAAGGAAATGCCAAAGGGCACACAGAAGTGGGTGCCAACTCTGGGCTTTAAACGCAGGTCCAATGCTCTGTCCCCCATACAGCCTGGCTGCCGCCCGTATTCCAGGAAATGTTATTTTTGACAAGGCATGCTCTGTTCCTCATCTCCTGGTTCAAAAAGCAGGTCTGAATCTTTTACTTCAGCATGAGATGAAGCCTTGTTAATTGTTTATTTTCTAGTTTGTAAATGTGTAACCATCTGCAGTTGGTACAATATAGTTACAATAGAAAAAGTTTGTAGCATCTTAACCCGAACACGCTCCCAGAGGCAATCACAGTGGGGCGGATGGTCATAAATTTAAATAATGTGTGAAGTTTGTTTATGCCTAAATAAAACACATAATCCTTTGCTTTTGAACATGTTTTTCATTCTTTTCCCTGCTAACAGCTCTCATCCTGCCGACTTGGGGAGGGGTTTCAAAGGGCCCTCTGGAGTAGTAAGCTGGCAATTCATGCACAGGCTCCACCTTCATCTTCTCCCACAGCAATCCCCAAAATAGATTGGATCAGTGTTGGCCCACAGCAGAGACGTTTACATCTGCGTGGCTACAGGGAGAAAAACAAACAAAACAAAACAAAAAACCATGTTTTCAAACTGACTTTCCTATAAATGGCTTCTTAAGTTCTAAGAACAGGTAATGGATTGGATCTTATTACATGAGATTGATCCCCAGGAAACAGATGAAATCCAGATGTTGTTATAGGTGAGTTCAGGTAGAGTTTTGCCGAAGTGTTTATTGGTGATGCTCTGGAGGCTGACTTCTCTCTTGCCCTCTCCCAGTAGCGTGCCATTCTTCCTTCCCAGCAACACACACACACACATGCACACACACACACACACACACACACACACACACACACACACACTTTTTGCTCACTTCCTACTTGGCAAATTTTTATTCCCTTTAGAGCTACAGCCTATCACCTCATAAAATTCCCCTGGGTGTGTCCTTTTTTAATTAACACTGCCAAGTAAGCAACCTCAAAGGGGAACAAAGCTACAAACCTGTGTTAAAACATGGTTAACCCTCAAAGCCAGGAAATCCAGGGCTCAACGTTCTGCCCTGAATTCACCTTATTATGCCTAGGGGGTTGCAAAGATCCCATAATTTTGAATTTCCTTTTCTTTGGTGGGTCACTCCAGACATTAACATAGCTTGAAAGGGCCACATATCTATTATTTGTAAGGAGGGTTTCCATGTTCAACCACTCAGAACCTATTCTTAGGTGCCTTAGGTGGTATTGTGCATATTCTTTTGTAGAATAATGAAATGTTTATATTACACAGTCCCATTGTGAGATCAATCAGTTCCTAATGTTGGATTTATAAACATTATCTGCAGGTGGTCCTGGTGCCTCATACCCCAGAAGACGGGCTTTCATGCTCAGGAACTAGGCCTCACAGACAGTTTGTGCTACAATCTCAGAGAAAGAAAGGAAAAACCAGTCCAAGGGAAGTGTTTGCATTTTGGAGCCCAAAGAGGTACTGCCAGGGGTATTTGAACCTCAGGGTTAAGAAGGCCACACTTGAAATCTCTGTGTTTCCATGGAACAAAATAGGGACTCAACAGAAAATAAAGGAGGAAGACTACAGATATTTCAATTTGAAGACAAGTAAACTTGGATCTTCCTTAAGATAGAGACTAAATGTTGACCCAGATCATTCAGCTATCATGTATCTAGGGTCAAAAAGTGGGACAGGACATTAGAGATCATTTAATTCAGCACTCTCACTTTAGAAAGAATGAGGCCTTGAGAAGTAAATTATCCAGTCCAACACCAAATATTCAGTAGGGATTCAGTACTGATTTGACCCCAGATCATCTTAATCCAAAATAGCTGGTAATTACACCGGTAATTCTAGCTGCCAAGGAAGCTAAGGCTGATGGATGTCTTGAGCTCAGGAGTTCTAACAAAGGATTTGTTGGATGGAAGTGACTGAAGGAGAGAAGGAGTTTGAGAAAAGGACAAGAGGTTAAGGAAGAAATTTGTCTGTAGCAGACAAAACAAGCAAAAGTGTGTGTAGAGTTAATCTTGGGCTTAATATGAGGCAAAGCTTCCCAACAATGAAAGCTCTCCCAAAGAAGAATGGGCTGCCTTGGGAGATGGTGTTTCCCTGCTCTGGAGATCATCAAACAAGATGCAGGTATGGGTTGGACTTAATGGTCTCCAAGGTCCTTTTCATCTTCTATGTTCTCAGTTATGATAATATTCACATAGTTATTTAAACTGATTTAAATAATTCTTGATTACAATCTAAAGGAAATACTGATTAAAGACTAAGGATTAGGAGCTTCTATCCTTGATCTCTAACTGCCTACAAGAATCATATGTCCTGGGATCACCTCTAACTTAATAATCTAAGCCAGAAGTAATTATTCTATCCTTTACCCCAAAATCAGCTTCCCCTCCTAACTGTTCCTCTCTGTCTAGTCAAGGATACCATCATGTTTTCCAGTCTTTTTTATTTAAATCTGTCTTGCTCATATCTTTTTCTTCCATAGGAAGTTACAAAGTTCTGCCTATTTTTATCCAGGATAAAATAGGAATTTATCCTGTAATACTAATATCCTATAATACTTTTTATTTTAAAAAGTAGATCTTATTCATTCTCTTTTCTTTACATCCACTTCTACCACCTTAGTCCGAGCCCTCTTCATCTCCTTTGTTGTTTTCAGTTGTTTCTTAGTTGTGTTTGATCATTTGGGGTTTTGTCATTTCCTTTTCCTGCTCATTTTACAGATGAGGAAACTGAGGTAAACAGGGTTAAATTATTTGCCCAGGTCACAAGCTAGTAAGTGTCTGGGCTCAGATTTGAACTCAGGGAAATGTCTTCCTGACTCCAGGCCCAGCTCTCTATCTACTGCACCACCTATCCATCCCTCTTCATCGCTTTACCTGTATTATTTTGACAACCTTTTAGCTAGCTCTAGTCTCTTGTGCTCTGCCCTGCTACCAGACCATTTTACTTATTTACCATTTGGCAGGATGATCTTTAAGAAATCTTACTGTTAGGATCATGCCAATCAAGATTATTTCTTGTTTCCTGAACATGCCCCTCATTTTCCCACTTCTATACCTTTCCTCACAATGTTCGCCTGACTTGAAATATTTTTTTTCTTTCTCTTTGATTCTATATAATTTCTACTCATACTTCAAGGTCAGCTCAGAAGATACAGTACCACCTATAGGAAGTCTGTCCTAATCCAAGAGATGTAATAAGGATGTGGTTCCTGGGGCTTTGCTGGAGGGCATAGAAATTAATGGCCAGCACTTACAGGTGTTCAGCAGCTTTGAAACAATTGAGCCAAACACCTAGATAGCAAGAACAATTTAAAGATGAGAATCCACCGCATGACTGTTTACTAGAAGAGCTTCCACCCTCTCCAGCCTACTTCTACTTGCTGTCTGTCCCAGTAGTACCAGAGCATTTGTCAGCATTCCTTGTTCCAGAAGTGTTTTTGCTACTTCACTGATGTTTTTCAAGGGTACTTATTGCCTGAACTCATCAATCAAAAGTGATTTCTCCCTCTTGAATGCCTTGACCCTTTGTCCTAACACTAATCATTCCTTGCCAAGCCCCCTTCCAGGATTTATCCCACCATAGGAGCCGTTGCTCCTATTTACATACTACTAAACAGAGCTGGAGAAATCATATAACAGTGTTGACTAGGTACACTACAAAATCATGATATCAAACTTCAGCTGGGCCCTCATTGAAGCAAGGCAATCCTTTTCCCTCTTCCTGAATGATTCTTATCTATCTTTCCATAGAAGCTATGCCAACCTTTCTCTTCTCTCCTCAAGTCTCTCTACCTTCTCTTCTCTTTATTATTTTAGCTGAGAACTCTGCCTCCTGTTTTACTGAGAAAGTAGAGATCATTTGCTAGGAGCTCCCTCTTATCCTCTCTATCTCAAACCACCTTGACACCTTTCTTTACTTTCTTTCTTACTTTCAGTTTCTCATAAGGTGACCTTTCTCCTTGCCAATGACAACTTCTTTACATATGCTCTTGAAACCATCCTGTCTCATCTTTTCAGCAGATTGTTTTCTCAATTATTTTCTCTCTAATCTTCACACTTTCATTATCTAATGGTTTTTTCCATACTTCCTTCAAAATGTTTGTCCCCTATATTAAAAAAAAACCCTTCACTAGGCCATACTACTTGCTCAAGCTATCACCCTATATTTCTCTTTCCTTTCTCAGTCAAAGTTGTTGAAAAGGCTATCTTACAACAGATCACATACCTCTAATAACTATGGGTAGGAGATGTATTCTCTTTTTTGAGATTATTCTTAATCAAATATAGTTAAATCAAATATATATATATAAATATAAATATATATGAGTATATAAATATATATCAATATATTATATATATTAAAATTTATATATTATATGTAATATACATCATATATAAATATATATTAAAAATATAAATATATATATAGAAAAATATAGTTAAATCAAAGATAGCTGCATCTACAAAAGACAACAAAGATATCTTTGAATTGAAAGTTGAGGGGATGCCCAACAATTGGGG
The DNA here is from genome assembly GCA_028646575.1 of Pseudocheirus occidentalis. Lineage (NCBI taxonomy): Eukaryota > Metazoa > Chordata > Mammalia > Diprotodontia > Pseudocheiridae > Pseudocheirus > Pseudocheirus occidentalis. Next base: position 128,348,655 of record CM053594.1, on the reverse strand, counting down.
AATGGCTGAATAAGTTGTAATATATCAATGTATTGTGCTAAAGAAATGATGAGCAGGCAGATTTCAGAAAAACCTGGAAAGACTTACATGAACAAATGCTAAATGAAGTGAGCGGAACTAGGAGAACATTGTACAGCAGCATTTTACAGTGACCAACTTTGTTAGACTTAGCTCTTCTCATCAATATAATGATCTAAGACAATTCCAAAAGATTCATGATGAAAAATGCTATCCAGGGCGGAGCCAAGATGGCAGCATAGAAGCAGCAAGATTTTGCAGCTCACACATAGCCAACTCAAATACCCATAAAATATGACTCTAAACACATTTTAGGGCTCCAAAACTCACACAAAAATACAGAAAAACACATGGCCCGCTGAAGGCAGCTTGGCACAAAGGACTCATTGCAGAGCTGGGAGCCAAAACCAGTCCAGCCTGAAACTGTGGCCCTGAGGGTGGCCTGGACGAGCCGCAGCTGGACCTTTCAGGAGAGTGGATCAGTGGCAGCTGTGGTATTTTCCAGAATTATCAAGTCATAAGAAACAAAGGCTAAGTGAAAGGTCAGTGGAATTCAGCTAAATTTGGGAGAGAAAAGCAGTCTAGCCAAACTGCCTCCAGGGCAAGGAAGCAGCAGAAGCGATAACTCTGTAGTAGCTTCTACCTGGCTGCTTCAGGGCTCCCAGCCTGCAGACTGCAGGGGGGCCAAGCAATCATTCAGACGCTAAGTGCTATTGTGTTGAGTGGCCTGGATCCAGATTGTGGTCTTGGGTGTTGGTCCTGGGGTGCATTTTCAGTGAGCCAGAGCTGGTGGGGACTTCACCAGCCTCCAAATAGCTCTGGCAGCTGCAAAAACCCCAGCAATTTGGGACAGAGCTTTCCCCCTGGAAGCAGAGTTTCACATAGCTAAAAAATCAAGTAATTCACTGGCAACATGAGCAGGCAAAGGAAGCAAAGTAAGAACAGCAACCAAACTCTAGAATCCTTTTTTGGGAACAAAAAGGATCAAAACATGGAACGGGAGGAAGAAAACATCGTAAGAACTCCTACACCAAAAGCTTCCAAGAAACATGAAAGTTGTCTACAAGCCATAGATCAGCTTAAAAAGGACTTTGAAAACAAAATAAGAGAAGTGGAAGAAAAATTGGGAAGAGAAATGAGAATGATGCAAGAAAATCATGAAAAGAGAGTCAACAACCTGACTGAAGAAAATAACACCTTAAAAATAGATTAACTCAAATGGCAATAGAGGCCCAAAAAGCCAATGAAGAGAAGAATGCCTTAAAAATTCAAGTTTGCCAGATGGAAAAATAATCTCAAAAGCTCATTGAGGAGAATAATTCCTTCAGAATTAGAGTTGAGCAAATGGAAGCCAATGACTTTATGAGAAATCAATATACTGTTAAACAGATCCAAACAAATTAAAAAACAGAAGGCAATGTGAAATATCTCCTTGAAAAAACCACTGACCTGGAAAACAGATCTAGGAGAGACAATTTAAAAATTATTGGACTACCTGAAAGCCATGATCAAAAAAAGAACTTAGAAAGCATCCTTCAAGAAATTCTCAAGGAAAATTGTCCTGATATTTTAGAATCAGAGGGCAAAATAGAACTTGAAAGAATTCCTGATCACCTCTTCAAAAAGATCCCCAAAAGAAAACTCCTAGGAATGTTACAGCCAGGTTCCAGAGTCCCCAGATCAAAGAGAAAATATTACAGGCTGCCAAGAGGAAACAATTTGAATACTGTGGAAACACTATCAGGATAACCCAGGATCTGGCAGCTTCTACACTGAGGGATCAAAGGGCCTGGAATATGATATTCAAGAGATCAAGGGAGCTAGGATTAAAACCCAGAATCACCTACCCAGCAAAACTGAATATAATGTTCCAGGGAAAAATATGGACATTCAGTGAGGTGGAAGACTTTCAAACATGCTTGCTGAAAAAACCAGAACGGAAAAGAAAATTTGACAATCAAATACAAAAAGCATGAGAAGGTAAACATGGAAAAGAAATCGTAAGGAACTTATCAAAGTTGAACTATTTACATGCCAATATGGAAAAATGATCATTGTAACTTATGAAAGTTTTCTCAGTATGAGGATAGGTGAAGGGAATACAAAAGTATATATATGTATACCTACACATATGTCTATATAGGAGGGTATATATATGCGTATGAATGTATATCTGAGTATGTGTGTATATGACTTCATAGAGGGCACAGGATCTATTGAATAAGAAGGGATGATACTTTAAATGGTGAAATTCTGAGGTCTCCCACCTCAGGAATAGAATGAGAGGAGACAGGGAGAGACAGAATGGGGTTAATCATCTCATGTAGAAGAGGCAAGGGATAACTGTTACAATGGAGGGGAAGAACAGGAAGGCAAAAGGGAAAGGGTCAACCTTACTCTCATTGAATTTGACTTAGGGAAAGAATGACATAAACTCTAAACTGGGTATCATGCCACAGAGGAGAGTAGGGGGTATGGGGATGAGAGGTGGGATGATGGAGGGAAGGGCAGGGTTGGGGGGGGAGGGTTGCTGGAAGTACACACTTCTATAAAAGAACAGGGACAGGGTACAGAATAGAACAAGAGGCGGCAGTATAGGAAGGAGGGACATACAATCAGCCTCTCACAATATGTCCACTGTGGAGATGTCCTGCATAATTACACACGCACAGCCTATATTGAGTTGCTTCCAGTGGGGGTGGGTGATGAGGGAAGAAGGGAAAGAATCTAGAATTTAAAGTTCTATAATAAAATGTTAAACATATATATAAATATATATATAAATACATATATTTATATATGTATATATATGTACACATATGTAATTATTATTATTAACTACGAGCAACTGGGAATTGAGATATACAGGCACTGGGGTAAGGAGACCCATCCTGCCCTACTGGAAAGTCAGAGTGGCAATGGAAAGGATGTAGGAGAGAGCAGATTGGGGGAGGAGCTATACAGTGGGATTGCTGTTTTGGGGTGGTGGGTAGGGGAAAGATGGGGAGAAAATTTCTAACTCAAAATCTCATGGAAATGAGTTATGTGAACAAAAAAATAAATTATTTAATTTAAGACAAAAAAAAATGCTGTCCACATCCAGAGAAAGAACGATGGAGTCTGATTGCAGAACAAAGCATACTGTTTTCACTTTTTAAATTTTTTTCTTTCTCATGGTTTTTCCCTTTTGTTCTGACTTTTCCTTTACACCATGACTAATATGGAAATATGTTTAACATGATTGTACATGTATAACCTATATCAGATTGCTTGCTGTCTTGGGGAGGGGAGGGGAAGGGAGAGGGAAGGATGTAGAAAGGGAGAAAGATTTGAACTCAAAACCTTATAAAAATGAAAGTTGAAAACTATCTTTACATGTAATTGGTAAAAATACAATACTATTAGGTTGAAAAATAGATACCTTTGATTACTTGAAACTAACAAGTTTCTGCAAAGATGGAAGTAATATGTCTAGGATAAGGGAAGTGGTCAAATAAGGGGGAACATCCTTGAATCATATATCTCTGATTAATGTTTGATATCTAAGATATATAAATTTCATACACATGCACTAATAGCTATTTCCCAATAGATATGGTCAAAAGATAATCAACAAACAGAAGTCAAAAGAATTCAAAAGTAGTTACAACCACATGAAAGAATACTGCAAATTACTAATAATAAGAGAAATGCAAATCAAAATAACCCCGAGGTCTCATTTCATACCCTGAAAAAATTGGCAGAAAGGATTAAAAAATGGAAACAGTCAATGTTAGAGGAGTTATGGAAAGACAGGCACAGTAATACATCATTGGTAGAGCTGTGAAATGGTATAGCCATTTTGGAAAGCAAGTGACTAACATATCCATACTCCCTTTGAACCAGTCTCCATTATTGGGCTTATACCCCAAGGAAGTCATTGATAAGAAGAAAGTCGCTACATATTCCAAAATATTGAGTAGTTTTTTAATGATAGCTAAGAATTAGAAACAATGTAGATACACATCAATTGGCAAATGGCTAAACAAATTGTGGTACATGAATGTAATGGATTATTACTGTACTGTAGCAAAAGATGTGTATGATGAATACAAAGAAGCATGAAAAGATCTATATGAACTAATACAGAGTGAGCTAATCAGAGCCAAGGGGACGATGCACACAGTAAACTACAACAGTATAAAGGGAAAGTATAACTCCACACCCCCAAATGAAAAAAAACTAATAAAATTATAATGATAAGTAGGACTAGCAGAGATAGAAGAAAACACCCCAACCTACTCCTCTGTGGAGATGGAAGTCCCATAGGTATTACATCTTGTATGTTTTCAGACTTTTTCAATGTATTTATCTTTGTGCTATTTTTTTTTCTATCTAAAAATATACTGTTTGGTAGATGGAATGGCTCTCTGGGAAGGGAAGAGTGTGAAATACAGAGGTTATATATGGTGGTATAAAAAACAGAAATTTTCAACAAAAACATTTTAAAAAGCTCATTAAGGGGACAAGCATTTATTAGGTACCTTATTATGGGCTAATCATTTCACAAGTATTTTCTCATTTGATCCTTACAATAGGGCTTACAATAGCCCTATTGAGGTAAGTGCTGTTATATTTATAGTTGGGGAACCTGAGACAGATATAGGCTAAGTGATTTATTCAAGATTACATACTTAATGTACAAACCAAATTTGAACTCAGGTTTTCCTGACTCTACATCCAGAGGTTTATCCATTGCTCCATCTAGCTGCTTATTTCCTGTCTTCCCTATACTTCCTCTCTTCACTCCCTTGTAACTTATCTTCTGGCTTCATCACTCAACCAAAACTTCCCTCTAAAGTTACTAATAATCTCTTAATTGCTAATTCTAATGGTTGTTTACTAATCCTTAGTCAGAGTCTCAGTTTCCTCACATATAAAATCAGCTGGTTGGACTAGATACCACTACAATCTCTTCTAGCTCCAAATCTATGATTTGAACACTTAAGTGGTCCTTGAGACTTTGTCCTGGGTTTTCTTTCTTATTTTCTTGTTTTCTTTCTTATTTTCTTTCTTGTTTTCTTGTTTTCTTTCTTTCTTTGTTTGTTTCTTTCTTTCTTGCTTTCTTGCTTTTTCTTTCTTTCTGGGGGGAGAGCATGGCAATTGGGGTTAAGTGACTTGCCCAAGGTCACACGGCTAGTAAGTGTTAATTGTCTGCGGCTGAATTTGAACTCAGGTCCTCCTGAGTCCAGGGCCAGTGTTCTAGTCACTGCGCCACCTAGCTACCCATTCTTCTTTCTTTCTTTCTTTCTTTCTTTCTTTCTTTCTTTCTTTCTTTCTTTCTTTCTTTCTTTCTTTCTTTCTTTCTTTCAACTTTTTTTTTGACTTGTTTGTTTACTTTTAGTTTACAAGATTCAGTTCCAAAATCACTTGAGTTTAAGATTTTCTCCCCTTCCTTCCCCTCCCCCATGGTGGCATACAATCATATATAGGATGTGCAAGCTCTTTCACATTGTACAATATTCTGGTTGTATCGAAGTGTTGTAACCAATGGAGTGAACAATGGGAAAAAAGAAATAAAACCAAACATAGAAGAGAATGATAGCATGTATTGCTTCAGTCTCCATTTAAACTCTGGTCTTTCTAGATCTTTCTCTGAATGTAGATATCTCCTTCCATTCTGAGACTTGTAGAGTTGTCTTTTAACTGTGTGTTTCTGAGAAGAGTCCAGTTTATCAAGGTTGGTCGTCACACATATGATGTATCTGTGACTATGTACAAATTTTTCCTGGTTCTGCTCTTCTCACTTAGCATAAATTTGTATAAGCCTCTCCAGGTAATTATGAAGTCCATCTCCTTCCCATTTCTTATAGCACAATAGTATTCCATTACATTCATATACCATAACTTGTTCAGCCATTCCCCAATTGATGGGCATCCCCTAAGTTTCCAGTTTTTTGCCACCACAAAGAGAGCTGCAATAAATATTTTTGTACATTTGGTCCTTTTCCCACTTTTATGATCTTTTTGGGATACAACTCCAAAAGTGATATTACTGGGTCAAAGGGTATACAATTATTTATAGCCCTTTGGGCGTAGTTCCACATTGCTCTCCAGAATGGTTGAATTATTTCACAGCTCCACCAACAATGCATTAGAGTTCCAATTTTTCCACATCCTCTCCAGCACTTGTAATTTTCCTATTTTGTCATCTTAGCCAATCTGACTGGTGAGATGGGGTACCTCAAAGTTGTTTTGATTTGCATTTCTCAAATCAATAGTGATTTAGAACATTTTTCCATATGCTTAAAGATACCTTTAATTTCTGCCTCTGAAAACTGCCTCTTTGTATCCTTTGACCATTTATCAATTGGGGAATGCCTTGTATTCTTATAAATTTTACTTAAAATCCTGTATATTTTAGAAATGAGGCCTTTATCAGAGACACTGGTTGTAAATATTCTTTCCCAATTTCTCACTTCCCTCTTACTCTTGGTTACATGGGCTTTGTTTTCTTTCTTGATGGCATTATCATCTCTTGTGGATTTAACTATTATCTCCACACAGATAACACACATATCTATATATTTAGCCCCATTCTCTCTTCTGAACTTCAGTCTCATATCACAAATTGTCTGTTGGGTATTTCAAACCAGATATCTCAGAAACATCTCAAATTAACATGTTCAAAATCAGAATTCATTTTATTCTCCCCCCCCCCCCGACCTCTCTTCCAAACTTTCCTATTTCTATTGAAGGCACAATGATTTTTCTTGTCTCTCAGGTTTGCTATTTTGGTGCCATCCTCAGCTTCTCACTTTCCCTCAACCCACAGACTGAATCATTTGCCAAATCTTGCCTTTCTGCCTCCACAATATCTTTTACATCTGAGTAGAGAGAACTTTACTCAATCAACACCTTAATCTAAGTCCTTATTGTCTTTTTCTTAGACTCTTTAATGTTATTTCCGTTGCTAAAAGTCATGCCATTTTCTGATATTGAGCCATGTGACAGTGCCAAGGACTTTGGTGGCAAGAACTTTCTTTTCTTTGTCTTCATCTCCTATCCAGTGGCACTCTTTTGGATTATTTTTAACTTTGCCATCATGCCCCAAGAATATCAGCCCTAGGAAATCTCATTTTCCTACAAGATCTGATTAGATTTGGTATTTGCATCTCATCAGGACCTTTAGCCGCTCTGAGTTGGAGGGCAGAGCCATGACCTCCAAACTTCCATTTAAGGAAGGGGCACAAGTGATCTCCTAACTTCTCACTTGACTTCACTCTTGGAATTCTTTGTACTTATCCATAATGCCCCTGCCCCAGTTATTTTCTTCTCCCCTACCCTTTTTCAGTTTCATTTTGTGTGTTGTATTCCCTTGTTAGATTGTAAACTCCTTCTTTTTTTTGTATTTTTTATTAGAATCCCCAGAATTTAGCACATTTTCTGGCATATAATGGGTGTTTAATGACACTTGCTGACTGCCTGGAACTTTCAGTGGCTGGGACTATAGAACCTTCAACAAGAGGTGCCAGGTTGCGCTTTCACAGGAATTGCTCCAGGGGAGAATGGATGAGGGGGTGAAGGCTGGGAGCATTGCTTTTCCCAAAGTTTTAAGGTTCATGGTTCTAGGATATCTCCTTTGGGTTCTATGGAGAAATGGTGGTCAAAGTGGTGATGGTGATTCAGTTTGCCTGGCACCTACTGCCTCTTGTTTCTCCTTCAGGGAGTCTTGATGCTTTGAAGCTGACTTGCCTGTCCTTTAAGTGGCCTTGGTGGGGATGGCTGGCTTCACTAGCAGACTTGATTCCCAAGACAGTGGTTGTGAGCACTGAGCTGAAATCAGGTCCAGGAGAGTCTGGAGAGTGAGTGTTGCCACTTCCTGGGTTCTTGTTCCTACCTACCTACTGGTGGCAGTTTTCAGCAGTTATTACTAGTGGTGATAGGAAAGCGGATCCCTTCTCCACATTTATCACCTTGGTAATAGCTGTGGGGGATTGGCTGGAAATAGGTCTGGTTTAGAGGACTCTGAGTTCATCAGGGTCTAACGCTGAAACATTCTTGCATCACTGACATAAATCTAATGGCATCTTTATGAATGATTTTTGGATGGATATCTGTAGTCTATTTGACAGCATTTTATTTACATTTTTGAATTAATATTTGTCATTGTTTAGTCATGTCCAACTCTTCATGACTTTGTGCATCACAGCATGCCAATGATTGTCCATGAGGTTTTCTTGGTCAAGATATTAGGGGTGATTTGCCATTTTCTTCTCCAGCAGATTAAGGCAAACAGAGGCTAAGTGACTTTCTCAGGGTCAAAAAGAGTGTCTAGGGTCACATTTGAACTCAAGTCTTCCTGTCCCTAGGCCCAGCACTTTATCCACTGAGCCTCCTAGATGCTGATATCCATTAATTATATTAATTTATAGAGCTCCTCCTGTGCTTTATACTTCTTTGGTGAAGGTGTTAAAATAACATTTGTCTTATAAAGGGAATCTGGTAGGATCCTTTCTTTTGTTTTGTTTTCTTCCCTTTGTAGTTCCTATATAGGTGGTTCTATTTCTTTTTTTGAGATTGGTTTACTCAAAAAATCTCTATTTGGTCCCCTGTTCAAGTACTTACATTTCTGAGGACATTCCTGTATTTGTGTGTGTGTGTGTGTGTGTGTGCGCGTGTGTGTGTGCATGTGCTTATGTGCGTATGTGCATATGTGTGTGTCCTTACATTCTTGGATTTGTCAGAATGTCATGGAATGTTGGATAATTTTAAAAAAATTTCTTGTTTTGTTGTGATTTCAACTTGCTCATTTGCTGATTCAATTTTCTGTCTTTTTTAGTCAGATTGGTTAAATGCTTATCAATTTTATTAGTCTTTTCAAGGAAGGTCATTAGTTTTATTTATCATTTCTACAGTTTAAACTTTTTTCTCCTTTATTTCTCCTTTAATTTTAATGTCTTCTTTTGTAGTTATTTTAAGTGTTTTTTCTAATTTTAAAATCCATGTTCAATTCATTAATCTTTTCATCCTCAGGACGGTTTTAGCTTCATCCCAGAAATTTTGGCATGATGTTTCATAATTATCATTTTACTTCACATTCATTGTTTCTATGATTTGTTTTTTGATATATATTTTATTTAGAATTATAGTGTTGGGTCTCTACTTAGTTCTGTCTTTTGTTTGTGTTCAGTGAATTGATTGCTGTTTTTATCTTGAAGCGTTTTTTTGAAAAATGAAAATAAATCTATTTTCTGTTTCCCGCCCCCAAACTATACCATCTCAATGGGGAAAAAAAGAAAAACAAATAAATTCCTAATAATAAATATGCACAGTCAAGCAAAAGAAATTTCCCCACTGATTGTATACAAGTATGTGCATATGTTTGTGTGGTTGTGTGTGTCTTATTTTAGTCCCTAAATCCATTACTTCTCTGTAAAGTGGGACATAGAATTTTTCATCACTGGTGTTCTGCAATCATGAATGGCATTTCATTGATCATAATTCTTACAGATTTCCAAGTTATTTGTTTTTACAATGTTTCTGATTATTGTAAAAATTATTTTGGTTCTGCTCATTTTGTTCTTCAATTCATAAATGCTTCGAAGTTTTCCTTTTTATAATATTAATGTTACAGTACAAATTGTTCTGCTTGTTTTGCTTACTTAATTCTGCTTCTAATCATATGTCTTTCAAAGTCTTTTTGAAATGATCTGTTTTCTCATTTCTTACACTACAATAGCATTCTATAATATTAATACTACCAAACTTGTTAAGCCATTTCCCAATTTGTGATCACCCCTTCAGTTTCTATTTTTTGTCTACCTCAAAAAAGAGCTGCTACAAATATTTTTGTACATATAGGACCTTTGCCTATTTTTTTTCAATCTCTTTTAGGCATAAGCCAAGCAGTGGTATAGCTAGGTCAAATAGCACATACTATTTAGTAACTTTTGTGTATAATTGCAAATTACTTTCCAGAAATGCTTGTATCCATTCACAGGTCCACCAAGAGTACACCAATTTCCCCCTTTTCCTAGAACTTCTCCAACATTTGCCATTTTCCATCATCTTTGCCAATCTAGTAGGTATGAGGTAAAGGCTCAAAATTTATTTAATTTTCATTTTTCTAATTAGTCGTTATTTGGAACACTTTTTTCTCATTTAACTATAGGTTGCTCATGTTTCTTTCCTTGGGAATTGCCTTTTCATATCCTTAAAACATTTATCAATTAGGTAGAATGGTTCTTTTTCTTATATTTAAACCAAATTCTCTCTCTCTCTCTCTCTCTCTCTCTCTCTCTCTCTCTCTCTCTCTCTCTCCCCTCCCACATGCATATGTATACATATATATTCAAATGTACCTATGTATGTATATGTATATATAACTATACCTATAGGTAGCTCACTTTTTGTCTGTTTCTTTCTGTCTATATACATGTACACAAACATGTATACATATGCATGTATGCATATGTGTGTATTTCCATATATACATATATATGTGTGTGTGTATAAGTATATAGAGAGAGACAGAGACAGAGATAGAGAGAGAGCTTTATCAGAGAAACTTCTGCACAGATCTTTTTCCCCAAAGTTGAGAACCTTTGTGTTTATGGTGAAGGAAATGGTATTAATTGAAAGAATTTTTAACTTAGTTTGATTTCAGAGAATAAGAGATAGTCTAAGCTAAAGAAAGATCCGTGAGGCAATGGAAAGGTCCTCGACTTGATCTTATCCCCAGAGTAGGAGAAACTTAGAACTCAGCTCAAGAGGTCTCAGCCATGAAAATGAATGAAAATAAAAATTAAAGACCTTTATGATGCCAGTGATGACCAAGACCCAAACCTAAAATACGAGAATAATTCGACACCTGTAATTAAACTATCAAAAAATGCTTTTTCTCCAACAGAAAAATTTGAGTTTCTCAAAGAAGTGATGAAATGTGTATAAAAAGGTATTTTGAAAGAAATTAGAGCTATAGAGAGACATAGAAAAAATACCAACAGTTTAACAGATGTACAGAAACCCTAATAAGGAAGTCCCTAAAAAAATCAGAATGAACTAGAGAGAAGTTAATGACTCTAGGAGCCATCAAGAATTGTTCAGAGAAAGTTAAAATACTTTTTTCTGGGTATTTACAGGACAATTAATTCATTCAGGTCTGGTTTTCTTTACAGGAATAATTCAAATGCTTTTTTAAAAATTGGCATTTTTTCCATTAATAGTCAGGCTCATGCTTGAAGGTTATGGCATCTTGGGTTGCATTGTTAGCTCCTTTTCATTCTGAAACCTTTTCTATTCTCTTGTGGTTTCTGTGAATGCAGAATAGTCTTGTGGTTTTTGAATTTCCTTTCCTTTATATTTGAATTTCTTTTTCCTGGTCACTTGAGGAATTTATTGTTTTTATTGGAATTATTAAATTTAACCACTATGTGTCTTAAAGTTTGTAGCACTCTTTTTCTGAAGGTGAATTGATGATCAATTTATGAAATTATGAAATGGGGGCACACCTGACTCTTTGGGTACTTGCCAGGAAAGCTCATGACTGGAAGCAGGAAACAGGGCAGCAATTACACTTTAATTAGGCACAGAGGGTACAGAGATGGTGAAAGGGGTACAAAGACAGATGGCATTGGAAGAGGGGAAAGGGATGGTGAAAGGAGAAATGCAGCATCAGGAAGAGGATGTGGAAGGGATGCGTTACTTATATAACCATGATTTAGAGAAACATCAGAAAGCATGGACCCAGTACAGAAGGGAAAGTACTTGGGGGGGCAGGAGTTTGAGGTTTCATTTTTCATAGGGTTTTTTAGGGAAACAGACTAAATTCTATCTTGACTACTTTGGGGTTAACTCATTAACATATTCATGTTATTTCAAAGTTATTTATAAAACTTTAAAGTTGTCATGTCAAAGTTATTAGCATCTTTTTATGTTCTATTAGTCACTGTGGAGGTCTAGAATTTGTCTGGAGTTTATACATCATAGGATAAGAACCCTGACCACAGCATTTAGATGCCATATTCAGTACATATTTCCAGGATATGAATTTTGGTTACTAGATGATACAATTTGTTAATGATGACTCTTTGATCTTGGGGGGGGGAAACATCATAGGGGACTTCCAGGTTCCCCTTTGCAATCTTATTTCCTGCCATTGCTCTGTTCTACTGTCTACTTAGAACTTACTTACTATACTGACTGGAAGGGGGTGTAGTGGTCAGCAGAACCAGAACAAGATACAGTTTTAACATAGGAAGTAATCATTGAATTCTTTAGATTGGTACTGTTTTTCATGGTTGGAAGTTCTGGGTAGCTTTCTTGTATTATTTTGTTCGTTGTGCTGTTCTGTTTTTTTGACTCTTCATGTTCTTCTGGGAGAATTGCAGTCTTTAAGGACTATGCTGTATAATTTCTCGCATCTTTTTTTTTTGACCAGTTGTCCATTTTTATTGCATAAGCCAAATAGAAGGGTACTATGTACAGAGGAGATAGGGGAGGATCATTTTTTAGTCTCCTCCTCTTTGGACAAAGTCTTAATATCTCCTCTTTCTTAGCCTGCAGACGCTCTTCCAGATGCTTTCATGCTTTCTTAGTCTTAGACCTGTGGGCTTCAGCCTGGTCAGCCAAGAGCTTCTTCTGGGACTTGTCTGCCTTCAGTTTATCAATGTGCTCCATCAGGATCCACTTATTTTTGAACACATTTCCCTTCATCTTCAAATACAGGCTGTGGTACATGTGGTGGTCAGTCTTTTTAGATTCATGGTATCTTTGAAGCAGATGGCACAGAATCCTCATTTGCCTTATCCAGGTCACCTTCTCAGGCATATGAGCATTGGCAGTACCCTTTCTCTTACCAATACCCATGTGCCTGCCCTTCCATCGAGTCAGAGTATTTTTTCAGCATCTGGCACGAGAGTGCACAGTAACAGGCTTCCGGATGATAAGCCCATCTTTATCAGCTTCCAGATCTGCTGGCGGGAATTGGCATTGGCATTTTCATAGATCTCATTGGGGTCAAGCCGTACCTTCTCTTTTCCACATCAAAGGACACTAGAGTCAAGCCTCTTCTGAAGCCTGAGCATACTCATGGCCGCAGCCGCAGTGCAGAAAAGTAATTTTTCACATCTTGTCTTCAGTATTTGCATGTCTTACTCCCATAGAGGTCACATTTTCTTTTAACATTATTGCTTTTTTACTTCTCTTCTTCCTGATTGTCCTTCACTTGTGTGTACTTGCATTCCTAATATATTTTTCTCTTTTGTTTCTTAAGTCAGGTTTGTCAACATTGATTCAAGTTTGTTTTCTTTTCTGCCAGTTCCTTCTGCTGTGCATGACATAAATTCTGTTTTCACAGTTCTTCTTTATAAAACTATTCAAGAGCATCTTGCTGTGGTTCCATGCTTTCTTCAGAGTCCTTTGCCTTATCAAATGTTGATTCATTTTCCCTTGTTTTACATTATTTATTAATAGGTATCTGGACTTGTTTACATGATCTGAAGAATGTCTTCTCTTTGTTATTAATATTGTCCCTTGTTTTATCTACTTGTGTTCAAGTTCAATTAAAAACTCTTTAATTGAGTTTTTCCCCCTTCCTGAGATCTTTGACAATTTTAGTCTCTTTTTTTCCCCTTGTATTCCCTTCCTCACTACTTTGATGGTAATTTTCTTAGGGGATTGGTTCTCAAAGATTTCTCAGCCTCCTCTCATGATGGGCAATTTACATTTCACTGCCTTCAGCTTTGTCCTAAGTTATGTCTTGATGTCTTGGAGGACCAAGTGGCCAAAGTGGCCAGTTCCCCTTCCTGCAGACCTAGTGTGGCCCTTCAGCCTCACCCCCTACAACAGTGGTGATTTGCTCTAGTTCCCTCTGTTCTTTAGTTGTCTGGCTGCTAAAGCACAGAGTACCACTTATTCTCCAGGCAGAGGATGCTTTTGCTTCCTTATACCTACACTTACCTCCTTCACACAGACATTGGGGGTGGGAGGCAGATTTTGAATTCTACTTCTTGTTGCCACAGAACAGTGAGCTGAGAGAGAGGGTGTGCTGGTAGAGACTACAGCCTCAGCAGTGAAAGGATTGCCAAGTAGATCAAACAGCACAAATCCATGGATTCCATTGTGCTGCTGGGTCAGATCATGGGAGCTAGGAAGGGAAGCATGTAACCTTTTCTACAATTAAATCATCAGGTTGTTACTTCATTAAGACTTCTTATTGCCTTGGTCTATAGATAGAGCTGCAGCCACTTTATTAATTCTTATTTTGAAGAGTTTTTCAAATTTGTGAAAATCAGAGGAAATTTTAGTCTCCATCTTGTTGGTGATCTGGAACACCACCTTCCCTTGTATTTTCAAATAAATTTATCTTTAACTCTGCTCTCTTACTTAATTCAGTGTAAAAACAAAATCAAAATAACTCTTTGGCTGTTTCTTGGCTTAGTTCTGAGGTATCATGTGTAGTGAAAGTACCTATTCCTGTAGCTCTTTTGTTTCCAAGGAGAAGGAAAAATAGCATTTCTTAACCAGAATGTTTCTCAAGAGTTGCTTTATCTTCTCCATGCAGAGAGCAGAAAGAGACCACTGAAATGAAGATGTTTAGCAATGTTTCATAGTGAACCCACATGATTGCCTTTGCCTTCCAATTTACCTTTTAGGGGAAAGGAGTTAATTTCTTCCATGCTCCAGAACTTACATATTTAAAATAATTCTTAACTAGGCCTTGACTACACTGAAATTTATTATTTTATAATATCAAAGTCTCTTTGATTAGAGACTAACTTAGAAAAATTACTGCTTAGTAACTGGTAGATAAACTTGTATTCTCATGAGAGTAAGACATTTTAAATGATATCTAACCATATTTTAAACAGATTTAAAGACATAATAGAGAGATACATTTGAGTATGAATTTCGCTCTCATTTTCTTCATCCTTAAGAAATGTATATTGGGTTAGAAGATTTTAAGTTCTTCTCCAACTCTTGAGTCTTTGAATTGACCCAAAATATTCAAAGCTTTTTATACAATGATTCAGCCTCTCCATATATCCTGACTCACAAAAGAGGCGCAATGTCTCCAAATGGAGCAGCTAGGCAGTGCAGTGGATAGAGGGTCAGGCCTGAAGTCAGGAAGATTCAACTTTGTGAATTCAAATCTGGCCTCAGACACTTGCTAGCTGTGTGACTCTGGGCACATCACTTAATGCTGTTTGTCTCGGTTTCCTTATCATTGTACACAATGAACCACAGAAGGAAATGGCAAACCACTGCAGTATCTTTGGCAAGAAAACCTCAAATGGTGTCATGAAGAGTAACTATGACTGAAAAACAAAAAGAAATCTCCATATTATTATAAGAATAGGAACAAAAAGAAATGGAAGGATTTCTTCAAGTTTTTTTTTCAGCTGAAAATTCAATCTAGGATTAGACATAGGCACCAGGTGCCCTAATTCATTTACTGAATTCTATAGCCATATCAAGACTAGGCTTGATTTGTTTGTTTGTTTGTTTTTTAAAGAACCTATCATTTTTTCAAGTCATCTGCTAATTAAAAGTAGTTTAAAGAAATTGTGGTAATTTGTCAGTGGATAGCAGTCGTGTGATTCATTTTCCTTTTTTCCTACCTGTCCAGTCAGTGGAAATAGAATTTCATTCTTCATGATATTTAGTGTGAAAATGGGATAGAAAACAAACCAAGGGTTTATCAACTCAAGGTAAAATCATCTGAGCCAATGAACTCAGAGAATTAGCTCTTTAGTGTTTGCAGTGAATACACAAAAAATCAAAGCTTAACAGTGCTGAGGGTGGCGACATAATATGGTGGAATGAATTTTGAATTTGCAGTCAGAGGACCCAAATTTAAATTCTTTTTCTGCCACTTACTACCCCTATGACCTTGGCAAACCACTTAATTTCTCTGTCTCAAGTTTCCATAATTATAAAAATGAAGAAGTCGGAATAATAGCCTTTAAGGTTCTCTTCAAACTCTAAATCTTGGATTTTGTAATGCTATGATTCCACAAGCTGAAAGCTATTTTAGAGAAGAGACCTACAAGAGTTTTACCATCATATCTCATCACTGCATAAAGATGACCCTGGGTACTTGAAGGCTATATAAACACAGGGCAAGCTCAGGCTTATCCTACCGACTAGAAAGGATTTGCATCCAAGTTCAAATGCTGACTATGAGTTGCAAACTGCATTTGGTGGAGGGAGTATCCACATTTAGCAAGTCATAGATCTTTAAATCAATGAAATATTAAAAGATACAACATTACTCCATCAACAAGCATTTATTAATATAGGTACTATGTTAAGTGGAGGGAATACAAATGAAGAATTTTTTTAAAAAGGCCCTTGCCCTTAAGGAGTTTACATTCTAATGGGGGTAGACATACATATGTGTGGAGATATTGTAGGTATAATAGAAAATAACTTCTGAAGGAATTTTTAAAAAGATGTTATTTATTTGCCAGCAGTTAGATGGGAAGAAAAACAATAAAATATGAGCTTCAAAATATTCTGGTTTTGAAACTGATGGCACCATTTTGAGCACTGTTTTGAGCTAGAAATCCCAGCAAGGACTATTTACATCTGTTTGAGGATATCACTGACATTTCTTTGCTCCACAACACAATGGACAATTCTCCCAGACTGTGAGATTTCATGAGAAACTCACTCTCCCAGAGGATGACAGGGGATGGAAATCTGACTCCCTGGAGCAGCCTCTCTTTGATATAATCAAAACCAGGAAGTAGAGACAGAGAAGGGGGTTGCTAAAGTCAGTCCAAACAAACAAGTCCTCTGAACTCATAGACCTCAGAAAATGTTTGGTTTTAACTTCAGGTAAGTTTAATGCTTGTCATGTTCACTTTGGAGCTACCATGGTATCCACCTTGGGCCTACCTGACCCTTTGCAATATTTGGAATGTCTTAGGAAAATGGTAAGTTTTATAGACAATTATATTTCTGAGGCCTTGAAAAATATAAGTGTAGATATGCCCTAGATCTTGCATTAGAATCATTTATTAGTTATTAATTCTTGGTGATTTAAAAAAGAAAAACATCAAAGACAGGCCACCCTCATTGCTTTTTCCCTGGATGAATTTCCTGGTCATAGAACTGGTTGTTTATGGGACATTATGTCACTAGTTTTCCATGGTCATGCATGAATCTGGCACAGTTAAGGGATATCTCCTTGAACTAACATAGCATGTGCAAGTTTTTGATGTCTAAGGTTAATATGAATTAGGAGGTGCTTAGCAGTCTGGTAGAAGGTAATTTTTCCCTTTATGAAGGGTTCACTACAGGAATTTTTCAAGACACCCTCCCTAAGTTTGTTCAAAGTTTGTTTGGATAAAGTTAATAGATATGAGTTGGAAGCGTGAGGAGAGTAGAACTGGACATAGATACATAAAGCCCAAGTGTTGGGAGCCCTTCTCATCAGAAATAAAGATAAAGCACCTTCCAGTGCAAATCCATGAGAAAACTGAAAGCTTTTTAATTCATTTATTCAAACTCTTTTAGGAGCACTGTCTATGGAAGACTTATGGAGAAATATGGGTGAGAGACAAATAGAATGAAAAGGACTGGGGAACTGTGATCTGCACAAGTAGAAGGGGTGCATGCAGATCAAGTCCTGTATCAACCAAAGTGCCCTCGTGCTAACTAAAGGCAGAAATCTGCTGGTAAATGTTTAAAAATTAGATCTCTGAAAACCCACAACACACTCAAATGTTAAATCTGCATTATGTGGACATTTTTCTTCCTCACTTTCTTAAATCTTGGCAATAAACAAAAACAAAAATCTGTAGCATTTGCCTATTTCTGAATTGTAAATGCTCACATTGAAAATTTAACTAGTTCTCGGACTCTAGCACACCCTTTTCTAGTCCACTACCTTTTACATTCTGTTACATTTGCAAACCTTCTTAACATATAACTTTTATCATGTTATTTCCTTGTTTAAGAGAGCAGTTAATATAGTAGATGAAGTGGAAAAATCAAGGTAAATTCCTTCCTCAGACAATTATTAACTATGTGACCTTGGCCAAAAATCATTTACCTCTCTGGGTCTCATCTATAAAATGAAGTGCTGGATTTGAATATCTCTAAGGTTCAAGTTCTAAATCTATAAACTTACAACGACACCCTCTTGTCTGCTACATCAAATCCTGTTTTTCATATTTCCTTCTGATCTGGGCTTATGCTACTCATAAATGATGTTTTCCCACTATCTACTCCAATTGCTCTTGGCTTTGTCCCTTAGCTTGTGCTAGCATGTGCTGTCTCTGTCCATCTAAATTTTACCAGTTTCTCTAAGCTCTACTTAGGCTCCATGCCCTGACTATACCAGCCTGCATAGTACTTTGGAAGATGCAGAGGTATAAAATGCTCTGTACTCATCATTATATATGTATCATGCCCTTTAGGTTAAGGGAACAGACCCAAATTTGAGGGCATGTTACACATATACACTGAGACCCTATATTCCAGATAACTGGACTACTTACACTTCCCTGAATATGCTTTGTACTTTTCCTCCTCCGTATCTTGTTCATAACAGTCTTTGCAACTGGAATGACCACTCTCTCATGTCAGTCACGTAGAAATCTGTCTGTCCTTCCAGTTTTAGATCAATGCTTCCCACTGTCGTGGAGTCATCTCAGATTGCCATAGCCCAAGGTGTTACCTTCCTTTGCTAAACCCCTATAACACTTCACTCAGAATTTGAGGATTCATGCCCTCGTGTGATATTGCCTTTTATTATAGTTGCTTTATGTAATTATCTCCCTAGATCATAAAGTTTCTGAGAAAAAGGCTTATATCATAATTGTCTTACTACTCCATAAGGCTCAAGCAGTGTCATATGTAGTAAATGTTCAACAAATGATTTTGAATGGTTACTAAATGTACTGTTGTCTAATTGTGGAATTTCTCCCAGTATTTTCGCTTTCCTTGAAGGCAGTGAATGGTCACAGGCTTCATTTCTATCTTCTACTGTAACTAGGCAGTGCTAGGAACAGAATAGGCAGGAAAACATTGATTTATAATAACTATTTTCACAAAGACAATGTATGGTTTTTAAGGTCTATTATCTCATAGAATTTGGTTTGAGTTTAGATAGTATTCTGACTCATGAGCCATTGACCAGCTCTCTTCCCCACCCCCATTCCCCAGTGCAGGTTTTCATGAAGGAAGGGTTTGGTCTGGCAAATTTCATCTCATGTATCTTAGAAACCTAGTTATCTAAGGTCAAATGATTGATAATCAAGATGCTTCAGTAACAAATTTCCTCAAGACTGGCGAAGGAGTCGGACAGACTGAACAAGACAGACAAATGTGGGAGAGAAATAAAGACAAACGAAAACAGACATAGACAGAGACTGTGAAACAGAAACAGAGACATATGGGAGGGAGAGAGGAATATAGAAAAGCAAATGGATAGGTGGAGACAGAGAGACACAGAAAGAGAAATCATTTCCACTACTCCAAGGGTGAATTTTTCCTTCTAAGTCTCTTCAGGCCTTCCCATAGGTGACTGAACAAAATTCTGTGAAATATTGCTTGATCTGAGGCCCCACATTTCCCACAATCTCCAGAAACTAAGTTAGTGTTGGGTTTTATTATTTTAAAAAAGGTAGAAACTCTGGGGTGTCTGAGGACTGTGTCTAAATAAGAACTTTCTAGGAGTAGATGAATGCAGGAAGGGAAATATAAGCTATCAGATCTAATGAGAAAAAGCAGGAAATAGAAATAGTTTCTTCCAATGAGGCTCATTTTCCTGAAAGGACACTTAAACTCTCATTTCTGTGAATAGAGGTATGATCAGCTTCAAGGGATTTCCATTGGAACCAGGTTATGACCACAAAGAATCTGCCTAAAGTATGAACTAAAGTTAGGCTAGTCAGGGAGCAGAGAGCAGAAGTCACCATTTAAAAAAAAGAAACTATATAGTTAAAACTCAAGAGTTTTTGAGGAAGAGTTAGCTCAAGAACTCATTAACTAAAGAGTTAATGGAAAGATCTTGGATTCCCAAATAGATGAGATGCTTTAGTACTTTAAAAGTTGGG
Organism: Pseudocheirus occidentalis; assembly: GCA_028646575.1. NCBI lineage: Eukaryota > Metazoa > Chordata > Mammalia > Diprotodontia > Pseudocheiridae > Pseudocheirus > Pseudocheirus occidentalis. The sequence goes on along the minus strand of CM053594.1, from coordinate 128,328,586 downwards.
TTGGGGATATAAGTAAAAGAAAAAAGAAACACAGCTCCTACCCTCAAGGAACTTACATTCTAACAAGGAAAAACAACACATAATAGGGAATGAAAAACATATTGGGAAGGGGAGCATGGTGGCAAAGTCCAGAGAGTGAGAAGCAGAGCCAAGAGAGGAAAGAAATAGAGCTACCCCAGGCCCTTCCTTAAAATGGAGCTTTTTGGAAGAACTCACCAGTAAGGAAAAGGGGCCAGAGGAATGTTCCAGGGTGAAGAGATCACATGCCTTGAGAAAACTTCCAGGGTAAATGAAGGACAGTAGCAAAATGAAGGAAGTCAGAAGAAGAGCCAGCAATGGAAGACTAATTGTGTCAGATTAACACTGCCATGGGCTCTAAAGGATCATTAAGAAGATCAAATGAGATAGTGTGTATGGAAGACTATATTAACTCCAACATTACTTTTCTACAGGTAACTTCTGAAGGGTGAGGAAAGGGGAAGGAAAGGAGGTGTAATGGTAATTAATTTGAATTTGAAGACCTCTTTTTGTATTGGCAAGTAAGCAGGTACTTATCCCTTAGTAACTAATCAAACCTCTGTGAAAGAAACAGAAGGTATGAACTCCTGTCTCATGTTGCTGACATAACAGGAAGGGGGTGGCTGAAACAAGAAGCTAATGCTGTCTGTGTGTATATAAGAAAAACCCCAGAGAGGCACAGTCAGAATTTCTTGAGACCAGAATCTGGTGGCAGAAAAATGTTCTGTTGAGGGGAGAGAGAATTTCTCTCAGCAGCATCTGGAGGCTAGCCAGCTACTGCTGGACTGAGAACTGAGTTAGAATTTTCTTAGGGCAAGAATAGCAGAGGCTGAAGTATCCGCTGCCAGGAAAGCTGAGGATGAAAGCCCCCCCCCCCTCCCCGCCAGGCTGGAGAAAAGGATTTTGATTTTGAAAACCTGGGAGGAGTGATTTTTCCCGGAGCCAGCTGAGATTACTTCTGGGTCCTAGAGCCAGCCAAACTGCCTGAGGGCTGAAGAAGCATGATTGGGATGCAGGGACTTTGTCTGTTTTTGGCTAGGTTAAGCCTTGAATTCTCAGGAACAGAAATTGTGTAGGATTTGAAATGGACTGGACCCTGTGAACTTCAGTGTGGAGCAAGACCTACCCAGAGAGCTGGACAAGGAACTGGGAGCTGTCTGCCATTGAACCCAGGTGAATTCAGTCTGGTGAATCCAGGTAGAATCTGGGACCATGGAAGGAGATCCAGGGAATCTAAGAACTGGCCCCAAGTCAAGATGAAAAGACCTCTCTGTGGGCACTGAGTAATGATTAAATTGTAGTTTACTAGTGACCTAGGGGTGGAGGGTTTGTGTATTTTCTAATGATTTGTACTTAGTGATTAATGATACTTAGTAATTGATCGATGAATAAGAGACTGATTGAATTAACTTAGTGTGCCCCATGAGTGGAAGACTGACTATTGTATTTTGAGATGACTGAATGACTGAGTAAGGAGGCAAACCTCCTTAGGGATACCAGATGATTGTTCCTTGTTCAAAACTTTGTGGATACTTTGGTGAAAACCATGTGGCCATTTTAATGATAAACTGTTGTGAATACTATATTGTGATTTTCTGTGATAAGTTGTAATATTGTGAATGCTGTACCTTGATATTCTGTGAATGTTTGGCTTTGATTTGTTATGGAATAAATGGAATGTTCACTATACTGTGTAATCAGAACCTTAAAAGCTGTTCACAGTAGCATTCTTCTGGAAAGTTGCTCATGCATGGCATTACAGGAGGAAATAGGAGAGAGGAGAGGCAGTTAATTTGTTTGGTTCATGCCCTGAGATCTTTGATTTTCTTTCAATTTCCTTTGCTTGTCTGCCTTCTCTTATAGAGTTTTCTATATGAAAAGATAATAGAGGATGGCAACTTGGTTCACATATAGTGAAAAGTATGTGCTGGCATTGGGTTTATCAATAAGAATTATTGGGTGGTTATAATAATAATAATAGTAAATTAAAATACCCAGGAAATAAGCCTGGTACAGTAGAAAGAACACTGACTCTGAAGTCAGAGGAGCTGGGTTTAAATCCCACCTTTGATACTTATTACCTCTGTGACATTAGGCAAGTCACTTCTCAAGCCTGGGTCTCAGCATCCTTATATGTAGATTAATGAGAAGGTTGGACCAGGGTGGTCCCTAAGGTCCCTTCCAGTTCCATGTCTAAGATCCCATGTTCCTGAGAAATTGTAATAGTAGGTTAAATATGATTATAGTTATAACGCATTTACAATACTGTGCAGACTTAAAAATGCTATATAAATGTTTGATATTATTGTGTATAAGGCACTGTCAAATATGATCACTGTTAAAGTGATAACTCCTATTTATATAATCCTTTAAATTAAAAAAAATGCTTCCTTTCAACAGCCAGGCAAGTTGAATAGCACAAGTATTATCATCTCCATTTTACAGATAAAGAAAATGAAGCTCAGAGAGAAGTTATGTGTTTTGCTCATAATCATAAAGCAATTAAGTGCCTGAGCTGAGATTTGAACCCAAGTGTTCATACTTGAAGTCAAGAACTCTCATAATACTATGCTGAAGTAAGCAAATATGTGGAAGTCTGGGTCCATGTGTATGTGTTGTTTGTGGTTATCACTTTGTGTAAGTGGTCTTTGGAAGTTATCAGAGAACTGGAAATTCCCCTTGACACATGGTACATTGTAGGTAAACTCTGCCCTAGACTCAATATTCCATCTCTTGCCTCCAGTTTTTGCAGAAGCCATTGTCTATACTTGGAATGCACTTCTTCCTTATTCCAACTCACAGAATATCTTTCTCAAAATTTAACTCAAGAGTGACCTCATACCCAGAGCCTTCCATTGTTTCTCCATTTGTTGATATCCTCTCCCTTTCCCAATTATTTTTTTTTACTTATTTATAGCTGTTTCTGTATATCCTTCTATAAACATCTCTAGCCTAATTAATCTGTTATCCAATAAGAGAATGTTCATAAAAACACTTAGCACAGTGTCTGGCACCTAGTAAGGGCTATATAAATGCTGCTGCTGCTGCTTTCTTCTTCTTCTTCTTCTTCTTCTTCTTCT
>CM053594.1:128310658-128325388 GCA_028646575.1 Pseudocheirus occidentalis | reverse complement strand
GACTGACTAATGACAAGAACACATATTATATATGCCAAAGAGAATGTAAGCTCTTGGAGGGCAGAGGACATTCCATTTGTTTACCCTATAAACACCTAGCATAGTGTCTTAAAAATAAAAATGATATTTAATAAATAACTGTTGAGCTCAACAGAATTGAATCACATTGGACTAAACATTTTAGCCAATTTGCTAAGGTTAGTCTGGAGTGGCCTATGAAAGTGCCTCATACAAAATAATATCAAACATTTATATAGCATGTTTAAAGTTGCACAGTACTGTACATGCATTGTATCTTTTGCCTTTCTTTATATCTCCAGTGTTTGCCATTGTGCCTTTCACATAGCAGGTATAGGAATTGAGTAAATACTATGGGTGTAATTATACACACACTGCAGATGAAGAGACTGAGCCTTAGAGTTGGAACTGTTTCCTACAGGCCAGGGGAAGCACTTGAACTCAGGTCTTCTTAACCCCTAGTCCATCACTCAACATATCACACCAAAGTACTCAGTGGATACACTCTGCCTTGCAATGAAATTAATTGGATATTTGAATCAATAAGGAAGTAAGCCTTGTGCTAAAGCTAAGACATCTCTGCATCTTGGGCCAGTAAGTAAGGTAGATGGAGTTAAGCAAAGTCCTCCTATATCATGCATTATGGCACCACTGCCATGACTTGGAGTCAGGAAAAACTGAGTTCAAATTGGGCTTTAGACAGGTAATAGCTGTATGACCCTGGGTAAGTAACTTAACCTCTGTCTGCATAATTTCCTTCATTTATAAGTAAAAATAATAATAGCATATCCCTCCCAGGATTGTTGTGAATATAAAAAGAAATATTTATAAAACACTTTGTAAACCTTAAAGGGATCTATAAATGCTAGCTATTATTATGCACACATAGGGAAACTGAGTTCCAAGATGTTTTATATGCAAGTTTCATTCTTCTTCCCAAATATTATGATTTTTTGCTTCTTAAGAAGACTTGATACTGCCGGGAAATGTGTACATAAGATCCTTTATGATGAAATTATTTTTCATAGAGGAAGGAGGGGTAAAAGGGGAGGTGAATTTGAACCACAGTGATGGAATGAAAGAATGGGGATTAGTGGGTTTTGTTTCTTTTTCCCCAATTCTAAATATCTCCTACTGTTTGATCAAAATTATTACTATTTAAACAAGGAGGGAAAATGCTTCTTGTCACTTGGAAAGGTTCCATAGCCTTCTAAGTAAACTCCTTGACAAATCATAGACTTTAGCAAGTAATAACATGTCTGGAACTACACTTAGCTGGGCTAGTACTGTACTTAGAAATATTTGTTAACTTTCAACCGTTCAAATGTTTCTAAACAATGGCAAAACATGTCATCATAATGTGACAGGCTAATTTCAAGTTTACAGTATTTCTCTGCAGAGTGTGATATGGCCCTCTTGGTTATTAACTTCAAATTTAGTAACTGACTAAAGGTAAGGTGAAATTAGTTGCCAATGGAGCATTCTGGGATGTTTTCTCCCTCCTTTCCACTTTGTATTCTCTGTATTCTGTTTGACCGCTGCTGCCTGCTCCATTCTGCTTAGTCTCTCAATCACTCCACAGGCAACTAACTTGCTGTGTACTACATACCTACCTAGAAGAGAAGAATTTGCCAAACCTTCCTCTGCCATGCAGTTCTGATGCAGTTGAAATGTCAAAACAACTTTAGAGCCCTTAGAAATGATCCATCAATTTCTGCAATCTTGCTTTGTGGCTTTAATGGGACTTGGTGGGAAATGCTTATCTGAGCTTTGCTCACAGCATAGAGGAGGAGGGGATGTGAGTATCTATCTTGGGTGTACTCACTGACATCAACAAACAGAAACTCTTTTCTCCTCCCTGTGAATAAAGAGGAACTGTTGAAACTTGTTTTGGAGCCAGCATCGTAGTTTTAAAAAGTGAATATTGATTACCAAAGCGTGTTTCTAATCCTCAGAGATAAATGAGTTATCTTAACTGTTTGTGATTTATGTTGTCTTATGTTAAGAGCTTGAGTACTTATGCTTTCTTGAATTTATGATTGACTGATGTTGAATGAATTAGTCAAGGTTACAATGTTAAAGAGAGAGAAACAGAGACAGAGAGACAGAGAGAGGATCCCCTGAATCACCTTCCTCAAGTTATCAAGTAATCTTTGTAAAGTGAAATGATTTCATTTTAAATACTAGAGCCAAAGAATGTTTCAGCTTGAAGGTATCTGAGAAAGATCATCAATTTCAATTGAAGACTCAAAAAATCAAGTTCAATTATTTACAAAAGAGAAAACTGGCTAAACATCAATGACTTACCTAAGGTTATATGGTGCATATATAGCTGATGGCAGAGTCATGATAATAGTTTGTTCTCTTATTTCTCTGTCCTATGCTTTGTGGTGTCAAATTCAAATAGAAATGATCTCTGCAGGCCACTTCTTGACTTAGAAAACCACAAATTAACATTATCTATCTTGTATTGCATTTTAATATATTTTATTGAATATTTCTCAATTACACTTAATCTAGTCTGGCTGCACTGGAGAGTTCTGCAACCTCAGTCAAAAATTCTATACCTCCACTCGCCACCACATTGATTTTATTTATTTCTTTTTTTGATACTAATAGGGCATCTTTATTTACTTTTATTTTACAAGATTCAGTTCCTGAGTCCCTTGAGTTTCAAGTTTTCTCCCCTCCCTCTCCCCCCGTCCACCCATGGCAGCATGCAGTCAAATATAGAATCTGCAAATACTTTCACATTGGACATTAGTCTGGTTGTATAGAAGGGTTGTAACCAATAGAGTGGACAATAGGAAAAAGGAAACAAAACCAAACATAGAGAAGAGTGATAGCATGTACATTGCTTCAGTCTCTATTTAAACTCTGTTCTTTCTAGATCTTTCTCAGAATGTAGATATCACCTTCCATCCTGAGACTTGTAGAATTGTTTTATAACTGTGCATTGCTGAGAGGAGTCCAGTTTATCAAGACTGGTCATCACACGTACATTGTGTTTGTCATTGTGTACAAATTTCTCCTGGTTCTGCTCTTCTCACTTAGCATCAGTTTGTATAAGCCTCTCCAGGTAATTATGAAGTCCATCTCCTCCCCATTTCTTATAGCACAATAGTATTCCATTACATTCATATACCACAACTTGGTTAGCCATTCCCCAATTGATGGACATCCCCTTAATTTCCAGTTTTTTGCCACCACAAAGAGAGCTGCAATAAATATTTTTGCACATATGGGTCTTCCGCTTCTATGATCTCTTTGGGATACAACCCCCGGAAGACACCACATTGATTTTAGCATTTAGGATTTTTACATAATATAAAAGGTATGACCAGGGAGAGGAATAAGGGAAAGATCATTCTTATAATTTAGAATGAAATTTTCATGCTTTTGTAATGCTTTCTTGGCCATGACTTCCTCAGGAAGTTGCACACAAATGTCTACTCTTTAGAGAGATCTTACAGCCTCTTCCTCCACCTTTCTGACACTGGGTATGTGTTATACACTGACAGACTGGGTTAATGTAATGCCATCCTAATGAATTCTGGGAAAGATAGAAGAAGAAAGAGAAACTGCAAAATTGTAAAAAGCCCCAAACCTTTGCTTTCTCTTTCTTCTGACAATGCCTTAGTTTGGGAATGATGGACCTATGAATTGCATAAGTCACACCACGTTGTTCCAAGGTTAGAGCGAATCTCCTGGGGTCAGAGTAGAAGAGATGAACAGTTGGGAGACCATTACCTGCTAGCAGGCCCAATACCCATTTTGTCTCCAGTTTCCTGATATCCTTGGCTGAGATATGCAGGACCAAGAGGTCTCACTTCAAAGCTTCGAATCTAGCCAAACTAACCCAAACCAGGTATTTGTGCTAGATAGGAATGAAAGACAATAGAGAACAGGTGTGTGATATTGGATAGAAGACTGTCCTCAGATTCAAAATAGATCTGGGTTCAGGTCCTACATCTGACACGTAATGGCTGTGTGATCCTAGGCAAGTCATTTAACCTCAGAATGCTTCCAGGAGACTCTGTAAGACTATAAATTGCCAAGAAGATGCTAATGTACACTTGTACAAAAGGTTCTTTCTCTGAGATTCACTATATAAGGCAGCTAGGAGGTGTAATGGATAGAGAACCAGGTCTAAAGCCAGGAAGACATGTTCAAATCTAGGTGTTGCCCCAAACAAACAGACCTGGGAAAGACTTTAGCTTAAAAGGTCAAGGTCTCCCAATGCATCCTGGGCCATCACCGGTCATCCTGACCTATGTCTTGCCACCGGACTCTAACGACTCAAGAGAAGAGAGGGAGGTTGGTAACATTACACAGCCCTCCCTCACTCAAAGCCAACTCACTTGCAAGTTAAGGCCTCACCCTTCTGATATCATTGTCTTCTTTGAGAATGAAGGATGACCAACAATTCTATGTGACCCTGGACACAGGGTCTCTTTATGCTTCAGTTTCTTCAACTGTAAACTAGTGGTAGGATAATCATAGCATCTACCTCCTAGGGCAATTGTGAGGATGAAATGATACATTATTTGTAAGTTACCTGGCACATAGTAGATGCTACATTATTATTATTGTTGTTGTTGTTGTTACTGTTAAAGTGATAAAATTGATCAGGTTTTAAAAAGTTACTTAAGCTGATATTTAAAGTCCTTTTATGGAATCAAGTCAATATTTTTGTTTTTGAAACATGGGTGGAGATAATCAAAACAGTTGCCAAATATGAGGCTGAAGTTCAAAGGGGAGAGATAGTGAATAGGAGGCACAAGGTCAGTTGCTAAAGCAGTGTTGGAAAGATGAGGCCAGATCAAAATAAACAGAAAGGCAATCAAGTTTAAAAATGGAGGTATGAGGACATCACTGAGAGAGACCAGAATGCTCAGTAACCAGGAAAATCAAATTCTGACAGGAGATTAAAGCTATACTCAACTGATAGTGTGTGATGTGCAGTGTTAAAGACTTGACACAAATGCTTCTTTGTAGTTGGCTGATAGTAAAAGACCCTTGCAGCTTCTTAGAAGGGGTTATCTCTTGGCAATTGGTGTGAAGTTACAATTATTTTATCAACTACAGAAAAATTTTAGTAGTATTACTTCATCAAAGAGCAAAACATAGTGGAGGGGAAAAGAACTGGAAAAAGCTTGGTGTGAGACTGAATTAAGCCAGATGCTGTCAAAAGTATTTATAAATTAACCTAGAAAGAGGGCAACAAACAGAAGGAAACTGGATCAGATTTCTCAGTAATTCTGTAGCAATGTACTCTTATCATCTACCACTGTATTGAGATTCTTCAGTTTTCAGTATATTACATGACTAATTGAAAATAGTATTATTGCTTCTTTAATTTGAAAGTCAGATTTTCTGTTCAGCTCTGATCTTTTCATCAAGAATGATTGAATGTCATCTATTTTATTGAATGTCCATATTTTCCCCTGAAGTATTATTCTCGTTTTGCTGGGTAGGTGATTCTTGGTTTTAATCCTAGCTCCTTTGACCTCTGGAATGTCATATTCCAAAACCTTTGATCCCTTAATATGGAAGCTGCTAGATTTTGTGTTATCCTGATTTTGTTTCCACAATACTCAAATTGTTTCTTCCTTACTGCTTATAATATTTGCTCTTTGACCTGGGAGCTCTGGAATTTGTTTATAAAATTCCTAGGAGTCTTTTTCTTGGGATCTTTTTCAAGAAGCATTAGGTAAATTCTTTCAATTTCTATTTTACCCTCTGGTTCTAGAATATCAGGGCAGTTTTCCTTGATAATTTCTTGAAAGCTGATGTGTAGGCTTTTTTTTTGATAATGGCTTTCAGGTAGTCCAATAATTTGTAAATGATCTCTCCTAGACGTATTTTCCAGGTCAATGGTTTTTCTAATGAGATATTTCACATTGTCTTCTATTTTTTTCATCCTTTTGTTTTGTAATATCTTTTTTATAATATGTTTTATAATATCTTGATTTCTCATAAAGTCATTAGCTTCCATTTGCTCCATTCTAATTTTGAAGGAATTATTTTCTTCAGTGAGCTTTTGAACTTCCTTTTCCATCTGGCCAATTCTGATTTTTTTTAAAGGCATTCTTTTCCTCATTAGCTTTTTGGACCTCTTTTGCTGTTTGAATAAGTATATTTTTTAAGGTTTTATTTTCTTTATTATTTTGGGGGTCTCCCTTAGCAAGCTGTTAACTTGTTTTTAATGATATTCTTGCATCACTCTCATTTCTCTTCCCAATTTTTCTTCTACTTCTCTTACTTGATTTTCAAACTCCTTTTTGAACTCAGCCAATTCATCTTTGGAGGCTTTTAATGCAGAAATTTTGACTGTTTAGTCTTCTTCTGGTTCTATGTTTTGATCTTTGTCACCAAAAAAAGGATTCTATAGTTTGATTTTCTTTCCTCTGTTTGCTCATTTTTCAGCTAGTTACTTGACTTTTGAGCTCTTTGTCACAGTAGAACCCTACTTCCAGAGTGGAGAGTGCTGTGTCCCAAATTGCTTGGGTTTTGCATAGTTATTGTTAGAGTTACTTCTAGGTACCTGCCTCAGAACTATGAGGAGGATTCCCTCTCCATAGCTGCCACAAGCTCCACCATGCCAGTGCTCCTCCTCACCCCCGGACCACCACCCAAAACTGTGACACAGACCCAAGCAAGAGAATTCTGCCTCATTGCCAGCAAAGATATTCCTGCAAATACCCTCTGATCACTCACTTTGTCCCCCCACCATCTGTAAGCCTTGAGCTCCAGCAGCTACTGATGCTGCTCCCGCTGATTTGGCACCCCAAAACAGGGGCCAGACTCTGCTCTCCTCTCACCTAGGTCCAATAGAGTTTCCCCACTGACCTTTTACTTTGTCTTTGGCATTTATGGGTTGAGAAGTCTGTAAACCACAACCACCAGTGATTCAGTCCTTAGAGATCTGCTCTGGCCTGATCAGTGCCACAGGTCTGTGTTGATGCAGCCCACACAGGACTGTACTCTCCTCCTAGCCTGGTGTGCTTCCTGCAAGCCTGCCAGGCTGCATTCAGTGGGGGATTTGTTTCACTCAGTCATTTTGTAGGTTCTGTAGCTCTAAAATTTGTTTAGTCATTTTTTTAGGTATTGTAGGTAATTGGGCAATGAGCTCAAGCAAGTTCCTGCTTTTCCTCTGCCATCTTGGCTCCACCCCTAAAAACTATTAATGAAGAGGAAGTTATGAAGAGCAGCAAGAATTGACCAAGTATATTTAGGACAAATATGTTCTTAAGGTGCACAGTTTTTTAAAAATTGAGGGATTGATTTTCAGACATGTGAAAGAGAGGTTAAATATTGTATAGCTGAAAACAATCATGGATAACATTATTTCCAAAAAAGATGATCCAGTGGACCACAAAAAACAACTGACCTATATGCCTATTTTCTCATACCTACAAAGAATTCTAAAATGCTCTACATAGCTATCAAGGGTATCATTGATTAAAATATGAAAAGGGACCAGCAAGCTTTCATAAAAAATTTTCTTGTTTTATTTTATTTTCAGTTCTAAATTCTCTCCTTCCCACATCCCATCTCACCCAATTGAAAAAGAAAAAGAAAATCCAATATGACAAATTCTCACATTAACCACATTCAAAAAATAAAAAGCTACCAAATTTATCTTAATCTGTATCAGAGTCCATCACCTCTCTATTTGGAGTAGCATAGTATGTTTTATCCATGAGGCTTTTGGAATTGTAATTGTTCTTGTCTTGATCAGTTTCAAAGTCTTTCCATGTTGTTTGTCCTTAAAATATTATTGATATGCTATAAACTATTCTCCTGGTTCTGCTCATTTAACTTTTCATCTTTTCATACAAATATCAGGATTCTCTGAAATCATCTCCTTTATCTTTTCTTATAGCACAATAATATTCCTTCATATTTGAGTACCATAACCATTTAGCCATTTCCCAAATTATGGAGACCCCCTCAACTTTTAATTATTTGCTCCTACAAAAAGAGCTGCTTGCTATCTATCTATCATCTGTCTATCTATCTATCTATCTATCTATCTATCTATCTATCTATCTATCTATCTATCTATTGTACATATGGATCCTTTTCCCTTTCTTTGATCCCTTTGGCATATAGAACTTTTATCATTAATCCTGGGTCAAAGGATATGCACAGTTTAATTGCTTTTGGGAACATAATTCCAAATTGTTTTCCAGAACGGCTGAACTAATTCACATTTCCATCAATAGTGTGTTAATGTACTGATTTTCTCACATCATTGCTAGCATTTGTTGAGTTCTGTTTTGTTCTATGCTTTCTAGTGTTTGTAATAATACTAGATGTTCTGTCTTGTCAAATTATTTTTCTGCATCTATTGATATGATAAAATGATTTTTGTTCTTAATTTTTTCATTTATGTTTATGATTTTCCTAATATTGAACTAGTCCTGCATTCCTGGGATAAATTCAGCATGATCACAGTGTATAATCTTTGTGATATATTGCTGTAATCTCTGTCTCAATATTTTATTTATTTTGCATCAATATTCTTTAGTAATATTGGCCCATGGTTTTGTTTCTTTGTTTTAATTCTTCTTGATTTAGGTATCAAGACTGTATTGGAATCATAGAAAGGATTTGGTAGGACTCCTTCTTTTCCTATTGTTTTTCCAAACAGTTCTTGTTTGTAGAATTTGTTTGTAGTAATTTTGTTTGTAGAATTAACTTGTAATTCTATCTGTTTCTTGGGGCAGAGGAGGGAAAGTTCTTTGGTTCATTTGTGGCTTGTCTGATTTATTTTCCAATTATAACATAACTTATATACTCAATTTCCTGTTCTGTGAATCTGTAAAATTTACATTTTGTAAATATTCATCCATTTTATGTAGATTGTTCATTTTAATGATATAGTTGGTCAAAAGAAGCTCCTAATAATCACTTTTATTTCTTTTTTATTGGTTATGAATCCACTTTTTCAGTTTTTAGAGTGGAAATTTTTTTCATTTGTTCTTTGACCTACCCATTCTTTAGAGCTGTTATTTAATTTCCAATAAATTTTGAATTTTTGCCTATATGATCCTTTATTGAATATAATTTTACTGCATTATTTTAAGCAAAATAGATATTTGATATTTCTGATTTTCTGCATTTGTGAGATTTTTATGTTCTAATATACGGTCAGTTTTTGTAAAGGTATTATAAAAAGCTGAAAGCAAGTATGCTCTTTTCTATTCCCATTCAATATTCTCCAGAGATTTAACATATCTAAATTTTCTAAACTTTTATTCAGGTCCTTAATTTCTTTTTTGCTTATTTTTTGGTTAGATTTATAGATGATCTGAGAAAGGGTAAATTGAAGTCCATCTCTATTATTGTCTATTTCTCCCTAAAACTTATTTAAAATTTCCTTTACAATTTAGATGCAATGCCATTTGATGCACATAATATTGATATTAATTAATTATCTATGGGATAATTTGGCAAAATTCAGCTTCTTTATTTTAATTAGGTCTGTTTTTGTTATTGTGCTTTCTATGATCACAATTACTACTTCTGCCTTCTTCTCCTTCTCTTTCTCTTTCTCCTCTTTCTCCTTCTCCTTTTATTTCTCCTTCTCCTCCTCCTCCTCCTCCTCCTCATCCACCGCATCCTCCTTGTCCTCCTCGTCCTCCTTGTCCTCTTCCTCTTTCTCTTCCTCCTCCTCCTCTTTCTTCTTCTTCTTCTTCTTCTTCTTCTTCTTTTTCTTCTTCTTCTTCTTCTTCTTCTTCTTCTTCTTCTTCTTCTTCTTCTTCTTCTTCTTCTTCTTCCTTCTTTTCTCCTTCTCCTTCTCGTCCTTTATTTATGTTGAAGATTCTGCTCCAGCCCCTCATTTTGACTCTGTGGGTATCTTTCTGTTTCAAACGTGTTTCTTGTAAACAACATATTGTTGGGTTCCAGTTTCTAATCCATTATGCTGTCCTTTTCTGTTTTATAAATGAGTTCAAATGATTCACGTTCAGTTATGATGGCTAATTGTGTTTTTCCCTCCATCTTATTTTCTTTTATTCTGGTTCCCTCTTTAAAAGTTTGTATTGCTTTTGACTAATTAGATTTCTACTTGTGCACCTCATTTATGTGAGATAATTTTGCTCATTTCTCCTTCTTCCCCCCCCCCCAGTGTTTGCTTCTTCCTCAGCCTTTCCATTCTTCTTTTGAAATCATCAAAATATAACAGAATCACTCCATAACAGCAATCAGATCAGTTTAGCAGATACGTAGAACTTAGTAACTTAGGGCTAAGTATGGAAGGTGTGAGCTCTGTATGGAAGGTGTGAGCTCTGTATGGAAGGTGTGAGCCCTGTCTGGAAGGTGTGAGCCCTGTCCACTGTTGAGAAGGCATGAACTCCCCTGTTGGTGGAAGAAGGGGATTGGCTGAGACAAGAGGCCAGTGCTGTACATAAAGAAGAATTCTAGAGACAGAGAGATAGAATTGGAATTTTCCTGTGGAGGAAGTAGGATTGTCTCAGCATCTGGGAACTTGGCTGCTGGAAGTAAGTTGGAGTTTTCTTGAGAAAGAGAGAGAGAGAGAGAGAGAGAGAGAGAGAGAGAGAGAGAGAGAGAGAGAGAGTGTTTCTCTTCCAGCATCTGGAAGCTGACTGAGAAAAGAGATGGCGTTTTCCTGAGACCAGAATCTGGTGAAGGCCAAATAGAAGGTTGATATTCCTTCTAGGTCCTAGGGCCAGCTGAACTGCTGGAGGACTGAAGAAGTGTGACCAGGATAAGACTTTGTTTGTTCATGGCCTGGCTGATCCTTGAGTTCCAGGCAAGAGAAGTGGGGAATGGTTTGAGATATGCTGGACCCTGTGAACTTCAGTGTGTGCCAAGGACCGCCCTGAGGACTGGACAAGGACCTGGGAGCTGTCTTCCTCTGAGGACTGGATGAGAACCTGGCAGCTGTCTGCTTCTGAATCCAGGTGACTGTTTGGCTGATTCGGGAGGGAGCTGGGACCATGGAAGGGGGTCCAGGGAATCAGAGAGACCACCCAGAGTCAAGATGAAGAAAAGGCCTCCCCTTGGAGGAAACTCAGGTTTGCTGGACACCAAGGGGTGGAGAGTTTGTGTGGTTTTCTAATGATTGTATTAGCAACCAATGATATTTAGTAATTGGGAATCTAGCTTAGTGAATGATTGCTAGATTAGTGACTGATTAAGTTAATGGCTGCCCATTAAGTTAATGGTTATGACTGATTAAGTTAATGGTAGAAGACTGATTATTGTATTATGAACTGATTGAATGATTATTGATTTGCCCCATGAGTGGAAGACTGATTATTATATTGTGAGTATTTTACTGTGACATATTGTGAATGTTTCCCTTGATTTGTAATGGAATAAACAGAGTGTTCACTATTACTGTGTAATATGAATATTAAAAGCTGTTTACAGTAGCATTCTTTTGGGAATCTTCTTGTGCATAACGTTACACACTCCCAGGCCTTCTGTTTATTAGACTCTGTCTATGTATTCTGATGATGTTGAGGGGATATATTTTATCATCTACCTTTGTCAGAGTAACCTTGTTTACTTGCTTATAGAGGCTTGTTCACAGTTACCTGGTTATGTTTCTCTTGACAACTGCATTTGTCTTTCAATTTTTCTATTCAACATTTGTCTTTTCATCAGGAATGGCTAGAAGTCCTATATCTCATTGAAGATACACACCCCCACCCTGACCCCACAGAAACATAGAGTTATATTTAGTTTTGCTGAGTATATTTTTGTTGGTTCTGATCTAGATTTTTTGCCTTCTAGAATCCCTAAGTTCTCCACTTTTTCATGGTGGTGGCTGCCAAATCTTGGGTGATCCTGATTGTGGTTTCTTGGTATTTTACTTCTTTCTTTCTCAGTTCTTGCAATATTTATTTTTTATTTTTGTTTGTTTTTAGTCTAGGCACTCTGGCTTTTCATTATAATATACCTGGTTGTTTTCATTTTGAATTTTTATCAACTGGGAAATGGCTTATATTCTTAAAGATTTGATTCCACTCTCATTTGAGAAATGAGACCTTTATCAGAGACATTTATTATAAAGATTGTTTCCCAGCTCTCTGCTTTCCTTCTAATCTTGGTTATATTGGTTTTGTTTGTGCAAAAGCTTTTTAATTTAATATGATGAAAATTACCTGTTTTCCATTTTTAATGCTCACTATCTCTTATCCTTCCCCTTCCCACAGATCTGACAAGTATACTATTTCTTGCTCTTCTAATTTGCCTATGGTGTCACCCTTTATGTCTAAACTATGCACCTATTTTGACCTTATTTTGGTATATAGTATGAGATGTTGATCTATAGCTAGAATTTATTCTGGTACATTTTTTAGGTTGTTGTAGAAGAGACACGTTGGAAGACTTAGGCAAAAACGCTGACTTCTACTCTACCTTCTTGATTACATCCCTCATGAAAGGCTTATTGTAGAAGGTGGGATTTTATCTAAAAATTGAAGGAAGCAGGAGGAACCAAGAGGTAGAGATGAAGGAGCGAATTCCAGGCATAGGGAACTGTCAGAGAAAATGCACAAAACTGAGAAATTGCATGTTGAAGTATAATCAAAGTTCTATATGAAGTGAAAAGGATCATTGCCATCTGGGAGGATCAGGTACATTACTTGTCATTTCAATCCTTCTGAGATTTGATGTTTCGTGATAATTGCATTGAACTTTGTCTTTCTCATGCTTGTTTCATTTGCCATGTACTTTGTCATTCTTTATGCATATGTGTCTCCTGCTAATCTGTAAGCTCCTTGAGTATAGGAATTTTTTTATCATTTTTATTTTTCTTTTCTCTTCCCGTGACTACTACAGTGTTCTGCACGCAGTAGGCTCTTTGTTGGATTTCACAGAATTAAATTGAAGTTAGCCTTCTGTAGCTTCAGTGGCAGGAAATTGCCTTTCTTATACAATTGTAATTGTTTTCCCCCATCTTTATACAGATATAAGTAGAGGTAAATTTGGCATCATCAAACAAGGACAAGCAGAAAACGAAGGTTTGGTGTGCATTCCTTTTGAGTTGATACAAACCAATTTGTCATTATACTCCAGTTGGTTTTTGCACCTCTTCCAAATCTGGCGTGGCTGAGGCTAGTGGTATATTCCTAAGCCTATGTACCTGTTAACATACAGGTGTCTGCCAAAGTCCCTTGTCCTCACAAGTACTTTGACATTCCAACTCTGCCCACATAATAAAAAAAAACAAGATAAGTTGTAAATCTTGTGTTAGTCTGGCTAATATCCACCTAAGTTATGTACTTAAAACTTGTGCACTTAAAAACACCCAGCCAGCATGAATCTGCCAAAGCACCTTGTCCTCACAAGTACAGAGGCAGCATGGTACAATGGAAAGAGAATTGGTTCTGGCATCAGAGGATATGAATGCAAATACCACCTCTGAAGCAAACTACCTGGAGAAGCCTGCACAAGTTACAACATTCCTGAGCCTCAGTTTACCCATCTATAAGGGTTGACGATTTCCCCTCCAGCTCTAGAGCTATGACCATGTTAGCATTTCACTATTAGAATCTGTCTAGCCAACTATATAGTCATTAAAAACAAGACAAACAAAACCCAGAGAATTTGGATGAGGAGGATAAAAGCTATGCTTGATTCCTGGGGGGAGAAAAAGAAGGGGACAAAAAGAGAATCCTATAATTTGAAGCTAGAAAGGACCTTGAACTTCCCAGGCCAATTCTTCTTATTTTACAGAGGAGTAAATTGAGACCCCAAGAAATGAAGTTGTTTAACTCAAGGGTACACACTGCCCTGACCCACAGGTATTATTTTTTTGCTCAGTTGTTTTATTTGTCACAAGAGAAGGTTCATTGAGCGTAGGGGGGAGGAGGAAGGAGGAAATAATTGTGATAAATTTTAGACAAAAGGTATTAATAAAACATATTTTAAAATGAAAAATACGTGTGCTGGGGGCAGAGCCAAGATGGCGGCATAGAAGCAGTAAGGTCCCGCAACTCCCACACTGCCACCCTAAACACCCAGAAAATATGAGCCCAGACAAAGTCTAGGAAAGTCTAGAACTCTCAGACTCACAAAAATACAGAGAATACACCTCTTGCTGAAGGCAGCTCGGCAGCGGAGGCCAGGACAGAGGCTGGAACAGCCTGAAGCTGAGACTGTGGCCAGGCCTGGGACAGTGGGAAGCAGCGGAGCTGAGCTGAGCCCTGCAGCCAGCCTGCAGAAGTTCTACAGCTTCCAGCACCTCCCCTTCTGCCAAGGCGTGAGGAACGGCACGGGAGAGGGGCAGCTCGCGCAGCAGTGGAGCAGAGACCTGGGCCACCCCAAAACCACAGCTGTGGCCAGGAAAGGCCCCAGGGTGGCCACAAGGAGGAGTGGAGCCTCCCAAGCCACAGCCTGAGTCTACTTCAAAGAAAATCTAAAGCACCTGCCTGAGGGGAGCTTCGGTCAGAGACAGTTAGTGAAAGCTGAAACTTTGAAAATTAATTTGGGGGTGATAAAGCAGTTTGGCCAATCAGCCCCCAGGGCAAGGAAGCAGTGGGGGAGGGGAACTACTGGAACCAGCAGAGGTGGCCCCCACCAAACTGCTTCAGAGCCCCTGGCCTGCAGACAGCGCAGGGAGGCTGAATCAATTGATCAGGGCCAAGTGCTCTTGTGTTGAGTGGCCTTGATCCAGATCATGGTCTTGGGTGGTGGTCCTGGGGTGCACTTTCAGCAAGCCAAAGCTGG
>CM053594.1:128279187-128310158 GCA_028646575.1 Pseudocheirus occidentalis | reverse complement strand
CTGTTATGAACACCATATTATGATTTTTCTGTGATAAGATGTAATGTTATGAATATTATATTATGAATGTTTGCCTTGATTTGTAATGGAATAAACAGAGTGTTCACTATTATTGTGGAATCCGAACCTTAAAAGCTGTTCACAGTAGTATTCTTTTGGGAATCTGCTGGTGCATGGCATTACATATGGTTCCTCCATTTATCAATTAGGGATGATATTATTTGGTGGACAATTGTTAACAAATGAAAGTATTGAAGAAATACTAATAAAATGTGATTAAAAATCTCAAAAGAGAGGGTGGAGCCAAGATAATGGAGTAAGAACAAGAACTTGCTTGAGTTCCCAGTCCAACCACCTCCAAAGCCTGTAAAAAATTACTCTAAACAAATTTTAGTGCAACAGAACCCACAGTGTGACAGAGAGAAACAAATCACCCACTGAAGGCAGCTTGGCAGGCTGACAGTTATGGTCTATCACATTGGAGCGGAGTGCAGTTCCGTGTGAGCCATGTTGGCCCAGACCCACAGCACATACCAACTAGAGCAGACTTCAGGGGACTGATTCACTGGCAGCTGTGGTGCTTTCCAGACTTATCAACCCACAAACACCAAAAAGAAAGTAAAAGATCAATGGGGAACTCTGTTTGAACTGGGTAAGGGAAGAGCACCGTCCAGCCCTTGCCCCTAAGGCAGCAGAGGTGGTGGTAGTGGCTGAAGCTGTTGTCATGTGGCTGCCTCCTGAGCTCCAGGCCTACAGATCATAGGCAGACCAAGTGATCATTCACAGGGTAATTGCTTTTGCTTGGATCTGGGTTGCAGTCTTGGGTGGCAGTCCTGGAATGAGGAGTCTTACTATGGCAGATCTTGTGGCAGCTGTAGAGAGGGAGTCCTCCTCACAGTTCTGAGGCAAATACATGGAAAAAGCTCTAACACCAACTGTTCAAAATGCCAGAAATTTGGGACACAACACTTTCTACTCTGGAAGCAGAGTTCTACTATGGCAAAGAGCTCAAAAGTCAAGTAATTGGCTGGCAAGATGAACAAACAGAAGGAAAAAAATTAAACTATAGAATCATTTTTTTTGGAGACAAAGAAGATCAAAACATAGACCCAGAAGAAGATAGCAGAGTCAAAATTCCTGCATCAAAAACCTCCAAGAAATATATGAATTCGTCATAGGCCATGGAAGAGCTCAAGGAGGATTTTTTAAATCAAGTAAGAAAAGTAGGGGGAAAAT
Source organism: Pseudocheirus occidentalis (assembly GCA_028646575.1). Classification (NCBI taxonomy): domain Eukaryota; kingdom Metazoa; phylum Chordata; class Mammalia; order Diprotodontia; family Pseudocheiridae; genus Pseudocheirus; species Pseudocheirus occidentalis. The sequence continues at coordinate 128,308,922 of CM053594.1, read as the reverse complement.
TGGGAAGAGAAATGAAAATAATGCAAGAAAATAATGAAAAGCAAGTGAGCAGTCTGCTGAAGGAAACTAAAAAACTACTAAAGAAAATAAAACCTTAAAAAATAGATTAACTCAAATGGCAAAAGAGGCCAAAAAAGCCAATGAGGAGAAGGATGCCTTAAAAAGCAGAACTGTCCAGATGAAAAAAAAAATTTCAAAAACTCACAGAAGAAAATAATCTCTTCAAAATTATAGTGGAGCAAATGGAAGCAAATGACTTTATAAGAAATCAAGATACTATCAAACAGACCCAAACAAATGAAAAAAAGAGAAGGCAATGTGAAATACTTCATTGGAAAAACCACTGACCTGGAAAATACCTGACCTGGAAAATAGATTCAGGAGAGATAATTTAAAAATTATTGGACTACCTGAAAGCCATGATCAAAAAAAGAGCCTAGACATCATCTTTCAGGAGATTATCAAGGAAAACTGCCCTGATAGTCTAGAACAGTGGTTCTCAACCCTAATGCTGCGACCCTTTAATAGTTGTATGTGGGCGTGTCTGCACATGGGTGGACCGCCTAGAGAGATTCCTAAGACCATCAGAAATATGTATTTTCCCATGGTCTTAGGTGACCCTTGTGACCCCTGTGAAAGGGTCATTCAACCCCAAAGGAGTCATGACCCACAGATTGAGAACTGCTGGTCTAGAACCGGTGGGCAAAATGGAAATGGAAAGAATTCACCTATTGCCTTGTAAAGAAGATCACAAAAAGAAAACTCTTAGGAAGATTATAGCCAAATTCCAGAGTTCCCAGGTCAAGGAGAAAATATTACAAGCAGTCAAGAAGAAGCAGTTTGAGTATTGTGGAAACACAATCAGGATAACACAATATCTAGCAGCTGCTACATTAAGGTATTGAAGGGCTTGAAATATGATATTCTGGATAGCAAAGGAGCTAGGATTAAAACCAAGAATCACCCATCCTGCAAAACTGAGTAAAATACTTCAGAGGAAAATATGGATATTCAGTGAAATAGAGGGCTTTCAAGCATTCTTATTGAAAAGACCAGAGCTGAACAGAAAATTTGACTTTCAACTACAAGAAGCAAGAGAAGCATGAAAAGGTAAACAGGAAAAAGAAATCATAAGGAACTTATAAAAGTTGAGCTGTTTGCATACCTACTTGGAAAGATGATACCTATAACACATGAGACTTTTCTCAGTATGAGGATAGTTGAAGGGAATATATATAGATATGTGTATGTATATATACATATATATGTATGTATAGGTTGGTGTGTATGTGTATATGTGTGTGTGTATATATATATATATATATACATAGAGGGCACTGGATGAGTTGAATATGAAGGGATGATATCTAAAAAATAAAATTAAGAGGTGAGAGAGGAATATATTGGGAGAAGGAAAAAGGGCGAGATAGAATAGGGTAAATTATCTCACATAGAAGAGGCAAGAGAAAGCTGATACAATGGAGGGGAAGAGAAGAACGGTGAAAGGGAATGAGTCAACCTTACTGTCACTGGATTTGTCTTAAGGAGGGAATAACATACATACTCAATTGGGTATCCTACCCTACAGGAAAGTAGGGGGAAGAGGATAAGAGGAGAAATGATAGAAGGGAGGGCAGATTGGGGGAGAGAGTAGCTAGAAGCAAACACTTCTGAAAAGGGACAGTGACAAATGAGAAAATAGAATGGGGGGACAGGATAGGATGAAGGGAAATATAGTTAGTCTTTCACATTATAATCACTATGGAAACGTTTTGCATAACTACACATGTACAACCTATATTGAATTGCTTGTTTTCCCAGTGAGGGTGAGTGATGAAGGAAGAAGGGAGAGAATCTGGAACTCCAAGTTTTAAGAACAAATGTTAAAAATTGTTTTTTACATGCAATTGGGAAATAAGATATATAGGCACTGGCGTATAGAAATTCATCTTGTCCTACAAAAAAGTTAGGGAGGAATGGTGGAGTACATAAGAGAGAACAGATTGGAAGAAAGGGAGAAAGGGTGTTTAGTATGCTTGCTCTATTGGAGTGGGGGGCTGGGGAAGAGACAGGGAGAAATTTTTTATCTCAAAATCTTGTGGAAATGAATGTTGAAAACTTAAAAAATCAATCAATTAATTTTTTTAAATCTCAACAGAATATTAATGTAGAAATGCAAACACAAAGCAGAATGGCCCAGGGGAAAGGGAAGACAGGAGAAATTCTCTGGAGTCAGAGGACCTGGGCTCAAATCCCAACAAAATATTTACTGTCTGACCTTAGGTCACATTATTTTTCTTAGCTGCATTTGTAAAAATTGGGCTAGATAGCCTTGAAGGTCCTTTGGCTCTAGACCCATTATTTTATGATTTTATGAATAAATGCTCCTATACTTTGAGTTCAAAGTCAGCTTGGAATAGTGGAGAAAAACGTGCTGAATTTGTCATAGAGAACTAGATTTGAATCTCAGATAAGATAGTGACTAATAGTGTAATAATGGACAAGTTCCTTAATCTCTGAGTCTGTTTTCTACTCTTTAAAATGGGATAATCATATTTATAGTCACTTCTTCACATAGTTGATGTGAGGGAAAGTAGTTTGTAAACCTTATAGTGATGTAGAAATGTGATTCTTCATTACACAATGAAGACTGAGGGCTCAATGGTCAGACCTGTGATTTAGGAAGATCACTTTGACAGGTGACTGAAGGATGAACTCGAGTGAGGACTGTCTTTGGCAGGAAAACCAACAAATAGGTTATATCTAGGCATGGAGTGATGAGATCAATAAGTCAATGGCAGTATCAGATTAGATAAGGGGCCTCCATATGAGAGATGTTATGCAGACAGAAATGCCATGATATGGCAACAGATTGGATGGGAGTGGGGTGAAAGAGAGGAGTTGAGGATGATACATACTTTGGGAGTCTAGTTGACTGGGAGGATGGTGGTACCTTCTGCAGGATTAAGGAAGTTAAGAAGAGGGGAGGATTTGGGGAAATAGATAATATGTTCAGTTTCAGGCATAGTGAGCCTAAGGTATCTATGGTATACCCATTTTGAAATATAAAATAAACAGTTGGACTTGCAACTATAAATTAGTCAAGAGTTTAGGTCTGGATAGATTTGAGAATCATCAACATTGAGATGATAATTGAAATCACAGGAGCTGATGAGGTCAACAAGTTAAGTAGGATAGAGGGAGAAGAAAAGGCCCAGGATAGAGTCTTGGGAGATACCTGTGGATATCAGTTATGGGTAGAAAGCTGGATGAAAATCCAGCAAAAGAAACTTGGGAGTGGTCAGATAAGTAACTAGAGAAACAGGAGAGAGAAAAATCAAAGAATTTGACTAGATCTCCAAGTTTTTCTCCAGGTATCAAATAGCATAAACCTAATCACAAATACTACATGAAAATGCTTTTAAATTATAAATGCCTACCCCTTTCCCTTCTCTTCTCATTAAAAAAAAGATTTCAGTTCAGTACAAAAGAACTTGAAAAACATTAGGACTTCCTTGAGAAAGATTATACCTAATAATATAACTTTCTTTCCAAAAGTTAGTTATGATGCTACATTTTGTTTATTTTGTAGCATTGTGAATAGAATACTGGAATTGGAGTCAGGAAGACCTTAGTTCAAATTTGACCTCACAGGCTCAGTAATCACTTGACCCTAGGCAAGTTACTTAATGTCTATCTCCCTCAGTTTTGTTCTCTGAAAAATGGGAATAACAATCGAATCTACTTCTCAGAGTCATTCTAAGAATCAAATGAGATATTTGTAAAGAACTTTGTAAAACTTACAGCACTCCAAAAATGTTGTTGCTACTGCTGCTACTTCATTACTATTACTACTACTACCACTACTATTATTGCTACTACTACTGCTGCTGCTATTTCTACTACAACTGCTACCACTACTACTACCACTACTACCGCTACTACTATTTATTATTACAGCTATTGTATCATTATTACTTTTACTGCTGCTGCTGTTAGTATTGCTATTACTACCACAGCAGTGGCTACTACTACTATTACTGATACTACTACTGCTCCTGTTGCTACTTCTACTATTATTATTATTATTATTAATATTATTATTACTAACACAGTCGTTGGTTTCTTTTATTCTTTTTGGACTTTGGTGGAAGTCTGATTTTTCTAGAAAAGGCAGGAGTACATGAAGATGGGATAGCTCCATTTTTGTGAAATTCAACATTTATACTGCACACTAAGGAAAAAATTCAATGGCAAATGGAATAACTCAATCCAGATGTAATTGATTGTTCAAAGAAGCCATGTAGTTATCTAATGAGTTTAATCTTGCCTCTTGGCTGCTGCAAATGCTTTCTAAAGGATTCAGTTTGCATTACAATTCTAATCAGATTGAAACCACAGGTTTTTGTCTCAGTTCTCTGCCTCCCAGAGCACACACACCATACACACACACACACACACACACACCATACACACACACACACACACACACACAATTGCAAGGTCACATACAAAATAGCATTGGGAAGATGATTTGGAATGTCTCCAGGTCTAACTGCCATCATTACTGATTTTTAGTGGTCCAGAAAAGAGAGGAGAGCTGGGAAAGAGGAGTGGTACAGAATCCAAGATTTAGGTTCTGGAGCTAAGCAATAGGCATTTCTCATTTCAGCCCCGTTTGGTGCCTCAGGCAAGTACATTTAACCTCTTTACTTCATTTTTTCCCAACTGTAAAATGAAAATAATCACAACCATCTATATACCTTGGAGGGGCAAGGTGGCAATGAATTAGTTAATGTTTTTAGAGTGCTTTGAAGTTCTAAGTGTTATTAAACTTCATTTAGATTAGTCTAATAACAATTTCATGAACACAGTGGTTCGTTGTGTTGGCAGAGGACTCGGAATCTCTCAATGAGCTTCTCAAAATGCTGTTAGTTATGGTGCCAACTCCCTTCTCCAGACTGGGCCAACAATATTGGCATCTGTAACGTCTTCTTTAAGATGTTAACACTTGAACAAATCTCCCGTGCTTAAGTGTAGCAGAAGGCAAAGTAAACTCTTCACTGATAATGTAGGTAAATATTAATTTCCCATTCTTTCTCTTTTGTGTGTGTTCATTCTCTCTACCCTAGTTTGTCATATCTCAGATAGGCTGAGTTCTTTTAAAAGTATCACAATCTGAAAAAGTATGAACCAGAAACACAAGTTAAAGTCTAAACTCTGTGACCTGTGTATGGCAAACCTTTGACAGAAATTCAAGGCTTATGGAATAGAGGGCATGAAGAACTGCTAATCACAGAATAGCAAAATGCCAGAACTGTACCCTTTCCTAACAAAACCAAATCTGTTACTCTACCCTCTTCCCATCTCATACCCAAAACACACACACACAGACACACACACACACACACACACACACACGGGTTCTATTTCTAGATATGTACCAAAGCAAGACTATCTTCCAAGAACATTTATAGCTGAAAGAGGATTAAAACTTTTTATAAAGAGGTTGTCTGGAATTGAATTTGTTAATTTTTGCAAATGTATGTTTTTAGGGGTCCAGATCACCAAATTTCTTTTTTTTAATTTATTTTATTTTTTTCACCAATTTTCTTAAACTCCTGGTAAAGACATTTCCTTTACTAATACCTGTGGGCATTACATCTTAGTTATCTGGGCACATTTAGAGGTTCAACAACTTGTACCTGGTCATGTAGTATGTGTGTAAGTCAGGATTTGAAGCCAGTCTTCTTGCTTTCAAGGCTAGCCCACTGTCCATTACTCCATATTACCTTGTAGTTCATTTTACCTTTAAGCACTTTTTGGATGGTTAGCAGAAAAGAGGTAGAAGTAAATCGAATCATGTCCAATGTATATAAAAGAGGGGAGTTTGTGAAATCAAGATCCCTAAAATGGAGGCTGTCATTAGATATCATTTTTCTGATTGTTCAAGGCCAAATAACTCCTTGACATTGGCTCATCATAGAATTCATGCCATGCTTCCTTTTCTCATTTTAAACCTACTCTAGCTGGAAAGGTTAGGAATCCAAAGAGTTCATGTATGGGATTTTTTTCCAATGGAAACACTGCCTGTTAGTTCTGAGAAATATGTTTTTCCTGTGATAGAAGATCCTTCTCTTATCGCTGTGATCATGGCTTGATGTAAACTTAGCAAGAAACCCTAATACAAAGTATCATAAACTAACTAGTTAAAAGGGATGTCAGGACCATGTAGTCCACCAGGGTTCCAGAACAAGAATTCTGCTTATAGTATATTTGACAAAGGGTCATCCAGCTTTTGCTTGAAGACCACCAGAGAGACTGTCACTATCCTCAGAGCGAAACCATTCCACTTTTGGATAGCTCTAATTGTTAGGGAAAACTTAGAGGCATTTACAAATTTTAGCTCAAAACAAAAATTCATCAAATAGTCTTTGTGTGATACTATGTGGTAGAAAATCATGAAATACCACAACCCCTGGAAAGGGGAAAATGAAATATGAAATGTCATGCAATTACAATTGACAGCCTAGACCAAGTAGGGTTACAAAAAAGATCTTGTGCACTATCGTTTTTCCTTTGCTTCCTTAATCAAAGAAATGTATGTGTGTATTGTTGTGCAAAACTGCATAACAAATCAGAGGGATCAAATTAATCCTGCATACTTTTGAAATTTTATGAAATAACATTTTACCCTGAGAGTAAATTGGCATTCCCTTCCATTTTAACTTGGTCTCTTTTCCTCAGGACTGTTTCCATTGTTGGGGAGCTGCATGACCATATATTTCCTTATTTATTTACTTTCTCAGTTATTTAATCAACATCTTCTAAGTTAGTCAAGGAGACTGCAGTCTTTTTTAAAGCATAGGGGAAAATATTTTAAGAAAAAACCCCAGAGATTTCATTCATTTGAATTAGTAGTCATTACTTTGATAAAAGCTGATACATCTGTAAGATATTTTATTCAAAACTGAATAATCATTTCTAATGCATGTGAATATGTATTTGTATGATGTAAGTGTTGATATAACACAAACATATAATATATACATATATTTGCACATATGTATATATTTAAGTGGGGATAACTTAAGGAGTTGGATTGAGATAACGTATACTGGATGCTTGCCAAGTGAGTAAGTAGGTTGGGTTGGTTTTCTCTAGACTTTTCCAGCAATGTGTGAGCAGAGCTTTTCCTGTAATCTGATTGGCAGGTCTGATGTTCCTACAATAACCAGTTTCAATTCTCTTCAAACCAGCAGCTTGTTTATAAGAGAGTGGCATTAGCTTTTGTTGAAATAGAAACAGCCCCCTTTAAAGGTATCTAAACACCATAGCATTATGGGATGGATTTTCAAATAGGCTCCCTTCTTTAAGTGAAATAAAGAGTGGCGGAGCTAAGTAGGATTTTCAAATAAGAAGAATGCACCTAACTTCCAAAACAAACAACATACTTGGGAAAGATTGAAATGAAAGCATATCTGATTATATAAACAGCAAAAGTCAAAATAGAAATCCTTAATGAGCAGGAGTTTTTGGAAGAAATGATATGGATCTTCCATCACTTTCTGGTTATATGTGGAATTTTCAACCCTCAATGAAAATGTTTCATTTTCTTGAATTTGTTTGAATTCTATTTGAGGATACTTTTTCAGCACCATGATTCAATGTAATTTAATTAGACAAATACCCATTAAGTATTTGCTACATGCAAAGTGGGCAGCTAGGTAGCACAATGGATAGAATATAGGACCTTGAGTTCAAATCCATCCTCAGATCTTACAAGTTGTGTGACCCTGGGCAAGTCACTTAACCCTGTTTTCCTCAGTTTCCTCATCTGTAAAATAAGGTAGAGAAGGAAATGGCAAACCACCCCAATATCTTTGCCAAGAAAACTCCAAATGGGGTAATAAAGAGTTGGACCTGACTGAAACAACTGAACAGCAACAACAAACATACAAAGTTCTGTGCAGGCTTTTAAGCATTCAGAAAGGCAGCAAGGTGAATGAAGTGAACTATGAAGAGTGCACTAGGCCTGGAGTTAGGAAGACCTGAGTTCAAGTGTGATTTCAGACACTTTCTTGCTGTGTGACCCTGAGCAAGTCACCTGACCCTTGTCTGCCTTGGTTTGCTCAACTATAAATTAGGAATAATAAAGCACCTACCTCCTAGGGTTATTGTAAGGATTAAATGAGATAATATTTTGTTAAGAGCTTAGCACAATGCCCGGTGTCTAGTAGCTACTATATAAACGCTAGCTATTTGTTGTGGTTGTCGTCATATCATAGTTTTAGAGCCAGAGCTTGAAGGGTCCTACCTCAATGGCCTTAATCTCCAACTCTTTAATGGGCAAGGGAGGCTTGCCCAAAGTCACACAGGTAATAAAGGTGAGTCAAGATTTGAAACCAAGCTCGCTGATCCTATAGCTACTGCTTTTCTCACTGTATCATGATTTCTAGTTTTGAACATCATTTCATCCTATATAAGGCTGCAGATGCAAAAAAATACAGAAAATTAGGCTAATTGTATACTGACCCCAGGACAAATGGAATGAATTCGTTTGATGAAATCATTCATATATCTTCTTTCCTTATCCTTTATTTCTTTCTCCTCAAAATGGAATAATTGCCATGATTCTGGCTAATTTTAGAGGTAGCATGAGAAGATGAAGTGCCTTTGATTGGGATTTCATACTAACTCTTCTTCCATTTTCCTCCACCATCCTCCAGTATTCTTCTCATCCTAAAATATCTCTTTTCCTCTGCAGACTTCTCACACTGGGTGATCCCTCCACCCCTTTCTTCTGATTGGTCTTTTCTTCTCAGAATCTCTGTTTAAGGAAGGGTCCCCAGGTCACCCATGCTCTGTCCTTCATTCCTCTCTAGGTCTTACTACTCACTCCCCAGGTGTCTTTTCCCACCATGTTCCCACAGCCTTCTTACCCTGGAAGTTGACTTCACTGTTCTCCAACAACCTCATCCTAGAAAATCTTTCTACCCTTGTGGATGCTTCCTCTGATTGCTTGTTTCCTCTCAAAATCTTCATCTTGAGAAGGAAGTGATCCCACGTCAACCATGTTCACTCATTTATTTCTCTCTTAGCTCAGCTCCTGACTCTCTGAATTTCTTTATCCACAATATCCTTGAGATTGTGCCTCCTTCTTCCTCTCCCTATATTCCAGCTCAGCTCCCTTTTATATGTCGCCTTCCTCCATCAGAATGTAAGCTCCTTAAGGGTATGGAAGGTCTTTTTCTTTCTATTTGTATCACTAGTATCTGGCAGTATCTGGCTTTTGGTGAATTAACTAACTTATTAAGTGACTACTTTATGCCAAGTAGTCGATAGTTGGTCAAAAACACTTATTAAGTGCCTACTGTGTTAGGCACCATGCTAAGCTGAAGTTACAAAAAAAATGCAAAAACAAATAAACCCAGCTCTCAAAGAGCTCTCAATCCCACATCCATAGTAAGGACTTAAATGCTTATCCACTTGATGTGTATAACCTTGGGCAGGTTTGGCACCTTTCCTAAGCCTCAGTTTCCTACACAATAAAAAGGAAAATTGGACTAGATTATTTCTAGGGTTCTTAAACTCTAAAAATCCATGACTTCCACGTAACCAACTCAATTCCCTGAAGATTAATGTCTGTGGATTATCAAAATGCTATATTTCTCTCCTGCAAGTTCATTGCTTCTTGCTGTTTCCTGTTTCCTTACCACCAAAATCATTGTGGACAGTGGGAAAGAGAAAAATCAAACCAACTTTTTTGACAGCCAGGATAGGTAGTTTTCCTCACTCATATATGCAGTAAGTCTGTGTTAAACACCTACTATGTGCAAGACTTTGTTTTAGATTTGTTTACACCCTTGAGAAGCTATAAAAGTCTGAAGCTAATTATTTTTTTTAAGTTTCTGGATCATCTGTGGATTTCAATTATCAGTGTTATCTTTGTCTCCCATCACTATAATTGAACCTATTTACATAAAGAGAAAAATTTCCAGTTTCTCTCTGTCTGTTGTGGTCCTGGAGTCAGGTTCAGTGATAAGTGGTTACATTGACATTCCTGGTACTGCTACTTATCTAAGAGAAAGTTCATGGCCGATGAGGGAAAACCCCAGCATATGAAGAACTCTTTTCTTTTTTGTAAAAATGCAGGTGAGACATTTACATATTTCAGCCAGTCTCTCTACCAGGTCCATGAGAGCTGATTCTGGACTTTTTAAGGGAAAGAAAGGAAAGTCAAGGAAATTTTCTAAAGTCAAAATTCTTAATTTGTTGTGGACTTGGACTTCTTGGCTCTCTGGTAAAGCCTATGAACCCCTTCTCAGAAAAATGTTTTTAAGTGAATAAAATAAAGTAGAAAGGATTACAAAGAAACCTATTTTGTTGAAAAATTATCAAAATATTTTTAAAACATGTTCATACATGATAAATGCAGAAATATGTTTTACATGACTTCATACATATAATGCATTTGATAATTTTTGCCTTCTTAATGGGTGGGGTAGGAGATGGTGAGAGAAAAGAATTCAGAACTGAAGCAAAAAATAAAGTTGAATTAAAAATTTTTTAAAATGTTCCCACATTCCAGATTAAGAAGCCCTGTTCTAGGGCAGAAACTTAACTTATAGCATAATTCCCTTGAAAAGAGGAGGCCATAATACATAGTATTTGTAACTGAAATAATTAAGCATCTACTGTATTCTAGGACCTGGGAGTATAAAGAAAAAAGTGGGGTAGTTCCTGTACTAGGGGACCTTATAATACAACTGGGAAAGAAAACATTTACACATATAAACATAGATAAAATAGATAAGAAGTTATTTTGGCAGGAGTGCATTACGCCCCCATGGAGAAAGGCAAATATGAGCTGAGTTTTGAGGGAAACTAGGAATTCTAACAGAGAGAGATGAGGAAGGAGTGCATTCCAGGCAGGGGGCATAGTCATTGCAAAGCTAGAGTTAGGATATGGAGTGAGGACATGTATGAAATACAGCAAGAAACCCAGTTTGACTGGAGTGCACAGAAGGAAGTAAAGTGCAATAAGAAGATAAAAGGTAGGCCAGAGTTGTAAAGAGTTTTAAATACCAAGCAAAGCTGCTTAGCCAATTGTTGGATTTTCTTTCACCAGAGCTGGTAATTAATAACAGCATTGACTGGCATTTCAGACTCTCTTCTTCAATTACTCTCATTTTCTTTCTTTTCCTTCCTCCCTCCCTTCCTTCCTCTTTCTTTCTTTCTTTCTTTCTTTCTTTCTTTCTTTCTTTCTTTCTTTCTTTCTTTCTTTCTTTCTTTCTTTCTTTCAGCAATGTTGTATTTCTTTTATAACTCTTACAATACCTAGCATAGCTCTGGTTGCCTGAGAATCCAAATGGCATAGTAGTTAGAGTGACAGTCTTAGAGTTTGGAAGATCTGAAATACTGTTTGCCTTCCCATGTATAAAGGATGTCATATTACTTGCCTTCTTGATGGTTGGGGGAGGGGCTGGAAGGAGGGAGAGACTTTATAACTCAACATGGAAAAAAATGAATGTTAAAAATGAATACAGGGGTGACTAGGAGACACAATGAATAGAGAACTGGCCCTGGAGTCAGGAAGACCTGAGTTCAAATTCAGCCTCAGACAGGTAACACTTACTAGTTGTATGACCTTGGGCAAATCACTTAACCCCAACTGCCCTGCCTTTCCCTTCCAAAAAGAAAAAAGAAAAAAAATTTAAAAAAAGAATGAATGAATGAATACATAAATATGGGGCTCGGGAGGAATACTTTGGTTCAATCCCACCTCTGCTATTTAGAAGTTGTAAGACCATATTCCAGAACATGCCCTGAATTTCTGTTTACTCATCTGTAAAACAGGGATAATAGTCTATTATAAGAATAGTGAGAGATAATGTGGCTTAGTAGGTTCTAGACCTGTGTCTGACACAGCTTTCTCTTAAGGGCTATGACTCTGGACAGATTACTTACTCCTTCAGTGCACTAAGCAGCTCTCAAAGAGTATAGCTACATTGATAGAGGGAATTCCCTCCCTGGGAGTTCTCTATGCAATTCCTAATAAAATCATTGGTCTGGTCCAAATAAAAAATAATAATAATGCCTATCTCATAGGGTTGTAGTTAACAAATGAGATTATGTATGTAATCTTCAAAGCATTATAGAAATGTGTATGATCTTTAAAGGACATTCAATCATAGAGTTTTGAGTTAGAAGAGGAAACTAAGACCCAGAGAGAAGACATGACTTGCTCGGCCAATAAGCAACAGAGGTAAGATTTGAACTCCTTGAACTGCTTTTAGTCCAAATCTGGGTACTCTTGACTAAACCTTGCTCCTTTCTGCTTGTTGGTTTTCCAGTTCTGTGCTCTGAAGAGGTGAGGCTAATTATAAAAACCGAGCAGACTTACTTGTTCCAGTTCTGAAACAGACTAGTGACTCTTTCTTTAACATCTACCACTTTGAGGCAATTGAGTGATGGCCTCACCTACCCTTAAAGAAAACTGTGACAGGGGTAGGGGTGAGGTGGGGAGAGGAGGAAGAAGGGGACTGAGAACAAACTCAGGCATATCTCAGGAGGCGGGCAATATTTATTAAGGGTATGGCTTTTCTGATAACATTCTTATTTAGACTACAGGTAGAATGAACTCCTATGGTGACCTAATTTGCCTCTCCTATGAACTTAGAATTTGCAATGGGCTTGGTCAGAAAGTTTTCGTTTAAGATTCTTGTAATAAAATTAAAACTCTGATGTGCCACCTCATATGTATCAGGTTGGCTAATATGACATAAATGGAAAATGACAAATGTTGGAAGGGATATGGGAAAATTGAGATTCTGTTGCACTGTTGGTGGACTTGTGAGCTGATCCAACCATTCTAGAGAGCAATTTGAAACTATGCCCAAAGGGTTATAAAACTATGCATACCTTTTGACCCAGCGTATACAGGTCTGTATACCAAAGAAATTTTCTTTTTTAAAAAAGGAAAAGGACCTATTGGTACAAAAATATTTGTACCAACTCTTTCTGTGATGGCAAAGAATTGAAAATTGAGGGGATGCCCATCAACTGGGGAATGACTGAAAAAATTCTGGTATATGATTGTGATAGAATACTATTGTACCCTGGGGTCAAGAGGACCTGAGTTCAAATCTGGCCTCAGACACTTGGCGCTTACTAGCTGTGTGACTTTGGGCAAGTCACTTTACCCCAATTGCCCTCCAAAAAGCAAAAATAAAATAATATTGTGCTATAAGAAATTATAAGTAGGATGCTTTCAAATAAACCCGAGAAGACTTATATGAACTGATGCAAAGTGAAATTAGCAGAACCAGGAGAACATTGTACATAGTTGCAGCATTATTATATAATTATCAACTGTTAATGACTTAAGTATTTTGAACAATACATGATTTAAGATAATTCTGAAGGACTTATGATGAAAAATACTATCTATCACAGAGAAAGAACTGATGAGGTGTGAATACATATCAAGGCATACTTCTTAAACTTTATTTTTCTTAGATTTTTTTATTTGTGTTTTCTTTGTAGCTTGGCTAATAAGGAAGTATGTTTTTCATGACTATACATGTATAATCCATATTAAGTTGCTTGTCTTCTCAAGAAGGGTGGAGGAGAAGGAGGGAGGGAGAAAATTTGTAACTCAAAATTTTAAAAAAGAATGTTGATTTTTTTACATGCAATTGAGAAAAAAAATAAAATAAGAGATGGTAAGAAACCTCCTGCAAGAGTTCACAGAGGGTTAGATTTCAGCTCAATGTGAGAAAATACTTCCTAACAATTAGAGCTATCCCAAAGTTGAATGGGCCATCTTGGGAGGTAATGAGTTCTTCTGTCACTAGAGGTCTTGAAGCATAGAGCAGATGATTATTTATCAGCTTTGTTATAGACGGGACTGATGTCATAGATAGAACCAATTCTTTGCCTCTTTATTCATGATGGATATTTGGCAAATTGGGCTCCTAGTCTGGTTCAATTAATAGATTCCTTTAAGCTAGGGTATTGCCCATAGTCATCATAGTGAGATGGAAAAAGCTTACATAAATTTTGTTGAGGTGTGTGTGTGTGTGTGTGTGTGTGTGTGTGTAAAGATCCCATGAATTTTTGTTTCCTTCCAGGAAAAAAACATCTCACATTTTTCTTCTTGGGAGGAGGTGGGCAGTATAGTTTCTTTTCTCAAAAATAGCTTCATGCCAATTTATTTATGCTTTGGGGAAGAGGAAATCCTGAGGGTTCACTTATGTTGTGTTGGCTCAGTCAGATTTGGAGGTAAAGAAACATCATTCCCTAACCTGCCAGGCAAAATGAAGGTTTTCATTAAGAGAACCCACTGTTTGGATGAGTGCCTTTTGGAGGGGGTGGGAAAAGTGTGTGTACGGGTGGAAGGGAGCTAATCTTGCTATCTGTAATCACTGAAACTTTTAAAGGAAGTTTACACAAGGCTCACAAACAGATTTCTTTTTTCTCCTTTCTCAGGCCTGCTCTGAGAACATCTGCATAGAGGATAAAGGAGACTGGTCAGCTTAAGGAAATTCCCCTCTGAGGCCTGGGTAGAATATTGTCCAGCAAAGGGGGCCATATGCCTTAGAGAGACAACTATCTGGGAAATGTCTCTTCAAATAAACAGACCCTCCTACAAAAGACAGGTATGACCCAGGTCAGAAAGGTTATATGCTTCTTAGGGCTTTGCTATCCAGGACTTAACCTCCAGTGCTGGGGTGCCAGGCCTTGGGTGTCTGTCTTTTCCCTTCCAGACAAACCATAGGTAGCCTCCAATGTTCAGAAATTACAGGAATGTAAAGAACCTGTCAGTCTGTTCTGGGTCTGGTAGAGAAAGAATAAAGACTTGAAGTTGAATGTTCCTTTTGAAATTTCTGAAATAGTTTCCAGAGGCTAAAGAATTGCAAGGGCATCATCTGAAAATGAAAACAAGCTAATGTAGAAGGCTGGAGGGTGTCCTTACCTTCTCAGCCTGAGGTAATTTTAAAAAGAGAACTAGGGATTGTATGAAGCAGAGGAGATGCCTCCTGGTTTGGAGGGCAGTGTCTGAAGAGGGGGGGATATAGATAAACTGGAAAAGATAGTTTGGAGCTAGGACTTTAAATACCAAACAGAGCAGTTGACATTTCACTCAAGAGGTGATAAGACACCATTGGCAACCTTTGAGGGAAGACTATTGCCAAACTGGGTGAGAGGACCTACTTATAAGCATCAGGACTCCAGTTCTGGACCAATCTGATGTCTTTTACTTATTATTCTAACATGTGTCCAGTTGTAAAATGAACAGAATGATGCTATAATCATCAAATAAGTTCTCCTTCATAGAAGTGAAAGGAAAAACTATTTGATACAAAATTTAAATCTTGGTGGCAAAGAAGAAATGCCACATGATTTCTTGTATTCTCTCCAATTACAGCTACAGATACAGCAAGGGCAATAATACATGCTTACTAAATGTTTGCTGAGTTAAATTAAGGACTTATCCTTCATAAAGATAGTAAAGCAATCATGAAATTGCCTTTGCTTTTAACAAGTTTTCAGTCTAGCAGCTCATAAAATCTATCATTTCATTGACAGAACCAGACTACACAGATATGTTATCATGCTGGACAACCAAAGAAGAGAACATTTACCTGGGGACTTCTATGAGGTAGAATTTTAAAGGAGTGGAACAAGGAAACAGCCCACTTTGCCCAGAATATAAATCATATTTTTAAAATGGTTATTTCTTAAATATAATGTGTTTTTTCTTTTTTCTTCTTTTCTTTTCTTTCTTTTTGGAGGGCAGTTGGGGTTAAGTGACTTGCCCAAGGTCACATGGCTAGTAAGTGTGTCAAGTGTCTGAGACCAGATTTGAACTTAGGTCCTTCTGACTCCAGGACTGGTGTTCTATTCACTGCACCACCTAGACGCTCCCACATATAATATGTATATTTCATTTTCCTAGTCCTTGTGCTCCAGTAATTGGACTACTTTATGTCTGCTGACATGAGGTAGTTTAACATTTCTAACCATAAAGATTGTGACTCCTACATGTCTTCTCATTCTGTACAATTCTTGTTCATACACAAATTTGAATATTCAGATGTATCTGCAATCTTGCTGATCCATTAGCTCCCTTTAAAGATGCTGATTTTATGTCTATTTCAACCAATCCATACCTGTACGTTTTATATAACTCCTGTCTATGATTTCCCAAAATCTGTTTTAGGGGGTTCACTCAAGCTGGTGGAAGTTTCCTTGCAATTTCTTAATTTCACGAGGGTACAGTGAATTACTAGTTGTCTACTTTTCTGTCCTCACTCTTGTAACATGACTAGTCTACCTTTTCTTCTTCCTGTCATATAATTTCTTGATGAAGTTCTTTGCTTCTGTTTTTTTGGAGTTCCTCTTCGGTTATATATTGCAACCTGCTCACATTAACCATGAACCTTTCCATTACCCTCATGGGATACTCATCCTTAATTCTCCAGATAATTAATGGTAATTAATGGTAATCCAGGTTTTATTGACATAGCAATGCTGATAACATGTGAATTTGGTAAAGATGTGCCAGCTTGTAGTCAATAAAGGGGTATTGCAATTTCCCCAAACTGCTTTCTTCTTCCTCTTCTACTCTAGGTCCAAGTCATCATCCAAACGTACTGTTTGTCCATACTATTGAATAATTCAGTATGGGATGTTCATTCAGATATATGTTAAAATCCAGGGAACTGACATTCTCCTTCCATTTGGTATTTCCTTGGCAAAGTCAAATTTCTAAGAGCAAAGTTTTCTTCCAGAAGGATGCTTTATTTTCATTGCAGAAGGCAACCTTCTGAGGCTTGATATAATAAATACAGTGTCATCAACAAACTGTAATTTTGGACGACCTCAATATGCACAAGGATCTCTTCTGGATCTCTACTTTATATTAGATTTTCTCTAACACAATAGAAGATTACTTCAGCAAAAAAAGAAAGAAAATGACTTTGGCAGAACATGTCTCCCTATGTTATGCCTTGACCAATTATCATCAGAAAGTCATTAAACAAGGCTTTTTTTCTGTTGTCATATCTTCCAAGAAATCTTGGATACTCTTGATGTATGGATGGGAAACACCTTGTTGAAACAGAGACTATAAAGTGGTGGCTTATTCCACTGAATCAATATTTTTATACTCAGCAAATAATAAGCAAAATGGAAACATGTTCTCTGCTACTTTCAGTTAATTGTGAAGTGGTAGTGATATGATTTATTATCAAAGATCACTTGCAGAAGCTTGCTTGTTCCCTATCAATGCCTTTGTTGACTGATTTATGTATGAATGACCAATAAAGATTTGAATAAATGGAAAATATACATATAGTTCAGTAATTTTTATTGTTATTAGAGGAGACCATCTCCCGGCACAGGGGCTCCTCATAGGTTGAAATGTCCCTACCATAAACAGGTAGAGGAATAGGGTGTGTTGGAGCCAGCTTGAACCAGCTCAGAGAGCCAATTGTTAAATTTTCAGTGTGAGCATTTTTATCTTAGGAATTGGCTACACATCAGGGCTCGATTTGTTGTTTTGTGAATTGTCTATACTTAAGAAAGTGATAAAGAAAATGTTGATAATGCAAATTAAATTTAAATGTGTGTCAGATTTATATATATATATACATACATATGGATATGTATGTGTATATATGTGTATGTATATATAATATACATATATTATAAATTCACATGTATGTATGTACAAGCGTATGAACCAAATATACATGTTATATACATACACATGTATACGTGTGTGTAGAATACACGTATATATACACACATACATATGTATATGTATGTGTATTGGGAAACTGGTTATTAAACTTTTACCAGAATTCCCCTGAGAAACACCTAATTAAAATTCAGACTACAAAGTGTTCACAAGAAAGATCAAGGCCTGATATAAGCATAGTTCCTTGATTTAAAAAAAATCTAATATCATTAACTACATGATAAACTCCAGCTAAAAGGGAGAGAGCAACAAATAGACATCAGAAATGATATGACTGGCTAGAATTCTCTAGAAAACTAGAGAATTATTGTACCAGGCACATCCTCCCCCACCCCCCACTCCAGCTTTCCATTTAACCTAATTGTGGTTTACCAATGTATACTGTGTGCTATGTCGTGTACAATGTGGGGGAAGAGGAAGGAGTCCTGGACTCTAGTCCTTCCTCTACCAGTAACTGAAGGGTCTCAGACAGTACAATCTGTCTCCTTGGGCCCTAATTGCCTCATAAGGAAAATGAAGAGGTTAGACTAGATAGGTAGGAAAGGGGCCCTTCCAGCTGTAAGGTCACAGGGAGTATTCATTGATTGTCTATTATTCTTCTCCATGCTGTTCCCTTCCAGCCTATTCCCCAATTTCAACAAGAGTCGGGCACAGTGTCCACAAAGGCAGAGAGGACATGAATGATGGTGATGAAACTCTGTACTCGAAGTCAGGAAGACCTAAGTTTAATCTTATGTCATAAACTTATTAACTGTGGGACATTAGCATAACAACCTCAGTTTTCTCATCTTTAAAATGGAGATAATACCAAAAAAGAACTATGTGAGATGATATCCATAAAACACTTTGTGAACCTTAAAGCTCTTTCTAAGTGTGAGCAATTAGAAATACTTCAGCCACAATAGATAAGATCACATGTTTAGAATTGGAAGGGACTGGGGGGCCATCTGTTCCTCATTTTACATATGAGAAAATTTGGCCAACAGAGGTCAGATGACTTGCCCAATGTCATAGATAATAAGTTAGGTAACAAATAGCCAAAGCAAATAGCCAAAGCAGGATTTGAATCCAGATTCTCCAATGATAAATCTGGCACTCATTCCATCATATTACTGTTGCCTCCTCCTGGCTCTAGAGATGCCTATCTGATGACAGTGAGGTATGAGTTTGGCTCCCACTCCCATTTCAAACAATATGGCCCACTGAGGCCAAAAGAATGACTCTTTGGCTCCTCTTCACTCTCTTACTTCCAAGTCATCCACCCTTTCACTGGTCCATGGCCTAGGTTGTACAAGGGTGATGCTGGGCCATGTCGTGTTTGTAGATTTAATTTAATAAGGGCCAAGTAAAAGGTAACTGCCATTCTAAGTTATTATAATAATTGGCAAATGAGGACATAACCTAAGGGTTTCTTAGGTTGGGAGAAATCCTGGTGTTCCAAATGGCTACAGCTGATGGGAGATGACTCTGTTGCTACTTAATCTAGCAATGATTGCCTAACCTCTTGGGTTAGGGTAGTATTTTCTTCATTGAGGATAAATAGTTGTCAATGTGCTATGTTGAGATCAATAGGTGAAAAATGTCCTGAAAAGACAAAATATAACTGCAAGCAAAGAAAAGCTGACTATTTGTCCTAAATTTTTCTACGTAGCTTGGTGGATGGAGAGCACTGGGCCCAGAGTCAGGAAGACCTGAGTTCATATCTGGCCTCAAACATTTACTAGCTGTGTCACCCTTGGCAAATCACTTAACCCTGTTTAGCTCAGTTTCCTTGTCTGTAAAATGAGCTGGAGAAGGAAATGGCAAACCATTCTACCATCTTTGCTAAGAAAACTCCAAGTGGAGTTTTTTTTCCTTTAATCTTATTTTCCCTGTAAGAAAATTACAGTTTAGCAAGTTTAAATGATTCAAACTTAGGTCTTCTGACTCTAAAGTCCGTGAACTTCACCATGATCTAAACAAATATTTTGGGGGCTGAGAGAGTCAGGAGCTGGGATAGATTTTTTTGTCAGTATAAACCTCAGCAGAAAGCTTTGTTCTACCCTAATAAAGCAAAGAAATGTTAAGTACCACAGTGGATAGAAAGCCAGACTTGGAGTCAGGAAGACCTGAGTTCAAGTCTGACCTCAGACACTTAGTTGTGTGACCCTGGGCAAGTCACTTAACCCTGTTTGCCTCAGGTTCTCATCTGTAAAATGAGCTGGAGAAGGAAATGGCAAACCTCTCCTGCCAAGAAAACCCCAAAAGGGGTCATGAATTCAGACACAACTGAAAAAAGCAATGATGGAACAACAATAAAGCAAGGAAACCATGCAGTATGGTAGAATGATTAGATTTAGAATCAAAGACCTGAGTGGAAGTCTAGGCTTGGGCAAATGGCTTAACTTCTCTATGTCTCAGTTTCTCCTCTTTAAGATGAGGGTGTGGACTAGATGGTCACTTCCAGTTCTTTGTCAAGTAGAACATAAGCTCTTTGAAGGCAGGGACTTGTTTTGCTTTTATCTTTGTCCTTGCATCTCCAGAGCCTAGCCAGGACCTGGCATGAGTAGATGATTAATGAATGTGCTATCACATTGGGTTGTAAGATCCTACATTTAAGAGCTGAAAGGGACCTTCAAGACCACCTAGTCCTATCCCCTCATTTTATAGAGTAGGAAGCTGAGGCCTAATGAAGTGGAGCAACCTGCCCATGGTCACATGGGTGAGTGATGGAAGTCAGATTGGTTTAAATCTATAGCACTGGGGTGGCTAGGTGGCACAGTGAATAGACCACTGGCCCTGGAATCAGGAGGACCTGAGTTCAAATCTGACCTCACACACTTAACACTTATTAGCCATGTGACCTTGGGCAAGTCATTTAACCCCAATTGCCCTGCCCTCCCCCCTCCAAAAAAAAGCAAAAAAAAAAATCCATAGGACTAAGAACTATTAAACTGGACTTCAAAAATCCAGAACTTTGAATTTACCAGCAGATCTTTTTACTGTAGCATGGCAACTCCTGCCCATTCTGCCCTCCAGAACATGGTAACTTACCTAGTCAGTTATCTCAGACCCAGGGCTGTAAGGAGTCCATTATTCTCCCAGCTGGGGCCCAGAGAGATTATGTCTCTCAGGGAGGGGCCATTACTAAGAGCAGGGGTGTGCTTTTTGTCTAATTGTGTTTGCTCCCTATGGATAGACATGACACAAATGACAGTGCTGATGAGCAGAAGTCAACAGGGCCCACGTCTGAAGTCATTTACAGATAAACGGACTCTTTTGAAACTGCAGCAGCCGGCAATAAAACAACTGGAAGACAAGCCCTGCAAACACCTGCCAGCTTCATCTTATCAGGTAGAAGATTTATAAGGAAAGCGCTGGAAGGCCCTGCTATCCCACATCAGAGTAATATAAACAGAGAGAAGAAATAACGAGCCAGCCCCAGGCCCTCCTCCACTAGAGAGAACTCAAAGATCTGCAGCCACTCTCAGCACGGTCTGAGATACCATCATATTTTAAATTGCAGGGAGTCCCACCATCCAGCAAGTATTAAATGAGGATTTGGAGGTTCAACTACAGTGTTTGAAACAAATCCCAATGGCCCATCTCAAGGATTGCTGAGTAAACTACTTACTATACACTTCTACGCATTTTCCACCTAGCTTCAGGTGTCAATACTATAACCTGAATTAGAGGGTGATGAAAAGGCAACTTGGAGAAGATTGCCTGAGAAGGGCAACTCTATGCAGCAGATCATGTACATATGTGTGTGCGTGTATATACACACATGTCCATATGTGTATGCACATATGTGTGTACATGTGTGTACATGCATGTGTGTACATATGTGTATATGTCCATGTTAAATTGTATCAGGACATAGGGATCAAAAGATCAGATGCAACCTAAGGAGGATTCTGTGACTTCCAGGATAAGATCATCTAAGCTGCTCCCTTCCTTTCACAGATGAGGAAACTGAGACCCAGAGCAGAGAAGTCATTTACTCAGGTAGTAAAATAGATCCAGGATGTGAACTTAGGTCATTCGACTCCCCAGCCAGCATTCTCTTTCTGTTGCAACACACTTCTTCTGTAGAAGCCAGTCCTCTTTGATATATGTTCATTTACCTCATACTTCAAAGATTCATGATTTCGTTGGTTCACTGGTATGGCTATTGTTGCTGATTTTCCTGGAGTTCGGGAATTATATCACCTTCATGCAACTCTAATGGTTCCTATGACCTTCAGAATCCGATATGATTTATTACGAAAATTCCAATAAGCTAGTTCTTCCAAGTTTTCTAACCGTGAAACAAGAGGAACATAGAGTGAATGCTTGTCCCGTGTCTTGTGCCCAGGTGGCGAGGTCAAAGGGAGCAGGATGGGGCAGATCTTCAGGCAGATTCGGTATATCACATCCAATCACTTCCACAGTTGTTGAATAATCATTAAAAACATATTATCTACTTTAATATACATGAATTCTTTCTGAGACATGCTTAATTGCCTATTAGCAAGAAAGAACGAGTCTGTGAATAATTCAAACGGGAATGATAAAGATGGAGAAGAATCCTTCCACCTGGAGGTTTAAAGAACACACTGAGCCTTGTTGCTCTCTCTTTAACTCTCCTGGATGACTCAGAAGGCTGAGGAAGCAAGAGCGGATGAGAAGTACACGTATCACCTAGAGAGATCACATCACACTTACATGCAGAGAGGATTATTTCTTCTCTTACTTCATTTGAGGACTTTTTGGGGAACTCTGATGTGTTGTACCTAATGAACTGAGCTCTCTAGACTACAGCTTTGGGTTCCTAAGTTGTAAACCCTCTGCCTTCCATGCAAATACTGTAACATGTATGGAAAGACCAGTATATGCAAATGTATGAAATTAAAGGCCATAGAAGCCTAGAATTTAGAGCTGTGAAGGAAGATAGACTTTATCTAGTCTATCCCTCTCTTTTGGAGGAAACAGAGCCCTAGAAAGACCAAGTCGCTTGCCCAAATTCACACAGACACTAAATACTAGAATCAGTATTAGAATCCAAACCTCCGGTTGCACCATATTGCCTATTAATGGGTGTTTGTTTGGATCACATTGAATCGGAAGGCAGAGACTTTACACAGAAGCTTTACACAGAAACTGTTTGTGGTCTCAAGTAGGAAGTGGACAACATGAAGTAGGAGCTACATCAAGAATTTTTAAATTTTCCTACTCTATAATTAACCATAAGTGTTGCAAGAATGAGATTTTGGAGAAGCTGAGTATAGTTAGCCCATAAACTTGCCCCTTTGCAGACCCCCATGCAAAATTTTTGAGAAAAATCTGTGTTATTCCACCGGGGTGGGAAGGGGGCAGAGGTGAGGGGTCGGGGAGGGCCTCCTCAGACTACTGGCATGTCAATGAGCAGACATCCTTTTGTGGTCAGGGTTCAATAGGTGATGAAATCTGAAAAGACAGTAGGGTAGAAATAATAGAAGGTGAAACCAATAAAAGCAAACAAAGGGAAAAATTGCCTCTAAAGATAACATGCTTGAAAAAATAAATAATAACCCAAGTTGGTGGTGAAAAATCACAAACAATGCTAGAGGGGTATTTTTATTAAAATAAAATATTCCCAGAGTTTTGGGATTTTAAAATATACAATCTAGAAAGCTATTATAGATATATAAATATATATATATATACAAATACATATTCATCATAAAAGAAATATATACATGTAATTACATATAACATAAATTTTATATCCTATATACATATGTACATATATTGTGCTTATGCATTTATATGTATACATATGTATGATTACACACATATAATTTATGTAAGAAAACTTGAAAGTTTTTATAGTATGCAAAGAAAAGAGAAAAATAATCTTTCTAATTCAGGATTACTCTTAAACTTTGCTCATGTTTTGTAAAGAGTAATCGGAAAAAAACCGAATCTGCCTTCTAAGAAAATGAATTAACCTAACTGAGTCTTAGTTTCCCTGTCTGTAAAATGGGAATAATAATCACACCTATACTCATAGGATTGCTGTGGGAGGAAAAAAGCACTTAGCACAGTGCCTGGAATATAGGAGGCTCTTTTAAAAATACTTATACCCTTTTTACCCTTCCCTTCTTCCCCTTGCAGAGCTGTATTAGTGATCTCTTTTAATATGATAGCATTATACAATGAAAATCACAAAGGTCTTAGAGACTTGGATTTATGTTTTGGCTCAAAACTCACAAAACTTCTCTGAGACTCATTTGTGAAAGGAGGATTTTCTTGCTTGTAAAATGATGATAATATTTGAACTACTTGCCTCACAAGGTTAGGCAATGAGATCACACATATAAAGCATTGGGTCACTTTAAGGAGTATACAGATAGAAGCTATTATTATATCATTATGGCTCAGAGGTGACTGAGTTTTTGAAGGTTAGTCCAGTGTCATGCAAATTCTAGCAGGTTCTTCTAAGCCGGAAAAGTTTTGAATGGAGAATAAGTATGTCCCTTGTGGCCCCCTCAGAGTTTCTCCTGGGATCATTATAATCTGGGTCCTTAAATGGACCTCAAATCCTCCACAAGTACTCAGATATTGAATATATGGCAGGCTTTATTTAATGACAGAAAAATGAAAAAGACTTGTACCTGAGAACATTAATATTCAAAGTGATTCTTTAGCATTATCACAGGAACCTATGTAGATAATACAGATTTTAGTGTCATGCTGGAAATGAACCTTCTTATGCATTGTGTGTGTGTGTGGGGGAGGGACAGCAAGTGTGAAGAATGTGGAGTTAACTGAGACTTAATTAATCCTCTTTTCTAGTAGGTACCACTTTTTTCAAAGGACCTATACAATATACATATCTCCCAATACTAGCATAGAAACAAATCTAGGTTACTTCTGCACATCTGTTCCCTCTCAGGATTATGAAGATAGTCCTAGAGTATATGTTTCTGTCTCTGAATTTCTGTTCGTTTGTGTATCTACCTAGAGTCAGTTCCTAGAACTAGATGGTTTTATTAGAAGCAGGAAGATTGGGAATTTGCCCAATGGAGAGAGAGGATAAAATCGGAGAGTCACAGGGGACAAAGGTAGGTGTAGTTGTAATGGAGACAAGTACTATGATTGACTATTTGATGGAGGATGAAATGCAAAATCCTACCCTCCAGCTGGTTGACTGTGCACACCTTAGCATCAGGCCACAGTCCCTACTAAGGAGACCACTTCGGTACATCAATATACCTCAAATATATCAGTTAATTTGTAAACTTGAGGGAGTACTAGAACAAAGCTTCATCAGTGGAGGCCCTGGACAGTCCCCCTCAGGAAGAGGAAAATTCACACTGTGCCATGTAAATTCATGCCTTATTCTCAGCATAGTTGGGAAGTGATAGGGCTTTTGTAGCTACTTAGTTCACTCTGAAACATTTTAAAGTCAGTCTTGTCTTCTCAACAAGATGGAAGGCTTTTTGAGGGCAGAGTTCATGTATTTCATTTCTCTAATTCTCTGCAGGGCCTAGTATAGTTCTAAGTAAAACATTGTAGATGATAGAGAAATACCTGGTTGACCACTGGTCAACTCCACATTTCCCAGAAATCAGTTCAGGTCCCATCCAATAAAGCCTTGAAAGAAAGATGAAGGTCTTCTACTTCTAGTGAAAACCAAATGGCATATGACACCAGTGCTGCAGGAGGTGTGGGAGGCCCCAGGGGCCCCAGAGTTGGGGATGGGGAGGCTTCTGTGGTGGCTTAGGCATTGGGGGCCAAGGTCAAGGCTGGGGCTGTGGTCAAGGCCGTGGTTGTAGCCGCAGAGCCCAGAAAGGAAAGGCTGAAGACGAGGAGTGGATTCCTGTTGCTAAGCTAGGCCGGCTAGTCAAGGACATGCCCGATCAAGTCTTTAGAAGAGACTTTCAGAAGAGATCTTTTCTGGCTTTCTATCAAGGAGTCTGAGATCATAGATTTCTTCCTTGGATCCTCCTTGAAAGATGAGGTTCTGAAGATCATGCCTGTTCAGAAACAAACTAGAGCTGGACAACATACCAGGTTCAAGGCTTCTGTGGCCATTGACCAATGTGACCAACTACAGTGGCCGTGTTGGTCTGGTGTCAAGTGCTCCAAGGAAGTGGCCACAGCTATTTGTGGTGCTATCAATCTGGCCAAGCTGTCCATCATTCCTGTGGGACAAGGCTACTGGGGCAACAAGATTGGCAAGCCACACACAGTACACTGCAAGGTCACTGGTCTATGCAGGTTGGTTCTGGTGTACCTGATCCCCGCCCCTAGAGGTATGGCATTGTCTCAGCTTCTGTGCCTAAGAAGCTCCTGATGATGGTTGGAATTGATGACTGCTACACTTCTGCAAGAGGCTGTATTGCTACTCTGGGCAACTTTACTAAAGCTACCCCTGATGCCATCTCCAAAACATACAGCATCTAACCCCAGACCTGTGGAAGGAGACTGTGTCCACTAAGTCTCCTTATGAGGAATTCATCGACCATCTTGTGAAGACTCACAGTCACACATCTGTCCAGAGGACCCAGGCAGCTGCTGTGGTAAGCACATAGGTTTTTTTTTAAATAAACAAATAAATTGAACTATGCTTGATAAATAAAAGAGATGAAGGAAGCGCAACTTTAAACATTTCTATATCATGGGTCACCATCATGAAGGAAGCCAACCTATAAGAACTCACCAGAAAACAGTCACAACACAAGAAATTCCTTTTTCATTCTAGTATAAAACATGAGAGATTTCCATTGTTCAGTGCTTTGAGCAATTGACAAATTATCCAAAAGTTAGCTACCCCATACTGCCCTACAGTCATACAAATAATTTCACAGTTGAAAAAGAAAAGAAAACAAAACAAAACCTTAGGGATGATCTAGTTCAACTGCCTTATTTAACAGATGAGGAACTGAAGACCAGAGGGGAGAATGACTTGCCCAAGGCCATAGTCTAGCGAGGGGAAGAGTTGGGGCTAGAAATCATTTCCTGTCCAGACTTCTTTCTACCCTCCAATCTTCCTCCCTACTTTCTTCTGATTTTGTCCTGGCATTTGGAAGGTATATATTCTTAGGGTCATTTTTAGAGACATACCCTCTATTCCTAGCAACATGATCTAGTCAGCTCTCTCTTAGAATAAAAATCAGAGCAGTGTGCCATGTTATTTTGTATGTTATTTTGTATGAGTCTGGTAGCCTATTTCCTTGAGCCTTGCTTTAGAGAAACCACCTCTACTTTTCCCCAAAGAATCATTACAATGCAGGGCCTTATTTGGTAATTATGGGAGAAGGATCAGATGAGAATGAGTAATTCCAGTTCAAATCATCTCCTTCAGCTCTATTCCTTTTAAGTTATTTAGGTTTCCGATTGGAGATGTCTATAGGTTCCTAAGAGTCTAGAGCTGAAAGGGACCTTTGAGGTCATTTAGTCCAACAGACCTACTTCAGTTTTTTTGTTTGGTTTTTTTTTTTTTTGGAGGGGGGGAAGGCAGGGCAGTTGGGTGAAGTGACTTGACCAAGGTCACATGGCTAGTAAATGGTAAGTGTCTGAGGCTGGATTTGAACTCAGGTCATCCTGACTCCAGGACCCGGTGATCTATTCACTGCTCCATCTCGCTGCCCAACGTATTTCATTTTTTAAATGAGCAGACTGAGACCTAAAAAAATGAAATGACTTACTCATGTTAGATTCAAGGTCACTCAAGATGGAGAGAGCCAGGATTTGAACCCAGAATTCTTGCTTCAAATGCAATGTGTTTATCACTATTACACACATGTCCATGTCCTCTGTTTCAACCTGAGTACAAACTCCAGCTTCCCAAGTCCCAGAGAAGGTGTGCCAATGCACAAACACTCTGGAAGGCGGAAGCTGATGGGTACCATCCTCCTTTATCTCCCTGAGGCTCCCTGGGAACATGGGTGACTGCAGAAACCTCCAGGCTTTTTGAAATAATGGTGTCCCTACCCTTGTGACCCTGAGAACATTCTTCATCAAAGACCTTTGAACCACCTTTTATTTGAGAGACACTGCTTTTTTAAAGTCACTTTCCACTTTGATGACCTACCACTGTCACCTTCTCCCTCTCCCCTAGCAGTTTCTGAGAAAGATACGCAGGAATGTAAACCATGCCAGCTCTGTTTTAGGTTGAGTTACCTTATTTGGTCAAAGGAAGAGGGTAACTCCTACTCACCCACCTAGAACTGATGTTTGGTTTCAGTACAAAAGTTTGTACACACCTACACCCAGCCCACAAGTTGGCATGCCCCCAGGATAAATAAAGAGTGTAATTTTTGTATTAATCATACATATAAAAGCACATAACCTCTCTATGTATTGTGCTCTCTGGACCCAATTCACCCCTTGTTTAATTTTATATTGTTCTTGCTGTCCTGATGTACCCCCCCAGTACAACTGTCATTGATTTGCTAACTTATAAAGGCCTCTGATCTGTTCTTATTTGCTGAGTTCCCTGAGAACTGTGGTAGTGACTCAAGGCTTCAAACATAGTGCAGTGAGAGGTCAGGGGTGTTTTTGTACCAGGCACAATGACTTGTAACTTGGTATTGCCTTTAACACATGCCTTTGGGGTTGATTCACTCACTGCCACATTCTATGAGAGGAAAAATTGCTACTGTAATGTCTAGCCTAAACCCTGTAGCTCACCCCTCTAATCAACTAAAGTTCCATTATAATTAGATCCATTTTATACCTACGTTAAAAGTCACACACTTTGAAAGAAGTGGTGGGATGTGAGAAATGGCAAATGGACTTCGAAACCACCCTTGTGAAACTGCAGGTTTCTATACAAGCTTAAATTATATTGGGAAAGATGAATAGCTCACTGAACATGACTTGATATAAATGGTGAAAATTGGAGACAGTTCTGATGTATTGCAACATGTCCTTCCTTGACTGGGAGTTTAGACAGCCTAGACTCTACTCCAAACTTTCCAAGGGTATGCTCATAAATTTTTTCCATTTGGCTCTTAGGGAACAAAATATATCTATCTATATCTATATTTACATATATGTGTGCATATATGTAAATATACATATTTTATACACATATATGTATGTGTATGTGCATATACTTTATATCTATCCATGACAAGATGTATTTTTAAGTTTAGTGTGCATTATCAATATTTTCTCCATCACTTTCTTAGGTCTAGTTAATTTAAAAAAACAATAAATCAAGCCTTGATTTGTAGTATTTCTGAGGTATAAATGCTTACACTGAAAATTTGAGAGTGAATTTGAGCAGTTTCCAACATACCCCTGAAGCTTTCCCATTAATTCGTGCTCTTGATACAGATCAGGCATCCTTTTCCAAATCATAATTCTCAATCAGTTGATAAACAATTATTGAGTACCTACTATGTGCAAGGCACTGTGCTAAATGCTAGGGCAATATTTATATATTATTCTTTGCTTTCAACTTGTTGTTTGTACTATGCTTATTTTTTATAGTATGGCCTGTTTACACCAATCCTATCATTTTCTGTTGCTTTTCTGGTGACTTGCAATTTTGATTAGCTAGAGACTGTGTGAGTCCAAATTCTCAATCACGTAGAATATTGATTTTACAAAATGGGGTTTTGATTCAGGAAGAGACTTGGGGGAAATTTAAAGCACTATATAAGAAAAGGAACTTTATGTACAAAAATATTTACAGCAATTCTACATGTGAGAGCAAAGAATTGGATATTGAGGAGATATCCATCAATTGGGGAATGGCTGAACAAGTTGTATATGATTGTAATGGAATATTATTGAGCCATAAGAATGACAAGCAGGATGGTTTCAGAAAAAACCCTTTTAAGACTTATGGGGGGGGCAAGCCAAGATGGCAGCTTAGAAGCAGCAAAGCACCACAGCTCCCACACAAACACGCTAAAAAACTCATACAATGGGACTCTAAAACAGATTTTCAAGCTCCAAAACTCTCCACAAGACAGAAAGCACATCTGTTGCTACAGGCAGCGCA
>CM053594.1:128257292-128278687 GCA_028646575.1 Pseudocheirus occidentalis | reverse complement strand
GGGGAGGAGATTTAGGGGAAAGGATAATGAACTTCATTTTGGACATGAAGAATTTAAGATATCTATTGGACATTCAGCTCAAGATATCTGAAAGGAAGTTGGAGGTATGGGATTAGAGGTCAGCAGAGAGTTTGGGGCAGGATAGATAGATTTGAGAATTAACAGCATAGAGATGGTAATTAAATCCATGGGATCTGCTGAGATTATGGAGTGAAGTACTATAGCAGTAGAAGAGAAGAGGGCTCAGGACAGAAACTTAGGAAAACCTACAGTTAAAGAGTGTGATCTGGAAGAGGGTACTGTAAAGGAGACAGGAAAGGAGTGGTCACAAACGCAGGAGGAGAACCAGGAGAGGGGGGTTTCGAGAAAACGAAGAGAATATCAAGGAGGAGAGAGAGATCTACAGTGTCAAAGGCTGCACAGAGGTCAAGGAAAATGAGAAAGGCCAGTGCATCCGGCAATTGAGAGATCATTAGTGACTTTTGAGAGAACAGTTTCAGTGGGATGATAAAGTCAGAAGTCGGATTATAAACTGTTAAGAACAGAGTAAGAGGAGAAAGGCACCTATTATAGGTGACCTTTTCATAGAATTTAGTAGAAGAGATATAGGATGGTAGTTGTGGGGATGGAAGGATCTGTTGTGGGTTTGTCGGGGTTTTTTTTTCAGGATAGGGGAGACAAGGGTGTTTTTGTAGGCAGTAGGAAATGAGCCCGTAGATGGGGAGATTTTGAAAATAAGTGAAAAAGTGGGGGTGACCAAGGGATCAGTCTATTGGAGGAGATGAGATGGAATGGGTCACTTCAACAAGTAAAGGGATTAGCCTTAAACTGGTCTTAAGACAGTTTGAAATCTTAGGACAGATAGTATTTAAGCAGAGAGCATTATTCTCTCCTTAGAAAACTTTAGTCACTAGAGGGCAACGTGATACATTCCAGTCCATGTGTTTCTCTTCCAAGAAGAAAGTAAAATCGACACTGAACATGGGGAGGATCCACAAGCGAAGGCAATATATTGTTTTATGGATGAGGTAGGGTTTTTATTTCCTAGTGCATTGACATGTTGTGCAAATGTTTTCTTCACTGATCTTGATGACAAGATGGGCACCTGGCTCTGCCACTGGTTTGTTTGAGCAAGTCATTTGGTCTTGTATTGCCTCAGTTTCCTTATCTGCAAGGTGAATAGGATAAGAACAGGAGTTTATTCTCTTCCCTGGGAGAAGAGGGTGGTCTTCCCCACAACTCACCTTGGAGAAGAGGCAAGTTACAAAAGACAGGGCCAGAATTTATAACTTAACTTAATCAAGCCCCCTTTCCTGACTGTTTCTTGGTGGAGAGGCAGACTTCACCAAATTCTTCCTTACTGGGACAGCAAGGTGGGACACCTTGGGGGAGGGTCCCACCAAGGCAGGAAAACAGATAAAGTGAGATAAAAGTGAATAAAAAGTGAGATAAAAGCAGCAATGGAGGAGGGAGGAGGAAGGAAAGGTTAATGACTTCAAATTGAGAAGTTTTCACTCATCTCATACAGTTAGGACTTGTAGGGGCATACGCAGGATGGCTGCTAGTACAGTTTCTTAGATCTGCTTTACTAGGAAAGATAGCTGTTTAAGGAGCCAACAATCATTTTTCATTACATTCGCTAGTTCAGGGGGAAAGTTAGCACCCTGAACTTCAGAGAAAATACAAACAAAGAAAATATAAGCACAGAAATAAAGACCAACAGACAGAGCTCTGACTGCCTGAGACAGATAGAGATGAAATAGAGATAGATTGGATAGAGAGAGCCTTTATATCTGAGCAGTAAGGGAGCTCTGAATAGATGGCCATTCAGAATCTGTACCATATATATATATATATATATATATATATATATACTTCTCAGAACCAGAAGGCATCACAACCCTCATGGCTCAGTGCCTAATTAGAAATTAGCAAAATGTATGAAAGCCTTCCTACAAACAAGCCTCCCCTTAGCAAGTTTCCCTTAATCGGCTCCATTTGAGAAGTATTAATGGGCTGGGAAGATCTTAAATCTCATTAACATTATAGGACTTAAAGCCAGTAAGTGACTATTAGGAGGGAGAGTATTCCAGGAATGGTGGGTAACCAGAGAAAATTACTTTAGCTAAGAGATGATATGTCTGTTCATAGAAAAGCAGAGAAGACAACCTAGCCTCTCATCATTGGATTAAAGAGTGCATGGTGGGGAATAAGATATAAGAAGACTGGAAAAGTAGGCCTTTGATAGATAGATATAAGTAGATAAACATTTGGGCTTTCTTTATGAAAGTCCTATGTTGGTGTCTCATAGTGGCATAAAGGAGATTTGGGGGCTCAAAGACTGAACACTCTGGCAGAGCCTACAGGACTTTTCCAACCCGAACTCTTTCTCTTATTCTCATGACTGGATTAGCTTTCAATACCATCACATTAAAGACACAGAACTACAAGTGACTAACCCACCCACCTACCATCTCTGCCTATAAAAATTCTTCCTTTCCTTCAAAGCCCAACTCAAGTCCCAAAACTACCATTAAACATTCCCTAGGTGGAAATTATAGCACAAAATGTTAGATTTGGAAAATGACTTTTGTGATCACCTTATATAGAGCCCTCATTCTGTAGAGGAAGAAACTTAAACCTAGAGAGGGAAATCATCTCCACCCCCTTTAAATCTGTCATAGCTCTTTACAGAGGCTTCTCCTTTGGCCTTATTTTATAAATAATATAATTTTTAAAAAAATAATAGCAACAGTAATAGTGATAGCATTTCTATAGTGTCTTAAAATTTGCAAAGAACTTTGAATATGCCATCTCATTTGAGTCTTAAACCCTATGAGGCAATCTGTGTGGAGAACACTCATAACCAGAGAACATATGTGGGAGAGGGAACCTACATAGCCTTCCTAACTCATGCTCCTGAGGCTCTATCTCAGAAGAAACACCTTTCCTCCAAAACCTCTGCTCACTATTTCCACAGAGATTCTGATGTAATTTGCCTGGGTTTCTTTCTCCAATGAATTGCCAACTGCTGCTTGTTTTCTTCTATGATGCCTTCTGCACTGCTGCTGCCTGCTACTTCTCCCAAAAATTGCAGGTCATATATTGGCCTCTTCCCTAGGTTGTAGTGGTGGGAGGGGAGTAGTCAGAACTATTTTGTGAGATATCCAATAGCCAAAGGCAATTTCAACTCTTTTGTTAGTCGATCCCATAGTCATAGCCAGTCAGCAAAAAGCCCGTAGGATGTCTGTGTTTTTAATAACATTGCTTCTGTCTCAATTACTGATTTCCCCTAGGCCTGCTTGCTATATGAATTGAGGTGAGAAAATTCTTTTGAACTCTTCTCATGCTCCTGGCAGCCATTACTGGACCATACAGATCACCTTAACAATTCACTTTAGTCAGACTGGAGAGCAAGTGGAACTAGTAACTCTTGTCTTAGTAACACTCTCAGTTACAGCCAGTTTACTGCCTTTCCTTCCCACTTACACTTATGTACATACAGTATTCAATTTAATTCAATTCAACAATCACTTACTAAGCACCCACTATGTTTTAGGCACTAAAGATAAAGAGACAAAATGAAATAATCCCTATCTTCAAGATGCTTCCATTTTGTTGGGAAAAGCAACACCCACTCAATTGGGAAAATAAGAAACAGATACAAAGAAATAAATACAAATGTTTCGGGGAATGGATCTCTCAAAGTTTGTGCTTCACTAGTAAAGCCTTCAAAAAGTCAGGTCCTTTCCATGCATGCCTCAAGGAGGCACAAAAGTAGGGCTTCAAAGGAGGTAGTGAGTACTGAAATAATATAAAACTATATAAAGATATAGATATATAAATAAACATGTATATGTTTTATATAGGCATGTGCATATTTCATGTGTACATATATTTCCATATATATGAATATTTTATCATTCCTCCCCTCCCCGCCCCACTTATTTCAGATACCTATGGTTTCATTCAGTGCTTCATCTACCTTCCAGTATAGAAATCCCTCTGCACATTAGCAGATCACCTACACCATTTATTGTGGCCAAAGAATTCTTCAGCTGGGGTCCAGCTCTGTGGTCATGAGCCTCATTGAACTTAGCTTGGTTAAGGCGTAGTTCTAGGACTGCAAACTTATGAGACATAGCTGGAGCCCTATTCTAGGATTTTCTACCCTGGTGGTGCCTGTCAGAGCTTGTACTATAGGACACAGCCACGTTTGGGAACCGAGGTTCATCACCATCCCACAGGAACTATAAAGGAAAAGAAAGAATCTGTTCATTGTCCTCAGTCGCATCCCAGAGATCTAATGAATAAATTGGCAAAGAAGGTGTGAAATTATTTTTTCTGTTTTCTACTAGAAGTTTATTAGACTGTGTAAGTGACTGGGGAAATGATAGATCCTGGCTGGGAAATAGATAGATTGTGACTTTCTCAGCTGAGAAGAGGTGTCTTATTGTCTTTGTTTCTGGCCAGAGGCCAGAAGGCTGTCCGAGAGGCTCACCATCAAATTATTACCCCCACATTATGTAATTGGCACATACACCTGAACAACCACTTGCTGCCAGCAAGATAGCATATAACACGTCCCTTTATTTATTGGCAGACGGAATGGCACATTCAGAGGCAAGGATGGAGAAGCATGCTAGCATGAAAAGGACCTTTGAAGAAGGCAGGTGTTTGAAGGTAGAATTTATGTTCACACCGAGTATTCTGGAGACTATTCTTTGTCCTTTCCCCTGTACCTGGGAGTATGTATGTTGGTGGTGGTGGTCCTTCATTCTTGAAGAGGACCAATGATATCAGGAGGGTGATGTCTTGACTTACTAGTGAACTGGATTTTAGTGAAGGCAGAACTGTGCAAAGTCATCAACTCCATTCTCTCCTCCAGTGTCACTAGAGTCCAG
Organism: Pseudocheirus occidentalis; assembly: GCA_028646575.1. Taxonomy (NCBI): domain Eukaryota; kingdom Metazoa; phylum Chordata; class Mammalia; order Diprotodontia; family Pseudocheiridae; genus Pseudocheirus; species Pseudocheirus occidentalis. The sequence continues at coordinate 128,273,783 of CM053594.1, read as the reverse complement.
TAGCTAGAATAGGCCAAGGTGATTAAGGATGGCCCAGGATGCCCTGGGAGACCTTGGCCTTTTTAAGCTGAGGTTTTTCTCAGATCTCAGTTTGTCTGAGGCAACACTCATTCAGTAGTTTAAGGCTAAGTAAGAATTGAGGTAAAAGATGGCCTACTTTGCCTTCATAAAAGAATCATTCAGGGACTCTGGTCAGAGCAGAAACAATTACTGTTTACACTCACTCTGAATCATCAAAACCTAAACAATAAGCAAGCAAGTGTTGGGCTGGAGCCTATTACTGGCCAATTAGGAAGAGCCAGAGTGATTTGGGTTTAAAGGTATAGTCAAATAGCTCCATTTAAATTTCTATGGGCTTCATCAAAGTCTGGTTTTTCAGAACTATATTTCAAGAAATCATAAATAAAAACTATGTGAGAGAATGTATGAGGGTAGAGGAAGGGTATTCCAGTCATAGGAAATAATAGAAGATATGAAAGAAATCTTCTTGGTGCCAGGAGGAAGTTAAAATTTTAAAGGATATTAACTCAGAAAAATGATAGCATGGCATCATGGGTACAATGATGGATTTCAAGAACCCAGATTCTTGAACACATATGTGTTGCAATGAAATGCTGATGACTTATGATTAGGATCTTATGATGTAGAACTGTATTGAAACAAGTCTGCGACATCTGTTTTTACATATCTCCATAAAGATATATTTAGTGTCTTCACATATACTGAAGTATATCAGACATAGGAGCCTGGGATTATAGATTCTAGGATTAGACTGGACATCAGAGGCTATGCTGTCCCAACACCTTCATTTTGCTGAGGAGAAAACAAAGTCAAAACAGGGTTAAAGGGAGATGTTCCAAAGATCCCAAGTATTGCTCTGATGTCTCATTACCTCCACTGAAGCTGGGGCCTCATCTTGGCATGGAGGTGACCCTGGGTTTGCAAAGGCTTTGTCAGTGCAGCACAAGCCTTGGCAGGCCCTACCACTTATATGAGTACCTGATCATATCCTAATGCTCCCTTCCACTGTTATTTAACAGGTTTATGTTTGTCTCAGCTTTCCTATTAGATTGTACTATGCTGGAAAACAGAGACCACTACTGGGAAGAGACCTGGACCTCTGATTTTTTCGTGGAAACCACACTCCCTGATATAGAGACAACTTATAGGTAACTTAGAGTCTTAAAGAGTTGCTTGCAGGTGCTGAAAAGTTTAGGGATTTGCCTGTGGTCATGGGTCTAGCAGAGGTCTGAGATAGTTCTCAAAATCAGGTCTTCCTGACTCTTAGCTTGGCTATCTACCTGCTATGTCACACTACAGATGTAGCTGTAAAGATGGGGTCCACAATTAAGATTAATTTGGGGAACAACCAGGAACTGAGCAGAGAATCTGGAGACATACTCTTCAAATTTGTACAAATTTGTCCATTTCTCCCAGTTGTTCCATGATAACTATAGCACCTGTCAAATTTTTGTATTATAATATATATTATATATATATATGCAATTATATATATATTATATATATAATGCTTATAATACATTGACACAAATAAATTGATAACCATTTAATTAAATATTAATAATTAAATAATTCTGAAGACTCACTAAACCACCATGAAGCATGCTTATTCTATACAGAGCGGGTGATGACCATGTGTTGATAGCCAGTCTTTAAAGTTTATTTTCAACTCTGCAGTACTTCCTGTGGGCAGTTTGTGTTCAGCTTGTTTTAGAGACCGTTTGCTAAAACCTAGACGTGGAAACAAACAGGCAAAAATAACAATAATAAGGCTATTTTCTTCCCTGGCGGGCTGAGAATCAAAGTTGTCTGGTTCCTGGCCTTTGAATGTTAACTTCAAACATCAGCCTTGGAATATGAAGACCACTGAAGTGTCAATGATACATTTGCAGAGGTAATGGATTCCTTGGAGCAAAGATCTTCCTTCCTCTTCCCATCCCCATCTCCCCCAAACCAAGAGAAAGCAGTCACTTGTTTTTCCTCTGCTACCATCCTAAAGTCAAGGCTTCCTTGCTGTGTGTGGCTTACCATAAGCCATATTCTATGACCTTTGCTGCTCTCCAGGACCATAGTTCAGAGGCAGGGGCCAGTTCCTTCAGATTTTTTGGTTGCATGCTCTCCCTTACTAAAATAGTCTCTACTTGCCCCTCTCTTTTTTCCTCCTAACTTGTTCTACACACAAAAGTAAGAAAACATTCTTGTATAATGAACAAGAGTCCCATCCCTTGAAGTAATTAATCTGATCCCATTTTCAAAGAAAGAAGTCCTTTAGAAACACAGTATTTAAGCTCCCATGGTGGGCCTGCTTAAGCTTGGATTGACCCTTCTTCAGATCCATTGATACCTGACTAGGAAGCCTCTTGAACTACACAAGTTGGGCACAAAGGGCTGGCTTGCTGCTTCCTATTATTGTCTCATGCTTAGGCCAATTAGATAGAGAGCTCAAATTTAGGAGGAGGTCTACTGAAAAATTTGTCACAGAAGACAGAGACAGGCTTGCACTCTCATTAGCTCCTACAAAAATAACAAAAATGGTACATTGAAAGCATTTCTATCCTTTTTAGCTATGTCTTGCTGAAAACATTTAGAAATCTGCTTAGAAAGCGTTAACTTCTTGATTTGATTGCTTCTTTTGAGTTGACATAGCCCATATTTCCAAATCCAGAAATCCCTAGCCTCTTGATAACTTTCTAAAGCCAAATATCATTATCCCCATTATGTGGGAAACACCAGTATGTTATTCCAATTTGGCAACAAGGCAGAAAATTCAACAGTTAAGTGGCTTTTTCCATTATTTCAAACAAAGTTCTGGCTATTTCTTCTTGGAACTAAGTTTACCAAAAGAGGTAATTAATTTTTCTGTCCAAAGCTTATTAAACAGATAGGTAAAGTCAAAGCTTTGAGAAATGTTTTCAATACAATGCTGCTCGTTAGTAACAAGGACTAACTAGATGGTCTTTGGTGGGTCCATCTGGCACCATGAGTGTTTGTGGAAAGAACTGTGGGCATCACCAGCTGGCTTTGTTAGGATTTCTGGGGAGTAGTATAGGGTAGGACTTCTTCAACTTTTTCCACCTGATATCCCATTTTTGCATTTCAGTAGCATTCTTGGCATTGCGTGGCCTGAAGACATGAGCAGTACAAAATTGTGCATGCATTGTGTTCAGAACCAAGGCTGCAGCGACATTGTAGGATGCAACATGGGCAAACGCTGCCAGAAACACCTCAGATTCATTACACATTTGATTTTTGAATTAATTTTCAGTCGTTGCACTTTCAGAAACATTTTATTGTTGCCAAAATTTTTACAACCACATATGGAGTAGTAACCCACAGTTTAAGAAGCACTAGTATAGATTACTTGGTTGAGCATCAAATCACAGATATTGAGCCCAGGTGTTTTATAGCCTATACATTACTATTTGCTATGTTAGTCTAATTTGGCCTTAGTTCGCATGTTAAGAAAAAATACAAAAAGTATTGACATAACAACAGCTCATATTTACACAGCGTTGTATCAGTGATTTCAAGGTCATTGGTTTTGAAATCCTGCAGAATACAACTTCAATCATTCTGGCCTCAGACACTTACTAGCTGCGTGATTCAGGCAAGTCATTTAACTTGCTTCAGCTCTATTTCCTGAGTGGTACAATGTGGATAATAGCATTTACTGCCTAGGGTTGTTGTAAGGATTGAATGAGACCATATTTGTGAAACACTTCATATTGTGTCTGGCACAGCCTTCTCTCCAAGCAAAGGCTGGACTGTCCCTTGTTTGGGATGCTAAAAAGGGGATTCTTGTCCAGCAGTGGTTGAACCAGGTGGCTTCTTGGTTCCCCTCCAATGCTGAGATTCTGGGACTCTGCAAAAAATCAGGTGCCTGGTGGATCAAAGGAAGAAATGAGTGATGTATGGTAACACAGTTAAGTGAATTCCTGACAGGTTGGCTTGCCATATGCAAAGAATTATGGATTACTATGTTGTCCTTTTTTGGAGGGGGGAGGGCAGAGAAATTGGGATTAAGTGACTTGCCCAAGGTCACATTGTTAGTAAGTGTTAAATGTCTGAGGCTGGATTCCAACTCAGGTCCTCCTAACTCCAGGGCAGGTGCTCTATTCACTGCACCACCTAGCAGTTGCTTACTATGTTGCTCTTAACTGGTAAAGAATTCTCTGCAGGCAAGACTCTTCCATGGATCATAGATCTAGGTCTGGAAAGGACTTTAGAAACCATCTATTCCACCTTGCCCTCCTCCCCTCCCCACATTTTCTAGATGAGAAAATTGAGGTCTATAAAGGTTAGGTGACAAGATCACATTCTGAGATAAATGATAATTTTTCTCCTATATTAATAACCAATTATTGAATTAGTTCTAAGAGTTTCCCCTCTTCCATTTTCTCATGCAGAAATCAACTCCTGTAGTCTATTCAGATAGCCTTTGAAGTGCAGGACTGATAATGAGATGAAATCATAGATCTGATCAAAAGGTAAAGAAATTCTAGTTTAGGTAAATTGGTAGATTCTGTTGTGTTTTAGTCAGACAGCTCTGGGTGGAAGTGGGATTTTCCCTTTTGTCTAGAATACCCTATGTGGGGTGGTATGGCCACAGATAAGTCTCTTTGACCAAGACTGAGTGATCAGAGTCATGCCCCCCAGAACCTTATTAGAATAAAACCATCTCGCATTATAATACTAATTTTCTTATTACTTGTTAACCAATAAGTGCTAATTTCTACCCTCAGAAATACACTTTCTTCTAAGAGTATATAGACATTGAGTGGGTTCCATGAGGGGTCTTTGGTTTATGAGAGGTAGCCAAATGATCCCTTTTAGTAATTAGCCACTAGCAATAATTAATAAAAATTATTATTTACTCAGAAACTATGTCTCTCCAACTTTTTACATATCACAATTCTAAACGGCAGAGTCCTAATTTCAAATTCATCATACTTTCTGCATTATGTTAAATATTTTTATTACTTATTTCTTTAAAGATGTATTTGCATATCAAATTTGCATACCATTCTGGGAAGAATTACTAAGCTATTGAATGGCAGTCATGATCTAAAAGAATCTCCTTTTCATGAAATTGTAAACCTTTCTGCTCACACTTTGTAATTCACAACAGTCCATCTCCCCCATCTCTGTCTTTACATAGACCAGCCCCTTTCCTTGAATGCCTTTCCTCCACATGAAGTGACTTGCACAAAGTCTGAGAAAGGTAGTAAGTAGAAAAGTCTGTATTCAAACTCTGGTCTTCTGACTCCATATTGAAGTCTCTTTGCACTGCCTTATGCTATGATGACCACAAGGTTTTGAACCTGGATCACTAAGAAAAACTGCCATTATTGATAGAAAGGGGAAGAAACAGCTACAGTTGTGCAATTCATAATTTTTTAGATTAAAAAAATTATTGATGCTCGCTTCAGTGGGACATGTACCAAAATTGGACAAATACAGAAAGGATTAGCATGACCCTATGCAAGGATGACATGCGAACATGTGAAGCGTTCCATAGTTTTAGAACAAAAGGTCCAGAATGTTGAGGGAATTAATGAAAAGAAAAGCTAGGGAAGGTGACCTAGCCATACCAGATCTTAAATTGCATTATAATCATCAAAGTTACTTGGTACTGGCTAGGAAACAGAGGGGTAGATCAGTGGAATAGGTCAGGTACATAAGACAGAGGAGTCAAGGATTATAGCAATCTGCTGTTTGATAAACCCAATGACTCGAGCTTCCGGAATAACAATTCACTATTTGGGAAAACTGGAAAATAGTACGGCAGAAAAATTTTATTGGCTAGAAGTAAACAAAAAACATCATTTACTTCCTGTAAGTCACAGAATTTGTAGCAAGAAGACACCTATGAGGGAATTGAAATCAAGAGAGATAAAGTGACTTGCTTTAAGTGACACAGAAAGTAAGTAGCTGACCGTAGAGCAGAATTCAATTCCTTTTACTTCAAATCCCCTGCTCAATACACCGGACTATGCTGAGTATTTTATGTCTCCAGTAGAGAACAGGATGCCATTTGGGGCCCCCAAATCAAAATCTTTCTGTGATATTTTTCTCTTTCCTTTGGAGGAAGTACCATATATATGTTAAGTGCTAAGCAAAAGTGTTGGAGGAGGGTGGAAAAGGAAGGAGGAAAGATGCCAACAGGAGATCTTGAGCCATTATACTATAGGTTTATCTATAGAAGAGACTAAGGCAACAATGCTCAAAGTATAATCTAAAGACCTCTGGGGATTTCCAAGATCCTTTTAGGGAGGCTATGAATTCACAATTATTTTAATACTAATGGACATTATCATAATTATAACATTGATAATAAGGCATTTTAATTTTTATATGATAAATATCATTAGATATAATCTGCATAAACAAAAGCTTTCTGGGGTCCTTAATTATTTTTAAGAGCATATATAAAGGGTGGGGATCCCCAGTATGGGTGCTCTGAGATTGAAGGGGTTCAACAGCTGGGCGGGACAGTGGAGAGAGTGCTGGGCTTCAAGTCAGGAAGATCTGAGTTTAGATCTAGCTTGAGATATCTCATAGCTGTATCACTCTGAGCAAGTCACTTAACCTTCATCTTCCTCAGTTTCCTCAACTGTAAAATGGAGATAATACTTCATAAGGTTTTTAGGGGATGAAATGAGATATTTGTAAAGCACTTATCCAGTTCCTAGGACATAGTAGGCATTTAATAAATGGTTATTTGCTTTCTATTCCCATCCTTTTATATAACTGCACTTACGTGCTATCAACTATCTTCTTCCTCCTCTCCATCTGATGACCTGGTTAAAAGTTTGTTGCTGTACATCTGTGAGATCAATTTGCTATGGAAGGATGGTGTTCTTAACAGAGACATGGTTGGAATGGGGTGAGAGTCCATTCCAAGGATGAGAGGTGGCATGAAATAAGACAATGGAGGAGGAAATAAAGACGATGATATCTTGGAATGATGAGTCATCCAATTTGTCTGGATCATTGCATATATGAGAGAGAAGGACATGAAAAGGTTGGAAGGGTAGGCGGGAAACCAATGAATAGTAAGCTATTAAAAAAAACAGCAGGTATCTATCAACAGTGCTTTCTTTGCACATAATAAGCACTTAATAATACTTCATTCATTTGTTTTTATGAAGTCCAAGAATCTATCAAGTATTTACTATATGCAAGGCATTGTGCTAGGCACCAGAGTACAGAGAAAAAAAGAAAAGAAAAAGAAAAGGTCCTATTTTTAAGCAGCTTACATTATACTTGTATTTTATTCAGTAGGCAGAAATATTTTGAACAAGATAATAATCTGGAATATGGCAGATTTTTCCCTATTACAGTTAGTGTAAAGGATGATGGGCTTAGAATTGTAGGATTATTGATTTTGAGCTGAGTGGTTCTCAACCTGTGGGTCACGACCCTTTTGGGGGTTGAACAGGGTTGTCTAAGACCATCAGAAAACACATATTTGTGATGGTTTTAGGAACCGAGACACCCCTCCTCTATTGGTCTCCAGGTGGGTCTGCCCACATGCAGATACACCCACATATGAGTATTAAAGGGTGGCGGCATTAGGAAAGTTGAGAACCACTGAGCTAGAAGGAACCTCAGAAAACGTTGAGTTAAATCTCTCATTTTATAGATGAGGAAACTGAGTCACAGAGAAATTAAGTGACTTGCCCAGGGTCACAGAGCTAGTAAATGTCTGAGACTGGATTTGAACCTATGTCTTCCTGAATCTAAGTCCATTGACCTATCCGTACCTTTTCAGATTTGTTTTCTGGTTTTGCCAATCACTTACTACATTGATGCCGGGCAAGTCACTTGGTTTTAAACCACATTTACTTCATCTGTAAAATAAAAGTGTTAAACTAGATTATCGGTATAATTCAATTCCCTTCCAATAAGCATTTGTTAAAAGTTTACAATGTGTGAGAAATTGAAAGCGTAAAGGCATTAAAAAAAAACACCTTTTTTGATCAAGGAGCTTATATTTCATTAGAGAAATTTCTCTAAGACCCTGCTTGTCCTAAGAGTCTATTCCCTTGGTCCAGGAATCCCACTGCCTGGTGTCTACTACAAAGAGGCAAAAGCTATAAACAAAGATAACAAAAATCCAACATATAATAAAAATATACACAGCACCTTTCGTGGTAGCAAAAAAATTGGAAACAGAATGGATTCTCAGTGTCTGAGAAATGGATGAACAAACTATGGTATAAATAGACTTATATATATATATATATATATGTATATATATGAATGGAATGGAATATGAATGTGAAGTAAGAAAGGATGAATAGAAGAATTTAGAGGAAAATTACATTTGCATTAAACCAATACAGAATGAAATATGCAGAGCTGGAAGAATAATATATTCAGAGGCAGCTGGTTTCTTAGTAGTAAGAAAAGCAGTAATGATTCTGGTAATCATATGGTAGACATTTTTACAATATATATTCTGCCACCAATGTTTATTAATTGTAAGACCTTGGGTAAACGAATTAACACCTTCCTCTGCCTCAGTTTCTTCATCTGAAAAAATGAGATCAGACTAGATGGCTTTTCAGGTCATTTCCAGCTCTATCTAGTGATGGGAATACAGGCTCTGGGAACCCCCTTGAACTCTCCTTGAATCTTCCCACTTGAGCTGGCATTCAGCTTGAGGCCATAAGTCTTTAATTATTTAAATGTCCAAATCTCTGTTACTTATGAATTATCTCCATCTACTTCCCACCCTTGATTCTACCAAATTCCCATTCTCTGGGTTCCTGGAGTCTGACCTCCAGCCACCCCAGTCCAATCAAGATCCCTAGACTCTTCCTCAAGATCCTCCCTGGATCCCTCCTCCAGGCACCCCAGACTACTTGACCACCCCTAGATCTCTCCCACAATCTTTCTGTACATAACCTCCCTCTTGCCTCCATAAAGGTGCTCAAATTCAATCTGACCCACTTGTATTGATAAACGTCACAAATGCTCAGATTCCTTAAGAGTCTGCCCAATATGGCGGATCTTTAATAAACTTAGTTTTTCTTTGGCTGAAAGAAGGCTTGGGTCAAATTCATTCAGGCAGGACCTGGCTATTCCATTCCTCAGCACCCCTAAACCTCAATACCAAGAATAGATGAAACTTACTTCCCTCTTCTGAACTGAGAAGTTGGAGATTTCCAGGGCATAATACAGCATACTTAGACATGATCACTGGTTTGTTTTTGATAAACTGCTTTTCTTTGTAACAAAGGAAGGTTAGGTTTGGAAGGGGTTGTAGTGGTTCTCAACCTGTGGGTCGCGACCCTTTTGGGGGGGAAAATACATATTCCCGATGATCCTGGGAACCTCCTCTATCTTTCTCCAGGCAGGTCTGCCCACATGTAGACACGGCCACATACAGCTATTAAAGGGTCCCACGTTAGGAAGATTGAGAACCACTGGGTTAGGGCAAGGGAGCATGTTTCATCTATCCACAAATGACTATGACAAAAATAAAAAGGATCAAATCAAAAAATCAATAAAAATTTAAAACAATCAAGTTGCAGAAAAATTCTATCAGATTCTGGAGGGGTTTTGAAGAGGCTGGCAACAGCTCTAACACTAACCCACAAACCTGACAGCCAGGGTAGGTTTGAGGGGTGGAGTGACTGGGAGGTAAAAAGATCATCCAAACTTAGAGAACTTAGGCAAAGACATGAAGGTGTTGCATCCAATCTCTTCCCTGAGAGCCCAGTTGGGTTGGAGCTGAGGTGGGATGGGTTTTGGAGGGAACAGAGAGAGTTGGGGTCCCACCTAGTGGAACCAAAGCTGCAGCTTAACTGTCTTTCTCCCAAGTCCAATGATCTGCACAGTCTGTGCAACAGCCAGTGTGAGACTTGCCAGTGGGGCTCTTCATGAGACTTAGCCTTGACTTGAAATTAAAAGGCTGTTCCCACAGGCAGACATTTCAAAGCTGCTTCTCTCAACACTGCCTTCCAAATCAAATTGGTTTCCATTCCACAAACTCTAGGGAAAGGGTCCCCCCCCCCAGCAGAGGGCAATCCCTATTGTGAAATATTCATTACCATTCCCTATGATCTGCCCTGTATATTGTGAAATGCAGCCTTAGACAATGGACTTAGACAATGGGAAGACTCATTAGTTGATTCTTTGAAGTGTGAAAACAAGTTTAAAGCTGGCCTCCTCTTTTCCTCTCTCCCTAGCTTTCCCCACCCTTCCTTCCAGATTGCCAGCACTGGGAACAAGCAAAACAAGGAAGACAAAGAGAAGCAAAGAGGGCCCTTGGAAAGGAAGGGAGGAAATTTTCCTCTATCGATTAGCAAACAGAAGCTTGGGACACAACGTCATAGGTCTTTTCCTGACTTCTTATTGCTCTGGGCCTTGGCTTTTACCATTCACCAAGTGTGGACTATATTCCTCTATAATCCTGCTGGTTGAAATCCTCCCTTCCTTCAAGGCTTATGGTTCAGGTGCTACTTTTTCCATGTGAAGCCCAAGTAATGTCACGCTACATTGTGTGTTATTGCTATGTATGTTGGAAGAAAATAGATATATAAATTGGCTTTTGCAAAGAGTTCTCCAAGACTGCTTTGTTATTACCACATAACTGACTGAAAGGTGCAGAGAATAGAAAGTCCTATTATATAGTGTGTCCCAAAAGTCTTAGTGCAGTTGTGAGTTTTAAAATAGCTTTCAATGATGTAAAAAATAAAGACATTTGACTTAGCGGAACGAAAGGCAGTCTTATTGGCCTTCTCTCCTCTAAAGGAGTTTCTTAGACATTTTTTGAGATCTTGCAAGGTTCTTTGAAAAATATAAACAAGGAAAACTCTTTTTAACAGTCATCCAAATATTAGCATCAAATGAGCAAGTATAAGCCGATAAGGATGTCTTGTGCAAAGCCCATAAATATGGAATAAAGAGGTTAGAGGGGGTCTACAAATGCTCCTTGCAGGTGATATTATTCTGATTTCATAAAGCCTCATAAGATCACAGGGGCTCCTCAGTGAAATCCATGGTTATTCAAAAGAGATCATTCAAATGATCTTAATTAAAATCAACATGGATGAAAAATACCTATTTTCCAAACTATGAAATTGTAAGATCAATGAGTTAGTACATTCTAATGCATAATTGGGCAGGTGACTGAAGGACAATGAGTTGAGTCCATAATAACGTGGGGAGAAGAGAGGAGGTTGAATTGAATTTGGGAACTCTCGCAGTATTTGCAATGATCTCAACCTGCTCAGTAGTGCAAAGACTCATATTTTTTAAAACCCAATAATTTCATTGATTTCTTGCAATCAACTACTGCCAAACTATCATTTATTCCAATTTCCTCGGGTATTTTAAATGCACAATGTTTAAATACATTACCACAAAGTGAAAACTTATGATACATTCTGATTAATTATGTAAACTTACAATTCCCAAAAAGGCAGAACTAATAATTTATTCCCTTTCTTCATAAAGTAAAAATGTAAACATATTTTTCTTTTAGTCTTAATGTTGTCATCATATAAAGTGTAGGGCAAAGTGTGGCACATGTAGGATTATCTAGGAAGACATATAACTAACATGTCTTATTTTGAATTAATAAATTGTGCATAACAAAATATATGCAGTCATGTATGGTAGAAAGCATCTTTCTGATATAGGACCACCTTCAGGATGTTGAATTATTTAGATTTTGCATTATCCTTTATGAAATTATAGATTTATTATTAAATATTGCATAATCATGAAGTCAAGGGAAGAAAAATGACTCAGGCACTTAGTAGCTGTGTGGCCCTGGGCAAGTTACTTCTGTTTGCCTCAGTTTCTTCACTTGTAAAATGAACTGGAGAAGGAAATGCAAAACCACTCCACTATCTTTGGCAAGAAAACCACAAAGTGGTTCATGAAGAATAGGACATGACTGAAAAGACTGCTCTCTAAGTTAAGGCCACATCTCTTCTCCTACAATTTGTCAGATGATGCTCCACCTAGACAGTCCCTAGCTTCTTAGTTTTCCCTTTTTACTGTGTTAATTGTATGATTTCCTCTCTTTTACCACCATCTTAACCCCTCATAACTTTTTATTTAACAATATATTCATAAATCCTTTCAAAATATTCTCAGGGAATTTCAGAAAAGGAAGTTCTGAAGGAGAAAGTTGAAGGGAGGAAGAATGAAACTTGGAATGTCCTTGGCTTTCACCGTATTTACTGAAAACCTCTGCCTGACTGAGGAGATTGTAGCTGTCTCTGAATGTGGCAGCACTCTCCTTAATTCAGATTTTTCTACAATGTCAGCCTTTATATCCATTCCTTTCTTAGGGGAGCACTTTGGAGTCTGGCCTTTTTAGTTTCTAGCTGCTTATTCTTTCTCCTCAGACTTTCATTGTCAGCCAAAAGAAACTGTGTGTTGCTTCAGATCAGAAATCTTTTTTGGTCTGTTCTTTTATTATTGGGTTGTCTTTTGGGACTTTGCTATGACACATGGTACTATTGGGTCTTTCCTTTTGCAGAATGTCTGAGTCCCTGTCAAAGACTGCTGGCATGGCTATGCACCCTTCTGGACATAGGCATACTTTGGCTATTTAGGCTATCTTTTGTAGATGGTTTGCAAGATGTTAGTCCATGACAGGTTCCATTAAGTTTCTTTTGAGCTTTTCGCCTTTCTTCCACTTTGCCCTTTTCTATGTCTCCTGGATAAACAGTAATTACTTCATATGGCTGTCCCTTTGTAATTCCAATGATAATTGAAGCTAACCAGATTATGTCAACTCCAAAGCTTCAAAAGATATGCAGGCGTGTGTGTGTGTGTGTGTGTGTGTGTGTGTGTGTGTGTAAAACACAATATAGTGCCTTTTGTATTTATCTGCTGCTAATAACCAGTCTGATTTTCTGCTCTGTTGATGAGTCAGGTTGAAGGACTTATCCATCATTTTCACAGACACCAGGGCCAGGATGGCAAAGGTGGTACCCTAATACATGGAGGGCTAGAGGTCAGAGCTTGGACTGATCTGGAGCTGGGACTGTGCCACTTCAGGATCAATGTACTCTCAACCTCCTTCCTTCTTTCCTTCTTCCCTCCTTTCTTCCTTTCCCCCTTTCCTCCTTTCTTCTTTTCCCCCTTTCCTCCTTCCTTCCTTCCTTCCTTCCTTCCTTTTCCCTCCTCCATCTTCTTTTTCCTCCTCTTCTTCTTCCTCTTCCTCTACCCTTCCAACTGCTACCCCAAAGACCCCTATTTTAATGTAAATGTTCTTCTGGAAATGCTTTATGATTATAAATTTTAGAATGCCACAGTTTCCAAGAATCAAAATAAGAAATCAACCAAAAGAACATATTTGCATAATAGATTCAAGTAGGTTGCCACACATTTCTAATGATGATCTTGTACACAAGAAGTGATGTAAGAAATATCATCAGCAAAACACAGAAACAGAAAAGGAGGTAGTCAAGCTTACTGGAACCCAGCATCTTTGGTGGGTACTCTGTAGAAGGATCAGTTGAACATGAATAAAAGTCAGAAAAGTTGAGAAGGCTTTATTCTGATATGACTTGCAGTGATGTTTGAGAAAATATCATTAGTGAGATCATGAATATGTTGAAATATTAACTAAAGCATAGAACTGTGGGGATTTCTCTTAATCCTTATTAGACTGTAAGTTGTTTAAGGGCAGCAACTAGGTTTTGTCCGAACTTTGTATCACCCTGAGAACTGAGCATAGCAAACTACTCACAGTAGTAGTATCTAATTTATTTTTGTTGTGTTGAATTATATTATGTCTCCTCAGCTGAAAGTGTTTTCTCTCTCTGTCTCTGTCTCTCTGTCTATCTGTCTCTGTCTCTCTTTCCACCTCTCAACATTTACTATCATTTACCACTTTCTAACTTGTATTATTTATTCATTTACACTCATCTTTCCTATATGATTGCAGAGTCACCAGAGATATGAACAGTGTCTTATACCCCCAATGCCTAATGCAGTATCTTATATAGAGAATATGCATAATTTTTACATTATATATAAATTATATTTAATAATTTTTTTAAAAATTGAAATGTCAGACAAGGCAATAAGCATTTTTGAAGCAATTACCATGTGCCAGGCATTATGCTAAAAGTTGCAAATAAAAGTACAAGCAAAAAGGACACTCAGCATGGCTCTCCATGTTCCTGTGTTTCTAACCATGACTTCTTATTCAGCATCCTCACTCCAAAACATATATTTGTTCCAATTCTTTCTTTGGAAGAGTTAGCATTGGGCATTCAGTATTTTTTTTTCCTTCTCCTTGTTGGCTTCTGGAAGTGAAGATCCACCTGTTCCTTCATCCCTTGGTATATTTCAACCTTCTGGTTGGACTAAAGGGAAGGATAATGAGTAACAATTATACCTAGCAATTTCCCCAATTAATTGACCTTAAATGCCACTCTTAAAGAAAGTTGAGATTGCCTAAAGAAAGACCAAACTAACTATTAAAGAACATTAGAAACTGCTTTGCAAAAAAATTAGTGCCGAGTAAGATTTGTACTTCTGTTCTATATGTGTGGCCAGAACAACTTTTAAAAGTAAGCTTGAACTTTGACTTTGATTTATTTAATTCATAAAATTTCATATAGTGATGAAGCATGATAGAATACCTCCATGCCCAAAATTATCATTCAGAAGATGTGGATTTAAACCCTGCCTCTAACACTTATGGGCTATGTGACATTGAACAAGTCATTCAACTTTCAATAGCCCAGACAATTCCCTAGAACTATAAATTGTTCAATAGTTGCCAATTTTGCATTGAAAAAGGGAGTTTCCATACTGGAAGTTCCCTTCATCAATGAACTCACCGGTTTAGAAGTGGTGCATGAATTATTAGCCAAGCCCTTTATCAACTTCCTCAGAGATACAATAATAGTTAATATTTATATAACACTAAGTACATGCCAGGCACTGAGCTAAGTGCTTTACAATGATCATCTCATCTGATCCTCAGAACAACCCTAGCAGGGAGCTACTATTATTACCTCTGTTTTACAGTTGAGGAAACAGGGGCAGGCAAAGGTTAAGAGTGCTGCCAAGGGTCAAACAGCTAGTAAGTGTTTGAGGCCAGATTTAAACTAGTTTTCCTGATTCCAGGCCTGGTGCTCTATCCACTCTACCATCTAACCGTTTCAATTGCAAACCTGATTCCACCTTTCCTAACAGAATACATTATGTATCTGCTAACAAAAAATGAGACTTCCCCCCAATAAAGGCCAAGTAAAATTTTACGTATTTTTTCACAATTTGTGTCACAAAAAATGTATAAATACTTATAAGAAAATAATATATTGGTTGAGGAGTGAAAAGATTTTGCCAAAAAGTACCAGTAGTGTAAACATCAATTTATTATTGATTTGGTAATACACTCAACAAGTTACCAGAAAGTGCCCTGGTGTATGTTCTGTCTTTGTTGAATATTGCAAAGCCTTTGAGTCAAGACCTCACTTATATCTGGGTCATGTACTGAAAATGTACAAAAGAAAACCAAATATGTTGAGAATAATTGAGTGTTTGACGTCCACATAGAAAACTGTTCTCTATTTAAAATATGCCATCAATACAATAATGTCAAGAATAACCAATATAAATATATGGCTTTTTTCAAGTGGCCAATTTAAGCCCATTAAAATTCTTCCTATTCTGAAATCCATTATCTTAAAAATAATTCAATTCGATGAACAAATGTTCATTAAGTATCTTCTATGTACCAGACACCTGGCTAAGCACTGGGGGCACAAATAAAGGCAAAAGATAGTCCCTGCCTTCAGTGAGCTTACAATCTAATGGGAACAAAGAAGGAGTATGAACTAAATGTGTCTTCTATGTTAAAGAGGGAATTGAAACAAAACTCACCAATCATTTCTCTTCATGAAGATATCAATATGACTTTTCTGGGCAAAAAATAAACATTAAACAGTTTATTCAAGTGTATAATTCTTCCTATATGCCAAGGAAAAATAGAGATTGAATGCTTTGCACTTAAATCTGCAAGTCTAATTGAACCAATAGATTATGGCAATATTTACAAATAACTTGATATCTTTTAGGAAAAACACACCAAGCATAGAGATATCCAGAAGCTGGTCGCAGGGGGGAAAAAGAGGAAGAAAGAACTAAAAAATCCACAATTGCTCAAAAGAATTCAGCCTAATTGTGTATACAGGAAGAAAAAACAAGTAGATGCACAGTGTCCAGTGCCTGTATTATGATATGCAGTTGGGTGGATTCATCGGTAAATATACCTTGGACAGGCACTACTGATGAATAATCAACTCAAAAGAGGAAGAGAAGTGGTGGAATGGATTGCATTTATGAAATTCATAGTGCTTTTATTTTTAACATTTAAAAAAAAATGATTTCCAAATTCGCTCCTTATTGCCCGTACTCATTGAAATGGCAAGCAAAATGATATCAGTTCATGTAATATATATATATATACATATATATATA
>CM053594.1:128234503-128256792 GCA_028646575.1 Pseudocheirus occidentalis | reverse complement strand
GAAACTATTGGAACAAAGGGAGCTAAAGACTTGGGCAGAGCCCATCTCAAGGCTCATGATCTCAGGCAAATGTCTTGCCTGGGAAGGTTTACTTTCCCAGAGCCTGTACCTCAAAGAATCAAGGAGAGCTCAAAAAGTGGGGAGGGGTCCCAGAGCCTCCACCTCATCAACATGGCTACTGAGTTAGCAGAAGCAGAATTTAGATAGGGTTCTTGACTCCTGATCTAGTACTCCATATACTATACCATGCTGCCTCCCGGCTAATAATTGTTATAATGACATATATATCTAATATATCTAATTATTATAATAATATAGCATCTAATTATTATAATAACTCATATTTAAATTCAATTTTTAAGACTAAAATGTTCTTTCCCCACAAAACATGAGGTAGTTAATGCAATTATTATGAGTCACTTTCTTTTTTAAAAAAATACTTATTTTTAACATTCTGCTCTTTTTAAATTTTGAGTTCCAAATTCTCTTACTTCCTCCCACACCTCCCCCCACTCAGAGAAGACAAACAATAAAATATCAATTATTCATGTGAAATGATGCAGAAAATATTTCCATATTCACCATATAAAAAAACAACAAAATAAAACCAGAAAATTATATTTGAATTTGCACTCAGAGTTCATCTGTTCTCTCTCTCAAGGTGGATAGCATTTTTTCATCATGAGTCCTTTGGGATTGTCTTGAATCATTGTATTAATCAGAGTAACAAAGTCTTTCATAGTTATAATCATTACAATATTGCTGTTACTATTCACAATGATCTCCAGTTCTCATTTCATTTCATATCAGTTCATACAGATCTTGTTACATTTTTCTGAAATCATCCTCATGTCATTTCCAATAGCACAATAGTATTCTATTACAATCATGCCACAACTTGAGCAGCCATTCCCCAATTGATGAGTATCCTCTCAATTTCTAATTCTTGGCCATTGCAAAAAAAACAAACAAACTCAAAAACAATAACACAAAAAACCAACAACAAAACAAAAAAAAAACCCCTGCTATAAATAGTTTTGTACACTTAAGTCCTTTTTTAGAACTTTTATCTATTTGACCTAGTAGTGGTATTGCTTGAAAAGTACACACAGTTTTATAATCCTTTAGGCATAGTTACAAATTGTTTCCAGGATGGTTGAACCAAATCTACCAACTCACAAATCTACCAACGGTTTCTTGCTGTGCTTATTTTCCCTCATCCCATCCAGTATTTGTTATTTCTAATAGGTATGAGGTAGTACCTTAGAGCTGTTTTAATTTGCCTTACTTAATCAATAGTGATTTAGAGTATTTTTTATGTGACTAGAGATAGCTTTAATTTCTCCTGCTGTTAATATCCTTTGATCATTAATCAATTGGGGAATGTATCTTATTTTTATAAATTTGACTCACTTTTCTATATATTTCAGAAAGGAGGCCATACAATTTTTTAATATTACTTCATTGCCTATGGCGGTGGTTCTCAACCTTCTAATGCCACAACCCTTTAATACAGTTCCTCATGTTGTGGTGACCCCCCAATCATAAAATTATTTTTATTGTTACTTCATAACTGTAATTTTGCTACTTTTATGAATCATAATCTAAATATCTGATTTGCAGGATATATTTTCATTGTTACAAATTGCACATAACCCACAGGTTGAGAACTGCTGGTCCATGGTATCTTTTATCAAAATGTTGTTTCCCTATTTATATTTCTTGATTAGGCCTATTTTTGCTTTTGCTTTGTCTGAGATCATGATAGCTACTCCTGCCATTTTCAATTCAGCTGAGGCTAGTAGATTCTGCTCTAGTTCTTTTCTTCAACTCTGTGTATCTTTTTGTTTCAAGTGTGTCTCTTGTAAACAATGTATTGTTGAATTCTGGTTTCTCCTACATTCTGCTGTCCACTTCTATCTTATGAGTTAGTTCATTGCATTCACATTCCCAGTTATGATTTATTGCTATTGCTGTTCAGTAGTTTGCTGTATCTGACTGACTCTCTGTGACCTCATTAGGGAGTTTCTTGGCAAAGATATTGGAACGGTTCACCATTTCCTTCTTCAGTTCATTTTATAGATGAGAAAACTGAGGCAAACAGGATTAAATGAGTTGCCCAGGGTCACACAGCTAGTGTGTGAGGCCAAATTTGAACTCAGGAAGAAGAGTCTTCTTTACTAAAACCTGTGACCCTATCTACTGTGCCACCTGGCTGCCCCACAGTTATGATGACTAACTTTGTATTTCCCTCCATCCTATTTTCTTCTTTTTATCCTCATTCTTTTTATCTTGTTCCTCCTCAAAAAAGTCTGTTTTGCTTCTGACCACTATTTCCCTTAATCCACCCTTCTCTTATCATCACCATCCTCCCACCATATCTCTTATCCCTTTCCCCTCCTATTTTCCTATTGGATAAGATAGATTTCTATGCCCAACTAAATATATGTATATATTCCCTCTATGAACTAATTCCAATGAGAGTGATCTTCAAGCATTACCTGCCTCCCCATTTCTCTCTCCACCTTAAAAGCTCTTCCCTCTATGCCTCTTTTATATGTGAAAATTTTTCCCATTGTCCTTCTTCCACCTTCTCTCAGTGCATCACTCTTTCTTACCCCTACATTTTTTAAAGATCATCCCTAATAATGATAAAATTATTGGATATTACATGTGTCTTCTTCCCATATAGGAATATAAGCAACTTAATTTTATTGAGTCCCTTTTGATTACTCTTTCATGCTTAACTTTTTATGCTTCTCTTTGGTCTTGTGTTTGAATATCAAATTTTCTATTCAACTGCAGTATTTTCATCAGGAATGTTTGGAAGTTATCTATTTCCTTAAATATCCATTGTTACTCTAAAGAATTAGACTCAGTTTTGCTCTGTAAGTTATTCCTGGTTGCATTCCTAATTTTGTTTGTGTTTTTGCCTTCCAGAATATCATATTCCAAGTTCTCTACTCCTTTAACATGGAAGATACTAAATCTAAAATTATCCTGACTCCATATTTGAATTATTTATTTCTGACTGCTTACAGTATTTTCTCCTTGACCTGGGAGCTCTAAAATTTTGCTATAATATTCTTGGCTTTTTTTTTTTTATTTTGGGATCTCTTTCAGGAGATCATCACTGGGTTCTTTTACTTTCTCTTTGGCCATCTGGATAAATGTTAGGGAAGTTTTACTTTATGATTTCTTGAAAAGTGGTGTCTAGACTTTTATTCTTATCATGGCTTTCAGGTAGTTCAATAATTCTTAAGTTATTTCTCCTCTATTTTTTTCCAGGTCAGTTTATTTATTTTTTTCTTTTTACCTCAGTGAACTATTTCACATTTTCTTCTGTTTTTTTTTCATTCTTTTGACTTTGTTTTATTTTTTCTTGAAGTCTTGTGGAGACGTTAGCTTCCATTTTCCCTATTCTAATTTTTTAAGGAATTATTTTCTTCAGTGATTTTTTTTTTGCCCCTTTTTTTCATTTGGTCTATTTTGCCTTTAAAACAGTTTTTTTCTTTTTTTTAAATTTTCTCATTTTGTTCTTTATGTTTTTTTAATAGATGTGCCATTGGTCTTCTTTCATTTTTTAAAAATTAATTTTAAAATAATCTCGTCTCTTTGCTCTCTCCAAACTGTTCTCCACCTTCCTGATGAAATGATTTTTTCTTTTTTAAAAATAAATTTATTTATTTATTTTCTTGTTTACATCATTCATTTCCATGAGATTTTGAGTTACAAATTTTCTCCCCATCTTTCCCCTACCCAACACCTCAAAAAAGCTGTATCCCACTATATAACCCCTCACCCAATCTGCTCTCTCCTATGTCCTCCCCCTCATCCCTTTGACTTTCCAGTAGGGCAGGACGTATCTCCCTACCACAGTACCTGTATATCTTAATTCCCATTTGGATGTAGTTAATAATAATAATATATATGTATATGTATATATACATATACATATATATTTTTAACATTTGATTATAGAACTTTAAATTCTAGATTCTTTCCCTTCCTCCCTCATCACCCTGACTGGAAGGACAAGCAATTCAATACTGGCTGTACATGTGTAATTATTCAGAACATCTCCACAGTGGGTATATTGTGAGAGACTGATTATAGGACCCTCCTTCCTATCCCGACCCTCCTTGTTCTATTCTCTATCCTGTCCCTTTACAGAAGTGCGTACTTCCAGCAGCCCTCCCCCCAACCCTGCCCTCTCCTCCATCATCCCACCTCTCATCCCCATCCCCCCTACTCTCCTGTGTAGCAAGATACCCAGTTTAGAGTTTATGTCATTCCTTCCCTAAGCCAAATTCAGTGAGAGTAAGGTTGACACTTTTCCTTTTTGCCTTCCTGTTCTTCCCCTCCATTGTAACAGTTATCCCTTGCCTCTTCTATATGAGATGATTAACCCCATTCTTTCTCTCCCTGTCTCCTCTCATTCTAATCCTCTCCCACCTCAGAATTTCACCTTTTAGTACTCCTCTTGAATCTGAAAGTATGACCAGGGCCCCTTCTTCTTTGCGACCAACCACAAGCACTCCTTTCTGCACTGGAACTGCAACACAGAAATGCACATAGAGAACAGAGGTGCCGATCCATATCAGTGGTACCCAGTGCCAGCAATAAGTCCCCTGTAATCTCTTTCTGAGCAGTTGTCTGACACCTTTACCATATGAGAGCTGAGATCTCCCAGAGCTGCTGTGGATGTTGATGCTGTGGATGCTGTTGCTGCCACCATTTATGTACATTCTGGATAGGCCTCCACCTTGACCTCTCCTTCAGACCTTCTAAATTTTCTTAGGCTGGAAAAAATATCTCACCCTGACCTTTTTGTTGGCTCCACCACTCCAAAATTTGATCTGAGATATTACTTTCAAGTTCTGTGGCAAGGAATGTTAAGAGACTTCAGCTGGGTTGCTATTTCTAATCCACTATCTTGGCTCCACCTCACAATTAAATTTTAATCCACTTTCTACAAATGTGGAATCTCAGAGTCAGAAAAGTTATGTAACTTGTTCATGGGCACATAACAAAGACTCTCTAGTTATGGGATCTAGGATTTTAATTTTCAGTTATAATTTTGAGGGTTTGTTGCTATTTTCTCCCTATATTGATATCTTTTAAACTAAATTAAAAGGGATTAATAATCTCTTTCTTTTAAGTCAGATTATATACCACATACAGTACCAGGCATGGAGTCAGAAGACCTGGTTGGATTTCAGAATCCTCCACTAGCTAGTATATCCTCCACTGACTGTATACCTCAGACTGAAGTCAGTCCTTCTCTAGTTGAACTTTTGACAGAAGAAGAGGTTTTGAATGCCACCAGGCTCCTCTTGTGTGGCAAAACACCTGGTGCTGATTCTATTCCAGCTGAGATTTGCAAGGTGGGGTGGGAGAAGGGAGATAGTCCACTGCTCATGCAAAAACTGCCTAAAATCTTGAAGATTACATGGCAAGAGGAGGTTATCTCCTAGGAGTTCAAGGACACCTCCGTTGTTCATCTCTATAAAGGAAAAGGAAATAGTTTGTCCTGTGACAATCATTGGGGTCAGGGTGGGGGTGGGGGGGCTCTTAGTCATTGCTGGCAAGATTCTTGCCAGAGTTCTAATTAGTAGGTTTATCCTTCACCTGTACGATATTCATGTACACAAGATCCAGTATGGCTTCAGAAAAGTCTGAGGAAGGGTGATATGTTTGCTGCCTGACAAGCCCAGGAGAAATGCTAGGAGCAGAACAGAGGTCTATATACAACATTCATTGATCTGACCAAGGCTCTTGATACTGTCAGTCATGAGTACTTGTGGAAGATCATGGCAAAATTTGGTTGCCTGGAACCGTTCATCAGAATTGTATGCCAGTTTCATGATGACATGCTTACCTGAGTTCTGGATAAAGGCTAATGCTCTCATGCTCTCCTGATCACTGAGTGAAGTGGGGATGTAAATTTGCTCACATGATTGATGTTTTTAGTTATGCTGCTGAATGACTTCAACAAAAATAGAAACAGCATCAAGGTCAGCTACTGCACTGACGGTAAATTATTTAACTTGAAAAGGCTAAAAGTCAAGACCAAAGTGGAAGGAGAGTTGGTACGTAACTTTTTATTTGCAAATAATTATGCACTCAATATAGCTTCTGAAGCTAAAAAGCAACAGAATATGGATTGATTCTCTGCCGCTTGTGCTAATTTTAATCTGATAACTAACAAGAAAAAAGAGGTTCTACAACATCCACCATTGTACCATCCATACATAGAACTATTAGTTTCAGCAAATGGACAACTTGGAATGCTATGGATAAATCTACTTACCTTGGTAGTATATTTTCCAGGGATATACACATAGATGATGAGGTTGACACATTCATTGTCAGAGCTAGCTCAGTGTTTCTGAGGCTCTGAAGGAAAGTGTGAGAGAGAAGAGGTATTAGAATGACTATCAAACTAAAGATTTACAGAGCCATTGTGCTGACCTCATTGTTGTACGCCTGTGAAACCTGGACAATATACCATCCCAGGAAACTGAAATATTTGAGTTGTCTTAGGGAGGATTCTGAATATCACCTGCAAGATAAGGTACCAAACAATGAGTTTCCTTTCTCAAGCTGAATTACCAAGCATTCAAAGTCCACCGCAGATTGTGCAGTTCTGATGGACTGGACACATTGTTCAAATACCAAACATACATTTGTCTAAAAGACTATTTTATGGAGAGTTCACCCAAGGCAAACCTTCACATGGAGCTCAGAAGAAGTGATACACGGATACTCACAAGATCTCTCTAGAGAACTTTGGAATTGAATGTGAAATATGGAAAAGACTGGCAAAGGAACATCTAACATGGTGCGACTACATCCAAAAAGGCATTATGAGTAAAGCAGAATTGTAATTGCTCAAAAGAAACACAAGATGTATAGATTTAGAAACATCTCTCCTCCAAATATTTGTTCAAACTATTTGTGTTCGACCTGTGGCAGGGCCTTCTGAGCTTGTATTGGTCTGATCAGCCACTGTTGGATACAGTGTATATTGACCCCAACATAGTCATGTCATTTTGGTTCTCAAGTGTAAAGGACAACAACCAATAAAGAATTTGAAAAAAGTCTCTCATGCTATTTTTATAGAACAGCTGGAGAGATATGAACTAGATAATAGTAAAATCTGGGTTAACTCTGAACTGGATGAATGACTAGACCAAAAACCTATTCATGAATGATTTAAAGTATTCTTGGAAAGAGATGGATCTGTGCTTGACCCTATGGCATTAAATATTTTTTATTGAAGGCTTAAGTAAAGGAATAGATGACAGATCAAAATCACAACTGGAACGGACCTAACACAATGGATGATGGTCATGATACAAAAAGGAGTCAATAGCTTAGAAACTGAGACCAGTCTAATAATATGAATTTAATAGATCTAGATGTAAAGTTTTATATGCATGTTCAAGAAATCAGCTTCACAAATATAATATTGGTAAGATTATCTTTTTAAAATCTGAGTATTTTAATGAATTAAGAGATTGAGTTGACAATGTGATATGGCAGTCTAAAAAGTGAATTTGATTGCAGGTTTCTTAGGGAGGCATTGCATCCATAAAACATCAGAAACAAACTATTTTGTTACAATGATTATCCTCAAACTCCCTACCTTTGTTTGTACCAGATGTGATTAGAGGAAATGTAGAGCAGGAAGGAACCCTAGGAATTGTCAAAGAAGAAAGCAAAAAATGAGGCCCCAAGAGGAGAGTTGGATTGAGCTATGCAAATAGCAAACCAATTTCTGAAATTAAAGCTTTCTGACTCCAAATTTAGCATTCTTTCAATAATGCCCACTGTTCCCCAAATCTATAAAATGGCTCCTTGTGACTTCCTTATCTTTGTACATATGCTCTGAAACTACAGCCATCAAGATGTCAAACATCTCAGCCAAGTATGTCAAGGGATTCTGATGGTACCTATGGAATCTTGAAGGTCAGACGGAGCAAATGACTAGCTCAAGGTTATACAACTAGTGAACTTCTAAGATACGGCCTGTGGTTCGTGTCCACTGTAGGAAGTGTCTTATTATCTTACCGCTACATCGGCTCATTTTTGTCCCCACCCAAATAAATCCGGGAGTTTCTGAAGTTGATTCATGCCAGAATCATATAGTTTCAAGCCTACTAGCAAACCAAAAGCTAATAATCAATTTCTAAAGCATGGTATAAATGCAATAAAATGCTATTGTGCCCCAAAAAAGGATGAAGAGAACAGTTTCAGAGAAATCTGGAAAGATTTGTACGAACTGATGCAGAATATAGGGAGCAGAACCAGGAGAACAATTTATACAATTATAATAACACTATAGGGGCGACTAGGTGGCGCAGTGAATAGAGCACCGGCCCTGGAGTCAGGAGTACCTGAGTTCAAATCCGGCCTCAGACACTTAACACAAAAACTAGCCGTGTGACCTTGGGCAAGTCACTTAACCCCAACTGCCCTCCAAAAAAAAAAAAAGAAAAAAATAATAACACTATAAAAAAAAACTTTGAAAGCAGTAAGAACCCTGATCAATACAATAACAATCCATGATTCCAGAGAACTGATGAAAAACATGTCACTCACCTCCTGACAGAGAACTGATGAACTCTGGGTGCAGGATGAGACATACACACACACACACACACACACACACACACACACACACACACACACATATATGTGTGTGTGTGTGTATATGTGTGTGTGTGTGCATATATATATATATATATATATATATATATATTTTTTTTTTTTTTGTATACGGCCAATGCAGGAATTTTTTTCACTCCATAGTGCATATTTGTTATGAGGGTTTTGCTCTTCTTTTTTTTCCAGTGGCGGGGGATGGTAGTGAGAGAAGGGGAAAATTATTTTTGTTGACTGAAAATTAAGATTTAATTTTTAAAACTTTAAAAAGCTCTAATGCATTTACTCAAGATGAATGTGAAGAGTAAACTATATACCACAATCACAGTCCATATTCTACTGAGTAGCATCATCTTCAACCGCACCTACCAAAGACATAAAACTCAACATTTCTAAAATAGAAATCATTATCTTCTCTCTCCCTTCCCCCCCAAAAAAACCCTATTCTCTTGCAAATGTTCCTATTAATGTCTAGGGTTCCTCTATCCCCTTATCAAGGTTCACAATCTCAGTGTCACCCCTGACTCCTCATACTCCCCCGCATATCCAATCTATTTACAAGTCTTGTTCTCTCTTCCCAATATGTCATGTATATGTCCCTTGAAATAGCCTTCTGGTTGGTCTCACTGTCTCTATTTTTCTCTCACTCTAGCCCAATCTCTATTTACTTGCCAAAGTAGTCTTCTTTAAGTTTAGGTCTGACCATCTATGTGTGTGTATGTGTGTGTGTGTGTCTGTGTCTGTCTGTTTGTCTGTCTCTTTGCGTCTCTGTCTCTGTGTCTCTGTCTCTGTCTCTCCCTCTCATATACACACACTTAACAAATTTCAGTGGCTCCCCATCACTTCCAGGATAAAACATAAAATCCTCTATTTGGTAAAACCTTTCACAACCTGATAACTTCCTACTTTTCCAGTCCTCTTACACTTTGCCCTCTTCCTCTTTCCCTATGATTCATCAATACAGATTTCCTTGCTATTTCTAGCACACAACACTCCATCTCCTAACTGTGAATTTTGCTGGCTCTCTTTCATTCCTGGCATACTTTCCTTCCTCATCTCTGCTCCTTGCCTTTGCTGGCTTCCTTCAAGTTTCAAATAAAATGCCACCTTCTGCAAGAAGTCTTTCCTGGTCATATTCAATGCTAGTGCCTTTCCTCTGAGACTGACTCTAATTTACACTGTATATAATCTTGTATGAACATAGTCTCTTGCACATTTTCTACTCAATTAAAATGTGAATTCCATGCAATCATGGATTATGTTTTTGTATTCCTTTATATCCCTAGAACTTGGTGCAATACCTGGTGAATAGTGGGTGTTTAATAAATGCTTATTGACTGCCTTATGTGTCATTTTATATCAGTCATCAGATTCATAACAATAGCTAGGATTTATAAGGTGTTTTAAGGTTTGCAAAGCCCTTTACATATGTTAACTCATTAGATAATCAGGACAGCTTTGCGAGGTAGGTGCTTTTAAGCATCCTCATCTTACCAATTAGAAAACAAAGGTCAAGAGATGGTAGTTGATTTTCCTAGGGTCTCCCAACAAGCAAATATTTGGGAGTAGTTCAATGATCAATGAGCAAAATTGCCTGTATTGTTATGTATTTCAAGAAATCTTTTAGGATTTCAACATGTGCATCTTATTCAAGGAGAGCTTCTGAGTCTGAATTTTACTCTACCAAATCAAGTATTAGTTTTTATAGCAACAAACAGTATCTTGCATTTTCTGAAACTTTCAGTGAAATATGTGACTGTAAAGATGTGTGCTCCTGTAGAGCATAACTTGTAGATATTAGCCTATTGCTTTCTTATACTGTCATCAAGGAAGTTCTGTTTTCAAGGAATATTCAGTCTAATGTTAATGGTGGTAGAAGAAGAAGGTGGAGGACCTATGCTCCAAAAAATCATGATCTAAAAGAAAATGAGATAAATGCAAAGAAGAGACCTAGGCATTGTGTCTTGAGAGATGGGATGATATACAAAACTCCCTTGTACCTACAGCATGGGGCTTCATGAAGGAAGTGGCCCCCAAGTTGGGCACCCAAGTTGTAAAATCTCCTTAACTGGTTATACCTAAAAATAGACTCACTTCCTCTGGGGACATATTTAGGTGGATGTAGCATCTTTGTAGCCAGGGATCTAGAACCAGAATAGGATCTCTTAAGGTCTTTTCCAGACTAGAGTTCCAGGATACCATAGAAAGAAGATGGATTCCTTTTTCAAAAAGGAGAGACACCAGAAGTTACAAAGAAAAGCCAGAAGAGAAGTTTCTAAGGAGAAAAAGAGAATTAAAAATGAAGCCAGACAGATCAAGATATCTGGCTATTTCATATGACATTCCACTAACAATGAACATTAGTATCAAAGACTGGAGGCCAGGATCATGTGAATCTGCAGGGGAAACCTTGCAAAGGCTTAAGGTTACTGGCACCTCTCCCTCTTTATACCTCACCATAAGCATGGCACATTCTAGTTAGTGACCTGAATGGGAGCATTTGCTTCCCCACCACATCTCACTAATCTTCTATTTACCTTGCATTTCCAGGCTTTTGCCAAGTTACAGTAACCCTAGCAACATCACCTCACTCAATGTTTTGTATAGGTTTTTTGCTTTCAAAAAAGGAACATGTTCTAACAAAAAGATTCATGATTCAGTGGCTACACCATAGAGCCCAAGGCTCACTCTTGTGGGCAGTATAAACTTAGAGAGACACAGATTAAAATAGATGGGGAAAAAACCCTAATTGGATATGTTCTATTGAATAGCTTAATTTTGTTTTAAGAAGAGTGTTTCAAGTTAGAAGATAATGACAACTCTTTAGTTCATTTATACAGAGAAAGGTTTCAGATGATATTAATAGACTGAAGCAGTGTTTACATTTGTAGCTTGGTGTATGGTTCCCTATGGAGACAAACACATTAGGGCAAGATTGTACACTGCTACTTTCCACCCACCTGGAGCCAAGCTACAAAAAAATGGGTCCTTAAGAAATACCTTGGCAGGAAAGTTTCAGTACAATGTGGATGTTTATATCCCATGGCAGCAGTTCCAGGATTTCCCTGGTGTTTGAATTGTTTTTCTTTTTGGGGTGTTGAATAAACTCAAGTCATCATAATTAGAGTTCAGAGTGAAACGTTGCCAATGAGGACCAGGATCATATTTCACGTGTCCAAGAATGTAACCAGAAGCCATGGGAGTGATGGGCAAAAAGTTCTAAACTTCTGGATGGAAGGAAAGCAAAGAAATCATAAAAACAGAGAAATAGAGGCTTGGAAGGGACTTTCAGAAACCATCTAGTCCTTGGCCCTTGGGCCATCTCCATCTCCATGTACTTTCTCAAGAAGCTCATCTAATCATATTAACAACTGCTGACATTTATATAATGCTTTGAGAGGGGTGGGCAAGTTATGTAGCCAAAACTAGGAGAGCCAGTAGACAATATACATGTACTGCCAATACCCACACAATGTCAAGAGAATTATATAGGAAGATCCCTAGCATAATGGATGGGCTCTCTATAGTGGATTCATGGGATGGTGAGAGTTGTACAGGATGAGAAGGCATGGATAAGTTGCATTGTTAGAGGGCATACCCATTTATATTGATGAGACCACAGATCTGTGGAAGATATACCAACCTATTTCATATTTATAAAGTACTTTATATATGCTATCTCATTTGAGTCTCAGCACAACCCTATGGGGTAGGTGCTATAGGTCTTATCATCCCAATTTTTCTGATGAGAAAATAGAGGTTCAGAGAAAATGAGTGACCTTTCCATAAACATATGGTAGTCCCTGTCAAGAGGGTACAAAATCAGGTCTCTCCTGGTTAAGTATAATACTCTTTCCCACATATAATTCAATTGATATGCTTTAAACTTTTATTGTTGAGATTACATGGAAGACTTTTAATTTGTCTGACTCTAAAATGTACTTATAATCATCATGTACTTACTTGATGTATATATGTATATAGACATTATGTACATATATATGTATGTATGTATACTAGCTCCCTAGCTTTGATGGCAAAACTTTGTTCTATGTCTATGTTGTGTTTGTCCTTCATTTTCTAAGAGGACAATGGCATCAGGGAACTGATGACACGACTTGCAGTTGACTTTGATTTGAGTGAGGGAGGGTTGGGCAAGGTTACCAGTCTCACTTTCTCCTCCAGAGCCATCTGGATCCAATGACCAGATATTCATCAGGATGATTGGAGATGACCTAGGAAACAATGGGAAACCCTGGCCCTATCTATGAATGTATGTATAAGATTTCCCAAAGAACTGAATATATTACAATGCAAGTAGGAGGTGTTTTATCAATGTTTGTTTATTCTACTGAACCTCATTACTCCTAACAGATAAATGGATTATATCCTTATTGCCAAAGTTCTCCTAGGAAAGATTATGTCCTCCCTAGACTTCCAAACCTTGGTGCATTCTTAGGTCTCAGTATTACAACCCAGTTCTTGAGGGAAGAGATAGAATCACAAAGTCTCACAGTTGGAAGTCAGAGGTCATCTACTCTAAACTGAACCTAAATAGGTATCTTTTTTGCAACAACACTGACCAATGACCAGTCAATCTTCATCTGAAGACCTCTAGCAGAAGATCTACTACCTAGCAAGATAGCTCATTCCTGTTTTGGACAGTTCCAATTCTTAAGAAATTTTTCCTTACAACAAAACAAAATATACCTATTTGCTGCTTCTAATCATTTCTCATATTTTTGCCCCCTGTTTTCAAACAAAACCGGTTGAATACCTGTTTTACAGAATAATTACTCAAATACTTGAAGAGAGCTATCATGGTCCATCCTTGCCCTCTCCAGTCTAACCTTCTTTGGTTCCTTCAATAGATCCTCATGTGGCATGGTTTCTATTCCCATAACTATCTTGGTCATCTTCCTCTGGACACTCTTGTCACTATTAAAATGTAGCACTTAACAACTGAACACAAGACTCTAGGTATGGTCTGGCCAATGCAGAATAGATCAGACTTAATAGGTCCTTCACCAATATTAGTTTAAGAGGATATTGGTTTTGGGTTGCCATATCACAATGGATTGATATCTGACTTGCAGTCATTAAAAATCCTGACGTCTTCACATAACTTCTTGTTCAGCTATGCCTCTTCCATCCTATACTGGTATGATTCCTTTTTTGAACCTGTGTAGGACTTTATATTTTTCTCTAGTAAATAAGAAGTCACTAATGACAACATCTACAGAAGTACCACAGTGATATCTCCTTATGGCATGGAAGTGAGCTTGTATTTTCAAATGCAGTACAAGCTCTGGCATGTTCTGTGCCTGTCATATAATAAGTATTGAATAAATGCTTATGATTGGTTGATTTATATGAAACTAGAAAGACACAGTGGTGAACAGCATTACTGTTGCTTGAGGACCAGACTTGGTAAGTTTGAAAAATTTCCTAACTGTGGGAGCCACCTATGGGCTACTCACTTTTTAATTTTTTTTGTAATACTAACTCTCTAAGAGCCTCCATAAAATTCTAGAGAGTCTGCATTCTGTATGAGTTGAAACAGTATCTATACAAAAAAATTATGGATTATTGAAGTATTGATATAACTAATGCCAACTCAGACCTGGATCAATTTTCCTTGAGAAGTTCTGAACCGAGTTTAAGCAGATCAATCTTGATCCAGAGCAGTGTCACAGGGAAAGCTAGGAGAGGAGGATGGGAAACTAGCCAAATTTCAGGAAATAGGGGAAGATTCATAAAGGTCTTGACCATGCTTAAGTGGCTAACTGCCCAGAGCAGGCTGTGAGAATGTTTGTGAGTGTGTTTGTGAGGGCCTCCCATGCTTCTGTATCCTCAAAGTCCTCTCCCTTTACTTCTAATGCCCATCCCAGCAGGGGACACTGCCTACCAATGTTTTCATACCACCTTAACCCCACTATCACTAATCTTAGCCTGGATCCCAAATCTCCAATGAATGTTTTTGTTTGTTTTGAGAAAGGAAGTATGAAAGTCTGGAAAAGAGCAATGGTTTTCTAAGTATGTTTCCCTTGGACTGTGGGATTACAGATTTATTAATAGAAGCGAGAAGTTATCTAATCAAATCCTTTATCTTGCAGAAGGGTAGCTGAACCCAAGAGATGTTAAGTCATTTGCTAACGGTCACGCAGAGAGTAAATAGAAAAGCCAGGACAGTAATACCAGCCTTCTGACTCTAAATCTGGTGTCCTTTCCATTACATTGCTTCCAGAATCCTCAAGCCTACACAAAATTTTCTTACCAAGAAGTGTGATTGCACAGGACTTGTTTAATTTGTACATTTTGTATGACCTCCAATCCCTGACCAACGCTGCAACAGAAGATGGGTTTCCAGGATAAGAAACAACCCAGAAGGGTTCAAACACCATTAAAAAATTAAACTATTGATGCACAAGCCGCATATGTAAATCTCAAATGACCTACCAAACACATCTTGGTTTTATCACCCTCATTAGCAGACTCTTTGTGGCGCCATAAGAAATGCACATGCAAAAAGCAGACCAAAATAGTCTGTCTGCAAGTTGGCATTTTAAAAGGTTTCCCATTCATCAAAAGAAATGATTGGCTAGATGAGAGCTTCAGGACCTCTGCTTTGAAACTGTTCTGTCATGCACAACTTGACAGTATATTCGCCTTTACTGAGAAGATGTATGTTATGTTATGCAGTTGGAACTCTTCTTCCCAGAAGTCTTTGCAAAATAGCTCTTCCTCAGTGAGTGCAAAATCCCGGCCTGCTCTGGTCTCATAGAATTCTCTAGCATTGATCAGAGTTTCAGAATGACTTTCTCTTCCTCAGTGTTTAGCCAAGACCACAATGAACAGACATCTCCAGATGGCAGCACATAGCAAAGTTTTAGGCCTACTTTCACTCCCACTACTCTCTGCCTTAGAACAAATGGTTTAGTTTAAGTGCGTTCTGGTATTTCACATATTGAACTAACTTGGTTATTTATGTTAGCTGTACCATATGGTAATTGTTAACAGAATTAAACCTTCTATGTAATTAACTATGGTATCCTACAATTGTATTAACCTTCTCCATAATTTCCAATTTTGCTCATTTGCTGATAAATTGATCCATTACCTTCTCCCATTTGTGGTTTCTAGATTATTCCTTGAAACTTAACTACAGAACCAGAGAAGGCAATGGATCCATTTACATTACTTGGAATGTTGCTGGACCTATTGAGAAGGTCTCTTCACCAAGTAATTGGGTGAATAATTTTCCTAACAAGTCTTTCTGGTTCCCACCCTTAGCTTCTCTCCATTCAATTTGTTTTTCTTAAAGTTCCTAATTTCAAATTTGTGAAAATTAGCTTACTCCAGGAAAATGAAAACAGCGGAGTGTGAATAAAATTTTGAAACAGCCATTTTTAAAAGATGACTGCTGTCCAATCTTTTCCCCTTCCTGATCTTACTCATTATCTCTCCATATCATCTGATCCAGTAGAAGAGAAGAAAGGAAAGAATGATGGGAAGAAAACAAAAGAGTTGGCATGTGTGAAATACACAAAGGAAGAAAAGGGGTGTGGAGTTTGTGTCCTGAAAGGGTAAGACTACTCAAATGCAATTCCCTTTAAGATGTATTCTTGGGCTTTGTAGTAGCCAAAAAGCATCGAGTTAGAACTGGGATGTCTCATATTGATGATATTTGAGTCCCTATCACCTAGAAGAGTATCTGGCATGTAGTAAAAATTTTTTTTGCTTTTTTTTTTGGAGGGAAATTGGGGTTAAGTGACTCGCCCAAGGTCTCATGGCTAGTTTTTGTGGTAAGTGTCTGAGGTCTGATTTGAACTCAGGTCCTCCTGACTCCAAGGCTGGTGCTCTATTCACTGCACCATCTAGCCGCCCCAGTGTTGTAAATGTTTAATGAATGCTTGTTATATGTTCAT
The DNA here is from genome assembly GCA_028646575.1 of Pseudocheirus occidentalis. Taxonomy (NCBI): domain Eukaryota; kingdom Metazoa; phylum Chordata; class Mammalia; order Diprotodontia; family Pseudocheiridae; genus Pseudocheirus; species Pseudocheirus occidentalis. Next base: position 128,240,194 of record CM053594.1, on the reverse strand, counting down.
TTCTAGGCAATTATTGTTTTTTTAAACAGAAGAAAGCAGAAAGAAGTTCAAAAGGAGACACAATCAGGGTGATGTTGGAACTTCTGTGTTTAATTTTAATTATGAAAGAGGAAAAAAAACAAGATGTACATAGTAAAGTATAAAAAACTAAAATTCACATTTTCATGTGCAATTCCCTTTTTTGTTTTTCTTTGTATTATTAAATGTTGATATTTATTAAGCATATGATAAAAAAGAAATTTAAAATAATGTTGATTGTTGACTTGATCTTGACAAAACAGTGGACTGTCAGCAGGGACCTAAAAATTCTCTGCTTTAACTCAACACTTAAGGGAAATCTTGAAGGAATGCTGGGACTCATCCACAAAATCCCCCAATATCTATTGCCATGGTAGTTTTTTACTCCCCTGACTTCAGCACACATCCCTTGGAAGAATGTTTCACACCTGCTAAGGTCCCTAACATTCAATGTATGATGCTGCACTTTACAATGTAAATTCCTGGAAGCAAAAGACTGTCTTGTTAATTTTGGTATCATCATTTCTCCATTGCTTAACAATATTTTGCACATAGATGTTCATTAAAAGTTTGTCTGATTTGATGATTAAAAAAAATTTTGAGAGCGAGAAAATTATATTTCAATTTGCATTTAGAGTTCATTAGTTCTCTCTCTGGAGGTGGATAGCATTTTTTTTTCATCATGAGTTCTTTGGAATTGTCTTCAATGTATTGATCAGAGTAGCCAAGTGTAACAATAATGCAATATTCACAATACCCATGGTGGTTATGAATATGCTAGTATAGTTGTGAATCACAAAATGTAGCAAAGTCTCCACATGGAGAGCAGAACCAAAGTCTTAATTCAAATACCAGAAAACCAAGTCTGAGAACCAGAAAGACACATCCCAGAACCAGAAAGCCAGTCATTACAGTAGCCAAGAAATTGATACACATGGTTAATGCAGTGAACACCCACATTCCCAAGCCTCCACAACAGAACAGGCTCCCTCAAGCAGGGGTCCTCTCACTCACAGGAGCTCCTCAGGCTGGTTCTTGGAAGTTCTCGGCAAAAGTTGCAGAAGGAGGGTCTCAGCAAAAAGTCGCAGCATCCAGGTGCTCACTAAGAGAAAATCTGACTGTCCTGCTGGTTCTCTTCCTTATATACAGTATAGCTCCTCCTCATTCTGCCCCTTCCTGGTAAGGTGTTAATTACTCTCAAGGTGTTAACTACTTCTGCGTTAATTAAATAACTTAAACAAGGTGTTAACTTGAAATAAGGTGCTAAGTGCCTGCTTACTTGCCAATACAAAGGGGCATGAAGATCTTCAGATTCCATTAGCATTACTCCAGGTCTTTCACAGTTGATCATCATTACAAGTTGCTGTTACTGCACACAATGATCTATTGGTTCTTCTCCTGTCATTTTGCATCAGTTCATATGGCTCATGTCATGTTGTTTTCTGAAAACACCCCTCCTTGTCATTTCTTCCAGCACAATATTACTCCATCACAATCGTATGCCAGATCTTGTTCAGCCATTCCCCAGTTGATGAGCATTTCCTTGATTTCTAATTCTCTGCCACCACAAAAAGATCTGCTCTGAATATTTTGTAAGTCGTTTTCCTTTTTCTTTGATATCTTTGGGATATAGACCAGTAGTGTTATTGCTGGGTGACAGAGTATGCACAGAAACACTTTTTAAAGACTATATTTCACATAATCCTAGATAGTCAGTTGGAAGGAACCTCAGAGATCTCATACATTCAAACATGTGCCTGAAGCATGGATTGATTCTCTTTACAAAATTCTGAAAAGTGCTTGTGCAGCTTCTATTCACTACTACACAAAGGAGCCGTTACATTCTTGGGCAACTCCAATTATTGGCAAGTCCTTTGCCATATTGAGCCATGAAATAGTTTTCCATAACTTCTCTCTATTGCTTATTTTTTTCTCTTCTCAGAATAAGGAGTGTAAGTAAGATATGCATTCCATACAACAACTTTTCAAATATGATACTGCCATGTCCACCCCCATCTCCAGTCTCCTCTTCTCCAAGCTAACCGTTCCAATGTCTTTCAACTAATCCTTGAACATTTTTCTGAGATTATAAATTAAAAATTAGTGTGGACATTACTACTTATGTGATCAAATAGCTTCTCCTCTCTAGGATTTAGTTTCCTCATCCCTAAAATGGAAGTGTTGGACTGGATTTTTTCTAACGTCATTTCTGGTTATAAATCCATATTCTTGGATTACTTCTAAAGGTCAAAAACATACTAACATCTGCAGCTAATTGTTTAACTCATTGGGTTTAGCTGAACAATCAATCAATCAAACAACAAACATTTATGAAGCAATTACTATGTGTGGAGAATTGTGCTAAATACTTACATTGTATTGTATGGGGAATGATTTTTTATTTTTAATTTATGAAATCAAAGAAGCATTTTTGTAATATAGTACAATAAGATATATGACTATACATGAAATTGCAAATCTACTATGCACAATTTGCTATTCCTTTAAAATATACAATAAAATTTTCATATAAATTTCTTTTTTTCTTCCCTTCATCCTAGAGATGGCTAACATTAGACATAAATAGGTAGGTGTATATGTGAACTTGTATGTATATGTAGATATGCATACATGTAAAATTACTCCATATATACTTCTAGTTGTCATTTCTTTCTCTGGATGCAGATAGCATCTTTCTTCATGTGCCATTTATAGTTAATTTGGATATTTAGTCAAAATAACTTATTCACTCAAAGTTGTTCTTAAAACAATGTTGCTTTTACTGTATACAATGTTCTCTTGGTTCTGCTCATTTTGCTCTTCATTATTTCATGCAAGTCTTTCCATGTTTGTGTAAAATCATCAAGTTCATACTTTCTTACAGTGCATTAGTATTCCATCGCAATCTTTTACCACAACTTATCCAGCCACTCCCCAATTGATGGACATCCCTGTAATTTCCAGTTTGCCATATAGGTTCTTTTCCTTTTCCCCTAATCATCTTTGGTAAAACACCAAACAGCAATATTGCTGGATCAAATGGTATAGGATAGGTAGCTTAATAACTCTTTGGACATAATTCCAGATTGCTCTCCAAAATGGTTGGATCAGTTCACAATTCCACCAACAATTAATTAGTGTCCCAATTTTTCTACTTCTCCTCCAACATTTATCACTTTCCCTTTCTATCACTTTAGACAGTCTGGTATAGTCTAGTTTAAAATGATATCTTAAGGTTGTTTTAATTTGCATTTCTCTAATCAACTATGATTAGAGCATTTTTTCATATCACCATATGGTGTTTTGATTTCTTCACTGGAACAGTGCCTGTTCATATCCTTTGACCATTTATCAGTTGGAGAATGAGTCATATTCTTATAGAACGATAAGGGTGGACCTATGGTTTTCTAGAACCTGGATCTTTTTTTACAACGTGGCTGACTTTCTCTACTGAATAAGGGTGTTAGTGGTCATATCTCCATTAATTTCCTTTTCCAATACATAATCATTACATGTAAATGACTCAGAGTAACGGATACAAACACTGACAGATTCTACCAAACTGGAACACCTTTGATTATGGACCAAGAAATAGGCTGTAAATCAATTGTCTAAGGACTAATATAGCTAATATGGAGAAGTATATCATTAAGGAGTCAGTCAGGTAATTGAGATTTTGGCTATGACTCATGAAGACTGCTGACTAAGGCAGAGAATGATTATGATCTGCATCCAAGTGAGAAGTATTTGGCTGTTGGCACAATAGGGCAAATAGGTAGCAGAGTGGATACTGCTGGCCCTAACATCAGAAAGACCTGAATTCAAATCCGGTCTCAGAAACATATTAACTGTGTGACCCTGGGGAAGTCACATAATCCTGTTTGCTTCAGTTTCCTCATCTGCAAAATGGGTTGGAGAAAAAAAAGGCAACTGCTCCAGTATCTTTGCCAAGAAACCCCAAATGACGTCATGAAAAGTCAGACACAAGTAATCAACTAAAAATGACAACAAAAATGGTTAAAGTGGATAGAATGACCTGGAGTCAAAAAGACCTGAGTTCAAATCTAGCCTCAGACTCTTATTAGCTGTGTGACCCTGGAGAAGTCACTTAACTTCTATTCTCCTCAATTTCTTAATCTGTTAAATGGATGTGATAATAGCACCTACCTCTCAGGGCTGTTATGAGCGCAAAATGAGATAGTACTTGTAAAAACATTTTGTAAACCCCAAGATTCTATATGAATCTTCACTATTGTTATGTACCCGCACTGAAGAAATCAAGATATTTGAAGTATTACAATCTAGGGCTGTCATTAATAAATGAAAATTTGGATTTGGCATATGTTCAAGTTAACTCCATAATAAAATCAAATTAGGTATTATTTCAAAGCTGTTAAGTTTTGAAAGTAATTCAAATTATAATCCTCATATCCAGTTACTTTGCAAAAGTAAATATATAAATGTGTTATGTATGTGTGTGTATATATATATATATAATTTTTGTCATATATACCATGTAACTTAGAAATCATGAAATGGATAGTGAAATGAATGTAAAATTGAAGTTTCCTTGTGAAGGAGAGGGTGTGGTAGTAGATATAATTCAAGGTCCTAGAATTTCAGAGGGTGAAAAATATCTATCATTTAAAAATAATTCTCCATTTTAAAATTTGATACAGGTATGCCAAGACAGCTGGTTCATAAGACATAAATCACATTGAGAAGTTGAAAGCCTTCTACATAGGCAAGGTCTTATTATTATCCACTTTCCTTGCAAAATATAAATTTGTGACATTTACCTGGGCTTCGTCATGGACCAAAGGCTAACATCTTTATGTAAGCAAAAAGATGACTCCCTAAGTGGTAATTGTGGGAAGAATGGCATGGCCATCGCCAAAGAACACTGAGAAAATGATGTAAAACTACTTCCCCACCCCAATCCTGCTCCCACAGTCCTCCCCTTCTCTATAATGACCTGTCCTCTATATAATCCTGGATTACTGATTGTTCTAATGTATTTGGTGGGATGAGAGGGAGCAGCTATCTCCTGGTTTTTAAGAAACATATTAAAATTTTAATGTAGAGAGAAAGAGTCATCAGGGGCAGCTAGGTGGTACAGTGAATAGATCATTGGCCCTGGAATCAGGAGGACGTGAGTTCAAATTTGACCTCAGACACTTGACACTTAATAGCTGTGTGACCATGGGCAAGTCAACCCCAATTGCCGTGCCTTATCCCCTCCAAAAAAAAAAAGTGACAGTAAATTTCAGATTCAGGAAGATCTGGGTAAAGTCCATGCTCTGTGACACATGGTGGCTGTATGACCCTGGGTCAGATATTTCATTTTTCAGAGCCTTAGGTAACTCTCTATTAGTACAAGCTGAAGAAGGGTGGTTGATCTGAATTTATAGAGGGAGTCGGGGAGTTTCCTACAGCTGTAAAATCACAGGTTATGAATGACAAAAAGTAACATGTCCATCTGTAAACTACCAATGAGGATATGTTTCCTTTCCACTTGTCACATCAGAAGACATTTTATAAGTGGTATATGGATTAAATTCTAAAGTTCATCGTTTTAATGAACAGAAAGACCAAAATGTCTTTACTTGGTCTCCTTATCAATGTGAAGCTATATATATATATATATATATATATATATATATATATATATAT
>CM053594.1:128199161-128234003 GCA_028646575.1 Pseudocheirus occidentalis | reverse complement strand
AAATGGATATACTAATAATTTAGATTTCTCAGAATTGTCTCTCTTATGAGTCAGACTTACAATGCTGCTTGAAATGATCAATCAAAACTTAGAAAATGCTCCCACAGCCACTGTATTCTTGTTCTTGTATACCTTAAGTGAAGCAAATCAGACTGTAGCACCTATTCCCTTTACAGAACTCTGGTCCTATAATCCACCAAGCAACAACCCTCAAGGACTTGAGCAATATTGCTCCCACAGGACTCCACCATTGTTGCATTGTCTTCAACTTGTGGGCTTGTCATGTGAAACCATTCAAGCCCTGAAACAATTGTAATCCACCTTTGTAATTGTAATCCAACAATTGTAATCCACCTTTCCTGCTCCTTTCACCCTTGTGATTTTTGTATATAATTTCTGTCTTCATTTAAGCTCTGGGGAATTCTGATCAGGAGAATTGCACATTTGCAAATCCATTCCTCATAATAAAACTAATTAGTTAAACAACTACTTGATTACTGGCACTTTGTCTCTGGACTGCTGTTTTGTCATTCCCAGGTTAGAGACTGGCTAAATAAAATCCTGTTAACAATTCTGAAATGCATCATTTCAACATCACTGATGAGCCAGATTTTATAAAACTCCTAGAGAAGATAGTTACATCCCCTCAGAAGTGAATAGCAATTTTATTTCCATGGAATGTTGAAAGTTACACTTGCATCAGACAGAGGGGTCCAGAAATATCCAGATCTGAAAAAAAAGAAAATATATCTTATAAAATGAAGCACTGTTACATCAATGCTATTGTTGATAGTGAGGGAGGAGAGACCTGTCAAATTCACAGTTCATCTGAGGTCAGCTATAGATTCATAGACTCATGAATAGACTCATATACATTCATAATGCCTCATTTTTGCAGCTATGCCATAGGGAATTTACTCCACCCACCTGGAATAAGAACCAGAAATGGAAAAACCAGTCCCAGCTGCCTCTCTTTTCTTCATATAAACAACCTAGATTCTAGTTCACTTCACTTAAAGATTATTACAGAACTATATGTAGAAGATAAAAGTTCTTGCTTAGAAGACTCCTGGTGACTGAACTCCCTTTGCCTTGAGTCATGACACTACACATTTCCTTTTGAACCGGCGCTTGACTCCTTGTCCGTGGGAAATGATGATGATTATGCCTACCATTTATAGTACTTTATATCTTACTTCCTTTTTTCCTCCCACCACCTTACAGAGTGGTATTATGATTATATCCATTTTACAGATATGAAAACTGAGGCAGAGCAGGTAATGTCTCAGGTAAGATTTAAACTCAGATCTTCTTGATCCCAAGTCAGGAATTCTATCTATGACACCAGTGGTGAAAAACTGAAAAACAGGGGCCACTAATCAGTACATAAGGATCCCTTCAGGCCACATATTGACTTGATTTTAAAATGTAATATTACTTCTGTTTTATTGTATTTTAAATTATTTTTTAAATATTTTCAAAGTACATTTTTATCTGGTTCAGGTTATACTCTGGAATGTTTTGGGCTTTATGTGGTTTGTTCGTGTCCAACACCCCTGTACCATACCATCTAGCTAACATAAAGATCTTCTTGTTTTCAGAGAGGTGAAATTTAAACTGTCAGGGTGGCTAGGTAGCGCAGTGAATAGAGCACCAGCCCTTGAGTCAGGAGGACTTAAGTTCAAATCCTACCTCAGATACTTAATACTTACTAGCCGTCACATAATCCCAGCTGCCCAGCCTTACCCCTCCAAAAAAGCAAAAAACAAAAGAAAAAAAGAAAAAAGATATTTAAACTGTCTATTTCTCTCTATATTTATCTGGGACAAAAAAGCTGCAGAGTTGAATCTTGAGCTTCTCAGCTGACCAAGAGTAAGAGGCTGATGACAAACCTTGATTTTATCTTCGCTGTGTTACTATCTGATTTCAAATTCTAACTGCAAACCAAGAAAATAGTAACCACCTTTGAATATATTTCCATTTTACTCAAATATATGTGGGATGAATCATTGCTTCTGCAGAAGGCCTAGATCAAACTGGAAATATTTTTATCAAAACAGAAAAGTTTTTTTCATATAAATTACTGAATTGGTTGCTATTTCATTGGCACTAGTTCCTGAGCCTTATCATCATGTCTTTTAATTATTAAATCCTTTTAAAGTTTATCATTTAGCACATTTTTAGTAGCACCTATAAAAAAATTCCATTCCACCAAAATTATGTGCAGGTCAGGAGGAATTACAATCAATTTCTTGGTAGTTTACGTTTAGTTTTAAAAATCAAAATAGTAGAGAAGGAGTAAATTTCTTCCTGAATTTCCCCAAATGAATACCATAATAAACTACTTGTTTAGTAACTTCTCTAACAATTCCTTCCTCCACAATTTTGAGGAGGGTAATAATATAATTTCCTCTGAATAATTTCCCCTGCCAAAAAAATCCAAGCTATCAACAGCCATGTGGAAAAAAAAAAGAAGAGCTCTAAATCACCACTAACTAGAGAAACACAAATTAAGGCAACTCTGAGGTTCTCCTTCAAATCTGTCAGATTGTCAAAAATGACACAGAAAAAAAAAGAAATTGACAAATGTTGGAAGTGCTATGGACAAAAATGCACTGTCTGGGGAGCTGTGAATTTGTCCCTTTCGTTCTGGAAATCAGTCCAGAGATATGTACCCAAGACATTACTAGGCCTGTTCCCCAAAGAGATTGTTTCCAAGAAAGAAGGTGGGTTGACTACTGTTTGTGTTATCTTAATTTAATTGCTCTTTTAAAAAAATCTTTAGAAATACAGCTTTGAAGGTGACTGCTAATAGCCACAGTGCTCCACCAGGTATAAATTATACTCTGGACTATAGCACTACCAAATATTACCCTGTCAGAATACAATTATTTCCTTCCCTCTCTTTTCACCATTGGCTGATATCTTCTGGTAAACTATCTCAACATCCACAAAGATACGTAGTCAAGCAGAAACCTACAAAAGGAACATCATTTTCCAGAGGAAATGATGAACTAGACCCATTTATTTCAGATGAGAGGAATCAAGTTCAAAGGAATTTGCTTGAAATTTGCAAATCCTTGCTGGTACAAGTTCATCTTTTTCTTTTTAAAAGTAAAAGCTCAACAAGGTATTTTGCTATAGATTTTTACTTCATTTTTGCTAATTTCTTGGTTCCCTAAATAAAATTTAATATAGATATATCTATGATGTAAGACTGAAAAGTATTGTTGTACTCATAGATAGCAACAAAAGAATATAGAACCTCTTGTCTTTTTTTTTTGTTTACCATCTTAGGCATAGAAATATGAGTAACAGGTGAGCTGTAGAGAAAAAAAAATGCCCTAGGCTTAAAGTCAAAAGTCCTGAGCTCATTCTCAGCTCTTTTTAAGCCTTAGACAATTCACTTAGCCTTTTGGAGTCTGTTTTCTCACCTTCAAAATGGAGGCATAAGTGACTGTCCTCATAGATTTATAAGAAGGAAATAATCACAATTTTAGTCTTCTCAATAAGAATAACAATCACTGGCATATAGGCATCACTCTATGAAGTCAGGTTCCAAAGTACTCAACACTGGCTATTTTATCTGACTCTTGCAATCTCTCTATAAATAGATGATATGTGTAAGGTATTAATATTATGATTGCTATCAGAAATAGTCAATCAAAAATTGAGTCAATATTTAGTTCATTATATCAACTCATTTTGACTATATCAGCTACTTGACTAACTCACAGGTTCACTATGAGAAAAGTCTTTAGGAAACAAAACATGTTTTGGCAGAAGGGTGATGATGAGAATGTCTTGTGATTTCACTGCCTTAAGATGACACTATTATTATTTATGATATCTCATGTCCTCACTTTTTTGAAGCTTTAAAATAATACTTCTCACTATCCTATTTCCAAATCTTTAACAGGAACAGAAAGTTTTATCTTAATACCAACAACATCCCTAGTCTTTTATGTCACAGAAACTTTGGATCATAGAATTTGAGAGATAAAACTGACTTAGTTTACTCTATATATATGAAATGCATCTCTATTATTACATACCTAACAAGTGGTTGTCCAGGACATTCTTAGACACCTTCAAGTAGAAGGAACCTACTGCATCTTGAGAGGCACCTTGGGATAGATTGTGAGGAAGCTTTTCCTGATGTCAAGCCAAAATTTGCCTCTGTGTGACTTCCACCTGTGGCTTCTGAGTCTATGCTGTTGGGCAAAGGAGAATGTATTTCATCCATCTCCCACATGACAACCTTGAAAGTAAGGCTAAAGGGAATGGAATTACGATTTAATTATCTCCTATTACGTGCCAGCTATTGTGCTAAGCACTTTACAAATATTATCTCACAATAACTACATGAGACAGGCACTGTTATTATCCCCATTTTATAGCAGAGGAAGCCGAGATTTTGTTGTCGTTGTTGTTCAGTTTATGGCTAACTCTCCATGACACTGTTTGGGGTTTTCCTGGCAAAGGCAGTGGAGTGGTTTTCCATTTCCTTCTCCAGTTCATTTCGTAGATGAGGAAGCTAAGGCAAACAGGGCGAAGTGACTTGCCCAGGGCCACATAGTTAGTAACCCTCTGAGGCTAGATTTGAAATACTTAGAAATGTCTGTCTTCATTGCATCTTCTCTAGGCTAACATCACCAATTACTCCAACTATTTTTCATATGATACCTCAAGACCCTCGCTGAAAGCCCTACCATTCACACTCCTCAAATGATTAATGTCCTTAAACCATGGTGCTCAGACTGAATACCATACTCCAGATGGGGCACAAAGAGGGAAGAATTAGGTAGAAGCATCCCCTCCTTAATCCTAGAACATGAGATATCATAAATAGTAATTATGTAGTCTTAAGTTAGTGATGTCACAAAACACTCATCCTGTCACCCCCCAAACCAAAAAGAAAAGCATTTTCATATTCACAAAATGCTTTTCTCAAAGCAAGCCTGTAAGTTAGATAAACATTCACATAGCTAATTAGCGAATATAACCAGAACAAGTTGATATAATGCCCTAAATCTTGACTCAGTTTTGATTGCCTATTTCTAATGGCTATCTTCATGTAAAAGAAGATTTCATCAGCTTTTTTAGCTGCTACATCACACTACTGACTCATATTGAGTTTTCAGTCAGCTAAGAAGCCCAAATTTTTTTTCAGAATAACTGCTATCCCCCCATTTTACACTTGCAAAGCTTTTTAAAATACCTCCATGCAAGACTTTATATTTATCCCTATGTACCATAAATGTTATTCAGTCTCACCCTGTGATATTCCACCCTACTTATATCTTCTTCCCAGTTCATCTTCTTTAATTCTCTCTTCTTATTTTTTTTAACTTAAACCAACTCATTTTGTTTATGTTTACTTTTTATTTTCAGTTCCAAATTCTCTCTCTCCCACTACTCTTCTCCCCCACCCATTGAGAAAGCAAGAAATATGACATCCATTATATACATATATATGAAGTCAGGTAAAAAAAATATTTCTTGCAAAAAAGGAAAGAAAACATGTTTCAGTCTGTATTTAGAGTTCATCCAGTTTCTATTTGGAGATGGATAACATTTTTTATCATAAGTCCTTTGAAAATGTTATGAATCATTTTAATACCATAGTTGTCTTTCACAGGTGATTTTTGTTAAAATATTGCTGTAACTGTGTAAATTGTCCTCCTGGTATTGCTCACTTCCTTTTGTATCCATTCACACAAGTCTTTCCAGGTTTTTCTGAAACTATCATCTTTATCATTTCTTACAGCACAATAGTATTCCATCACGATCATACACTATTATCATTCCATTATCTTCCATTAGAAGCCCTCCTTTAATTCCTGATAATACTCCTCTGCTACGTAGTTTGCCAAACCTTCCTTTTTACAGTCAAAGAATAACTACTGAAATTCTATTTTCCCCCTCAAGGAAAATAGTAACAGGTATCAAGAGATTCCTTTAGGTCCTTGTTGGTCTGACCATACCCTGTGCTTGATTCCCCATCACTTATGCTTACCCCTTTGCTTGTACATAATGTTAATGTATTTTTTATTTGCTCATTTAATATAGTTCCTGTGTTAGAGGAAATAATTTTCTTTACCAAGCTCTGCTTGTAGAGTGTAAAACAAATAAAGATAGAGATAGGAAAATTTCACAATGAAGTTCTAAACTTATACTAGGTTCATTGAAAGTTCACTCATGTTTTGGTGAGTTGGTTTTGTTTTGCATAGATCCAATCACAGAGCATTCAAAGGAAAGGTCTATACATATCAAAATATTCATAGGAGCTCTCTTCCTTTTAGTAAATAACTAGAAACAAAGGGGATGCCCATCAACTACAGAATGGTGAAAAACTATGGCATATGAATTCATGGAATACTATTGTACAGGAAGAATGAATAAAACTGGAGAATTAATAAAAATAAGGAAAAAGGAGTATGAATTAATAATGCAAAATGAAATAAATAGACACAAGAAAACAACAAATACATTGTATTTAAAAACATATTGTAAAAATGAATTTATTTTTTTATTGGTTCTGGCTTATTTCATTTGACACATAGTTCCTCCATTATGGAAAAGAGGTTGAGGACTATTAGAATATTGCACATATTTTCAGACACAGTCTCTGCATTTGAGGTTTACAATTCTGGCACTTAGAACTATGTATGGGACCTGGAGGGTGCATAATAAATGCTCACGGAGAAACGAATAGCTTACTTGTCTGATCCATAGAGAAAGGAAGAATTTTTATACTAAATAAGAGAAAGAGAGCATTACAGGAAGCAAAATGGATAATTTTGATTATACTAAACTGAAAAGGTTTTGCACAAACAAAACCAATGCAACCAAGATTAGAAGAAAAGCTGAAAGCTGAGAAATAATTTTTATGGCAAGTGTTTCTGATGAAGGCCTCCTTTCTCAACTATATAGAAAACTGGGTTAAATTTATAAGAATATAAGTAATCCCCCAATTGATAAATGGTCAAAGGATATGAATAGATAGTTTTCAGATGAAGAAATGAAAGCTATCTATAGTCACATGAAAAAATGTTCTAGGTAACTATTGATTACAGAAATGCAAACTAAAACAACTCTGAGGTACCACCTCACACCTAACAAATTGACTGATATGACAGAAAAGAGAATGATAAATGTTGGAGAGAATGTGGAAAAATTGGAACACAAATGCATTGTTGGTGGAGTTGTGAACTGATCTAACCATTCTGGAGAACAATTTGGAAATATGCCCAAAGGACAATCAAACCGTACATCCATTTTTTATCCAGTAATACTGTTATTTGGCCTATATCCCAAAAAGATCACATGAAAGGGCAAAGGACATACATGTACAAAAATATTTATAGCAGCTCTTTTTGTGATTGCCTTAAATGCTCATGGACTAACTGATTGATCTTGGGAAAGTTATTACCCTCCTCTGAGTCTCAATTTTCTGATCAGTAGCAACAAAAATAATACTATATCGGTTTGAGAATCAAAGAAATTACAGGAGAGAGAAAAAATAGCTAAAAAAGTAAGATATGCAAAATTTCTGATCAACTATATGATCTAAAGAAGTACCAACAAAAGTACAAGTTGGATCAACTATGAAAGAAATTTAGCCAACTTTAATATAATGAACTACAGAACAGTCACATCAAGAGAGGCTACTAAAACTTTAGCTTCTCTTTGAAATTGGAGAACAGAGAATGTAGATAGGACCCATGGTTATTGACTCAAGTACTTCACGGTGGTGCATGAATTACTAGCAAAAACAAATTTATCAGTGTTCTCTCTTGATGAAAAGTTGATTCCACATTTCTTAAGGATCTCACATATTTATTACCAAAAAATGAGAATGCCAGTGACCCTTCTAAATATAGGTCATTTATGTTTTCATGGACTTTATGCAAAGTATACATGGCTTGCACCAATCAGAAAATCTGTAATCATTAGAAGAAAACAATATATTGACTAAAGAACAAAAGGAATGTGCCCAAAGTCCTAGAGAGGTAAAGGGCAACTAATTATTTATTCAGTGATTATTGAATAAGCTATCCAAAAGCACCATAACATTTACACTGGTAAGTAGACTAGCATTTATTGAGCACATATTATGTGTGAAACATCTTTATTGATCATCAAAAGTTTTCAACCCCTTTCCATTCTCACACCTTTGTCATGTACTGCAAATATATGAAACAGATATATTTAAAATATGCTACTAACATAATAAATTCATTAACAATTTATTATAAATATAGTATCTGCCAGGAAGATAGTTTGCATCCATTACAGTTCTATATAGTCAGAAATTCAGTACTATCATTCTTGAGCAGGACTGAGAATGGGTTCCATGTTTAAAAAGAAGCATATCAATAGAATTGTATTTTTCACTTGAAACATGCTATATGAATCAAGCTATATGATTCCAGTAAAAAGTACTTTAAACAGTTCATAGAATTTTTTTGCCAGTAATATGAAAATGTTATTTGGACTCAAAAAGAGCAATATTTTTTACTACATATCCAGGAAGAATAGATACCAAAGACTTTGAGCTTGAATCCATAGAGGTCAAACAGAACCAAAGGATGAAGGGTATAGTAGGAAATACCTTGGTCTTGTCCTTGTAAGATAGACTGAGCATGTCAATTAAAGAGAAAGCTGAAGTTTTGATGTTACAAGACTGAATGGTATCCTAAAGTCAAAACTTACTATGAAGAGCACATCCAGGGCAAATAATACCTATCAAACATGGTCTTAATGCAAACTTTTGGTAAAGTAAGGTAGACAACTGCATCCAGGTATTCAAATAAAAATCTATACAATATTAACAAAAGACAGGATTCACAAACCTGTGACAACTATAGAAAGACATTTCCCTGTCAAAAAGAGGAAGAGGAAGGATAAATATTCTCAGAGTATAGGATATAAACAGTTTAAAAAACAATCTACAGAAATGTTTTGGAAACAAATATCACTTCACTGAATAAGAATAAAGGCCATGGATGGATACGTGCCACTGGATTTGTTGAAAGTATAACCTCTGTCCCAAAAGTCCACTGATATAGAACTCCCTCTTTATTGGTGGAGATGAATGGTTTGCCTTATGTGAGGGGTGGGGTGGTGCTGATGAGAGATGAGAGAACTCCACCTTAGCTAGTTCTCTTCTGGGGATGCTTCATTCTGGGGAGCACGTTAGGTGTTCCTGGCTTCCAGTTTCAAGAGAGAAGATGGAAGAGGTTAACCCTACTTCAAGTTGCTGAAAAAAAGACTCTGGGAAGACAAGTAGGTAGTCTCCATTATGTCCCTATTCCCAGTTTACTACTCTAGAGACTTTGAAGAGTTTCCCCTTAGTGAAATCCAATATACTATCTTGGTTGAACTGAGTTATCTAGTTCCTAATAGGAGAGCTCTTTCACTCTTTATTGTCTGGTATATATTATCCTATGAATGGATTTCTTTGCTATTCCCTATGTGTGTTCACTGTGGAACTGGTATTTGGTTGGGAAGGGTTTAAGCCTCGGAAATAGAGGTTGAGGCCCCTTTTCCTCCCCAAAATGATACAGGAAGCAGAAGTTGGTTGGAACCCAATCATATCTACTAGATGAGTAATATTTAAGGAGCAAATAGATATAATTCTAGCCCAGGAGCCTCTCTCTCTGAGGAAAGCGGAGTATCCTCTAGCCTCAAGTTCCTGCTTTCCCTCCTGACAGAAATGAAAGTCTCCCTTAGAGATAAGTTGGAGGAGAAGAGACTAAAGATGTCTATTCTGCCTCCCTTCAATCCACACACTACAACAGTCCTTTCTCCATACGTGTTGAATCCTCACTACACTTATGGAACCTACTCCCTCTCTCCATATATATCCATATATATGCGTACATATACATATATGCACATGCATATATACACACATATACATATGTGTATATATACATAGAGATATAGATATGATACACACATACATGTACATACACAGATACAGATACAGATACAGATACAGATACAGATACAGATACAGATACAGATACAGATACAAGCAAAAATCATTTACCTCTGATGGAGCCTGTGAAATGGCAAAGATCTAAGAATAAAAGGCCCTCCCTTGGTGATATACACATGAAATCAAACAATAATGGGCCAAAAAAGAAATATTAAACAAATGACTGAGTCATGTGGGTTATTCAAAGAAATGAAGGAAGGAGTTTATGATGGCGATTCATGATCAGGAATTGCAGATGAATTATTCTTAAATAATCTGGATTTCTTGGTCAATTCAGACTATGCAAGGAAGAGGTAGAAATTGCAACATATAGTGGCAAGTTGAAAATATATGTACACACCCCACACTTAAGAGGATAAGATCTGGTAGCTAGAACTATGCATGAAGTTCACTATATTTAATAAACTTAACATGACAAATTCCTGAACTACAAAAAGACCTCAAAATACTTTTGAGAAGAGAACAGATAAACCATGTTAGAATTGAATAATCAATAAAAATGTTTCCCCACAATAGTCCAAGTATAATATTTCAAGCAAATAAGTTTAATATTGATAGTGAGTTCTTGTTCTTTTTAATCAGTAAAAATCTGCCTTTTCTCTCTCTCTTGCCGCACTCATCAATTGAGAATGAAAGAAAAACGCGTATAGTCAAGCAAGACAAATTTCCAGACTGGCCATGGCTAAAAAAGAAGGTATACCTACAGAAAAGTAAGGACACCTATAAAAGAATGTGTATATACACATGTCTATATATAGTGCTTGTATGTGTGTGTGTGTATGTATATACATATGTGCCACATACACTGCACATATAGCATAAACATAGTACATGTATTCTGTATATGTGTTTATTTATACGCATTCTGCATGTACCTGTATATACATATATATCTAGAGATATAGACATGGATGTAAACATAGATATAAAAATATGGAAATATATAGTTATATATATATATATGATATAGATAGATACAGCTGTAGATGTAGATGTAGATGTAGATAGATATAGATGAAAAAATTTCTTCTAGCCATGCCAAAATGGCTCAGATCCAAAGACAAAAGCTCCCACAAAAGCTTCAGTTTTCATAGATGCATATTACAGTGTCTTCAAATTACAAATTGTTCTCCTACACTGAAGGGAAAAGTTTCCACATCAAAAGTTCTATACTCCAAGAAAATCACAAGTCCATACCCCCTCCCAACACACACACTTAAGGGAAATGCAACTGTCTTAGTGAAAACAAAGATTTTATTCTAAAAGTTTGAATCAGATGACACTTAAATAATTTCTTCTTTATTAGTTGAGAGAATTATTAGATTTCAAACTCTATAAGGGCAGAGACTGAGTTGATTTTATTTCTCCAGCAGCCTAATGTAGTCTGCTCTTATTGAACAGAAGAGTAGAGAGAGAAGTTCAGAAACACTGTCAAGCAGGACAGCTTTTAAGGTATCTTTTTTTAAAAAGCAATTTGAAAATTACATTCTTTTCTTTTTTCACATTTGTTTATTTTGTTTTTAATTTATGGAATAAAACAAAGTGTTTCTGTAACATAGATTGCACATGAAAGTGCAAATGTACAACTTGCTATTCCTTTTAAGTGTATAATAAAGTTATGGTGTAAACTTTTTTTTCTATATTTTCTTCCTCTCCCCCTCCCCTACCCTAGAGATTTCTTTTCTAAAAAGCAAACTGTATACTCCACATTTAATATTC
Source organism: Pseudocheirus occidentalis (assembly GCA_028646575.1). Lineage (NCBI taxonomy): Eukaryota > Metazoa > Chordata > Mammalia > Diprotodontia > Pseudocheiridae > Pseudocheirus > Pseudocheirus occidentalis. The sequence continues at coordinate 128,222,275 of CM053594.1, read as the reverse complement.
TTTTTCTATTCTACTTTCCATATATACATATGGATTTTTTTTTTGGTATTCATTACATTCAGATTAAAACTGTAACTGAAAATGTTTGCCTGATTGAATTCAATAGGAAATGTAAAAGCATTGTCTCCATCATCCCATAGTATTTTGCTTGGATAGCGAATCAGACAAAGTCACTCACTTGTAAGGCTTTGGCCTACAAAGATTTTGCTCTCCTGGGGCCACTAAACAAATGTCAACAATCCACTTAGCCTCAGTAATCCTATCTCCTTTAGCTAAATTATCTATCTTGGGTGTAGCATTTTCCATTAGAGATAGCCTCACTCTTGCTCACATATTTTCAATGACTGATTTTGCTGAACGTGTTGGTTTAATTTCCTGTTTTGTTTTTACCTTTCTATTAGCCCTACCTCTGTTCTTCCTTCTACTCCACCCTTTCACCTTGAGGAAACTCTTTTAAGAAGCTAGAGAAAATACACCTTCTCCAGACTGGCATGGTAAGACTTATTTTTAAGATTTGCCTGCCTTCCTAATAGGCCTTTTTTATTAACTCTCAGTACCCACCCACTTCCCAACTCTAATTTTTTGCACTACTGTATCCATTCACCTCTTCTGCCTAAGGGGCTCTTGATTATTAAATATATTTTACCCACTGCCTGAAGAGTTGTTCTTGCCTCTGCTATCCATAAAATAGGGAAAATAAGGATCAATAAAGAAGCATTTATTAAGCCCTACTAAGTGTTGCAGAGGATAGAGTGCCCCCGCTTGGAGTCAGGAAGATACATCTTCCTGAGTTCACATCTGGCCTTAGACACTTTCTGGTTGTGTGACCCTGGGTGGGCAAGTGACTTAACTCTGTTTGCCTTAGTTTCCTTGTCTACCAAATGAGCTGGATAAGGAAATGGCAAACCACTCCAGTATCTTTGTCAAGAAAACCCCAGATGGGGTCATGAAGAGCTGGATGTGACTGAGCAACAACTACTCTAATTACTACAGTTTAAACATTTTAAGGCCTAAGAAAGTGGGGGGAGGAATGGGATAGGGGTGATGGAAAGAAACATTTCCCCCATCTGTCCCCTCAAAGGGGAAAAAAGGTAATTATGAGCTCCTTGAGGGGAAAAAAAATGTGTTGCTCCTCTACTCTGTCCCCATCCCCAGAACTCCCTGTTGTTTTCTTTTATTCTTATGTCTCTTATACCCTATTCTCTACCCTAGGCCAGTTTACCCAGTTCCCTCCTTTTCTAAATCCAGCTTCTGCAAAGTCTTCAAATGGCTCCATAATTCTGCCCCTGGCCCCTCACCCTCCCTCCCTATGCACACAGTGACCTCAGCAGGAGTTGTATTTCTAGGCCCTCATTTCTGGCCATTGCTTTTTCTTCAAACAAACTTAGCATAACCATTAGCATTTCTACACTTAATTATAGATCCATTCCTTTGGCTCTAGCAGCTTGGCTGGACTCAACCCTAAGCTACAGTATTTTTTTCCCCTGAATGCCACAAGAGTAATAATGAAGAAATTGGCCATTGGTCATATCACATATGTGATGTGCCCACTCAGCATGGAATTAATAATAGGTATCACTGTGGGCAAATAGATCATCTTGGAATTTTAGATTTAGAGCTGGAAGGGACCTTAAAGGTCATCTTGTACATCCCCTTCATTTTACAAATGAAGGAATTGAGACCAAGAGTAGTAGTAATGCCACTTGCCAGGATTTGAGCCAGATGTTTAAACTGCAAATCCAGCTTTCCTTCCTTTCTTCCACCACATTCCAGAGACCAGTCATCATATCATATCCTGTAAGAAGCACCCACTTAAGAAAGTGGCTTGAGAGGAACTAGGGAATATGAGGCTCAGCCCTTTACATAAAAACTCAGAAAAGTTCAGAGACAAATCCTTAGCTAACATCAGGACCACTAGGACTACACTGATTAAATGTTTTGCTACTTCCAGTTGTAAACAATAGGACAGTGATAAACTCTAATATAAGTGTTCTGAATTTTCTTGCAGAAAGTGTTGTCTCTGGAGCAGAATTGTGTCCCTGGTCCCTAAAAGCCAAAATGGTGTATGATAGTGGAAAAAGCACTGGATTTGGGGGTGGGTTGGAAACCTGGATCTGTTGATTATTACCCATCTGACCTTGGATCCATCACTGAATGGATCTTGGCCTTGGCACCTCTCTTGGCCTTGGCTTCCTCATCCATAAAACCTTAGATTATATATCTAAGAGCCTTTCTGTTCTTCTCCTTCACTCCCCACCCTCCAGTTCTAAATTGATGATTCTCTGACAAATAACTAAAAGGATGAGATGGTGTTGCCTGTATCCAGTATAAGTTACATGCCCCCAAATTTAAGCATGCCCTGCCTGGTCCAGAATCAAGAACCATTGCCGCTTGGAAGGTACATCTCATGGAATGTTCTTGCAGGAATGCTGCATTTTCCCCACTGTTCCAAACTCTTGAGTATTTTCAGGATGGCCAAATCCCAAGTACTTCTTCTCTTCAATTGTCTGAATTTCAAAAAAAAACCAAAAACCAAAAACCTCAAATCATCTATTTCTGTTTCAAGTTAGTTTCACTAATTAAAAGGCAGTTTTGTAAGAACTACTTCTGTCTGGAAAGCTTTGAAACTTTTCTAAACTACAGAATTCTTGTCAGAACCATTCCATCACACTGTTGACCTTTCTCCAGAAGACTGTGAGCTGCTTGAAATCAGGGACTGCTTCTTTTGTTTGTTCAGTTTGTTTCTTGTGGTGGGAGGGGATTGCCTTTCTTTGTGGCCCCAGCACCAGGCTGGATAAATGTTTGTTGTTATTATTGTTCATTCATTACAGTTGTTTCTAACTATTTCTGACCCCATTTGGGGTTTTCTTGGTAAAGGTACTGGAGTGGTTTGCCATTTCCTTCTCTAGCTCATTTTACAGTTAAGGAAACTGAGGCAAGTGGTGTTAAGTGACCCACCCAGGATCTCACAGCTAGTAAGTGTCTGACGCTGATTTTGAACTTAGGTCTTCCTGACTCCTGGTCCAGCATTCTATGTGCTGTGCCAACTAGCTGCCCGTAAAATGCTTTTTGACTCCATGTTAAAAAAAAAAAAAGAGAGAAAGCTATCCAACATTCAAGTCATTCTAGGCATTGGGCACTAATGGTAATGGTATCTCATTTTAATTCCCTTCTCTCATTTCTACTCACAGTGCGCACTTACTTCTAGTCAACATACCAATGAAGTATTCATTTGTAGCTCATTTCCGCAGTGCCTGAGATTATTCAGAGAAAAACTGATTTACTTATTTTAAAACCAAACTGACAGTTTGATGTGTCTTATCTGCTTAGAGGATGGGCTATATATTCTTTAATTATTCAAATTCATTCTCATTCATCGGGGTTATATGTGAAAAGGCCCTTAAAGGTCATTTAGCTGACTTTCTTCATTTTAAGGACAAGGAAACTGAGACCCAGAGAGTTTGAGTGATTTGTCTAAGCTCATAGATTTAGTTGATAGCAGAAACCCAGGCTCTCTGATATCAAATCCAATATTTCTTGGTAAAGAGCAAGGCTAAATGGCATTCTCAGCTTCAAATAGAAATAGTATTAGAACTTGCTGCTCTGTGTGTATGGGGGGGGGGTATTAAACCTAGATTTTTAGGAAATATGAGGTTAATTTAAATGAAGTCTCCATTCCATACTGTCTGATGATGTTCTAAGTCAGGAGGATTACTGTTTATCCTATATAAATAAGACTCTGATCTCCAAAAGTAGTGATTGTTGAGTGATTATAGAGGCAGCTAGGTAGCTTAGTTGGGGACAAGCACTAGTATCTCTTATGAAAAATGAAAGTATTTGAACATTGTTCACACAATTATTCTACCTCCTGAGAGCCAGTCTAAATCTAAAACAGCACATTCCTATGAGACTGTCCAACACAAAATGAATTATTTTGGTACCAGTAACTAATTTCTTATCTATTAAGTCAAGAAGTGTTGCCATCTGAATCAGTGCCCACATGGATAACATTTCAGATCTTTACAAGTATTAAAGTAAATAGAGGCTACATAGACTCCTGTGAACTACCCTGGAAGGAATAGTGATATAAAAGAAAGAGTGTTAGAAGATCTGAGTTCAACTAATGCATTGTTGGTAGATTTGTAAACTTATCCAGCTATTCTAGAGAACAATTTGGAACTATGTCCAAAGGACTTCATACTGTGCATACCCTTTGACCCCATTATACCACTTCATGGTCTGTAACACAAAGAGATCATAAGAATGGAAAAAAGACCCATATGTACAAAAATATTTATCGCAGTTCTTTTGTATTGACCAAGAATTGGAAATTAAGGGGATGCTCATCAGCTGGGGAATGGTTGAACAAGTTGTGGTATATGAATGTAAGGAAATACTATTGTTCCATCAGAAATGATACAAAGGCAGATTTCAGAAAAACCTGGAAAGTCTTACATGAACTGATGTTGAGTGAAGGAAACAGTGAAGGAGAACATTGTACACAGTAATAGCAACATTGTGTGATAACCAACTTTGATAGACTTAACTCTTCTCAGCAATACAAGGATCTAAGACAATTCCAAAACACTTATAATGGGAAATGCTATCCACATCCAATGAAAGAATTATGGATGTACATATTGAATGTGCATAACAGCATACTATTTTCTCTTCTTTTTTGGTTTGTTCTTTCTTGCGGTTTTCCACTTTGGTTGTGAGTCTTCTTGATAACATGACTGATTTAGAGATGTGTTTAATATGATTGTACATGTATAGCCTTAAATTAAATTTATTTATTTGTTTTTAGATTTTCAACATTGACTTCTATAAGATTTTGAGTTCTAAATTTTCTCCCCAGGCCCAGCACTCTACTGTAATGGTCATAGACCTGTCCTTTTCCATCTGTGGAATTCTTGCAGAAATTGTGTTCTCTGAGTCTCATTTTCTTTGCCTGTAAGGTGAAGGAGATGGGTTAGAGAGCTTCAAGAATCCCAACTCTAACATCATTGCTCTAGCAGCTGATAGACAAAAGGCCTTTTGGAATACAAGTCATTTTGTAGGCTGTGGACTGTCTGTGCGTACAACATGTGACTCCTTTCATTGTTCTTCTTGGATCATTTCAGGTCCAGTGTTTCTCCAGCCCACCAGAAAACATACAAAACATACAGTAGTATCTTTGAATTGCCAGCACTAGGAGTTCAATCCAATGATTGGACAAAATGGTTTTGACAAAAGAATTATGTATTAAAGAGGGAGTGAGAGAAGAATTCGAGGACTAGTCATCATTAGCCATAGAGACAGGAGCCTGGTAAAAATGGGATGGGAAGGTATATGAATGCTGTCCAGAAGGATTAGTGAGTATGAGAAAGCTTCACCATCAGTCACGGAAAGAGAAATGAAAGAAAAGACAGCACACGTTGCCAATTCAGTAGGGTGGAACCTAGGTAGTGAAGGGATAATGGCCCCTAAATTGGCTTTAAAATATGTACTACACAAGACAATAATTTGGTAAATTGCAAAGTAATGAGAGAATAATAAAAACAAGTTTTAACAAAGGGCAGAAAGTAGAATGTTGTATATGTAATTTTTAAATGGCATATACAAATGAAATGCTGATGATATGGATTCTGAAACTGCAGGGAATGTGCAGGTCATTAATTGAAACATTGTGCTTATTTTTTAATGACTTAAAAAGAAGAAAGGTCTAGAATGAAAGTAACGTCTTGTTTTAAAAAAAAAATCTAAAAAGACTAATCCTAATAGAAGAACATGTCTAGCTTTAATTCCCAAATAAATGATGGGGAAAATGTTGATTGAAAAGTCCATAAACATCTGGAGGATAGAGGTTCATCAGGAATTTGGAGTGTATTGTGAGAATAAATCACAAGGGGAAAGTTAGATGCGTTCTTTTCTAGAAGTTTCACAATTAGTAGACAGAGGAATGCAGTTGATGTAATATATTTGGGCTTAGGGAAAGTCCTGTCTCATGAAACAGTTTTGCCAAATTAGTTCAAATTAGTTTGCAAGGAAGACCAATTGCACTGATTAGGCCTGGCTAAAGAAACATAATTCAAGATACTGGTAAATAGAAACACACAGAATGAGTGAGGTTTCTTAGGGAGTGCTTCAAGGGTCAATGTAGCTACAGCTGAATTTAATGCAAAGGCAAGGAAATGAGAAAACTTTAACAAGTGGAAATATTTCAAATCCTAGTAAGGGTAGTTCTTAATGCAGAGGGCCTTGAAATAGTGAAAATGTGGAAAGGAAATGAAAGTCAACCAAGAAGAACAAGACTAATAATACATACTTTTTTTTGAGAAATAAAATCTGAAACACATCTATTCTGAAGGGTGGAGGAAATTGGAAATGTGTTCAAAAAAGGTATGGTATGATAATGAATGGAAAATTAGAATTATAATGTTTGATACAACATGAAATACATAATGAATAACATGATCTGGGATTTGGAAAATGCACAAAGCTATTATGAATTAAGCAAAACAGATTCTTCTTACAACTCAGGGTAAATTCCAGTGAAATGTAGGGAATGCTACTTCAGTAACCGCCAAAAAGTTCTGAGGCATTGAGAGTGTTTCTTGGGCTCTGTGTGATTTTATAAAATCACAGGATCTGAGGGTTGGAAGGGACCACAGAGGCAATCTATTCCAACTAGAATCTGAACAACGTTCCCTTCTGCAGCACATCCTATGGGTTAATTTCTGCCTAATAACTTCTGATGAGGGGAAATCCACTACTTCCAAAGGTACCCCTATCCAATTTGGGAATAGTTCTAATTGTTAGAGTTTTTCCCTAATTCAAATCAAAATGTGTCAGTCTGCAACTTCCACTCATTACTTCTAGGTCCATTCTTTGCCACCAAGCAGAAAGTCTAATCCCTCTTCAAACATGATAGTGCTTCCAACTCTTGTACATAGTCGTCATGTCCTGTGAGATTCTATTCATCTCCAGGTTAAGCAGCCTCAGTTCTTTCAACTGATCCTCATGTAACAAGGCTTTGACTATCCTGACTACCATGTTTCCTCTAGACATTCTCTAGTATATCTATGTCATTCTTAAAGTGGGATCCTCAGAATTGAATAAAATATTACAAATGCGTTCTAATCAGGTTCAAACATCCATTCATCCTAAAATCCTACCTATTATTCAACATCCAGCTCCAATTCCACCTCCAACATAAAACCTTCTTTTTTCTTACCTAGTTGGAAATGCTCTAGGCTTCCACCATCCTCACAGAGCACTTTATACCCCTCATGCTATTAGTATAGTCTGTTCTGTACTATTCTCTCTTATATTTGTTGTACAGAATTGTATATTCACATAGTTCATATATCCCTTGTATGGTTATAAGTGTGCCAAAGTCAGGGACAATGTTATCTTTCATCTCCTTCAGTGCCTGTTACAGTGCTTTATAGCAGGTATCAGAGAAAACCATTCTTAGCTTGCAAATTGTACAAAAAGAGGAGGCAGGTTGGATTTGGTCCTCAGGCTGTAGTTGGTCACTCCCTGCCTTATAGTAAGCACTTACTAAATGGTTGTCAAAAAATCAACTGATATTCATTTGGCACTGACCATAGCGATGAGGATGATGATGATGATGATGAGGAGGAGGAGGAGGAGGAGGAGGAGGGTGATATAAAGGACATATATCTAGGTAGATAAGGATTCCATGTTTTCTCTGAACTACACCCCACTGAAATTTTGGAGCAGAAAGCTTCATTATCTTAAGATGTTTGTGGAACTGCTTTGCCAAGAGTATGCCATTGGGTTTTATAGCATTTACACATTACCCAAATAGACTCTAGATGAACAGGTATACTTCTAACATAAACTCAGACAAGAAGATAGGTAAAAAATGTAAATGATGGAGAGGAAAGGAAGGAAAGAAAGAAAAGAAGGAGGAGAAATGACTAACAGACTTGGGGTGGGGAGATCCTCTGGGTAATGTCTCTCCCTCTTGTAGTTTTAAGACAATGATTTTTTTTCTCTTCATTCTCGTTACTGGACTTTTAGGCATTGATACAATGGTACTATGGCAATCCATTGAAATTTCCTTGGTCATGAAGATGCTGACCTTCTGACTTAGACACTGTGACTCTTCGCTGCTCCACAGAGATAGCTACCTTTAGACGCGCGCGCGCGTGCGTGTCTGTGTGTGTGTGTGTGTGTAAAACCATTCTGTATATCTATTGGTTCTTTCTCTAGATACAGATAGCATCTTCTTTCATATGTCCTTCATAGTTCATTTGCGTATTTATAATATCAAAATACCTAAGTCATTCAAAGTTGTTCTTAAAACAATATCGCTATTATGGTAAATAATGTTCTCTTGGTTCTTCTCATCTCACTTCATTATTTTGTGCAAATCTATCCATGCTGTTCAAAGATCATCGAGTTCATCATTTCTCATGGCACAATAGTATTGCACCACAATCATATACCACAACTTGTTCAGTCATATCCCAATTGATGGACATCCCTGTGTTTTCCACTTCTTTGTCACCATAAAAATTTTTACCACAAACAGATATTTTCTACTAGAATTATAAATGCATAATGTCAGATAGTGCTGCTAATGATTAATGACAATAATTTACCTATTTTACTATTTTATTTGATATATATTAATTTCATATAACTATTTTGTTTATTACTGTATATGTTGCATATTTAATGATTACCCTTTTTAGTTTGTGAAATGCAATTTCATGTTATAAATGAAAAATGCATGCTGACATATTGAATAAGCATTGTGACTTAATAAGTACATACAAAAGCTTTTTGATTTTACAATGTTATGCAGAATAAGTAGTTCAAAAAAACTGAAGAAGAATTAGAGAGATTTAAAGGGATGATTAACAGAATAAGACCTCAGAATTATTCAATCTGTATTTCATGAGTTCCCTAAATTTGATTAATCATACGAAAATTCCTGGGACAGTGACAATAAGAGATAGTAATTGTAAGTTAATGGAATGTTTATGGAATTTGTGGATGGTTGATACATATATTAACAAAGACTATATATATATACACACACACCCCTATGTATATGTATATGTGTATATGTTTATGTATATCTAGATAGATAGATGGATGATAGATAGAAAGATAATAGACAGACAGACAGATAGATGATAGATAGATGATAGATAGATAGATAGATAGATAGATAGATAGATAGATAGATAGATAGATAGATAGATATTGTGTCATTAAGAAGATCATCTTGGGAGACTGACATTTTAACTCTGGAAAAGACTGTTAAAAGTGATGGTTGGAGAGAATCTGTGGGAAGGCAAAGAAAAAGGACTAAGGGAATGTTGGGGGGGGTTTTCTAAGAGAAGTGAGTTTATTCTTACTATGTGAAGAAACATTAAAGAGAAAATGCTTGAGAGACTTTGGTTGAAAATCTGAGAGAGACAAATGACAGAACTCCGTTCAAAAACTTGAAAAAAAAGTCAGCAACTATAGGAATATTTAAAGGTAACTGTGATCTTTCTCACAGCTCAAACATTATAAGTAATTATAGCTATATTTTTATTTGTTTCATTATTAATGAATTATTTAAATCTAGGAGATTAGAAGGTTAATATATAGAGAAGGAAAACTTACAGTGAGCAAGAAAGGGTGAGAGATTCTATCTCTATGTGAATAGATTTGTACCAGAATAGTTTAAGCAGAACTAATCACAGGAGGAAAAATACTGACTTTAAAGAAGGGAGTTAAAAACAAATCTAAAAAAAAAGAGAAATAGAGGAAAATAGAAATCTAAATAATCCACTAAAAAGGAGTGGCAGGAAACAAAAACCCACAATATGTTATATAAAAGAAATATATCTAAAGAGCAAATGCAGACAGACAGACAGACACACACACACACACACACACACACATTTTTTTTTTACTATATATCAGGTGAATCCAAAAAGTAGATGCTACAATTACTGTATGAGAGAAAGCCAAAGTTTTTTTTAATTACTACGCCAATAGAAATAAACAAAAAAAATGTTTATAACAGAATATCCACAATAAAGTTGCAGATGTTAATGTTCTCTCAAAGTTGGACAAATTTAATAAAAGGATAAACAAAAGGGAAAATGTTGAAGTGAATAAACTGTTGGAAAACCTATGGTGAAAGACATATGGTGTCTTTTGAATGGGAAGAAGAAATAATATACATATTTCTCAGCACCATATGGTACATTTACAAAAATAAACTATGTACTAGAACACAGAAAAATTAATAAAAACATCCCACACAATGAGTGTGTCAATGAACAAGTCACATAAAGAAGTAATAACTATGTGAAAGACAAAGATAACCATAAGACAATATACAAAAATTTCTGGAATGTAGCTAACACAGTCCTCGGAGGAAAAATTTTATATACCTAAGAATATAAATTAACAAAAGAGAAAAAGAAAAAGCAATTAACTGAATATAGAATTTTCAAAATTAGAAAACTAATGTGAATAAACCCAAAGTAAGCACAAAAATAGAAAATCTTAAAAATTAGAGGGCCAATAGATAATTGAAAACAAAATGACTATAGGACTAATTAAAAAAAAACTAAAAACTTGTTCTTTAAGAAGATTAATTTAGAAAGGAAGCTAGGTAGCACAGTGAACAGAGTGCCAGGTTTGGAGTCAGGAAGTTCTGAATTCAAATCCATTCTCAGATACTTATTGACTGTGTGATCTGGGCAAGGTACTTAACCTTCATCTGCCTCAGTTTTCTCAACTGTAAATTTGGGGAAATAATAGCACCTACCTCCCAAAGTTATTTTGAGGATCAAATGAGATAGTATTTATAAAGTGCTTAATACGGTGACTGGTACATGGTAGATTCTTAATAAATGCTTGTTTACTTCCATAACATACCTGGTGAAAAAAAAAGAGTAAGGAAAATCAAATCATAAAACAAATAAAAAGAACAAGGTAAAATCATGACAAAAAGTAAAGAATAATCAGAATCTACTATACATAGTAAGAGTCATCAAAATGAGAATTTGAAAGAACTAAAAGATTATCTACAAAAATAAAATGCTCAGATTAACAGAATATTAAACAAATGTCTTAAATAATCAAATCTCAGAAAAATAAATTGAACCAATTATAAAGAAACTATTAAAGGGTTAGGAGGAATAGCTCATTTTCCCAATGGAACAACAGGAGAATTTCATCGGACTTTTAAGGAATATAGTAATGAATATCTATATACTACAAATTCTCAAAAATTGAGAAAGAAAACACTCACTTAAGTTCTTTTTATGAAAGCTAGCAGGAATACCTGAGTTCAACTAGCTGTGAGACCCTCAGCAAGTTGCTTAATCTCTATTTGATTCAGTTTCCTCATCTGTAAAATGGGGCTAATAATAGCACTTACCTCCTCAGGTTGCTGAGAAGATCAAATGAGGTGATAATTATAAAGAACAGTGCCTGGCACATAGTAAACACTAGACAAATGTCAGCAAAGATGATGATGATGCTGATACTGAAAATACGACCTGAATACTACAGAAGGATAAGACAGAAGGCTATAAACTGATATCATTAATGACTATCAATACAAACTGGTATTTTTTAAATCTTGGGAAAAGAAGACTCCAAAGCAATCAATTTTCAAAAAATTACTCAGGGTGATAAGATGGTTTACAATTATGGAAGTAATTAATAAAATTACCATATTAAAATAAGTATGGCCAAAATAAAGGTTATATTTGCAAGTATAGAAAAAGTCTTTGACAATCGAGTTCTGAAAACCTTACAAATCATAGAAATATCTTTTTAAAAAATGATTGAAAGTATCTATCTAAAATCTAAAACATATTATATGTAATGGGAGAAAACTAGAAACTTTTTCAATAAATAAAAGGGGGCAAAATAGGTATTTCTTCTCACCCCCACCTCCTGCCTTTTCCTGGATTGGCATGATTTTTAGAAATGCTAGCAATAGTGTTGCTTGGAACACAGGAAAAAGAAAAGAAAAGAGATAACAAAACTATATCTATTTGTTGTTTTTTGATACTTAGTAAATCAAAAAATAAACTGCAAAGCAGTAGAATACAAAATAGAACCACAAAAATCATAGCGTTTCTTTATAAACATTAACAAAAGCCTGAAGGAAATAACAAAAAAAAAAGAAGTTTCATTCAAAATAACTTCAAAATGCATTAAATATATGGAAGAGCATTTAATTCCTATATGAAGACAATTTCAAAATAATCCTTTAGAAAATAAAGAATACCTTAAATAACTTCACAGACGAATGTTAAGTATTCATAGGTGTAAAAAAAAGGCTGTAGCATTTAAATTAATGTATATGTATGATCTAGTGGTATGCCAATTAAAAACATAGTTATAAAGGAGAAATAGCAATTCTAGACCTCCGAGTATATAATAAAGCAGTAATCATAAATCAATATGGCAGAAACTGGGTTGAGACCATTATCTTATGCCATATAAAATGCAGAATAGATATTTGGCCTGACTGACTGTTAAAGGTCATACCATATAAATCAAAGAGAACCATATCAGACATCTAACAGCGATAGTTAGTTAAATGGTGAATCCTTAACCAAAGAAGGAATTGAAGTGAAAACAAAACATAGGAGAGATCATTTTTATTATGTAAAGTTGAAAAGCTTGTCCATGGTAAAAAAAAAATCAATATATCTAGGATAAGAAAAGAAGTCGGAGTTTATCAAAGATCCGTGATAAAGATATTCCATTTATTAAGGCATTTAGAAATACATAAGAACAAAGGCCATTTCCTAGTAGATTAAATCAATAGATCAAAGGGTATGGAAAAAAAGTCATTCTCAAAAGTCAAATTGCAAACTATTAAAAACAATATACAAGAAGGCTCTGAATTGTGCCTTATTATTCCAGAGAAATGCAAAATCAAAGGAACTATGAAGTCTTTCCTCCAAACTGGCAAATTTCTAAAGGTGACAAAAGTAAGCCATGATTACTGTTGGAGGATTTTGGAGAAACAGGCACATTAGTGCATTGTTGGCAGAACTATATATTGGTCTACCATTTTGGAAAACAAATTGGAATTATGCAAATAATGTAACTAAATTATATATATATCCTTTGATCCAGAGATTTAAGTTCTGGGAATATACCCCAAAGAGGTCCATGAAAAAATGAAAGACTCCTTAGTCACCAAAATATTTTTTAACAACACATTTTGTACTAATAAAAAACTAGAAACAAAATAGCTGTCCATGGACTGGGGTGTGGTTAAAAATGTGATACATGAGTATATGGAAATTATTATGTTGTTTAGAAATTACAAATATGATGAATATGTAAAGTATAGGAAGAAATGAAATGATGACAAGTAAAGTAAGCAGAATCGAGAAAACAATTTACACAATGACCACAATGATATAAAAAGAAAAGCAACAACAAAAGAGCTGAAATTTAAAACTTGCAGATTATAATGACCAAACTTGTGCTCAAGTAAGAGAGATGAAAAGGCACCACCTTCCCTTATTTGCACAGGTGAGGGACATGAAAAGCTACAGATTATGTAAGACTTTTTTTTTGTATTTTCTAACTTGGTTTTACTATGCTTTTTTTAAAAACTTTATTTTTTTTAAATAGGGATAACTTTCCAGAAAGGGGAAGGGAAAAAATACATTGGGAAATATAGGTTATATAAAAACAAAAGTTATCAATGAAATTATTTTTAATAACTAATGGGAAAAGAGTTCTCTCCACTCTATTTAGTAAATACTACTTAATCCTTTGGGGTGGGGCTCAGAACTAATTGATTAATTAGTGATAGGATTATTGCCACTTTAATAATTTATGAGGAAACTTAAGAACATAACTCTTGATTCCCTTAGAAATCAGGGGTAGGTAGGTGGCACAGTGAATAGAGCATGGACCCTGGAGTCACGAGGACCTGAGTTTGAATTTGGCCTCAGACACTTAACACTAATGGTGTGACCTTGGGGAAATCACTCAACCCCAATTGCCCTGCCTTTTCTCTCCAAAAAAAGCAAAAAAAAAAAAAAAAAGGAAGGAAGGAAGGAAAGAAGGAAGGAAGGAAAAAAGGAAGGAAGGAAGGAAGGAAAAAAGGAAGGAAGGAAAAAAGGAAGGAAGGAAAAAAGGAAGGAAGGAAGGAAGGAAGAAATCAGGGTGAGAATAAATAAGGAAAATGAGTCAGTAACAGAGGGAGAAAGGAGTGATCAGCTTGCATAGGAACACTTAAAGATGTGCTTACCTAAATCTGTTACACATTATTTACTGTGCATCTAGCACAGTAGAGGGAAAACCAAAAGGCATAATAGCTGACATTTATACAACACTTGAAGTATAGCAAATATTTTACATATGTGACTTCATTTAGTCCTCACAGAAACTCCATGAAATAAGTACTACATGTATTATTATCCCCTTTTTACAGATGAGAAATCTGAGTCTCATCAAAGTTCTGTGATTTGGCTATAGCAAAGAAATTTTCAGAGACAGTCTTTGGACCCACTCATCCTACTACACTGCACTGCCTTACTTAGCTTTTCCCTTCCTATTCTGTGGGGCGGGAGGGGGGGGGGTGTAACGGGGGGGGGTGGGGAATACCATTTTAAAGATTGCTTTCAACTGGTTTATCTGAAAATTCTAGATTGTATTCAAATTATTTATAAAATGTACTTGATTTCTATTATATTTTTTTCTTCATATTATCTCTGCCATCTTTTCTACTCACCCAGTATCCACTCTAGCTCATGCATTCATACCATCTTACCTAGACTAGTACAATAGCTTCTGAATTGGCCTCCCTTTCAAGTCTCTGCTCTCTCCAAACCATTCTCCACCTTACTGGTGAAATGATTTTCTTAAAACAGATAACTCAACAAATTCTAGTGGCTCCCTACTGTCTTTAGGATAAAAAAATAAGCTCTTTGTCATATAAAGTCTTTTACAACCCATCTCCAGTTTATATTTCCGGCATTATTATCCATTACTTACCAATGCTTCAGTAAAACTAGACTTCTTAATACTTCTCTCACATGACATTTCATCTTCTATCTATGTGTCTTTGTACTGGCCATCTCACATTTCTGGAACAGATTCTTTCTTCATCTCTAGCTCTTAGAATTCTTTTTTTTTAAATCACAACTCAGCTCAAGCATAGCATTCTACAAGAAACATTCTCCCCAACTCCTAGTGCCTTTACCCCTCCTCTCAACAAATATTACCTTGTATTTATTTTTCACACATTTCGTATATACATGGAGCATCTCTTTTATTATATTCCCCCAACTTAAATTCACACATGCAAGTTGAGTCCTCTGAGGGACCCGTCATCTGTTTTTTTTTAACCTGATCGCTCATGAGTCCCCACCAGATTTTTTCCTACTAACAATAAGCTAGTATACACAAATAACCCTTAACAATGGCATTGACTATGATGATACACTGAAAAACAGCAACTACAAAACATTTCCCCCATAAACTTGGGGTGTACTCTCCCACAAATAGATATAACATTCATGGGAACAGTGGAATTAAACTTAGAACAGATAGTGGGGCTCATCTGTGTGATACATGTGTTGTAAAGTCAGTACACAACTCCTGGTACTGCATAGCCTAGAAGTACCTTCTCTCTCCATAAGTTTCACTTAATTCTCCCCTCAGGCAAAGCATCTCTGTTAAGTTGTTCAGTTAGTTCTCAGAGTCTGCTCTTCTCCAGAGCCAGTCTTTGTCTTTGGTGACAGGCATCTTATCCTTTGAATTCGTTTCCTTCCATCTGTATCGGTATACAGGTATATTGTATCTCTATACTCCAGGCAGACACCTGGAGTATGTGTCTGTACTCCCTAAATAATGCCACTAATGCTCTCAAATCAATGGACTCTTGAATTGCTGGGTAGGCTATTACTTGCTTTGAAGTTACTGATATGGGGTAAGGTGAGAGAAATACCTTCCCCCAGTGACTGAATTGAGCAAAGATTTGAGCTTAATTCACTCCCAACCCCCTCCAAAGACCAAGTTGGTATAGTAGAGGGTATTATACACCCCAAGGTTTTGGGGAAAATGGTGAGATGTTTGTTTTTGCTATATCCTTGAAATAAATAACCTTGTGTTGATGTTAAGTAGTAAAATGGAACTAGAGTGCTAGTCATTGGCCCTATAAAACAGGCAAACACAGCTGGTGGGAGATGGAGCCAATGGCCAAAGAGAATAGATAGCCCACAAACCCCTGAGAGTATCCCAGAACCCTGAGGGGCAATATAACAGGCCTAGCCCTGAAAGAATGGGGTCAGAGCTTGAATGTTTCAATACAATATTGAATAGTAGAGACAAACAACTTTGAAAGACTAAAATATAGTGCTTGGCATGTAGTAGGTTCTTAATAAATCTTTATTGACTGATTTTGATTAATATTGACTGATGCTGTTACTTGAGTAAATCCTGGAGGTTTACAGGTTTCTGAAACAAAAGAGTGACTCTCTCCTTGCCAAGCATAATCTTGAGATTCCTTCTCTCATCTTCACAATACAGATCAAGTCCTGAGAACATGGTCAGTTCCTTGTGGAAAATAAAGAAAAACCTTACTATGCTGCATCTGGTTGGTCCAGCCTTATAGACACATCTGCCGTCTTATGCAACCACTTTCTATGCACAAACCACATGTAAAATATCCCAGCTGCCCCCAAGCATTAATTTTTTTTTATAATAGAGTTGAAAAAAAAGTCAGCGTTCTTGAATAAACTTCTTCCCCCAGCCCTGACATTTCTAGTCAATAATGAGAGTGGCTACTGTTTAATGGGGCATTTACCGTTGTTTTTAATCACTAAAGCATGTCATTTCATGAACCTGCTTTCCAGCTAACCCCTGGCAGACACTCCACTCCTGATCTCAATTTTTCAAAATTAATCACGTTGACTGAATCAATGTGGCCTCCCCCTCTAACCCCCCTGTTTCCTTTTTAGTCTATCTATCCATCTATTAAGGAGGAGTTGAGGGTTAGGAAACTTTTAACTTTTTTTTTAATCTTGGAAAAACAAAACAAAAACAAGAACCAAGGCAAGAATACTGGGCAAGAGAGTAGAACTAAATAAGGAAAGTAAAACTCAAATAGAATAAAAAAGAAATATCCTGAGAGACTGATTTGTGAATCTGAACAAGTATTCGTTCAGCCCACCACGTTCTGTATGGGGATTTGGCTCCTGCAAAATCAAACCTTCAGAACAAGAATCGTTATTCGTGTCATTGTTCTGGAGCAAAGCATAATGTAAGGGTACACTTTGATGCATCCTGACTGAGCATAGGAACAGTATTTTTTAGCTATTTCTATCCTCCCCTCCCCCGCTGTCCCTTCCCTAGCCATTATGACTTTAGATCTATTCCCAGCCTTATGGAACATTAAAGAACACTTGCTGTTCCAGTCTAAACTGAACAAACTGATGAAAAGAGAGATAGCAACCCAGAGAATAAACAAACAAGGGTGGTTTTTTCTACATGTCATTACCTGTGTTCCAGTTTTGATATGATGATAAGCTGTAGAATTTCATAACGAATTAAGCCTAGCTCTTAAGAAGAAGCTCATTTTAAATTCAAGGTGGCCTGAATGGGTTTGTGGGCAGCTTAGGGCACAACTGCACCGAAAGAATGTTGCTGCCCTGCTCACATCCTGTGATGGCCAACTGTGGAGCTTGCCATACACACAGCATGCATTATACTGTGGAGAAGTTAATATATAAATATATTCTTATAGCTTTCTTTTTCTTGGCTTTCTAAAATCATAATTTCTCTTGAGTTTATTAGTATTAAGAGCAATTAAAGTTTATTGAGCCGGGCTTTTTCAGGGAATGAGCCACACCCTGCTTGTAAAGGAACCCCTTTTTGAAGGCAAATTAACTTTTCTCATTCACTCCAGTTTTGTTTAGTCATCGCCCCACCCTCTATTAGGACCTACTGGACTGAAAAGACCAGTATAGTTTTCAGACACACAGGAAGTCAAAGGGTAGATAGACCTTGGAAATATCTGGCACAATGAACATGATTTTCAATCTAGAAAACAGACAATACAGTCTCTGGTATAGGGACAATGTCAATATTGTAATGATTGATTTCAATTTCCTCATCCTCCAGAACCTTCTATTGCTGAGCATTGGGTGACATGTCATGGACATGATTGGTTTCTTGGAAACTGATCTGTGTAAATTTGACCCAATCACCTGAATAAACACAAACAACCATCTCATAATAATAATAGCTAATCACCGGCATTTAGATAACTGCTTTAAAGTTTGTAAAATACTTTAGAAATATTATCTCATCCCAGCTTAACAACGACCTTGAGAGGTAGGTGTTATTATTTTGTAGATGAGGAAATTAAGATGGAGATTATGCAACTTACCCAGGGTCACACAGTCAATACATTTTTGAGATTCCACTTGAACTTGGGTCTTCCTGCTGTCAGAAGCAGCTAGATGGCAACTAAACAGAGAAGACCTGAGTTCAAATTGAGCTTTAGATACATATTAGCTGTGTGACCCTGGGCAAGTTGCTTAACCCTATTTGCCCCAGTTCTTCATTTGTAAAGGGAACTGGAGAAGGAAATGGCAAACCACTCCTTGTATCTTTGCCAAGAAAACCCCAAATGGGGTCATGGAGAGTCAGGCACCACTGGAAAGCAACAACTTTTGATGCCACATCCAGTTCTCTTTCTACTGAGACACATTTTTAAATCTCTTATTTGGTATAAAGCTATAGTAGCTATAAACTAACAGAACTCAGTCTATACAATATCAATATAAGAGAAAAGTGAGAGAAACACAAAAGTTAGAGCTATTACCTCATATTGTATTATATATCTACACAAATATGGTCACCTTATAGTACAGTGTCACTTTGATATCAAGATCAGAGCCGAATTTTTTTTAAGAGAAAACACATTATTAATAATTGTTTCAAAAGGTAAGACCTCTTTAACAGTCCAAACGACACGGAACTGAAACAGTGTTGAGGAACTAGCTCATATGCATCAAATGAGTAAAAACTAAAATTGGCAAAGTCATTCCTAATCTATAAGGATAGAATGTGAATTTGTGATTTTTGTGGATGTGGATGTGGATGTGGATGTGGATGTGGATGTGGATGTGAATGTGGATACCTTTTCTGAAGCTCACAGTGATAGAGTTGCCTAGAGTGATAAGAAGTTAAGTGACTTCCAGAAGATCACACAAACAGTATTATATCTTTGGAACTCTGAGACCAGCTCTCCATCCACCAGGCCTTATTTCAGCAAATTGTTATTGATAAGTCATTTCTATTTGACAGGCCAAAATAATACATGAATGAATTAAATAGTATTTGACCAAAAATTTTGAGAAATAGATGTTATTTGCATTAGGTAGTCATTGGTTTGTCTTCCAGGGAGTCAGCTGTCCAGTCTAGAAGAAAAGTCAATGCATATTAAAAGGATTTTTTGTTTCTAGGGACTCTACTAAGCAGGTCAATGGTACAATGGTGAAAATGTCAGACCCTGGCTCAGGAAAGTGTGGGTTTGACTCTTGTTCATTTTATAATCCCTTAGCTTGTAGGGGCAGCTTTGAGGGTCTTAGATTCCTTGAAAACAAAAATCTAGATGCTGATTGGTTGACTGGCTGGTTTAGTCTTCTGTCCCAATCCTTTTCCAGTTGAAGGTCTTTCAAATGAGAAACTGAAAATGGCATCCCAATACTGGCCATCTAAGCACAAATTTCTTGTCTTTCTGGTCACCTGGGATTATATCAAATTTATTTCCTCCATGGAGGAACTTTCATAAAATCAACCTAAGAAACCTGAGGATATTGACGTTATAGAAAGCAATCCAGCAAAACCACACTAGGGTACTTAATTCTAATAAAAAAAATTTAGATTTTGATTGTCTCCCAAATCTTCATGTTCCAAATAATAAAAGAACCAATCTAAAAGGGAAACCAATATCCTTTTTCTATTTGCAGGAGAAATGCAATAAAATGTCAGTTTGGTTTTTTTAAAAAACACAAACTTTTTTTTTTAAGTTTTTTTTTTGGAGGGGGAAGGGAAGGCAATTGGGGTTAAGTGACTTGCCCAAGGTCACACGGCTAGTAAGTGTTAGATGTCTGAGGTCAAATTTGAACGCAGGTCCTCCTGATTCCAGGGCTGGTGCTCTATTCACTGTGCCACCTAGCCGCCCCCTAAACATAAACTTATAGTAGTTGTTTGGAGCAGCTAACTATGACTCAATATGATGGTAACTTTGGCTTACTTTGCTGTAAATCTTAATGGCTTTAACCTACTTCAGAGTTCCCATGGGTGGCCAGATTCAAATGAGATGAAATTCAGTAGATGAATAAATTGAAAGTTAGGAAAGGAAGAGAAGCAAGGGGAGAGGAGGGGAGGAAAGGGAAGGGAAAACTCTCTTAATCATTAGAGCTGTCCAAAGTAAATGAACTACTCTTTGAGGTGGTGGGCTCCCCCTCACTTTAGTTCCTTAAACAGAATTCAACCCCCAGATGATAAGAGAAGCCTCTTGTGTTTAAGGTACAATAGGTTGAGGATCATATAGAAAAGAAACAGCACCCCCTTAAGATTCTATCTAAACTACAGGAAAATTGATGGTCATTTCAGTAAGGAAAACAAAAACTTAGTTCCATTATCAAAGTTATTTTGCTTTGTTTTGTTTGTCATTGTTTTAAAAAAGATAATCTGCAGCTACTTTGCAGGACATGAATTGGTTCCACAGTTTTAAAAGGTTTATTCATAAGATCACATATCGAGATCTAGAAGGGACTTGAGTGCTTCTCCATTCAAACAGGGCAGCCCTCTTGTTTCATAATTGAGAAGAACACTGAAATTTATCAGTGGGGGATTTAGGAAAGTCTCAGACAGGTGGTAGGTAGGAAAGCTAGTATTCAAACCCCTTAACTTTCCATTTTTCTGTGCTACATCTTTCCAAACAAGATCCTCTGGAAAATGATGGGGAAGGATTTTTTAATTAGCCATCCTGACTTTTTTGTTCCTTTGAAAATTAAAGAGGGCCTCATTTACAGGGGCTGATCCGTGATAAGTAGCCTGTCATCGACTAAGGATAGCATCTTTATTAAATGGAGCCATTGACAGATGGCAGATTATGACTCCACCAAACTTTTACATTGACAGGAAAAATAATGTTTAAGGGAGTTTCCAAACCATCAGCCTCTCCCTTTTCAGGGTTCCATGCATTGTGTACAAGGGCTGGAACCGCCCATTCAACTTTTCCTACCCCAGAGATGTCAATGCCTGTAAACATGGTCATTTAAAATTCTTTTTGTTTCTGTTGCTTTTTTCATCATGGAAAGGGATGAATTTGTTAGATGTCCATGTTTATTTGTTTTTGTTTTTGTTTTTAATTGTCACTCATTTGAACTGAATTAATTTAATTGAAATGGGCAAAAGCTGCAAGGTGCCTGCCTAGATGAGGTAGGTGGCTGGGCTCACCTGAGTTCTCTGGGTTACTGATTAGTTCAAACTCTGTCATCTCCCTTTGAAACAGTTGAAGTGGAAACTCAAACCTTGTGTTTTTCATTACTACTAAAACTCCACTGTGTATTCCAAAATAGTTGAAATTGATATGACCTTTCTACTAAGAGACTAAAGGGTCTGATGTAGGAACAGTGGAGCTGAAAATCTGGCTTAAATCCATTTCTGCCACCAATTTATTCTGGGTTTTCAGGCAAAATACTAAATCTTACTGTGTCTCCATTCTCCAGTTTACTAAATAGATTTAAGACTTCTCTTGGCCTGGGAGGTGAGAATTCCTTTGTGGGAAAACTGTTGAAAGTAACTTCTAATTAGCACTATTGTTTTAGAGACTGTAGACTATGGTGAAAAGTGCATGGGACTTGGCTTCAAAAAACCTTTGAGATCAAGGTTCAAGTCCCACTTCTGATTCATAATAACTGTGTTGCTTTGGATAAATCACTTAACGCCCCCAAGTCTCAGTCCATGTCTCAGTTTCCTCTTCTGAAAAATAAAAATCATAGGATTCAAATCTGAAAGGGGTCCAAGAGATGATTAGTCTAACTTTCTTATTTTTACCCATGAAGATACTGAGACTGAGAGAAGGTAAAGCAACAGACTCAAGCCTAGCCAGTAATCAAAGGCTGGTTATCCGACTCTCCATCTCAACCCCTTTCCATTACTAATGATACTTATACTACCTACCTTACAAGGTTGCTGGGAGGAAAAATAAACCTGGTCCTGTCAATTGATAGTGCCTGGGAGTACAAAATTACCTTTTATCTATTATGTAAGAATATCAAATATATCCATATATGTACCTGTTTTCTCTGACTGTAGAATGTAAGTGCTTTTACTTTGTTCTTTGAATCCCAAGGGACTAATACTGTGTAAAAGAATAAAACACTAGATGGTGTATGCTTGTGAACTTTTTATGGTTAGCATTTCTTGTGTGTAGGAATAAATTGCCTGCCCCATACCTTATTCATACACACATACCATGCATATATTTTCACTCGTCATTTTTGTCAAGACTGTATATGAGCCATAACCTAAGCTTTAAGCCTTTTTTTTTCCCCTGACATTCAGGGGTGGTAGATCAAAAGAGGAATTAACTCAGCTCAAACAGAAGAAGGAGTGTCATAGTACCCAAGCCCTGTGGGCCTAGCTGAGGGGTTCCTCAATACTAGAGGGGTAATTTTATTAATTGTAAACAAGCTCCCACCTCTATGCCCTCACACTAGCTGTCCACTATGCCTGGAATGCTCTCTGTCCTCATCTCTGCCTCTTAGAGTCTCTGGCTTCTTTCAGATTCTGCTTGAATTTTGCCTTCTGCAAGAAGACTTTTCCCAGTCCTTTCAGATGCTAGTGCCTTTACTTCTAAGGCTACCTTCCATCTATGCCATATTTATCTTGTATAAACCTATTTGTGTACAGTATACATTGCTCACCCTTATTAGGATGTAAATTTCTTGAAAGCAGGCACTGCTTTTGTTTTTTCCTTGTATCCTCAGAGTTTTTTTTTTTATTGACTTATTTGTCTACTTTTAGGTTACAAGATTCAGTTCCAGAATCACTTGAGTTTCAGATTTTTCTCCCCTTCC
>CM053594.1:128181387-128198661 GCA_028646575.1 Pseudocheirus occidentalis | reverse complement strand
AGGAAGGGGAGAAAAATCTGAAACTCAAGTGACTCTAGAACTGAATCTTGTAACCTAAAAGTAAACAAACAAGTCAATAAAATTAAATTTAATTTAAAAAAAGTTATGTGGCTTACTCAGTGAGGTAGAACTTGAATGCAGGTCTTCCTGACTCCAATATAAATTGTCTGTCTACTATGAGACACTGTCTTTCAAAGGACTTGAGTTCTAATATCACCTGTGACACATATCATCTGTGGGATCTTAGGCATGTCACTTAGTCATCATAGTCCTTGGTTTTTTCTTTTATAATACGTAGTAGATTATCTGTGAGATTTATTTCAGCTGTAGCTCTGTGGTCCTATGAATGAACCAGTGAAAAACAATTGCCTTAATGAAGAGGCAACAAGGACCTCAAAAATAGTAAAAAAAAAAAATCTCCTTACAGAGAGATGTGTAAGCCAAAGGGAACAGTGCTTTAGAATATAAACTAATTTATAACATTTTACAAAGAAGAATGATGGAAAATGATGAGCAATACAACCTCATTAAAAAAGAGAGAGAGGAAAGGGAAAATCCATTTGAAAGAAATTTTGACAACCAACCCAACTCAGAAAAGTCATCCTAAGGAAATATAGAGATAAAACTGGAAAAAGGACAAGAGAAGAAAAATGGAAAAGATCTGTTAAGAATGTTATAACAAGCCTTTTTTATGGTCAAGGACAGTGGACTCGACATATTTGGAAGATATTCACATTATATTCCTGGATGTACTGACGAAGGAGGTGGAAAGGATCTGAAGGAAACAAAAATGTTAAAAGCATTTTGACAAGACTGAGTAGACATAAAGTAATTTCAGACTTGAGGAGACACAATTTTGAGGGCATAGGGGATCAGTTTTTCAAGATTTGAGAAAGAAAGAAAAATACAGAAGCCATGAAGAAAAATCTTTGACTTTGTTACTATTAACCCCCCCACACACACACCCCACACACCAAGGGATTCATATCAGGAAGTCGACATGCTTATTTTCTAATCTATGTAAAATTTGAACAAGAATAATCTTTTATCAATCAAAGCATTCTTGATGAGGATATTAGAAAGGAACAGGTGGGTTTATTAAATAATATTAGCCATTCAATCCAATCTTATCTTTATAATCATAGAACTGATTTAAAGGTGAGGAGAATACAAAGTCCTACTGTGCTCAATGTTTGTTGATTTTATATACATACATGCATACATTTTACACACACACACACACTCACATGCACACATACACACTTGATTCAGTATAGCAAAATGCTACCTTAAAGATCTTTCTCCAACAAGGTCTCCCATGCCTATGTCAGAATTATGCAAAATACCTTAAAAAATACCTTGTCTTGCGAATTCAAGAAATAACTTCATTTGACAACTCTTTGAAGACAAATACCAAACGAGTTATAAAATACAGTGTCATCTGGTCAGATTTGCTAATATCATAGAGAAATACAATGCAGAATTTGAGTTGAAAAAAACAGTCTCTATCAATAGCTACTTCCTCTACTCACTACTTTTCGTGACATGTTTTCCTAAGCATATTAAGCTCTGCACTGTCACAACCTGCTAAATAAGATCTATAATCACTCAGAAGTGTTTGACCTAACCATCCACATACAAAAAAAAAGTGGATGAAAAATCACTATTATCTGGACTGGAGGTGCCAAATAACTCTTGAACTAGATTAAAATGCAATTGGAAAAATATTTTACAAAATAAATAAAATGGAACAGAACATAGATAATGTTAAAATGTATTTTTCTAAATCTATATGTAGCAAGCAGGGATTCTGATATATGGTTTAGTGGTCTCTGTGTCTATTTGACTTTTGCATCACTGGTCTAGATAATGATACCTAGTTGTATGGAAAACTAAGACTTTGTCCATTGGTGCATATATTTGGGTTAGTCATTGCAAAAGAAAAATGATCTTGGCCCAAGGAATGTGGGCTTTGTTTCCTTTGAAGATTGCATGGTTCTTTGATGACCTTCGAACTTCTCCCACAATGTCCCAATTTTGAGGCAACAATGTATTTCTCTATTTTTATACTTACATAATCTTTTCACTTAAAAAAAGATGAATGGTAAACATTTACAAATCCCTCAGTAGTTTTTAACAAAGTTATAAATGAAATCAGCAATTGTATGTGTGTTCATTCATCATCCCTTAATACTATATGAGCAATTATTATCTAATAACTAGAATTTACCTAGGTCAGTTCCTTACTCTTTAAAAATATATAACAGTGATAACTTGGAACACTGGGACTTTTATAATTTAAGAGAATTTGAGAAAAGCAAATGCTTATTTCCTATTTAGGAGAAAGAATGCTTAATAGACATTATCCAGTATCAACAATATTTCACAGTTTGATTTGCCTTTATCTAAGAGTGAATTTGGGTACCTAGGTGATCCAGTGGATAGAGCACCCAGTCTTGAGTTAGGAAGACTTGTCTTTGTGAGTTCAAATTTGGCCTTAGACACTTATTAGCTCTATGACCCAGGGTAAGTCACTTAATCCTGTTTTCCTTAGTTTTCTTATCTGTAAAATGCGCTGAGAAGGAAATGGCAAACAACTTCCATTATCTTTGCTAAGAAAGCCCCAAATGGGATCATGAAGTCAGAAATGACTGAACAACAACAATCTTCAAAAGGCTAATGTTGAAGTTGACTCTAGTCTATGGAGAAATCATGAATATATTGTAACACATTAAAAATACAGAATTTTATTGAACAAATGGTGTAAAGGATGTCATCAGAGTATTTATGATTAGAAAAAAAATAAGGCAGTCATACTGTGAATTCAACAGATTACCAACGGACAACTCAGGTATCCCATTCCTATCTCCCTAATATCATGAAAACTTGAAATTGATGAGATCATGAATCTATTGAAATATTAGAATATTTTTCTAACATAGATACTAATACTAGGGCTTGGAAATATAGAACAAAATTGTTAGCATGTAAATGAAACCCAGGAGAAGTTGTTGCTCACCCTTCATTTTTGAAGAAGACCAATGACATCACAAAGTGATATCTTGACTTGTATGTGAATTGGATTTGAGTGAGGCGAAGTAACACAAAGTTGTCAGCCTCACTGTCTTCAAGAGTCATCAAAATTCATTGGTGAGACAAAAGCCAAGATGACTTATGATGGCCTGGATGTAGTGTCTTTAATGTCTGACCAAGCTCTAAACACTGCATAGCACCTGCTTCAATCTCCTGCTGCCCTCAATGAGTTCAAGTCATCAAGCCCAGAAGAAGTATATCCTTGGGTATTGAAGAACTTGGCAGATGTGGTTACTGAGTTATTTTTGGTGCTTTTAAAAAAAATCAAGAAGAATGGGCAGGAGTGATACAGTTTTGGAACTGGAGAAATATCCCAATTTTGAAAAAAAGCATCTCAAGATCTGATATTTTGGGGACTTTAGAAATCATCCAGTCTAACCCTTTAACTTTGAAGATAAGGAAATAAAGGCCCCAAGGTCACAGGTAGTAAATAGCACTGCAATTTGAAACCCCAAATATTGACCCCAAATGCACAACCTAGTTGTCTTTAGCAGAGTCGGGTTTGAGACCTAGTATAAAACATATAGAATGTCTTCTCAAAAGGAGGATTTGTGAGTATTTAGGAAGGGGAGTGGTTATCACTAAGAGCCACCAACAGGTGGTTCTTAGTGTGTTCAAAGATGTGTTTAGGAATGGCCTCCACAGAAAAATAATAGTGCCTAGGTGCTGGCAAGTTCTAATCTATGTCAGTGGTTCTTGAGGGTGTGGTTTAGGGATCCCAGAAACTCTTCCACGGGGGTCCCTGAGGTCAAAGCCATTTTAATAATAGTACCTTTGTTATTGTTAAGTTGTATCCCACTCGTCATGACTCCTATTTGGTGGTTGGTTTTTTTTGACAAAGGTACTAGAATGGTTCGCCATTTCCTTCTCTAGCTCATTTTAAGGATGAGGAAACTGAGTCAAACAGGGTGAAGTGATTTGCCCAGGGTCACATAACTATTAAGTGTCCGAGGTCAGATCTGAAGTCAAGTCTTCCTGACTTTAGTCTCAGTGGTCTATCCATTGTACCACTTCAATGTCATAATAATTTTAAGATGTTTTAATTTCTAATATGGCAAATATTGATAGATAAAACCAACATAAACAAAAACTCTATGAGATCCTTAATAATTTTAAAAAATATAAAGGGATTCTACAACCAAAATATTTAAGATCCACTACTGTAGGTAAAGGCCCTTTTCAAGTCTGATCATCTTGGGCAATGGAGGGTCGGGACCACCCATTCTTCTCTTTTCCCCTAAGTACCAATTTGGAACGAACAGATTAACATCTATGACATAGAGAATTTTCGCGGTGGATAGGAGAGCCTAGCCTGTTAAATTGCAGTGAAACAAATGGGAGAAGGCTATGAATTATGATGTCAATAAAACCCTAGTTGGTTTTTTTTATGTCATTTAACTGATAAACAGATTGAACTGCTGAATGAACCTCATCTGTGTATATATACCCAAAACATTATCCAGGACTTAAAATAAAAATTTCCCATGTCCTTTTTTATGATTTCCACTAAAAGTAAGAGAGAACTTTCCCCCCTCCTTTATAAATTAAATATTGCACCTGGAAGAACCCCTACTAAATCCTAATATCCAGACAAAGAGGATTTGAAGTATTAAAATTCTCCATAGGACAAGTCTCTTCATCCAGATGTTAGTATATTTATTATAAACACCAATGTGACTGAGAGAAACATTTTGCATATGGAGATAGAAATTAAGTACCCATGTACCTCTGGCATATAAAGCACAGGGGCAAAATAATCATGTTGGTGTGCTGGGTCACACTGAGGGACTGGAGGAAGGAGGAAGCTGATACCAGCTGGTTGCGTTTTTCTAAAAGTTTAAGAGAACTCAAGAAGTGCAAAAGACAAGATGATAAATAAGTACCCCAGTATTTAGATTGTTATGACTTAAAAATAAAAAGATAGGCATATATATGTACATGCATACATATGTATATGTGTGTATATATATATATAAATATATATATATATATATTCAAAATTGTTGCCTGCATTCAATTTTGACGTATTTTATGGTGTTAAATAGGAGATCCTTCTTATTGAAATTTTGAGACTGCAGCTTTGCCTTTTTGCAGGGACACCTGTCTATATGAAAGTCCGTAAATGCTTTTAAACAGGTCCCTAGGTGAATAAGGGAGCACAGCTGCTGAAGAGAATGGGTGGACGAGACAGCTGTTTGGCTGCCAGAATTGGAACCAGTGCGGGACATGTGCTAGGACTGTAAACAGGAATGAATTTTCCTAAACCTTTACGAGTAAAATATTTATTTTTGGAATATTAACAAAATCAAAAGAATTATGGTGCTCTTTTAATTTTAAATCAAAACATAATGACGTGCAGCTTTTAAAGAAATTTTATTTTATGGGGCAATCTTAAACTGAAACAGAAACAAATTTAGAAATACCGGGAATTTCTTATACAGTATATTCAATACTGTAGCAATTTTTTTAGCCTTTAATGTGCTATAAAAGAGGTAATGAAATCCCTCTTTCCATAAACTGTACATCAGATATTGATGGTCACCTTGAGAACTGCCAAGCCTGCTATGGACAGAAAGCTCTTAGTGTGTGGTGAATATGCTCATGTGTGTGTGTACACTTGTTTGTGAATGTGCCAGCACTTTGAGGTGGTGTTCCAACAGGAGGTGAAGTTTGAGATTGTGGTTGGGAACAGATATTTGATAAAGAGGATTTTCCCTCCTGGGAGGTCCATCATTGGCAAAGAGTAATAGCCTTCTTCCTCAGTGTATATCTAATACATTATTAACCTGATCCTGGAATAAAAATTGGTCTTTTCCTTTATGATGATTTTCACTAAAAGCTCAAGAGCACCTTTTCTGCTCCTTTATAAACTAAATATATCCCCTGGCCCATACCCCCACCCCACACAATGTGGAGCACATTAAACTACATCTACAACAAACACAGTGCCTCATTTTGGCCTACGATTCATTTGCCTTTTTATTTCATTTGTTTTGGAATATTTGAGTTTCATGGAGGAGTTTTTGGAAGGCTAATCTTCGCCTTCCCAGAATTATATGTCACCAACGTTGTCGTCTACAGAGAATACTGATTCAGGCTGAGATGAAGCATCAGCATTTACCAAGTTGGTGCCTTAAACAGGCTTTAAATTCAAGGGCTCTTAACTTTTTCTGCATCATGACACCTAGATAGTCTGGTGAAGCTATAGACCCCTTTTCAGAAAAGAGTTTTTAATGACAAAAAAAATACATAGGACTACAAAGGAAACCAACTATGGTGAATTAGTTATCAAAATATTAAATAATTAACTTCACAGACCTTAGGTCAAGAACCACTGTTTAATTTGAGCTTGAACTTAAGTTAAGCTTTTTTTCAATGAAGAAATCAAAACAATTTCTACTCATACAAAAAAATGCTCTAAATCATTATTAGTGATGAGAGAAATACAAATAAAATGACCTTGAGATATCATTTTATTTCTTTCAGAATGGCTAAAATGTTAAAGACCTAAGTGACAAATGTTAGAATGAATGTGGAAAAATTGGGACACAAATTCATTGTTGGTGGAATTGTAAACTGATCCAACCATTTTGGAGAGCGATTTGAAATATGCACAAAGAGTTATTAAACTGTCTACACCCTTTGATTCAGCAGTACTAGGTCTATTTACAAAGATGATTAGAGAAAAAGGAAAAGAACCTATATGTTTTTAAATATTTGTAGCAGCCCTCTTTGTGATGGCAAAGAACTGGAAATTGCAGGTATGCCCATCAGTTCAGGAATGGCTGAACAACTTTAAGTGAATCCTCAAAATGAATGACTGGTGTTGATTCTGCAAGGGGGCATCTAGAGATCAGGCTTAGGAATCTTGCTGGACATGTATACATACCATTGCTACTCTCCCTTCTGAAATAATGTCATACCACATTTCAGAGCTGGGACAAGGCATTTGTTTAAAAGTTATGGTCATGTGTTACCCTTCATTGGAGGCTTCAAATTTAACTATAACAATACAAATATTGTATTTATTCAGCAATTATTGCTCCTCTCCATCCTCATATTTTTTTAAAGCATTTCAACTAGATTTACCTTTTATCCTGTGGCATACCTTACCTCATCTCATCTATATACACATCTATCCCTCTTAGCACAGTGCTTTGCTCATAGTAGGTGCTTAATAAATGTTGCTGTTGAGTGGGGAGTATTTTTAAAATCAATTTACACCAACTCAAAATGTGGGATGAATAATTAATTCTCACACACAATGAAAGAAGAAACAGAATGAAAGTGCCATTGACTCTGGCAACTTTGCCTTCTTCCATTCTCTCTCTGTCTCTACAATTTAAACAAGTTAATAAATATTTAATGATTATAATGATAAATAACCCTATGAGAACACATTGCCAATATTCAGATTTCATTTGGAGCTAATTCCTTGTCTGGATAATTATAGAATTCACAGTATCCCTCAAATAACATCTTTGATAAGGAATTTATTTTCAAAGAAGCATGCAAAAACTAAACTATAATACTTACACTGGAAGCTTTTATTGTTGTTAATATTAATAACAATAGAACTAACAGTATCATTCAAGGGAAAGAACATTGGGTTAAGAACCAGAGGTTGTTGTTCAGATGTTTCAGTTGTCTCTGACTCTTTGTGACCCCACTTGGGGTTTTCTTGGTAAAGATATTGGAATGGTTTGCCATTTCCCTCTCTAGATCATTTTTACAGATAAGGAAACTGTAGCAAACAAGGTTAAGTGGCTTACCCAGGGTCATATAGCTTGTGAGTGTCTGAGACTGAATTTGAACTCAGGAAGATGAGTCTTCCTAAGTCCAGTCTGGGTACCGTATCCACTGCTCCACAGAGCTTCCCAAAGAAACAGAGGACTAGGGTCCAAATATTTCATGGGGTCCATGAAATGGGTTCCATTTCAGTCACTTAGTGCTGGTATGACACTGGGCAAATCACTTAACTTCTCTGGGACTCAGTTTCTTCATCTGTAATATAAATGGGTTGGAATAGATGATCACTAATGTCCTCTGTGCTCTATGTCCAGAGACCTTCATGTTCTTCCTCAAACACAAATCTCCCTCTCCCAGCTCTCTGTTTTTGCATTAGCTATCTGTCATTCCTATGTCCTTATCTCCATTTCCTGCATTCCCTATCTTCCTACCAGACAGCTCAAATCTCTTATACAAAAGAACTTTGCCATCTTCTGTCCCTCCCCCCTTAATTTTCTTCCCAGATTATAAAACTCCCAAATTACCCTGTATATATTTTGTTTGCACATAAGTGTTTTTTCTGTCTCCCTCATTAAAACATGAGTTTCTTAAGAAAAGAGAATCTGTTTGCCCCTCTTTGTATCACCAGCATATAGCTCATGCATATTAGGTACTTAATAAATGCTTGTTGACTGACTGGTATTGTTATCTTAATAGTTACAATTTTATATAACAAATCTCCATTTATCCAGAATTCTAATCATTAGAAAATTAAATAGCCATCAAGGTCTTGAAGTGAAGTGTGAATCGCCAAAGATTATATTATA
The DNA here is from genome assembly GCA_028646575.1 of Pseudocheirus occidentalis. Classification (NCBI taxonomy): domain Eukaryota; kingdom Metazoa; phylum Chordata; class Mammalia; order Diprotodontia; family Pseudocheiridae; genus Pseudocheirus; species Pseudocheirus occidentalis. The sequence goes on along the minus strand of CM053594.1, from coordinate 128,190,013 downwards.
AAATACTTACTTTAAATGTGTTTTGTTGTATTTGTATTTTTAAATAATAGAACTGGTGGGTACAATGAATCTCAGATAAGTAGAAAATCAAATTAAACTTATACCTCCCAATTACCTATTTTAGCTAAATGCAGCTGATTGGAATCACTAGTGCTGATCTTTGCATTAATATATTACTGAACAAAGAGGAAGCTAACTTTTTGTCAATTACTGAAATAAACAAAGTCCTTTTTCTCTCCTATTTGAAAGGATAAAAGAAAATATTCAAAGAGAAAAAAACCTACTTTTTTCCCCTGAAATCACTAGTACCTATAATGGTTTCTGGGATCAGAAAACACAAGAGTGTTCTTTAATCTTTGCCACAAAACATGGCCAACCAAAGAAGCAGATTTAGAAAGTAAACAAAGATCTAACAGTACCCCCTGCAGCTTAAAATGAATGCCTTAAGACAGGAGGAGTATGCCCGTCATACTGACATCACCATCATTGTAGCCTGCCCTATGGGCAGACAAAATAGTCTTTGGGACTTGAGGATCCTGTCTGGATGTGTCCTATTGAACCAAAGCAATGAGTCACTCGTTCCTGTAAGGAAGATTGCTTCCTGAAACACATGCTACAATAGGTGACTTGGAATAGCATCTTTCATACAAATAGTATCAAAAATTTTGAGTCAAATAGAGGATGTAAACCAGTACATGAAGTAAACATGAGAAAACAAAAGGACGAAAAGAAGAATATCAGTCTTCATACAGTAAAAAGCTCAGTCCTGACTAGTCTTGGGCTCTATACTTCTGGGCACAGAGATTGAAGCTGATATAACCTAGGCAATCATCATATTATTTGACTTATCCTCAATTGTCCAAGACAAGGCTTTCAGCGGAGATAAAACACCATTATGAACACGCAGATGGCTTTCCTGACTTTTCCAACACAAATACACATTGTTTTGTTTTGTTTTAGCAACTATTTGATTGAATAGTAGAATTTAGAGTGGGGGAAAAACCATCGAGATGACCTCGTCTAAATTTCTCATTTTCTAGAAAAGTGAAGCTCAGAAGTGATGCCTGAGGTGAAATGAGTAGCAAATCATAGAGCCAAGTATTATGAATCAAAAATCCATGTTGTTTTCCTTATTTCAGCCTTCCTCTAGCCCAGCGGTTCTCAACCTGTGGGTTATATTCAATTTGAAACAATGAAAATACATCCTGCCTAGCAGATATTTACATTACAATTCATTACAGTAGCAAAATTACAGTTATGAAGTAGCAACAAAAATAATTTTATGATTGGGGGTCACCACAATGTGAGGAACTGTATTAAAAGGTCATGGCATTAGGAAGGTTGAGAACCACTGCTCTAGTCCTTTTCCTCTGTGCCTTTTCTGTGGCTGTTCCTTGGTACTTTCTTTGAGAAAAACAATTATCCTGATAACTGATATGAAAAAAACCCCACACATGATGGCTTGTGATTAATTTTTTTCTTGCACTGGTGAAGCCAGGGGCAAAAAAAGTTATCAGAAACATCTTACCTAAAAATGCTTATTTATCAGGAGATAATGAATTAGGCAAAATCTTGACATCATCAACCATTAAAAATCATCCAGTTCAGCTCCCTCATTTTACATGTAAGGAAATGGAGAACGAGGGAAGAGAAGGAAAGTGAAGGGATTTGCTCAGTCATATAGCCAACTAAGAATAGAGTTGGGACTCAAATCCTAGTCCCTTGTATTTTCCCACTCCTTCTATTCTAGCCTATTCTATACCCATTCTTAAAGTGTGGTTTTTGAACCCCAAAAGTCCCTCATTTCAGGGGGCATAATGTTAATGGGATGTAAGATCTTCCCAGTCCATTACACTGTGGAGCCCATTAAAGGATGTGTGCTTAAGGGAGGCTTTCACAGCTTTTGCTAATTTCTAATTAGGCACTGAGTCAGGAAGGTTGTAATGCCTTCTGACTCTAAGAAGTGTATATTTTCACTGAGTTGGTATTTTGTTTTGGGGGCTCACTTATGAGAAGGATCTTGTGATCCCCTGGTTGAGATTCTGAGTGGCCATATGTTCAGAGCTCCCTGCCTGCTCAAATGTAAAGGGTTCTCTCGAATCCAGGGGTTTATGTAAAGTGTATAATTGATTCAGGCAGTCAGAGCTCTGTCTGTTGGTCTTTATTTCTCTGCTTGTATTTTCTGTATTTTCTGTGTATTTTTTCTGAAGTTCAGAGTTCTGAATTTGCTCCTGAACTGGTGAATGTAATTTTAAAAAGACTGTTGACCCCTTAAATAGCTATCTTTCCCAATAAAGCAGATCAAAGAACCTGTGCTAGCAGCCATCCTGGGTATGCCAGTGTGGTTGCTACTACAGGGGACTAGTAAGATCAAAACGATTTTTACAATAATTGTAAGGAGTGATTTGCCCACTTAAAGCACTCCTCCCTTTTCCAACTGCACACTTGTATAATGTCAAATATTCTTTATATTCTTTAATTGGAATAATATATTGAAACAGATTGAATGGGGCAGCTAGGCAACACAATAGATAAAGTACCAGGTCCTGGAGTCAGGAAGACTCCTCTATATGAGTTCAGATCCAGCCTCAAATATTTGCTAACTGGTTAACCTGGACAAACCACTTAATCCTGTTTGCTGCCTCAGTTTCCTGAACTGTAAAATAAATTAGAGAAGGAAATGGCAAACCACTCCAGTATCTTTGCCAAGAAAATCTCAACTGGTGTCAAAAAAGGTCAGACACAACTGAAATTACTGAACAACAAAACAACAGGTTGGATGCAGTAGCAGATATGAAAATGTAGTTGTTTTATATTAAACTATATATTCAAGATTTGTAAAAACATAAAACAATGCCACTCATTTTGCTTCAAAAATATTTTCATAAAATATGCTCTGGCAACATTTAATTCATTAATTATTGTTATTTTAAGTGAATTAGTAAATATTTTTTAAATTTTCAGTTTTAATTTTAAATATGGTAAATATTGATAGATATGACTCACATAAACAAAAATTCTTTGGAATCCTCAGTAATTTTTAAGAGTATAAAGAGATCCTGAGGTCAAAAAGTTTGAGAACCACTGTTTTATGCTGTTTGTGACAATCCAAAGGGCCTGATTAGCACAACACAGGCTATTCTTTAACAGCTTGAAATGGCTTGTGTGCCTTGTCCTATCTTATATTTTTCTATGTTTATAAATGAAGGGGTCATAGTATCCAATTTCCCTCTTACAATTGGCAAAACCTTGATGTTTTATCTATAATTGCTCATGGTGCAATTCTTAATTCTTAGTGGACCATTCTTTAGCATTATGCATTGCTTGACATATAATTTCCATAGATTCATGTTGCTTCCTGAATATTCCACACTCATATTCACCAGGCTCACTGTTAGTCCTGGGCTGGCCATCTCCTCTTCAGTGAATATTCTGATGACATTTGTGCTGTTATGTGTGAGAGTTCAGGAATTCTAGGATCCAGGGCAGACTTCTACTTCAGGCATTCTAGCACCCACATGACCACATATCATGTGGGCCTCCCTTTGCATTCTTTGCAAATAGGTCCTTTCAGGGGCAGTTAGGTGGTGCAGTGAATAGAACACTGCCCCCATAGTCAGGAGGACCTAAGTTCAAGTCCTGCCTCACACATTTAGACCTTAGTAGCCATGTGAACTTGGGCAAGTCACTTAACCCAATTGTTGTGCCTTCCCCCCTCCAAAAAGTAAAAAACAAAAACAAAAAAAGAAATAGACATTTTCCCCCTTTTTTGGATATCTTTGGGATATGGGCCTACTAGTGGTATTGCTTGATAGAAGGGTATGCACAGTTTTAGAACATTTTGGACATAGTTCCAAATTGTTCTCCAGAATGGCTGGATCAGTTCACAACTCCACTAATGGTGTATTCATATGCCAATTTTTCCACATCCCCTCCAACATTTATCATTTTCATTTTTTGTCATATTAGCCACTCTGATAGGTGTGAGATAATACTTCAGAATTGTTTTAATTTGCATTTCCCTAATAAACAGTGATTTAGAGCATTTTAAATATGACTATAGAAAACTTTGATTTCTTTGTATGAAAACTGCTTGTTCATATGCTTTGACCATTTGCTAATTGGGGAATGATTTGTATTTTTATAAACTTATTCTGTTTTTGATATATTTTAGAAATGAAGCCTTAATCAGAGATACTTGTTGAAAAATTTCTTTCCCACTTGCTTCCCTTATAATTTTGGTTGCATTGATTTTGTTTGTGCAAAAAGTTTTTAATTTTATATAATCAAAATTATCTATTTTACATTTTATGATACTCTTTATATCTTCTTTGATCCTAAATTCTTTCCTTATCTATAAATCTGACAGATAAACTCTTCCATGCTCTCTTAATTTGCTTACAGTGTCACCTTTTATGTGTAAATTATATGCCCATTTTGACCTTATCTTGGTATACAGTGTGAGATGTTGGTCTATACCTAGTTTTTGTCATGCTGCTTTTTAGTTTTCCCAGCAGTTTTTGTCAAATAATGAGTTTTTGTTCTAAAAATTTGGATCTTTGGGTTTATCATATATTAGATTACTATGGTCATTTACTGTAATGTAATTTGGACCTATTCTGTTCCAAATACTTAGTCAGTATTTTGATAATTTCTGCTTTATTTTGACATCTGGTATATCTGTCTAGACCATCTTCATTTGCAATTTTTTCACTGATTCCTTTAATATTTTTGAGCTTTTGTTCTTCCAGATGAATTCTGTTATTTTTTTCTAACTCTATGCAATATGTTTTTTGATAGCATGATTGGTATGATACTGAATAAATGGATTAATTCTTGTAGAGTTGTCATTTTTGTCATTTTGGCTTGGCCTACTCACGAGCAATTAATATTTTTGTTTAGAAAGTGGTTTTTTAGCTGTGTTCATATAGTTCCAGAGTTTGTCTTGGCAAATAGACTCCCAAATATTTTATATTGTCTAGAGTTATTTTAAATGGAATTTCTCTTTCTAGCTATTGCTGCTAGATTTTGTTGGTTATATATGGAAATGCTGATGATTTATGTGAGTTTATTTTGTGTCCTTTGACTTTACTAAAGTTGTTAATAATTTCAAGTATTTTTCTAGTTGATTCTCTAGGATCTTCTAAGTAGAGCACCATATCATCTACAAAGAGTGGTTATTTTGTTTCCTCATTGCCTAGTTCTGAGAGAGGAAAGTTGAGATACCGTACTAGTATTGTTTTATTATCTATTTCCTCCTGTAACTCATTCAACTTCTCCTTCAGAAATCTAGATGCTATACCATTTGGTGCATACATTTTTGGTACTGATATGACTTCATTGTCTATGGTACCTTTCAGCAACATATAGTTGCCTTCTTTATATCTTTTCATTAGATCTATTTTTCTTTTGCCTTGCCTGAGTTCACAATTGCTACTTATTGCTTTCTTTGCTTTAATTGAACCACAATAGATTCTGCTTCAACCTTTTACCTTTCCCCTGCGTGTATCTCTCTGTTTCAAATGTGTTTCTTGCTATTTGCTTATGCTTTATGAGTGAGTTCATACCATTCACATTTATACCTATGATGACTAACTGTGTATTTCCATCCAAGCTATTTCCCCCTTATTTATCAGTCTGTCTCTCTTAACCCCCATATTTTACCTCCTCACAAGTGTTTTACTTTTGATCACTGCCTTCCCTAATCTAACCTCCCTTTTATTAGTCCCTTCTATTATCTCTGTTTCTTTTTACTTCCTTATAGGGTAAGGTAGATTTCTGTATCCAAATGAGTGTATATCTTATTCCCTCTTTGACACAATTTTGATGAGAGTAAGGTTCAAGCTTTGCCTGTCACCCCTCACTCATTTTCCTTTCCATTATAATAGCTCTTTCATGCATCTTTTATGTGGGATAATATTCCCCCATTCAATTTCGCCCTTCCTTTTTTCCATGCAATTTTCTTTCCCACCCTCCCCCCTTTTTTTTTTGGTGAGGGGTATCAGCTCATCAAAGTCACCTTACGTCCACACTTTTATCTACATATACTCCTAATTGCTCTTGCAGTAATAAAGTTGTTAAGAGCTACAAATATTATCTTGCCATATAAAAATACAAACTGTAACCTTATTGAATTTCTTATGTCTTCTCTTTCTTGTTTATTTTTTACCTTTTTATCTTTCCCTTGAGTCTTGTATTTGGAGATCAAATTTTTTATTCAGCTTTCATCTTTTAACTAGAAATGCTTGAAAGGTCTCTATTTCATCAAATACCTATTTTTACCCCTGAAAGATTATATTCAATTTTGCTGAGTAGATGATTCTTGTTTGTAAACCTAACTCCTTTGCCTTACAGCATATCATAATCCAAGCCCTCCCGTTCTTTAATGTGGAAGTTGCCACATTCTTTGTAATTCTGACTGTAACTTCATGGTATTTGAATTATTTTTCTTTATCTATTTGCAATACCTTCTTGATCTATAAGCTCTGGAATTTGTTCCTGGAAGTCTTCATTTTGGGATCTCTTTTGGGTGGTGATCAGTGCATTCTTTCAATTTCAATTTTACCCTTTGGTTCTAAGATATCAGGGCAGTTTTCTTTGATAGTTTCTTGAATGATATTGTCCAGGGCTTTTTTTTTTATCATGACTTTCAGGCAATCCAATAATTTTTATATATTTATCTTTCCTGGATCTATTTTCTAGGTCAGTTTTTTTCCAAAATGAGAAATTTCACATTTTTTCTATTTTTTTAAACTTTTAAAATTTTGTTTTATATTATCTTGATGTCTCCAAGTCATTACTTTCTCTTTGTTCAATTCTGATTTTTAAGGGATTATTTTCTTCAGTGAATTTCTGTACTTTTTTTTTCCATTCAGTCAATTCTATTTTTAGGGAGTTATTTTTCTTGATAAATTTTTAAAAATATCTTTTCCCATGCTATTGGCTAATTTTTCCTGATTCTCTTCCATTACTCTAATGTTTGTTCCCAGTTTTTCTTCTGCTTCTCTAATTTGCTTTTAAAATCCTTTTTAAGCTCTTTCAGGAATTTTTTTCAATCTGAGACCAAATTACATTTTTCTTTGAGGCTGCACATGCAGCTATTTTGATACTGTTATCCTCTTTCACATTTATGCCTCGATCCTCTCTATCACCATAGTAACTTTCTATAGCCAAGTTAAAAAAATTTTTTTTTGCTCACTTTTTCTACCTTTTTTGTGTGTGACTTGGTATTTTTATGAGAGTTGGGGTCTGGTCCTGCACTGTCCCAAGCTTTTTGTGCTGGGTCTCTGGGTCTTTTTTTGGCTTTTATTGGACTTTAGGGCTTAACTGCTTGCTTTCTCTGGAGGGGAGGCTTCCCTTTTGACTTGTACTAGGGTGGGAGGGAACCTCCTTGTTGGTCTCCCCTGGTTGTGGAGTTTAGATGCTGGCCTGCTCCAGGAGTGGGACCTGGCTGTTGGGTTGCTATCTCTTCTGGTAGGCCCAGGGATGAGCCAGCCCTGGAGAGGGCTTCACTACTGGTCAGCAGTAGGTTCAAGGCCTCACTGGTGAATTATTAGAGGGATGGGGTTGCTGGGGTGGAGCCTACTTATGTTTCACAGACTGCTCACTTGCCTAGGGGCTGCTGGCTTGCAGGAAAGTGGGACCTTGCTGGTAGATTGCCCCAAGCTTGGAGTCTCACAGTACTTTCCCTGCTGTGAGTCTGGTGGCTGCTCTTGTTGCTCTTGGACCTCACTTTCTTCCCATCCTAGGTTTACTTGTCTGGTAAGCTGCTTCCCTATTCTTAGGTCAATTATTTTTTTTTCATTTTTTATTTTTTTCCATGATATATTTTTTTAATTTGTTTTCTTGTTTACATCATTCATTTTCATGAGATTTTTGAATTACAAATTTTTCTCCCCGTCTTTCCCCTGCCCCAACCCTAAAACAGCAATCCCACTGTAAAGCCCCTCCCCTGATCTGCTCTCTTACTTTCTGGTAGGGCAGGAAGGGTCTCCTTACCCTAGCCCCTGTATATCTTAATTCCTAGTTGCAGGTATTGCAGAACTTTAAATTCTAGATTCTTTCGGTTCCTCCCTTGTCACCCACCCCCACTGGAAGGACAATCAATTCAATTCAATGTGGATGTGTGATTATACAGGACATCTTACATAGTGGACATATTGTGACAGTGATCATATGTCTCACCTTCCTATCCCTCCCCCCACCTTGTTCTGTTCCCTACCCTGTCCCTGTCCCTTTATTGAAGTGTGAGCATACAGCATCCCTCCCCCCTACCCTGCTCTCCCCTCCATCATCCTGCCTTTCATCCCCAGGCCCCCTACTCTCTTGTGTGGCATGATGCCCAGTTTAGAGTTTATGCCATTTCTTCCCTAAACCAGATTCAATGAGAGTAAATGAAAGTAAAGTTGTAACAGTTATCCCTTCCCTCTTCCACACAGGATGATTAACCCCATTTTGTCTCTCCCTGTCTCCTCTCACTCTAGTCCTCTCCCACCTCAGAATTTGCCTTTTAAAGTATCATCCCTTGGTATTCAATTGATCCTATGCCCTCTATATACCCATATATACACATGCTCAGATATGTATTCATACACATATATAGTCTCCTATATAGACATATGTGTAA
>CM053594.1:128134181-128180887 GCA_028646575.1 Pseudocheirus occidentalis | reverse complement strand
TTTTTTTTTTTTAGCTCTGTGAAACTCTGCTTCCAGGGGGGAAAGCTCTGTTCCAAATTGCTTGGGTTTTCCCAGATGCCGGAGCTATTAGGAGGGTGTTGCGAGTCCCCCCAGCTTTGGCTTTCTGAAAGTGCACCCAAGGACCACCACCCAATACCACAATCTGGATCCAGGCCGCTCAATGCAATAGCACTTGGCCCTGATCAATCAATTCAGCCCCCCTGCGGAGTCTGCAGGCCAGGGCCTCTGAAGCAGCCCAGTGGGGGCCCCTCCCAGTTACAGCAGTTTCTGCCCTTCCTGCACTGCTTCCTTGCCCGGGGGTAGATTGGCCGGACTGCTTTTCATCACCCAAATTTAGCTTAAAAGCTTCACTCATTTTCACTGACCTTTAATCCTGGTTCATGCAGATTGCTCCAGGTGCTTTAGATCTTCTTTGAAGTAGATTCACGCTGTGGCTTAGGAGGCTAGGCTCCTCCAGGCCCCCTTCCTGCCCAGCCTGGCCACATGGTGGTTTCATGCTGGCCTGGTCTTAGCTCCTGGCCTGCGATGAGCCCCTCCAGCCAGCTGCCTTTCTCTAATCCCTATTTTTCACACCTTTCTTTAATCCCTATTTTTCATGCCTTGGTAGATGTGGAGTTGCTGGAGGCTGTAGATTTTCTCTCTTGTAGACTGGCTGCAGCTCGGCTCCTTTCTACCGCCCTGGGGCCTGGCCCTGGTTTCAGTTTCAAGCTGGGCTGGCCTCTGCTGTGTCCTGCCACAATGATCCTGTGCTGCCAAGCTGCCTTCTGCGAGAGATGTGTTTTCTGTATTTTTTGAGTTTGAGAGTCCTAGAATTTGTCCAGCGTCATATTTTTATGGGTGTTTAGTGTGGCTAAATGGGAGCTGCGGGCCACTGCTGCTTCTATGCCCCCATCTCACCACTGATCTTTTTTCAATGCTCATTCTTCTTAACTTCCAAAATACCACCCTCTTGATGTCATTGATCCTCTTTGAGAGTAAAGGATGAACAACAGACTGTGAATTGTAGTAGCTGTCCCTTGCAATTCAGTGGGCCAGTTACAGTTGAGCAATACTGTTATTTCTTCCTCCCCCTTATCCTTTTTCTCTCCTCTTTTTTTTCTCTCTCTCTGTTCATATGAGGAATCATAACCTTACATGCGAGTGCTCTTCCCAAAGGAACATAAATTTTGTTCATTTGTTTTGAAGAGGGGAAGACAAGGCAATTAGAGTTAAGTAACTTGCCCAAGGTCACACAGCTAGTAAGTGTGTGAAGTGTCAGAGCTCGAATTTGAACTCAGGTCCTCCTGATTCCAGGGTCAGTGCTCTATTCACAGTGCCACCTAGCTGCCCCAGGAATATAAATTTTGATCACTTATACTTGACAAGGATATCTTGGCGTTTAGGGGCTAGATTTTCTTCCTTCCCTATTTATTTATTCTGTTTTTTTAAAACTGGGACAAGTAACTCTTTTGTCTCATGTAGTTTTCATTTATGATCTCTTGAAATATAGCTCTGAAAAACCAGACTTTGATAAAGCTCTTTGTGATTCAAATGGAGCTACTAGACTAAGTCTTTAAACCCAAATCACTCTGGCTTTTACTGATTGGTCCGTAAAAGGTCCCAGCCCTCATCTCCCTTGTTTATTTTCTGGGTTTTGACAATACAGAGTGTAAATAGCAGTTGTTTTTGTTCTGGCCAGAAACTCTGAGGCTCTTCCCCTCCTAGCTTGATTCTTTTGTGACGGAAAACTAGGCCATCTTTAGTCTCAATTCTTACCTAGCCTTGAATTACTGGAAGAGCATTGCCTCAGACAAATTGAGACATAGGAAAGACTTTAGCTTAAAAAGGCCATGGCCTCCCACTACATCATCTTGATCTATGTCTTGCCAATGAACTCTGATGGCACTGGACGAGAGAGAAAGAGAGAGAGAAAGAGACAGAGAGAGAGAGAGAGAGAGAGAGGGAGAGAGGGAGGATGACTGCACAACTCTGCCTCACTTAAATCCAGTTCATTTGCAAGTCCTGGCATCACCCTCCTGATATCATTGGCCCACTTTGAGAATGAAGGATAAACAACAACAAAAACCATCTCCTTGACTTCTCTGCAGCTTTTGGTATAGTTTTTCACTCTCTTATCCTTGTCATTCTATTAATCTTTAGGTTTTCAGGACACCACCCTCTCCTGGTTCTTTTCCTACCTATCTGATCGCTTCTTCTTTGTCTCTGTTTCACTGGATTGAATTCCAGATCTTGCCCTCTTATTGTAGTGGTCCCTCAGGATTCTGACCTGGGGCCTCTTCTGCCTCTAAATTACTTTATTTGGTGATCTCATCAGTTCCAATGGATGTAATTTCCCTTTCTACACTGATAATTCTCAGATCTACCTATCCTGCCCCAAACCCTCTGCAGATTTCCAATCTTCTGTCTCCACCTACCTTTCAGACGTCTCAAATTGGTGGTTCAGTAAGCATCTTAAATTCAATAAATCCAAAATAGAACTCATTATCTTTCCACCTAAACACTTTACTTGGGGCAACTAGATGGCACAGTGGATAGAATATGGGGCCTGGAGTCAGGAAGACTCATCTTCCTGCATTCAATTCTGGTGTTAGATATTTTCTGTCTGTGTGACCCTGGGCAAGTCACATAACCCTGTTTGCCTCAGTTTCTTTATCTATAAAATCAGCTGGAGAAGGAAATGACAAACCACTCCAGTATCTTTGCCAAGAAAACCTTTCATGGGGTCATGAAGAATCAGACATGACTGAAAAGACTAAACAATGACAAAAACTCTCCACTTGCTCCTACTTTCCCCATTTTGGAAGAGGGAAACACTATCCTCTCAGTCCTTCTAGCTTGAAATGTAAGAGTTGTCCTGGATTCCTCACTATGTCCTGATATTCAATCTATTGTCAAAGCCTGTCAACTTCACCTTTGAAAAATCTCTCAAATATATCCCTATCCTTACCTCTGACCTATCACCGCTGTAGCATCATCACCTCATGCCTGGATTATTACAATAGCCTGCTGGTGGGTTTGCCTACCTCATGTCTTTCCCCATTCTAGTCCATTTTCCATTAAACCACTAAAGTGATTTTCCTGAAGCAAGGTCAGATCAAGTCACCCCTCCTCCTTCTCAATAAATTCCGGTGGCTTCCCATTGCCCCCAGGATGGAACTCCATTTGGCATTCAAATTCCTTCATAATCTAAACCCATTCTACCTTTCCAGTATTTTTATATTTTACTCCCCAACAGGTACTCTTTTGTCCAGTGACACTAGCCTCCTGGATGTTCCACAAAGAAGACTCTATTTTCAGCTTCCAACATTTTCTTTGGCTATCCTCCTTGCCTGAAATGATTTCCCACCTCTGCTCTTCCTATTCATCTCCTAAGCTTCCTTTAAGTACCAATTAAAATCCCATCTTCTACAGGAAGCCTTCCCCAACCTCTCTAGCTCTAGCGTCTTCTAGTTCTCCTCTATTTATCCTATATGTGTAGCTTCTTTGTATAGATTTGGTCTTTGTGGTTTACTGGTAATTGGTTTTGACAATGTAGACAAAGACTTTCTAACTGGTTGCTTCTAATTTATGTTTTGAGAAATGAACCTGATTAGAATGAGGGAAATTTCTGGCCCAGAGAGGACCATCAACACAGACTGGAGTGAGATGGAATTACTCTTGGGTTGAGATGGGTTGGAAGTCCCAATGAAGGTGAAAGTGGGAGGAATATTGATTTATTCCAGGGACTCAGATGGTTGCCCTTTCTGGATATAGGCCAAGAAATATATCCTATGTCTTCAATATAAAAGCAAACTTTAGAGGTAAGTCTAGTGGAAATCTGACCTCCAAAAAGGGGGCTTATGAAAAAAGAGGCCCTTCTGACATAGCAGAGACACTCATGATGGTTCTTAAAGTAGTAGCTATGACTATACCCAAGATGATTTTTGATCCCAGCATCTCATATAGTATAATTTTAGTATTGAATAGAGGACGTTCCCATGGGTCCCCCAAACAAGATCTGTCTTGACTCAGTAAGTACCTAAAAGTTTCTTCTTAGCTATAGTCACCTCCCTTAATAGGAAGATAAAAGAGACATCCTTGGAGTACCACCAGCAGAACTTGCTGAATAGGCCTTCCACAATGGTATTATGATTGCTTCATAGCCTATCCTGGCCTTTACCCTTTGAATGGCTTGATTCACGTTTAAGTGAATAAGGAAGACATTCTTTGTGGGGATATATTTAAGTGAATTAAAATGGGGTTCATTGTGGTCCTCTTCGATAATTAAGGACAACAACCAACCCACCAGTATCTATCTATATATGTATACATACATACTTACATACATATAGTTAGATATTTTTTTTCTTCTCCCAAAAGGAGGCAAATTGCACCTAGTCTTTCCCTGGACTAATGAGGCTTCTCTCTGAATGAGAGAAGCATACATAGTCATTATTACATTAATTGATTTCAGACATTTTAGCTGGGAATCAGAGAATATAGATATAGTTTGACCTGGACTTGCTGGGGCCCGAAATGTCCTTAGGTTTAGGGTAAGGATAAGAACAATGGATGTAAAATGGTCACATGATCTGCTTCTTCTACTTAACAATCCATGTCCTAGTGTTACAACCCTGGTTATTTATTACCTCTAGAACCTAAGACAAGCTATTTTCTTTAGCGTTTGAAGTCTTTCATACTCTGTTCTAATTTACCTTTCCCTTTTTCTTTTGTGCACTCTAATTTGCTGTAGTGGTAATGGTAATTTGAAGATCTTCCCTGCTTTGAAAATATACCCTGCCCCCTAACAGGCTGAATGGAGTCTGTGGTGGGAGGAATTTGCTGAAGAGTGGAGCAGAGCCCACAGGAAGCTGGTCAGAGCAGCTAGACATGTTTGGGAGGAGAGGACACATCTGAGGGAGACAGTTAGGCTTGTGATAAAATGTTGGTTTATGGGAAGGCTAAGGATGCTGTGACTCTCTGTGCTGTGGTGGCTTATTAACTTCTTTGCTACTATGAGGGAATCAACTTACTAGTTTTGGTTTTCTGGTGTATGAATAAATGTTTTGCTTCTTTCTTCTATATGGAGAGTCTGTTATATTTTGCAATTAAGCACTATGGAAGTATATTTATAGTGACCGTTGGCACCTTGAATATTGCACTGGTGCTACATCTGCCCAACCTGACCTTCTTGCTCTCTCTCAAATGTAATATTCCCTTTCCTGCCCAGGTCTTTGCATCAGCTGTTTCTTATGTCTAGAATATAGACTCCTCCTCTTCAATTCTTGTATCCTCTAGTTCCTTTTAAAGCTCAGTTTAAGAGATATTTCCTTTATGAGGCTTTTCCTAGTCACCGTAGCTGCTATTCACCCACCTTCACAAATTTCCTTGCATTTATTTATGCTTTGCATATGAAAGGGGCAGTTTGGCAAAATGGAGAATAATTTGACCTTGGAGTCAGGACAACCTTGACTCAGGTCCTGCATCTGACATGTTATGGCTGTATCACCAAGGACAAATCACTTAACCTTTCAGTGTCCCAGGCAACACTTTGACAGGTGGAACTGCAGAGCAGGTACTAACCTGCATTAATGGAAGGAGTTTGCTCATTGGGAATAAGTCTCTACACCAGTGCTTCTTAAACTGTGTGTTGTGACCTCATATGGGGTTTTAGAAATTTTGGCAACAGTAAGATGTTTCTGAATGTGCAATGACCAAAAATTAATTAAAAATCAAACATGTAATGAATATGAAGTGTTTCTGACATTGCTTGCTCCTGTTGCATCAAGCAACTTCACTGTAGCCTTGGTTCTGAACACAAAGCATGTGCACTTTGTATTATACATGCCTTCAGGCCATACAATGTCAATGAACACTGTTGAAATTCAAAAAGGGGTCACTAGTGGAAAATGTTTAAGAAGTTCTGCTCTACACTAATGAAATCACAGCTCTCTCCCAACGCCCATTTCTAGAACCTGTAGTAGATTATGTAAATATTGACTGACTGCTGTCCTCGATATAAGACTACATAAGATTATACATGATGTTACATAATACAATCTTACCCAGCCTCACTAATTATGTGAATTAGTTATTTAATATTTTCAAGTATAGCTTCTGTCAGACACTGTATATTTACTTATATTCAATATAGGCTAATGCTGTGTTTGGGGAGCTAAATTATAGCTCTGAAGTCACCTGAGAGTCAATTATAATAACTCAAGTCAGCCAAGAGTTTTTATTATAAATGTGATATAAATCCAAAAGTTCCAGCAAAGACAGAAATCCTAGTACATTATTAAGTAGAGTATTTTGTGGTATTGTTTTCTTGCTTATTATATTCCTGAATTTAACAAATGTTCTCACTAGACAATCCAAAGATACTTTGTACTCTCAAAACTCTCTATGTGTAAATGATCCTTGTGAAGTCAGGAAGGCTTAAATCCTTGCACCTGTACTTCACAAGAGACGCGCCCCCCCCCCACCTTAGCTCCAAAGTATTCAAAGGGATAATACAGCTGTATCCAGAGATGAAGACAAACTCAAAGACAGAAGCTCTTCAAGTTCAAAGTCTCAGAGACCAAACCAGACTTTGGGTTGGCACTCTTCACATGGAGGGGGTGCCTTTAATCAATGGCTACAAAGACCTATAAACAGGTCCTGGGGATTAGTGAACTAAAACCTGCCTATTAGTGGACGAAAAGCAGCCCCATCTCACCCTTACTAGGACTCACTGGCTGGCTGTGGACATGTACCCTCCTGTGAAGTCCTAAATAAAACATAAAGATATACATTCCATCACTGAGGGGAGTATGGGAGGTAAGAGCCATTGATTTCCCTCCTCCCTCCTTCACTTTGGTGAAAGCTGAACAGAATGCTTACTCACAGCCAGGGAGAAGGCTTTCACCAGCCTCAAACAGATGCCTGTGGGAAGCCCTAAAAGGAAAATTCTTCCTGGAAGCTTCCATGTGAAAAATACAGAACTATATGTAACTTTCTTCTTTCATTTAAATCAGAATTCTTGCTCTGAATTAATGAATGCTCAAGGCCCAGGACAGCCAAGTTTCTGTTATCCTCCATAACATAATGGGAAGTGGGGACTAGAAGATAGAAATGTGCCTGGGATGGAGTGAGTCAATATTCTCCTGTCCCTTTGTCTATGGCCATTTACATACAGAAACTTAGCAGAAGGCTAAAGGGAAAATACAGAAAAACCAAATTCTGTAGCAGAAATGATGCAACAGTTCTTTAATGATGAAATGTTTTAAAATCCTTTGCAAAAAAATAAAGGAAGGAACAAGAAAGAAGGAAAGAGAGGAAGGAAGGAAAGAAGAGAGGAAGGGAGGAAAGAAGAATGGCAGGAAAGAAAGAGGGAAAGCAAAAAGGAAGAAAGGGAACAATGAAGGAAAGAATAAAAGAAGAGGGGAAGAAAGAAAAAAGAGAGGATAAAAGAGGAAGAGGAAGAAAGTGAGGAGTCATTTTAGTACACTGACAACCTTACTTATTCCCTACTATGTTATAAATTCCTTGAAGGCAACACTACCTTTTAAGTGGTAGGTCACTCAGTAGGTTATTTGTTGAATTAAATTAATCTTGACACTTAAAGAAACTAGATTCCTGGTAGTAATCATTATATTTTTTGTTCTGTTTGACATCCTAAAATGATTTTCCTTTTTTTAATATCATGATTAATAATTTGAACAGGCAGCCACCAAGTCAAGCAGCTGGATCATTGCTTCAGGAACAGCTGTTTCATAGCTAAATTTATCCTAACTTCAACAGCCACCCCCAGTTTGCTTAGGATTTGCTAGTGACTTATCTTTAAACATTTCAGTGGTAAGTGAGAAGGTCCTTGTGCTAAATCATACTCTGATAGAAAGCCTGTGTGCCTGGGAAGAAAAAGGGATAGAAAACACTGGCCAAATTTTTGTTTGTTTGTTTCATTGCCACACATAAGGTTACAGCCAGATGTTCCCATTTCATCCTGCCTGAATAAAAACCTCTCTTATTCAAAAATGTCAATATCATTTAACAGCAAAAGCAATATAATTATAGTATTCAATAAACATTTAACAAGGCACAGACATTTTCTGCTAAAAGAAAACTCACCAGCATGTACCTTTTGGCCATTTAGTAGTTAAATTAATAATTTTTTTTAACAACATCTGGTGAACAGTCTCTAATTTCTAAAGTTTTGGAATGAAAAGCCATTGGGCAAATTCAGAGTTATGAATGATTTGCCAGTTGTTTACCTTTATGCCAATCTTGCCCCTGTCCCACATGGCTGCAGACAAATTCATTTCAAATGTGTTTTTCATAAAAAAAATCTCAAGTTATCTGGGTAAAAAGTTAATACCATTCAAGTACTCAGTGATCATCTGTGCTTTAAGATGTCATTCTTTCTGCATAGTAGTTGTCTTGGTTAAGACCTACTAGAAAGTAAATTCAGGTTTATGTCTACATAAAAAAAATTAAGTAGAGTATGAGGCAGTTATCCATCCAGATTCAATATAAAACAATCTCATTTTAACCTTTGTTATTTCAGTGATTGAAACAATGGAATAAGGTTGGTTTTAGGCAGAGGGAAGAAGGTTTGATTTTTTTCTAGTGGATGGCCCTAAATTTCCCTTCTATATACAAATGTAGAAAAAGTTTTAGAGTTCTTCATGGGTTATCTTGAAAATAGGCTAAAATGTCATCAAACCACCAGTTCTTTCTATAGTTATCCATGGCTTGACAAAGACGTAGATGATGGTAGTGAGCAGTAGCAGCCTGAAGTACTTATGGTGTGTTGTATTTCATCTCTTACTTGAAAAGGCCAAGTTTCTGGTTTTTGTTTTTTTAGGTTTTGCGGATCAGTTAGTTTACATGCCTGGCTTATCCACTCAACATTGGGCTACGTTCTGCTTTGAAATGTATGACTTCAGTCATTGACACATATCAGAGGGTTGGACCTGACTCTCTAGTAGTAAAATAACTTATGTTTATTTGTTTTACGTCTTTCTCCATGGAAGTGTAAAGCGCTTCATATACATTCATAATTTCATATATCCTAATACTACACCTGACACTGGCAAAAATATAAGGTGTATCTCTGATTTTGGATGCTACCATTTTTGGGGGAGAGGTGGGGGAATGATAACTTCTACTATATCCAGGGAAGGATGACCAAGTTTCTGAGAGGAAACCATGCTATGTACTGAGATCATTTGAGGGCACCTGGGATGTCTAACTTGGAAAAGAAAAGACTTAGAAAAAGGACCTGGGGTGGGGGGCACAGCTAGGTGGCACAGTGAATAGAGCACCAGACCTAGAGTCAGGAGGACCTGAGTTCAAATCCGACCTCAGACATTTAACACTTACTAGCTGTGTGATCTTGGGCAAGTCACTTAACCCCAATTGCCCTGCCTTATCCCCTCTAAAAAGAAAAAAAAAAGGACCTGATGATTATCTCCTAGTATTTGAAAGGTGGTCAAGTGGAAGAAATGGAGGCCCCAGATGGGAAAATTGAGGCACAAGAAGTCTAAGTGCCTGATTGAGAATTAGGGGAGGGCAGACTAAAGTTTTGCTCCAAAACTAACACCTGAATGCCCTTGTTCCTCAAGATCTTTCACAGGCCAATGTCCCTCTGGTGGATGAAAAGTGTATTCGTGGGAGAAAAGGAAGGAACAGGGCCATAGATCAGCAGAGGATACAGGGATGAGAAAAAGTGAACAGACCTCTTGTTCACACCACTTGCCCTTGGAGCATAAGTAGTTGCCAAGGGATGTGGTCTACTTGAACCTCAATGTGTCTGGGTAACACCTGGTTAATTGAAACCCCCTGCCCCTATTCTTTGAGCCAGTATCCCAGAACGGAAGTGCCCTATCTCCTTAGACAAAACTTCTGTTTACCTACTTTCTTCCCTGCAGAAGAATGGTACTAGTACTGGAGAATAACCTCCCTGGAGGGTCTGAGACCCTAAATATTCATCCCCCAAATTTGTCTTCTGCTTTGGTTCTTCTGCTCATGCACAAACTTTTCTTCCTATTTCATGTTGCAGGGATGGTGGGACTCAACCATTTCTTCCCCAGGTGAAAAAATTCTTAGTTGTACACGGTCATACAGTGAGTCTTTACATACATTATGTCTTGGGGGATTGTAGCTGTCCAGGGTATGGTCCTTTGTAGAAGACTGTTGAGCTTGGAGACATTAGGACCCTAAATTCTTAGTGTTGCAAGGTATATTAGAAGTCATCTAGTTCAACATATGGTTAATCAGAAATTTCTCCAGGACTTCCTAAATAAGCATCACATGCTTTTAAAGTGTCCATTGATGAATAGATTTCCCATTGTTGGCCGATTGAGCTCATTTATGAAAGCTCAGAAGCCAATTTTAGGGCCTGTCATCATTGCTCAGATCTCTTCTTATATGGATTCTGTATCTTATCCCTCGATTAGTAGGAAACCCAGACATGTATTAAATCCAAAGAACCACAGATGCTCCAGTGAGCTCCTGCCTGCCTGCCTTTCCTGAAAAGATAGCACCAAAGACCACACAAAACACCAGAGAAAACCACAGACCACCAGAGCTGTAAGGGAGTCTCTCTCAGAATCTCATTTGTCAGGTACTTTCCCACTCTCATATACTACATTATAATCTGCACAAGAGTTGTGCTCATCTGATTCAGCTACACCAGAGAGACAGGCATTGCAAAGTTAGCTTACATACCTACTCCCTTATTCCTTAAGTTCCTTCACCCTTATGCTTATTGTTAACAACAACAGCAACAAGCAGGCAGTCATCTCACCTCAACTTGTAGACATCCACAGATGAGGACCTCATTACAAGGCATTCCATTCAGTTTGCAGACAGTTTTATTGAGATTGTTTTTCTTCATATCAAACTGAAACCTTCCTCTTTGCAACTGTTTTGCCTTTGGGGGCCAAACAAAGAGGTCTAATTTTTCTTCTGTCTGACCACCTTTCAAATACAGGAGCCAATCATCAGATCCTTTTTCTAAGTCTTGTCTTTTCTAAGTTAGACATCACAAGTTCCTTCAAATGATCTTTGTGCAGTCCAGGTTACCAGTCCTCTCAGAATCTGTCATCCATCTCTGGATACAGTAGAACTTGTAGTTTTCCTCCTTAAAAAGTGGCATCCAGGGCGGCTAGGTGGAGTCAGGAGGACTTGAGTTCAAATTTGGCTTCAGATACTTAACACAAAAACTAGCTGTGTGACCTTGGGCAAGTCACTTAACCCCAACTGCCCTCCCAAAAGCAAAAAAAAAAAAGTGGCATCCAGAATCAATTTTGGGACTCCAGAGACCATTAACCAGATCAGAGTGCAGTGAGACTGTTATTTTGTTTGTCCTGGGCTCTATGCTTTGCCTACCCCAGCCTTTGCTCAAGTTAGCCTCTTTGTCACATTGAACTATGGATGCACAGCAACCTTGTGAAACCACTATATCCTTTTCATAAGAACTGCTCTCTAGTCACCTTTCTTTTATCATATACTTGGCTGATTTTTTTCAAACCCAAGAGTAGGACTTAACAGGTACTTCTATTATATTTGTTCTATTGTGCCAGCCTCTGGAAATCTCTTGAATCCTAATTCTATCATCAGGCAGGTTAGTTATTCTTCCCAACATTGTGTCATGTGTAAATTTGATAAATGTACCATCTACATTTAGGATATGAGTCCTATGGAATTTTATTAAAGACTACCTTCAAGTTAACATTGATGCACTAATCATTACACTTTGGACGTGGTTATTCGACCAGTTTTGGATCTGCCTAACTATACTACTGGTAATCTACACCAGTGGTTTCAAATTCAAATAGAAATGGGGTCACTCAATCATACCTAAGGATTCCTGAGGGTAACATATTGACTTAGAAGACTACATTTTAACATTACCTATGTTCTATTGTATTTTTATTTTTTTGTTAAATATTTCCCAATTACATTTTAATCTTGTTCCTACTACATTCAGATGGTGGTTTGTGGGCTACAGATCTGACACCTTTGGTCAACATAGTTCTACTTTGTTAACTGGATTTTACTGAGTTAGTCTCTAACCTGAGAATGATGAAACAGTGGGCCAGAGACAAAGTCCCAGTTATCAGGTAGCCACTTAATTAATTAGCTTAATTATGAGGAAATTTGCAAATTAGGAATTCTCCTGATCAGAATTCCACCTTGTTCAAGTGAAGACAGAGATTATATACATAAACCACAAATGGGAAGGGAGGGAAGAAGGTAAATTACAAAGAATTATTTCCTAGGCTTGGGCAGTTTGCCATGACAAACCCACATATCCCACAATCACTAAGGTAAAGGTGTCCTGAAGTTCTGTGGGAACAGCATTGTTCAAATCTTCGGGATTGTTACTCGGTGGGTCATAGCAGCAGAGTTCTGTGATGGGAAGAGGTTCGGTAGTCTTTGATTCATTTGACTTCAAGTACAGAGGCAGTGATTGTGAGTGCTGACAAAGGTTTAACTAGTCATTTCAAATTGCATTGTTCATTCTGACTCACAAGTTGGAAAAAGTAATACTTGAGAATTTTAAATTATTAGTATATTCATTATAGATATTGTATCAATTGATATCAGTCATAATTCCCTTCTAAATTTGACCATAAGAATATCATAAAAGAGTATAAAATACTTTTATAAATTCTAGAAAATTCTAGAAAAAATAATTCTTGAGAATTCAAAATTACTAGTATATTCATTATACATATTCTATGAATTGATATCAAAGTCATAATTCCTTTCTAAACTTGACCATAAGAATATCATAAAAGACTGTCAAATACTTTTTATAAATTCTAAGCATATTTTATCTAGGGCATTTCTTGGTTACCATTTTGGAAAAGCTGTAAAAATATAAATAACTATAGTTATTTTGATTTGACTTTTTCTTGATGAACTTTTTCTGGCTGATGGTGCTCACTATTTTCCCCTTCCCAAACCATTCATTTAATAATATTTTCTAGTTTTGTGAGAAGTAAAATTTGTGGGACTTTGAAGACTATATCTTTCATTTTTTGAAAATTAGAGTATATGCTAGTTTAGTCTCCTGGAATCTTTGAAATTCTCCAAATTTATTCAAAATGACTGGCTGTGGTTCCCCCATTACATCTGCAAATTCTTTCAATACCCTGGGGATATAGTTCATCTATGTTGGGTAACTTGAACTCATTGACAGCAGCTAGATCTCTTAACATCTCACTTATTTGATATTTCAATTTCCTGTTAACCACTTTTGATCTATTTTTCCCAGTATGAAGATCCTCTATGTTGGTGTTTTGTTAGAGATGGGCCCATTACAACAAGAGAGAGTTGTTTATTTGGAATGAAGTTAAGGAGAAAAAGACAGACAGAGAGAGACATAGTCAGGTAGAAAGACAGAGACTGAGACGTAGGGATAATGAAACAGAGATAGACAGAAAACATGATAATATATGCCCTAAATGAGACCTCACCACCAAGGAGCTCTGAAAGTCTGGTTTTCTTGGGTGGTTTCTTTTGTGTTGTGTGTGTGTCCCTGAAGAAGTGTCATATACTGGCTTATGCTGCAAATGAGGGCAGCTATGTGGCACAGTAGATAGAGTGTGGGGCCTGGAGTCAGGAAGATTCATCTTCTTGAGTTCAAATCTGCCCTCCAACACTTACTACCTTTGTGTCTGAAAGAGTCATTGAAGTGATTGAACAACATAATGGTATAAACTGTCCCAGGTCTTGAGAACAGAGAACACTAAAAATTTGTGTTGTGATGATTGCACCATAAGGTTAGCAACAGCAAAGTCTTTAACAATAGTTTCTGAGCTTTTCCCTATCCTCTCTGTCATGCTTATGCCAAAAGTTATGGAACTATGATTATCAAGACCCATCTGAAATGTCTCCTTCCCCTGGAAGTCTTTCTTGTTTCAAACTCCTCCTCCTTAGCTCCCTCCCTTCAATAATAAAAGATCTTTCCTTTAATGTACTTTACATAGAACTGTGTATCTTTTATAAGCACTTATTTTATGCTTCTTTACAATTATTACATATTTATGCATAAGAAGGCTAGAACCCTGGGTGTAGCTGAAGAAACACAAGGCAAAGGTCATCATCTGCAGTGCTGCTAAACCTCTCATTGGGCCATGTTTTAGTTCCAGGGTAATTTGTATTGTTCTGGCTACTAGAGCATAATGGGAGTGGAAAAAAATATTCACCACAATCTAAACAGGGTTTTAAAAATTATTGTTTTGTTTTTTTATTTAGGCCACCAACTACAACCAGCCAGCATAGCAACCCTTCAAGAACTTTCTTCTCTACTGTCATAATTTCCCTTGAGCAAGACTGTGTCCTTTAAAAAAATCATTCTTTACCAAAAAAATGGAAAATTATGGAATTAGTCAATTTAATCAAGAGTGAAATGACATTTGGAGCATCTTAAAAAATTGCCAATCTCTCTCCATCCCATTTGTTCCTTTTCTCTACATGGGGACTGTCACGCAGACAACCTTAAGGAAGAAAAACATGGATCCATGAAGGAGCAGAAAAGTATTTGTTAAATACTTATTATGTTGTGCCAAACACTGCTATGTGCTGTGGTTACAAATAGGAAAGTAGATACATTTCCTGCTTTCAAGGAGCCCACACTTTGATTGAGGGAGACAACACAATAGAATAGTTTGCTGCAAATCAAATGGAAAGGTCCCCATGTCCTTAGGGTTCTGTTAAGAGAATTTTTTATTTCCTCTTATTATTCAGGGACTTCAGGACCCATTTCTTCTGAAAATTTTGGTTAATATTAATTTGCTTGATGGAAACCTGTACCACAGGATGAGAAAATTTACTTAGAGTCTTAAACATTTCTTAGGTAAGAAGCCAATATCAACTGTACATGATCCCTTGATGCTATGGAAATCCTACTCCCTCATCAGCCTATTTGTGAATTCTCTAAATGTAGTTTAATCTGTAACCTGAGTTAGTTTAACTATAGAAGTTGTTTGATGAAGTTTTTTTTTTCCCCTTCGGGAATATGTAAGATTTGACTCTGTTTAAGTTGGTTCAACTTTTATGATATTGAAGGAAGTATGAGATTATGGATCTATCTTTCTTTAACTTTTATTCACTAAGAGGAATTACAAGATTGCAATATATAAATGAATCATCTCTTTGTCACTCTGACATAATTTTGCCTAAGAAATCTTGTTATAATACTAATGATGGTTCAAGTTTCTCTGAGGCCTGAGCCTATACTTGGGCATAATAATAAAACCTACATTTTTACCTCCATAATTTCTGCCTTATGTTAGATATATATTTGGCAGCAGTAACCTACCACATGAACTCAGAAAAGAATTATTTTTTTCCATAGTAGTTCAATAATGAAGCAGATGTTTGATTACATTTTCACTGATGAAACTTTATCATGATATTGAGCTATCTGATATTGTAAAGGACTTTTATAGTAATCATTTTCTTTTCCTGGGTTCAGTAACTGTGGCAGCTAAGGAATTAGGGGCTGCAGCCTCTATAAGAGGTTGTTGGCAGGTTTCATAAGGAACAGCTGCTTCCCTGGATGATGGCTATGGAGGTTGGGCTGGAAGAAGGGCCAGTAGTTTGGGAATAGTGGTGATGCTGTTTCTGAGGCTCTTGCGTTTACCTACCCATTAATGGCAATTGATCCATGGTTCATGGTGGTGGTGGCTGCAATCACTTCCCAATACTGAGTGGTCCTCCTACCCACTCCTCCCATTTCCTTTTTTGGGAGTGGGAAACAGTTAAGCAAAACCATCCAATATAGACACCACCAGCAATAACATATATAACATTCTACATCCATGGTTCTTCTTAACAAAGACGTGAAAAGTGTATTCTTGCATCTGTCACCTGGAACTAACACTGGTTGGTCAAGCATTCTAAAAGTACTGTTAAGGTAAGCAGGATACTAGGATGTATATCCATTACATATACCTGATTATCTCGCTATTGTTTACTCCAACTCACCCAGCTAAATTGTTCTCTACTGTTTGGAGCTTTTTGACTAAATAGGGATGGAA
Organism: Pseudocheirus occidentalis; assembly: GCA_028646575.1. Lineage (NCBI taxonomy): Eukaryota > Metazoa > Chordata > Mammalia > Diprotodontia > Pseudocheiridae > Pseudocheirus > Pseudocheirus occidentalis. Next base: position 128,164,850 of record CM053594.1, on the reverse strand, counting down.
ATAACTTCTACAGGTAGGGAGGAAAAGAACAAAAATAATCACAACTATGAAGTAACTTTTGAGAGAAGTTGTTGTTTTTATAATTTTTATAATCGTATAATTTAGCCTAACCCTCTTTGCCTCAGTTTCCTCATCTGTAAAATGAGCTGTAGAAGGAAATGGAAAACCACTCCAGGATCTTTGCTAAGAAATCCCTCCAAAACACTGCCGTCCTTAGCCTCTGAAGTAGAAAGGTCCAGCTTGGGGCTGTCATATATGAAAATCCTATTCTATCTAGGCAATTCTAGAGAACAAAGTCATAAAAAATGATTTGCTTATATTCTCTATTTGTAAAGTGTTTTCTCTCTTTTGGTGGTTGGTACTTAGGGTTAACTGGAAAACCTCTTGGCAGTATATGTGTGATCTTCAAAATATGACAATTAAAGGGTTGTTTTCCCACATTAGGACTCACATAATTCTTTCCCCTTTAGTTCATTCTTTTTCTCTTTATCTTGTCAAAGTTCTGATTAGATTACTTATCTGGACAGGAAATTGAGTTTGAACTTATGTGGGGCATTCTTCCCCTGGCAAAAGTTGAAAATGTCCATTTATTTATGACCAAGTATTCTGAAATTCCTGACAAAGTCATATGGTTTGAAATGTCCCCTGAAAAGACACAACTGCCCTGGTTCTGTGGTTAACTGGATAGAAATCTTATACCACTACCTCCCCTGTTTAGATTTCATCTGTGTGTAACAGCCTCTGGAAAAGGCTTGGCTGGCCACAAAACCCCTGAGATTTGTAATTCTTTCTATTTTGGAAAGACAGCAAACTATCAACCATTAAGAAGGAGAGTGGAAGCTTTTCACTTATAAGCGTTTTGGAGAAAAGCAGAGGACAGATCCAGAGAGGAGAGGATAGAGACAAAAGGAGAGAAAGACCAGATAGACAATAGACAGACAAAGAATGATTGAAGTTGCAATTTGCTTGAGAAGATAGGAGGTTATGGGATCAAGCACACATGTAGAGGGTTGTCCTTGACAAAGAGAGAGGATACCTCTCTGTTCGAAACTGTGTGAATAGAGGAAAGAGTGAGAGGGAATGGCAAACAGTTTCAAGATGAATAGAAAGGAAAAAGTAATTTTCTTTCTTTCCATCTCAAAGAGGACCAATAATATCGGGAAGCTGATATCTTGACTTGCAAATGAATTGGATTTGAGGCAGAGCCATACAAAGTCACCAGCCTCACTCTCTTGTCCATAGTTATTCAGAGTCCAGCGACAAGACAGGTCAGGATGACTGGTGATGGCCCTGGATACAGTAGGAAACCTGGACCTTTTTAAGCTAAGGTCTTTCCCAGGTCTCAGGTTTATTAGAGGTAAAACGCATTCAATAATTAAAGGCTAGGTAAGTATTGAGACAAAAGATGGCCTCGTTTGCCTTCACAAAAGAATCAGGCTTGGAGGGGAAGTGGAAAGGGAGAAGAGAGAGTTCATGATGACCTCAGTTTTCTTGGAGTTGTATAAGTTTATCTAGTCTTTCCTGAGAGCAACTTTTGATCAAAAGTAGGCTAGAAGGAATAGGAAGGAAGATATTATGTTCTCAAGATACGAGGGTCAGGAGGGACACCAAAAACAAAGAAAAGTTTGGTCTACTTTATAATTTTTCTGAGAGCTATTCAGGAGGATAGGTCTGAATTTACCTGTCTTGGGGGTCTTGTGCTGTGAATCAAGGTCAGAATACGGCTTTGGATCTAGTCTATTCTCATCAGTGCTTATTATCCCTCACTTACACAAACACTATGTTGTAGGTCAACCAAGAGATCAATGGCATCTCCAGGTCCTGACACAGTTGGATACTGAGATGGACATTAGAGACTGGGTAAGAAGTGAAACTCTCAAAGAAGAAAGGAGGGTCTTTGGTTGAAATTATCCTAAGCTCTAAGGCCAGCTGGGAGGTAATTAGGTATTGAGGCTCAAAGTTAACATAAACACTGCACTCAGCATGGATCCTTGGAAAAGAAGAAATATAGAAAAGGAACTTTGTTAGTGTGTCTAACACTATTCAAGGGACACCCCACCTCTTCTGGGGGTTATGAGTATCGTTGTTGCCCAGACAGGATAGTATTTATAGTGGAGAATGACGATTCATTAGGTTCCAGAGAAATATCTCAGTTTCTTTTTTTCCCTATAATTTCATCCTTATTATGACTTCCCAAGTGTATCGATATTGAGAAGAGAGTGTGTTGGGATATAGTGGTGGTACTGGACACCATATTAAACAAATAAATTGTATTTCTTATCATCTTTGAGCAGAGTTAATGGGAAATAGCATCCCATGATCTTAGATTAATAGATTTCCTATCTAGAAGAAACTTTAAAAGATCATTTACTCTAACCTCTTAATTTTATAGATGAAGAAAACAAGACACTCAGAGAAGTGAAATTGATGAGGTGCGGGCTCCGGGAGCCCCCTTGAATTCTGAATGAATCTTCCCACTCCATGAGGCATTTGCAGGAGGTCATAAGCCTTTCATTATAGCTAAGCCCAAATTTCTTACTCTTACTAGTCTAGCCCTCCATTGTCGATCTACTTCCCACCCTTGAGCCTATCAAAATATCTCTACCCAAATCGACTGTTACCTGGCCTCATTAACTCCTCCTGAAGACCCTCCCCAAACTCCTCCCCTAGACCACCCCTAGATTCCTCCCCCAACTTTTCTGTATGTAAGACCCCATCTTGCCCTCGTATGGGTGAGAACACCATAGAATTTTCTAGCGCAGACTTACTCTGTGTCCAATACAAGTGAACTTTTAATAAACTTTACTTTTCTTTGACTAAGAGAAGACTTGCGTTGAATTCATTCAGCAGGATCTAGTGTATTGCTATTTTGGGGTCTCGAGCACCCTAACCCTAAACCTCTTCAGAATTACTTCCTCAAGATCACTCTACTTAATCACTTTGAGTGAATCGCAATTAGTTTTCTAAACTACTCATTTGTGTGACTACATACTGCCCTCCTTTCTTTTCCTCCCTCTACTCACATCTTCTTTTGGCCTATAATCTGATTTAGTCCTCATTTACAAATGTTTCCAAATTCAGCATTTTTCTCTAACCAGCCCATACTATACATAGAATATAAGTTAAAAAATTTTTACTCTGGGAAGGTGGGTTTTGTGTGTGTGTGTGTGTGTGTGTGTTTCAGTGAGTGTGTTCAGTTGGACCTCCTCCGAGAGCCTCTCCGTGCTCTCTCTGTTCACCCGTCTGTCCACCCCTGCCCCGGTCCGGCTCAGGCTTCGCCATGACCACCACCACCACCTTCAAGGGCGTCGACCCCAATGGCAGGAATAGCTCCCGGGTGTTACGTCCTCCAGGTGGTGGCTCTAATTTTACTTTGGGCTTTGATGAGCCTACAGAACAACCAGTGAGAAAGAACAAAATGGCATCTAATATTTTTGGAACATCTGAAGAAAATCAACCTTCTTGGACCAAGTCAGCAGGGGCTCAGTCTAGTAGGGATAATTCTGAACCATTTGGACTCCAAAGAAGAAACTCTTCTGAAGCTGGTCCTGGAGATTTTTTATGTCCAAAGGGAGAAGGTGATGTACATGAAAATGTGGAGGCAGACTTACAAGTTGACCTGGGACAGAGTGAAGAGAAATCTGTGCCTGCTGCACCTGTTCCCAGTCCAGTTGCATCAGCACCAGCACCATCCAGAAGAAATCCACCTGGTGGCAAGTCCAGCTTGGTCCTTGGTTAAATATGACTTTTTTTTTCCCTCCCCTCCATGCTTGTGAACTGCACAACTTGAGCCTGACTGTACATCTCTTTAAAATTCTTTCATTAAAAAAAGCACTTTATGTAAAAAAAAATTTTTTTTACTCTGAAGTGAGAACCAGTATAACATTGTGCACAGCAACAGCAACATTGTGTGATGACCAACTTTGATAGACTTAGCTCTTCTCAGCAATGAAAAAATCTAAGGCAATTCCAAAAGACTCATGATAGAAAATGCTATCCACAGAAAGAACTATGGAGTCTGAATGCAAATGGAAGCTTTTAAAAGAAATTTCTTGTGGTTTTCCCTTTTTGATTTGACTCTTCTTTTACAACATGACTAATGTGGAGATAGATTTAATATGATTATACATGTATAGCCTATATCAGATTGCATGTTATCTTGGGGAGGGGGAAAAATGTAGAGCTCAAAAGCTTATAAAAGTGAATGTTGAAAACAAACTAAATAAATGAATATATAAATAAATACAAATTTTAAAAAACATGTAATTGGGGAAATAAAATATTAAAATGAATAAAAATATTTTTTGTTCTTTTAGATAAAAGAACTCTATAAAACATTATATTTCCATTTTAGCATTTCCACTCTCCCTACCTCCATTCCTATCTCTGTTTCTACTTGCTTCCCTCTGCCCTTTCTGAAAACTCCATTTTTCTGAGGTCCATATCAATGATTTTTTTTTTCTTTTTCCCCCTCTCTGTATATAAAAGCAGGTTGCTTGGCTTTTCAGAACTGGACTTTCCTCTGACAATGATAATTTCCATTCACAGTTAATTCTGGCATGCCCTTTAAAAGAGTTCTCTGTTGTTGATTAGTACTCTTGTAGTAGTAGTCTTGAGATCTACTTTCTAGTTAAATTCTTGATGACTTTTGATGTCATCAAATTTCTCTGTGCTTTAGTTATGCCACATGTAAAAATAACACATGTAAGTGCAGATAAATATAAAGTGGATTCAAAGAGCCGAAGAACATAGTAACGTGTCCAGATGAGAGCAAATTGTAATATAGGAGGAACAATCTACTATCTATTTGATATGTATAATGAGAGGTGGCAAATGGCCCCACTACTCTTAAATATCTTCCTTTGTGAACTGTTCTATTACTCATATTATCACTATTAGATTTAATTATTTAGGCTGAGAAATTACTTAGAGAAAGTTCATGTTATCAGATTAACTCACCATCAAAGATAAAGCCTTTAAAGGAAAGGTAAATGGGTTTTTAATGGTGCTTTGAATGGATGAATAAAAGAAAGAAAGGTATTTCTTACAAATTTACTATATGTCAGATATTATGCTAAAGACTAGGGGACAGATATTTAAAGTTAATTTGTGCCCTCAAGGAGAATGTATTCTAAAAGAGGAAAGCTATATCTATACATGCATATACACATATACACATATGTACATGTATATGTATAACACACACATATCTGTTCCAATCCCTTGGTCTTGCCTTGAGATAAGACCATGGCAGTCATCACCTTCTACTTTATTCTTGGCTACAAAAGTCTGTGACTGAGTTGCAGAGGAGCACAAATCAGTCTTGCTCTCTCCCATCTGCCTGAGCTAGTGGTTTCACAGTTACTAAGTGTCTAGATTTGAATTCAGGTTTTCCTGACTCTAGGCCCAAACTATCTACTGTGCCACCTAGCTGCCCCAATAGCACATAGTAGGTACTTAATAAATTCCTATTGAAATTGGAGATAAGTTGTAAATCTTTATTTGTAGTTGACCATTTATGAAAACTAGACCTCATTTCCACTTGCCTAAAGGCCATCTCCACCCAAAAGTCCCAACAGCACCTCAAATTCAACATGTCCAATGCTAATTTTATTATTATTCCCCCTAAATGTGTCCCTCCTGATTTTTCACCAGTCACACTACCAGTCACATGTGTTTGTATTCTCGAGTTTGTCTCTGATTCTTCCTTCTCTTCTCATTTACAGTCATCTTACAAGTTCTTCACTTCCACAACCACACCATTATAACCTCCTACAGTAATTCCCTCTGGAAGAGTTTTACTACCATGTGAATACAGAATCTTACTGGCATCTTTCTGAACTCATAATAGCCTCTTTACAGGTCATCATACCTCTGTTCTCTCCCTTCTAATCTGTCCTTCATGCCAATGGCAGAATATTATTTTGTTCACAAAGATTTGACCGTGTTTCTGCTCACAACTGTTCTCCCTAATGTTTACTAAGATTTAAATTCTTTGATTTTCTTTCAAGGCCCTCCCCAACCCTGAACCAGGATATCTTTTCAGCCTTATCTATCACTCTCTTCCACATACTCTGAGTCAGTAAAACTGGATTATTTGCTACCAGTTCCCCTCTTGCTCCCACCCAAATAATGCATTTAGCTTTTGATAATCTGTACCTTTGTTCCCATTTTCTTTGATTGAAAACATCTTTATCTGTTGATTCTCTATTCACCCTTTAAAGCCCATTTCAAATACTATGTCCTTCATGAAACCTCTCCTTATCTCTAGTCAATCATGACCATACACTGTGGGTCCTGTATGGTATTCTCTCTCCCTCTCTCTATCAACTGTCTTATGGAATAATAATGTATTATAGTAATTTAATATACAGTAATTTAAAAAATCTCCTTCAGAGACTACAAGCTCTATGGGAACTGTACCTGTTTTAAACTTTATATCTTTCTAGCTTCTAGATCAATTATCTGAAGAGGGTAGTTTAAAAAATTTAAGTTTTTTGTTTTACATGATTGCACATATATTACCTATATAAGATTGCTTACTACTTGGGTTATGGGGAGGGAAGTGAAGGGAGGGAGGAATAGAATTTGGAACTCAAAATTAAAAAGAGACTCAACAAATGTTAAAAATTGTTTTTAACATGTAACTAGGGAAAATATCTTCTTAAAATTTAGTTTTATTCGTATGTTTTGCTGTTGTTCAGTTTTGTCCAGATCTTTGTGTCTTCATTTTAGGGTTTTCTTGACAAAGGTACTGGGGTATTTTGCCATTTCCTTCTCCATCTCAGATGAGGAAACTGAGGCAACCAGGGATGATTACTTTGCCCAGGAACACATAGCTAGTAAGTGTATGAGATCTGGTTTGAACTCATTAGTCTTCCTGGTTCCAAGCCCAGTGCTCTATCCACCGTGCCACCTAGATGCTCTGATTTGCTTTTATGTTATACATATTTGCAGATTATTCCTACTCTAAGAGAAGTCTCTTGTAACCAAGTAAAACAGTGAAGTAAAACTAATAATACATTGACCTCATCTGAAAGTGTATGTGTTACACTTGTAACACTTCACCCTCCCATTTCTCTATTAAAAAAAATAACAGAAATCTATTTCTTCTCCCTTCTATCTCTTACTCCATTGGGGGGAAAAAGAAAATAAAATTTCTTATAACATATATGCAAAGTCAAGAAAAACAAATATCTTCAATGACTGTATACATATATACATAGACACATATATCCATATCCTTATATATGGATAGAAAGCTAAAGAGATAAATATATAGCATATAGACAGATAGATTAGTAGGTAGATAGATGATGTTTCATTTTACTTCCTCAGATTCATTACTTCTCTGCCGGGGGGTAGATAATATGTTTCATCACGGGTCCCCTAGAATCACAAATGGTTATTGTATTGACCGTAGTTCTTACAGATTCCAGAGTTGTTTGTTTTTACAGTGTTGTTGCTGTATAAATTGTTCTCCTGGTCCTGCTCATTTCATTCTTTATCAGTCCATAAAAGGCCTTAAAGTATTCATTTTTGTAATATTTTGTAATATTACTCTTATGATAGAAATTGTTCTTCTGATTCCACTTATTTCAGTTTGCATCAATAGAACACTTGCCCTAGAGTCAGGAAGAGCTGAATTCATGTCCAGTGTCAGATGCTTATTAGCTTTGTAACCAAGAGTAAATCTCTTAAATGCTTCAGTTTCCTCATTTGTAAAACTAATGATACCTGAAAATACCTACCTTTCAGATATTCTTGTGAGGATGAAATGAGATAGTATTCTTAAAGGACTTTGCAAATCTTAAACTCATCTAAGTTCTATTATTATCACTATCATTTTTATTATTAAAATAAATTATTTCTTCATTTCTTACAGCACAACGGTACTCCATCACATTCATATACCACAGCTTATTCAGCCATTCTTCAACTGATGGAGCATTGTTGTTTTCAAGATTTTTGCAACAAAATAAGAGCTAAAAAATATTTTTGTAGATAAAGGACCTTTTTCTTTTAATTGATCTCATTTGGGTATAAGTCTGGCAGTAACATAGTTGGAACAAAGGATATATACTGTTTGGCAACTTTCTGTGTTATTATCAATTGTTTTCCAGAATGGTTGTACCTATTCACAGGTCCAACAACAATAAATATATCAATGTGCCTGTTTTCCTAAAGCCCTTCCAATATTCATTGTTTTGCTTGTTTGGTCATCTTTGTCTTTCTGATAGGTGTGAGGAGGAATTTTGGAGTTGTTTTCATTTGCATTTCTCTAACTAGTAGTGATTTAGAATATTTTTTTTAACATGGCTATTGAAAACCTGGTTTCTTTCCTTGAGAACTGTCCATTTATATCCTTAGACTATTTATCAATTGGGGAATGGCTCTTTTTCTTATGAATTTGATTCAGTTCCTTATACATTAGAAATGAGATCTTTATCAGAGAAACTGATTACAAAGATTTTTCCCAATTAGTTATCTGCCTTTTTATCTTAGATTTAGATTAGATTCAATTTTATGCCATCAAACACTCATTTTATCTTTTAGGACCTTCTTGACTCCTTTTTTGGAGGTAGATAATAAAAGTTGTTAAGTGATTGAGTAAATGAGTGACCCTAAGTTTGAACTATTATCCCTTTTTCCCAGATGAGTAGAAACTGATCCTTCAGTGACTTGACTGAAGTCATTCAGTAAGTGACAGAATCAGAGATAGAAACCCATTTTTTTTTTACTCTTGGTGCAAGTTACTTTCCAGTACTTCATTATGTCTTTGATGAGGAATGCTGTTTGTTTGCTTTTATCTGTTTTTAAATCAATCAAATATTTATCAGACATCTACTTATGTTCCAGGCAGTGTGCAATGTGCTGGTGATACACACAAAAAAGCACAACCAAAGCCAAAATCTCCAAAGAACTTCAATTCTTTTGGGGGAGATGACATTTACATAAATAAGTAAAAATAATGTATGACAAGTAAATGTGAATTGATTTCAGATGGGGGGGCACAAGCACTAGAGGGATCAGGAAAGGTCTCATGTAGGAGGCAGCACCTGAGGTGGATTTTAAAGCAAAATATAATTTATAGGAAGTAGAGATAAGAAAGAGTTATATTCTGAACAGGGCAGGAGGTGGTGGAAGTGGCCATCTGTATAAAGGCAAAGATATGGAGATGCAATATTGTGTATAAGGAACAGAAATTAAGCCAGTCTGGCTGGAAAGTGGAGTGTGTAGAATTATATGTAATGAGCCTGGAAAAGTAGACTACAGCCCAATTTTGAAGAGCTTTACAATGCCAAATCAGAGGAGTTTGTATTTTATCCTAAAGGCAATAGGGAACCAAATGAACTTTTTAAATGAAGGAGGAGCACATCTGTGTTTTAGGAATATAACTTTGGCAGCTGTTTAGAAGATAGATTGGGGAGAGGAGAGATTTAGGAGGACTGCTTGTAATACTGTAGGTGAGAAGTGATAAGGGCTTCAACTTAGGGAAGTAGCTGTGCCAGTGCAAGGAAGGGGACAGATGTTAGAGATATTACTGAGGCAGAGATGACAAGTTTTGGTGGCTGATTCGGGAGTGAAGGGTTGAGAAAGCCTCAGAAGTTATAGACCTGGAAGGATAGTGGCACTACTGATAGAGAGAAGTTAGAAGTTTGAGGGGGAGGATAATAAATTCTGCTTTGGAGATGTTGAGTTAAAGATATCTTTAGGATATCTAGTGGGAATTTATATAAAAAGCAATTGGTGAAATTTACCTTATGTTAACTTTGCATATTTTAATATTACAAATATTTTCTATATTTATTACAATATAAAACTGTTTTATGTGCATTTAATGTACAATGCATGAATGTTTTACATATTTTAATATAATATATGAGTATTTTATATATTTCAATACTATATAAAAATATTTTATATAATTTAATATGATAGTAAGTTTTAGGTATTTTAACATAATGTAGAAATATTTATTTTTAATGTATAATCTATAGATGTTTTATATTTTAATATAATATACAAATATTTTATGTATTTTAATATGCAACTCCTCCCCCTTCAATAAACTGTAAACTCCTTGTGGGCAGGGACCACTTGATTTTAGTCTTTGTATCTCTGGTGCCTAGCAGAGTGCCTGGCAAAAAGAACTTAATAAATACTTGTTTATTAATTGCCTGGGTTGGAGCTCAGGAGAAAGACTGAGACTATATACACATATGTGTATATAATATTATGTTATACATATAATGATATATAATCCGTATGTATCTTATATGTTATGGAAACATTTCTCCCATTAATATTTATATTTATCCCATCATATAACATAGCTATACCAGTCTATATCTATAATGATATTGATGAGCATAGACATCTATATTTAGCTATAATCTCTCTATTCACAGAGATGATAATTGAACCCATGGGAGCTGATGAGATCACCAAAAAAAGAAAAGGACTCAAGACAAAGCTTTGGGCCCACATACAGTAGGAGGCTAAAAGAGGAAGGGAAGGAAAAAAGATTGATGATTTAGGAGTAGTGACATAGTTAAAAGGAGAACCAAGAGAAAACAATGTCATGAAAGTCTGGAAAGAAGAGAGTATCCAGGAAGGGTGGCCAGTAGTGTCAAACACTTCAGAGAGATCAAATATGATTAGGATGTAGAAAAGGTCATCTGATTTTTAATTAAGAGATCACTGATAATTTTGGAGAGAATAATTTTAGTTGAATGATGAAGTTGGAGGCCAGATGTCAAGGATGAATGAGTAGAGAGAAAGTGGAGGTAAAGAGGTCAGATAACTTCTTCTAGGAGTTTGGCTGTGAAAGGAAAGACAGATTTGGACAATAGTTCAAGGAAATGTTATGATCCGATGAAGGATCATTTTTGGAGTGAGGAAGAACTGGATGTATTTTGGGGGGAGCAATAAACAGGGAGAGATTGAATGTGGGAGGGGGGCAATATGATTGTGGGAGTAGAAGGAAGAAAAGAAGCAAACAAGCACTTACGGAACATCTTTTATGTGCTAGACACTATACCAAGCACTTTTACAAATATTATCTCATATGGTCCTCACATACCTGGGAGGTAAGTGAAGTCATTACCCCCATTTTACAGTTGAGGAAACTGAGGCAGACAATAGTTGTCCAGGAACACATAGCCAGCAAGTATTTGAGGCTGAAGTTGAACTGTTATCTTCTTGATTCCAGGAAGAAAGGAAGGAAGGAAGAAAACAAGCAAGCACTGTGTGCTAGGCACTGTGCTAAATGCTTTACAAATATTATCTTATTGAATTTGGGCCCAATATTCTATCCATTGAGCCATCTAGCTTCCTAGTAAGACAGGAAGGAATCTTATCTTGGATGGAAATAGGTCAGGAGTTCTTAACCTGGGATCAGTGGAGCCATAAGGAGGCAATGGATAGAATTCAGGGAATCCATAAACTTTCTTGGGAAAAAAATTACATTTTGATTTCAATATAATTAGTTTCCTCGGTAATCTTACACATTTTATTTTATTGCATTTAAAAACATTATTCTGAGAAGGGGTTCATGGGCTTCACCAGACTGTTAAAAGAGTCCAGGACACACAAAGTAGTTGAGAACTCCTGAAATAGAGCTCTTGGTCTTGTTGGGAAGAAGGACTACTTCATCAGAGACTGGAGTAAGGTGAGGAGTAAAGAGATTTTATAATGGAGAGATCTTTTTTTTAGTTTTTCCAAGCCAATAATCCACCCCCCAAAATAGTGTGTGTGTGTGTGTGTGTGAAAGAGTCTAATTTCTATAAAAATGAGGAGGGAAGATAAATGAGTGGGTGGGGAATTTGAAGGCCTCTTAATTACTTCATAATCTTAAAACAAACAAACAAGCAAAAAACAAAAGGAAAAAGAGACTTGGAAATACTGGCAAATAATTTTAATATCTGATGTCTCATTACATTGGCCATTGCTCCCAGTTTTATTTCATTTCACACCTAAGCAAATATCCAGGCAGGCCCAGCAAAAAGAAAAGGACGGGAACAGCAAACAGCTTTTCTCTAGCTTGGACTGCATATTTTTTCCACATGTGAAGCCTTTATATGTTGTATAATTCCTTCTACAGTTTTCAAACTCCAGTGCCAATTAAAAGTGAAGATGAAATATGAAGAGTGAGGAAGTCCAGATGGGATTGGTGGTTATAGGCTGCATGAATCATTTTCCTACTTTGTCAAGTTCAAGGAACTTGGAAAGGTATGATTCTACGCCCTGAATCTGAGATCACTTGGGCCTTTGAGTGAGGAGATGTCTCTGGGCCCAGGATCCAGAAGGAAATCAAGTTCTATGCCAGTGCTAAAAACTTCTAACCTTTACTTCATTGCTTTCTAGTGCTGTTTTTTTTTTAATCAAAACTTTTCATCCTCATGTGGTTCTTAGAGATGAGGAATGAGAGAACATACTTTGCCAGGTTTAGAACCCACTCATACTTCATTCCCGTCAGTATGTTTACTCTTGGCAAAATGCAACTTCCTGTTTCAAAGAAAGAGGATTGTAAAATGGGGTCCCAAGGCTTCTTGAAGAGCAAATAGCTTTTAAAAGACAAGACTTTAATGAGCCATGGGTAACTGAGTCAGAAACATTGGGATTGAATGTCCCTTTAAATATATATGAGTTTAGAAAGCAAAAAGGGAAAAGGGTTAGCAAAATACTCTCTGGATTTTCACAGAAACCTCCTCCCCTCTTCAATCCTCCAAGCTTGACAATTGAAATGTCAAGAGGCAGCCTTATTCGCACCAGTTTTATGTATCCAGGGTACATTCTTCTGTACAAAGTAAGACCTGGATATTTTATTTTTGCGCATAGGGAGAAAAAATATTCTTCACAAACCAAATTCAAAGTACATCTCTTTCCCCTAACACTAGAGCAGGGGTGGGAAACCTGTAGCCTTTGAGGCCACATGTGGCCTTCTAGGTCCTTGGGTGCCTCCTTTTGACTGAATCCAAGTTTTACAGAACAAATCTTTTTATTAAAGGGATTTGTTCCATGAAATTTGGATTCAGCCTAAGGGCTGCACCTAAGGACCCAGACAGCCACAAGTGGCCTTGAGGCCACAGGTTCCCCATCCGTGAAGAGATATTGATCTTTCTCAGAGGATAGCTCTCTAGAAATAGTAAATAGGGAAGCACAAGAAGGATGGAACATGAGAAGTGGGGGTCTTCTTTTAAAAATCCTAGTTTGGTGCCTATGCAGACACAAAAGGAAGAAGAAGGGCTTTCGATTTCAAACACCTTCTTCTGGCCTAAGAATTTTTTACTTTGCCAGAAAGTGAAGTCTGTTGGTCTGGGATAGCCCATCTAAACCCTCACCCCCGAAGCTCTATAAACACAACCATTTGCTCTCCAGGCTCAAGCTAACATTTGGGAGAATAATGGGAGATAGAGCTTCAAGTAAACCTTGGGTTTTATTACAGAGACTTCACATGTTCATTTAGGCAAAGTAAACAGAACTCAGTGCAAAATTGATTCAGTGTATAACCTAACTCTTCTACTGCTTAATGAGGTGTTGCTGATAAAATCAAAACAAATAGCCTTATGCTTTGTAAATGAAGGGAGAAAAGAGTTCTGGGTTTAATCATGGGGGGCTGAGTCATTGACAAGGCAGGCACCCCCAGGACAGCAGCTTTCGCAGTTCATAGCCATCACTTCTGAGTAGTTTCGGTGTTGAACCTATAGATCTCTAGGCTTCCTTAGAGAAAGATGGGGAGAGCCTTGGCAAGGGAGAAAATTCATCTGTCAGCTGTACACATTTTGCCCTCTGTGCAGGTTATGTCGCTGTCCCTCCCTTAAGTGGAGAAGGAACTCAACCAGTCCCTCTTAGCCCCCAGGGTTCAGGTTCATGGCGTAGTACAGGAAAGAAGGGACTTATATGGGTTTAAATTTAGGTGTCTGAAATTCAAGAATCCAAATTAATTCAACACATCTTTATTGACTGCCTACCAATCAACCAATAGCTATTTTTATTAAATACCTACTGTGTGCTAGACCTACCTGTGGTAGAGCATTCCCAGTTCATATTGGTCTGATGAGCCACAGTAGGACACATTGAAATGTGACTCTAGCATAATAATGTCATTTTGGTCCTTTTCAAGAATGAAGAACAACAACCAGGTCATACTGTGTGCTGAGCATTGTATTAGGTGTTAAGGGTATAAAGGAAATTCTCAAAGAACTTCCATTTTGCTGGGATTGAGTTCTGGAGCTCATTAAGCACTAGTGGGAATACAAAAGAAGAGTAAACTATGATCCCTGTCACAGAACTTTTGTGGAGAATTAACAATAGTAGCTCACATTTGCAAAGTACTTTACAGTTTTTAATTCACTTTGTTCACAGTGCCATAAACATAAAGTGCAGGCATTATCAGCATCATCTTATGGATGAAGAAACAGGCTCAGAGAGGCTATCAGATGTCACATAACAAATATCAGAACCAATACCTGTTCTCAGGTTTTCTGACTCTCTCAAGCCTTGTGTGTTCTTTCTGCCATGCAGACTAAGGAGGTTGATGTTCCCACTGAAATATATCAGATGGACCACATTTGAAATATTGTAGGTAGTACTGGGTGCTATGTTTTAGGAAGGGCATTGATAAGATAGAAAGGGTCCAGAAGTGATGACCAAGATGGTAAACCATCTCTAGAACATACCAAATGAAGACTGGTTGAAGGAACTAAGGATATTTGGACTGGAGAAGAGAAGACATAGGGGGATAAGGATATGTATCTTTAAATATTTGAAATAATTTGAAATTAAATATTTGAAATAAATGGAAAGAGAATTGTTCTATTTGACTCTAGAGAACAAAAGTAGTAGTAGCACTTGGGTAAAAGTTGTAAAGAGGTAAATTCAGGCTTGATGGAAGGTAAAAATTCCTAAGAATTTGTGCATGTAGAAAGTACAATAGGTGGGTCTGTGGCCAACCTTTCCTCTCACACTTTAAGCAAAGGCTGCTTAAATCCCAAATGCCTAATCTATCTATTACAAGATTGCTGTTTAAATATGGGTTGGACTAGATGGCCTCTGAGGGACCTTCCAAGTGAGAGTTTCTAAGAAATACACATAAAAAGAAATCACAGTACAATATAAAACAGGACCTGCTTGAGAGCTAAATGGGTCATACAGATAATTAGAGCTATAAGAATGTAGACAAGGAAGAAGTAGTGATGGGCTCTATAGCTCAGGCTGGCATATCACCCCTCCCCCCATACTCTTTATACAATAAACTCTAGGATCAAATATAAGTTTCTTTGTCATTTAAAGCTATTTACAACTTAACACTTTCCTATCTTTCCAGCCTTAGTATGCATTATTCCCCTTCATGTACTTTACAGTCCAGTCAAACTGACCTTGTCCTTTGCATATGATACACATCTCCGATCTTTGAGCCTTCAAATTTGCTGTCTCCCATGCTTGGAATGCACATTCTCTACTAAATAATGATTTAGAGCATTTTCCCATACAACTATAAATTGCTTTGTTTTCTTCATTGGAAATGTTTGTATCCTTTGACCACAAAATATCCTTTTCCATAAAATTTAGAAGATTTTTACATATGATTGCCAAGTAGATAAATTCATACAGTTTTAGAGTGGCTGCAGTGGAAAGAAGATAGAATTTAAAGTTATGAGCCCTGAGCTTGAATGCTAGTTCTGCTACTTATTACCTGTGAGACCCTGGAGAGGTCACAGGTTCTCTGTGTCTCCATTTTCTCTCCTTAATTAAATAAGGGGATTGGATCAGATGACTGTAAAGTCCCTTCCAGTTCTAGGCCTTTGGTTCTTTGGTTCTATGCTGCTATAATGTGTCTTAGGAGTTTTGAGTAGTCCCTTAAATTAAATTTAATCTTATTTCTTCTGATTCTTTTGCCAATCATTCTTTTGTCCATAAATTATGTATGAATGCATATTCTGCAGCAATTTTATAAGTGCACAGAGCTATGTTATAACCTCTTCCATCCATCTTGTGCTCCATTTTCTTAATTAATCTTCCTAAAATATCTCTTTTAAAGTATCATCGTCCCCCTCTAAAGTTTTTAATGGCTCTTAATGCCAATAGTAGTAAGTCCAAAATCCCTCAGTTTAATATTCAAATTATTGCACAATCTGGTCCAAATGTCCCTGGCATCTCCAATTCTCCATTCATTCATTCATTTTCTGCTGTAGCCCAGTTCATTTTATTTCTGATTTCCCACCCCATTACACACACACACACACACACACACACACACACACACACACTCATTATATGCATCTTCCAGTCTTGTAATACTGCTCTTACCTTTCCTTCAGGACTTAGCTCAAACCAGTCTCCTCCAAGAAGACAATTAGTAAAGAAGAATGAGAACTTTACACAACACTTTAACATTTGCTAAACACTTTACACACATTATCTCATTGGCTCTTCACAGCCACCATTTGGGGTAAATATTATTATGCCCATTTCATAAATGCCTATTTCTCTCTGGGACAGAGAGACGTCAAATGACTTGCCCAGGATCACATCTCTAAGTGTCTAAGGCAGAATTTGAACTCAAGTCTCCCTGATGTCCCCTGTGCCATGTAGCTTTTATTAAGGACCTTCTAGTTTCCAGGTGCTAAATGCTGGGGGCTCAGAACCAAATCATCCCTGCTATTAAGGAATTTATATTCTAAGGAGAGGGTGGGGGGTGGAGGAAACACCTCCACTGTATGATCTAGCCACACTGGCCTTTCTTGCTGTTCTTGACACATAATTTACATTTCCCATCTTTGAGCCTTTGAATTGGCTGTCACTCGTGCCTAGAAAGCATTCCCTTCTCCCTTCTGCCTCTTGGAATTCATGCTTTCTTTCAAGACTCAACTAACATCACATTCCATATAATATCTTTTCTTGCTGCCCAGAGGTTCCCAAAGTCTTTCCATTTCCATACCTCTTGGCCTGGGGAGGTTACATGGACATTATTTTCATATGTACATGTATGTGTATATTTGTATGTATATATGCATGTGTATGTGTGTACACACACATATATACACTAAATAGATACCAGGTAGCCTCATAGAGGAAGGCATTATAAGCTGGAGCAGTGATCCTACAAGCCCACACATCCCTCGTGAGTACAAAAAGCTTGCTGAAGAAGTATGGAGACTATTTGCTAAATAACTATGTTATCCTGTTGAAATGTTCCAAAAGTAGTTTTAGTACGGAAAAAAAAGTTTTGGACCAAGGGAGGGAGGAGAGATAGTTTGAAAGGGGGAAAGAAGGGAACGTTATATGGAATCTGAAAATTTTGAAAGGAATAGTTGAATAAATAAGTCTTACTAACCCAAACTAAGTAAAAGAGGTCTGGATTTTAAAAAATAGATGAAAATGACCTGTAAAAGACAAACTAATTTAAAGATTTTTAATCGTGTGTGTGTGTGTGTGTGTGTGTGTGTGTGTGTGACAGATTGCTTTGGTAGTTGAGAGAAGCCTATCGGCTCCTTATCAGAAAAAATATTTTAAATGCATTGATTAAAATGGGCTTATAAGGGAAATTCATCGTATTGAAATGCAGTTATCAAAAAATATTAACTTATTCACAGACCTTATCCCTGAAGTTTTCTGCAATAACTAGAAATTTTGAAATGGTTTCTAATTAATGAAGTTATGAATTTTTTTTTAGTGTACTCTGAAGTTAGCCAAAGTCCTCATAAGGCTTTAATTGTGTTTATAACAACTTATCTTTGTGAATCAGGATTCTTAGTCCTGTTCTCAATCAAATCCAAAGCAAGAAACAAACTAGAGATTGACCACATTATGCAGGTTTCTCTTTCACAAACTATACCAAGAATAAAACCATTGTTGATGAGAAACAGAATAAAGGGTCTCACTGATTTATCTGAATGTGTTCTGACAGACATTTACATTGAACAACTTTATGAGACTAAAAGAAAGTTATGCACATAATAAACTTTTCTTTATAACAATTAATCTTTTATTTCTTACATCCACATGAACACTAAATGCTACAATTCTGCCTTAGATACTTAGAGATGTGATCCTGGGCAAGTCATCTGACCTCTCTCTGTCCCAGTTTCCTCATTTATGAAATAGGGATAATAATAATATTTGCCCCCAAATTGTGGCTGTAAAGAGCCAATGAGAAAACGTGTGTAAAAGCAGTATTACAAGACTGGAAGATGCATGTACTGAGTGTGTGTCTGTGTGTGTGTGTGTGTTAATGGGCTGGGAAGTCAGAAATGAAGTGAACCTGGCTGCAGCAGAAAATGAATGAATGCCAGGGCCTTAGGAGAAGTGGAGATGTCAGGGACATTTGGACCAGATTGTCCAATACCTTGAATATTAAGCTGAGGGATTTTGGACTTACTACTATTGGCATCAAGAGCCATTAAAGACTTTAGAGGGCAATGACACTTTAAAAGATATTTTAGGAAAATTAATCAAGAAAATGAAGCACAAAATGCTTGGAGGGGGTTATAAAATAGTTGTGTACATTTATAAAATTGTTGCAGAATATGGATTCATACATAATCTATGGACAAAAGGGTGACTGGCAAAAGGATCAGAAGAAATATGATTAAATTTAATTTGAGGGACTACTCAAAACTCCTAAGACACATTATAGCAGCATAGAACCAAAGAACCAAAGGCCTAGAACTGGAAGGGACCTTGCAGTCATCTGATCTAATTCTTTTATTTAATAGGTGAGAGAATGGAGATGTAGAGAGCCTGTGACCTCTCCAAGGTCTCACAGGTAGTAAGTGACAGAACTAGCATTCAAGTTCAGGTCTCATAACTTTGAATTCTAGCCTCTTTCTACTGCAGCCACTCTAAAACTGTATGAATCTATGCACTTGGCAATCATATGTACAAATCTTTATTTTATGGAAAAGTATATTTTATGGTCAAAAGATACAAACATTTCCAATGAAGAAAACAAAGCAATTTATAGTCGTATGAAAAATTCTCTAAATCATTATCTATTAGAGAAATGAATGTTAAAACAACCTTGAGATATCATTTTACACCTATCTGATTGACTAAGGTGATTTAAGGGGAAAGTTACAAATGTTGAAGGAGATGTGGAAGAATTGGGACCTTAACTTAATTCTTTGTTGGCAAAACTGTGAACTGATCCAACTATTTTGGAGAGAGATTTGGAATTAATCCCAAAGAGTTATTAAACTGCTGATAACCTTTCACTCAGCAATTATTAGGTCTGTTTCCCAAGATGATTAGGGAAGAAGGAAAAGAACTTACATGTTCTTAAATATTTGTAACAGCTCTCTTTGTGGTGGCAAAGAACGGGAAATCGCAGAGATGTTCATCAATTGGGGAATGGTTAAACAAATTGTGATATATGTTCATGATGAAATATTACTCTGCTATAAAAAATGATGAATTCAATAATTTTGGAAAAGCATGGAGGGACCTCCATGAAATAATGAAGAGTGAAATGAGCAGAAACAAGAGAATATTGTATACAGTAATAGAAATATTGTTCTAAGAAGAACTTTGAGCCACCAAGCCATTCTGACTATTATAAATACCCAAATTAACCCCAAAGATCCTATGAAGGAAAATGCTGTTTGAACCCAGAAAGGAATATTGTTGTGGTATAGGAAATAATGAGCTGGTTGGTTTAGAAAAACATGGAAAGACTTGAACTTGTGAAAGAAGATGCTTAACCATCTTCAGAGAAACAGATGATAGGAGGAAATAAACTTAGTACTATCTTACATATATGTGTATGAGTGTGTATGTGTATGTTTATATCTATCTATCTATCTGTCTATCTATCTATCTATCTATCTATTCTATCCATGTTTAATTGTAGCCTTCTTTATGGTGAGATGTTGGGAGGGAAGGGAAAAAAATAAAATAAAGAATGCATAGCAGAGAATAAAAGAAAACCAACAAATAAAAGCTGAGCAGCTTTGAAAACAATGTGGTATTAATTACATGGGTTTTCTTGAAATGGAGATTTATTGTTTTATTCTTTCATTTGTTTGGATCTATTTTATAGTATCTTGATTTCTTATGCAGTCATTAGCTTCCATTTGCTCCACTCTAATTCTGAAGGAATTATTCTCTTTAGTGAGTTTTTGAAATTCCTTTTCTATCTGGCAAATTTGACTTTTTAAGCCATTCTCCTCATTGGCTTTTTGGGCTTCTTTTGCGATTTGACTTAGTCTATTTTTTAAGGTGTTATTTTCTTCAATTAGGCTGTTGACTTGCTTTTCTTGCTTTTCTTGCAACAGTCTCATTTCTCTTCTCAATTTTTCTTCCACTTCTCTTACTTGGTTTTCAAAAGCCTTCTTGAGCTCGTCCATGGCTTGTAACCAGCTCATATTTTTCTTGGGAGCTTTTGATGCAGGAGTTCTGACTTCGCTGTCTTCCTCCCATTCCATGCTTTGATCCTTTTTGTTCCTGAAAAAGGAATCTATTGTAGAATTGCATTTCCTTTGTTTGCTCATGTTGCCAGTCAATTACTTGACTTTTGAACTCTTTGCTGTGGTAAAACTCTGCTTCCAGAATGGAGAGAGCTTTATCCCAAATCGCTGGAGTTTTTGCAGCTGCCAAAGCAATTAGGAGGGAGTCCTCTCTGCAGCCCCCACAGGCTCTGGCGCCTGGCTATATACCCCAAGACCACTACCCAAGACCATGATCCAGATCCAAGCAGGTTAAAGCAAGTGTGATTATTCTCTGAATGGTCACTTGGTCCCCCTACAATTTTCAGGCCAAGAGCTCCTAAGGCAGCCACACCTCCACTGCTTCTTGCCCCAGGGGCAGGGGCCAGACCTTGCTCTCCCATGCACCCCTGTTCCAACAGAGCTCCACAGTGACCTTTCACTTTGTCTTTGGTGTTTATGGGTTGAGGAGTCTGGAAACCGCCACAGCTGCTGGTGCTTCACTCTCCTTAGGTCTGCTCTGGCTGCTGCTGGTTGGGGCTGCCCTGGGGCCAAAACTGTGTGGTTCACAGTTGGTCTGGTCTGGTCTTGGCTTGGCTCCCAGCTTGGTGAAATAGCCCCTTCCTTCTGGCCTGCCAGGCTGGGTTTAGCAGGAGATTTGTTTCTCTCTGTCACTTTGTGGGTTCTGTAGCTCTAAAATTTGTTTAGATTCATTTTCTACATGTATTAGAGGAGGTGAAAGCCGGAGCCATGGAGAAGTCCTGTTTCTACTCCACCATCTTGGCTAGGCCCTGAGATTTATTGTTTTATATTGAATCCTCCCTTATGGTCTGCTGTGTACATGGCAATTTTCTTTCTTTTCTCATTTTGTATTTAAGTGTAAAATAATTAAATAATCCCTGTCACCTGTGTGAGTTCTGTTAAACACTATATCCCCTGGAATTATCAGCACTTGTTTGTGCTCTCTGTACCTATTTATTGCCAACCATTTGTTACCAATTTACAAAACTAGACTGGTTATTGATCCAACCTAAAACTTTTGTGTTTGCTCCAGAAAACTACATTTCACTAAGAAGGATACGTCACTACGAGGATGATGCTTATTTGGGAAGGAGGCAGCTCTCCTGGAATGCCTCAGAGACGTATCCTTAACCTTATAGCTGGATGGTTCAGTGGCTAAAGTGGTAGGTCGGGAATTATGAAGACCCAAGTTCAAATCTGATCTCAGACACTAGCTGTGTGACCCTGGGCAAGTCATTTAACTCTGCCTACCTCAATTTCCTCAGCTTTAGAAAAGGGATGATAATAATAGCAAGGTTGTGAGATATATACATTTCTTAGTGCCTGGGACATAATAGGTGCTTAATGAATTTCTTTTCCCTTACCTTCTTTCCTGCATCTTGTGCTGTTTAGCATTTTTATCTGAGACTTGAGTGACGGCCAGGTTGGCATGTGGATCAATATTGAAGAGGGCAGGAATCTGGGAAGATGCTGGTTGACAGAATCAGGATCCTAAAAGATTGTATCAGATTAGAATGATGAGCTGAATCAAATAAATTAGAACCCCATAGGACTAAATACAAAATTCCACAAATTTCACAAATACTTGGATTGGGGAAGTATAGATACCTAGTAATTCATATGGAAAAAGATTTGAAGTTTTTCAGGAACTGTGTCATTATCAGTTGTCCAGTGGTTGGTTAGGTGCGAGGCTGCATTGGTCAACAGGGTGACATGCCTGCTCCTGTAATTGTGGACCACCTGAAGTGAGACTGTCCTGAATGAGGGACATCACAGTTGTACTGTGACCTGTCCTGCTCAGGCCACATCTGAAGTACTGTGTTCAGTTCTGGGCACCACGTTTTAGGAAAAGCAATGATAACTTAGGCTGTAATCAGAACAAGGCAACTAGAATGGTGAGAAGACTAGAGGAATAAATACTGGATGAAGCTTAGGTAAAGGGATGGGCAATAGTTAGCTTGGAAAAAAGGAGATTTAAAGTAAATATGATGGTGTCTTCAAATATTTGAAAGTAGATGAGAGAGATTAGACTTGTTCTACTTGAGTCCAGAATGCACAAAATGGATAGAAGAAATTTTAGGTTTTATGTATGCATGGCACAGTGGATAGAATACTAGGTTGGGAACCAGGAAGACTCATCTTCATGAGTTCAGATCTGGCCTCAGACCCTTACTAACTGTGTGACCCTGGGCAAGTCACTTAACCCTGTTTGCCTCAGTTTTCTTGTCTGTAAAATGAACTGGAGAAGGAAATGGCAAACCACTCCAATTATCTTTGCCAAAAGAATCTCAAATGGGAGAGTCAGACACAATTGAACAACGAAAAAGAAAATCCTTGTAACAATGAGAGCTATCTAAAAAATGGATTGATTGGCTTGGAAAGTAGAGGGAGATTTGTTAATGACAGCTTTTGGATCAGAAGCTGAATGATGGCTTGCTGGATACATTGCAAAAAGTCTTCTTGGTCAAATACAGGCTGGACTAGGTAGCCTTCCCAACTTTTAATTTCTGTGCTTATATGAAAATTCTCTACATTGCATTCATAAAGGAATCTAGATCACACAGTGCAAAGAATGCAGGCCTAGAACCAGGAAGACAAGAGTTCAAGTCCTAAGACATTTACCAGTTGTTACAGCAACTGCTGTCTGCCTCAGTTTCCTCAGCTGTAAAGTTGGGACAATAACAACATCTACCTCCCAGGGCTTTTGTGAGGACCAAATGAGATAATAATTGTGAAACCCTTAGCACAGTACCTAAAGCTTAGAATATATGTGCATAGAAAATAGAGAATTCAATCACAGCTGGATACTATGATTGAAGAGTCTTGAGCTCCTTTCTGGTTTTGCTCATTGTCTCATAGTGCTTGATAAGGAAATGTATTCTTGATGCCAATTTTTTCCCCATCTCTAAAAAATAATGACATAGTCTTCAGTTTGGAATCATAGAATGTTAGAGTTGGATAAAATTTTAGAGACCATCGAGTCCACCACACTCATTTTTTACAGATGTGGAAACTGAGAACCAGGGAGATTGTTACATAGTTGTTTCACCAATGAATAATTCATTAGTACTTAAAACACTTTGTTATCTGTGAGATTAATCGAGCATTCATCTATTTGACATGTTTCTGACATTTTATTATGGTTGAGTTAAAAACAACAAGCTCTGCAAAATCTCCTCCCAGTCTTTACTAAAAACGAATTCTGAAATAAAATATATAGATAGGTTTTAGCTAAAGCTAAATCTTAGTCTCTGCCAAAAAAAGAAAGGAAAAAGAAAGGAAAAGAAAAAGAGAAATAGAACGGTTTGAAAAGAGAAAATTAAGGTTTGAAGTGGGAAATAAAGCAAAACGGACCGCATCCTGTAATGAGTAATGTCTTTGTACTACACTAGGAAGACAGCATGTTCACATATGCACTGTAAATTCATCTTACAGGAAACTTAATGGGCCGGATTTGTAGCAAGTTAAATGAGACTTTTTTTTTCATTTGATCCAGTTTTCCTTGGCCGAGGCCCTTTTATGTTTGAGCTAAACCATCTTGGTTTTGAATGCTCCGACATATTTCACCCTCAGCCACATTTCACCATCAGCCTAGTGCCGAATGATTTGGAGTTTTGAAAGGAAAACTCCCTTCAGATCTTAGGTTTGGGGTGGTGTCATAAACAAATCTGAGCTTCATTCTCATGGCTCACTATGATCTCCTCCAATCCTTTGATGTATTTATATCTATGTTCATGGATTATATGAGTAAGCTATGCACAATTATTTATCCTCTTAGGAATTGGGGCCTAAAGTTCTCTGTTCATTGCTACCATGCTGGATCGTCAAGGGCAGATAGAAAAGAAAAGCAAGGGAACTTTTTGTGACTTTGATGGCTTTTTCTCTGAAAAGTAAGGATTCTCACAGTTAGATACACCGGCCTTCTTAGAAGAAGAACTCTCTGTCCACGCCCTTGCTACCTACTCTGTATGTATCTGATTATTTACATGCTCATGACCCCACTAGAATGCATGCATCTTAAAGGGAAGAATTATTTTTGTCTTTTGTCTTTCTTTACAGCACAGTGCCTGGCAAACAATAAGCATTCAATAAATGGTCTTAATATTTATCACTTGATTCCTTATTTGTCTAAGTCTGTGTATATGCAAATCTATACACTGGTAGTTCTAAAGGACAGAGGTATGTCCATATGAGTCATAGGCTTTAGAAGCAGGAAGCCCTTTTTCCCCTCCCCAATACTATCCAAAATGGAGTGGTGGAAATAAAAATAGTGTTTAAGTCCCTGAAAAGACAAATAGAATTAAGAATACTGGAGCCGGAAGGGACTTAAGAAGTCATCTAGCTCACTCTCCTCACATTACAAATAGGAGAATTGAGACTTAGAGAAGGTAAGCAATTTATCTAAAGTCATAGACCTGACTGGGGTAGCTAGGTGGCACAGTGTATAGAACCTTGGGCCTGGAGTCAGGAAGACTTGAGTTCAAATATGGTCCTAAACACTTACTGACTATGTGACCCTGGGCAAATCACTTCACCTTGTTTGACTCAACTTACTCAATTGTAAAATTAGCTGGAGAAGGAAATGACAAATCACTCTAGTGTTTTTGCCAAGAAAACCCCAAATGGAGTCATGAAAAGTTAGATGTTAGTGAAATGACCAAACAATAACAACATCAACATATACTTGGTTAATGATAGGGGAGGAGAAAATCAAGAGAAGGAAATATATGGATAGCTATAGAGTAGAACAATAAGCACATTATCCTGTTGCCGATAAGAGAAGAAGAGAGAGAGGATTTGGTGTCATGATCTGCTCTTTATCCAGAGGGAGGGATTATATGATGCTATTTACCATATGTGTAATTTTATTTTGTAAAATCTAGGATCTAGAAAGTCATTCCCCAGAGGGATGAGGAAGGCATCCAGGGTCAAATTTTTGAAGATATTGTGGGTAGAGAAGGCAGCCAGGCCTTCTCTACCATTAGGACCATTAGCTAGAGAGTACATCTATTAATTTAATTCTGTTAATGAATTGGGAGTCAAAATGGCTCAGAAACAAGAATTTGATGGGAGGCAGATTTAAATAAGGAAAAAAAAGCTTACTCTGGAGAAGGATCTGTGTTGGGAGGCAATATAGGGTTGGGGTTCTCAGGACAGGTGATTATAGTGTCTTAGATAAAAAATGGGGCCGCATGACTTTTAGAGAAAAGAGGGTCCAAATGTCAATCTAGGACTCTGGAGCAGAGAATGTAACTGTACCCAAAAGGGCTGAGTTAGCCATTCCATTTATTTAGTGAATTTTGCCTAAACAAACCAATTATGACAGAGTGGTTTGGATAAAAGCAAGAAATAACATCCAAAGGCTAGAGCTATAAACTTCACCAGGACTGCACAATAGGCAAATACCATGGTTAATTCAGGAAAGCAAAACCCCAGAAGTCAAAGTCTTTGGAAGTCAAGATAGAGAAGGGTATATTTCACCCAGTGAGCCATGGACAAGGACAGAATTTCTGTTGTTTCATGGCCAGTGAGTCTAGGGCGAGGGAGATAACCATGAGGAAATTGTGGATATAAAGATCAGGAAAAGGACTTGACTGAGTGAAGGAGGGATAGTGGAGGATACTGGAAGGCAACTTATAGGCCCAGAGTTTAGAGGAAGCTGATTCTAGAAGTTCTTACCCAATCTATTTGCCAAAGTGAATCCATGCTTGCTAATATCCTAGAGCTTGACCAAATATCTAGTACAAATGTGATTAGACTATCTGATCTGGAGGACAAGATTGGGAAGAAGATGCTCAGTCAGGCAAGAAAGAGTGGGACCTATGAGAGATCAAGGTCTTAATTCCCAGTGTGATTACACCATGCTACTAGCCCTAACCAGAGTATTTGAAACGAGTTCCTAGAAGGGATACAGGCACACAGGACTTCACTGGAAAGAACACACATATATTGTAGCTTCCCACAACTTTGATGAGAAAGCAGGTGAAAGATCTCCAGTCTGGAATGGTCCCAAGGTCTCATGGAATTGGAACTCTACCCATGTTCTTGTCTTAAGTAGCAGTCAGGAGGTACAGTATATAGAGTGCTGGGCTTGCAGTCAAGAAGTTGTTCATTCATTCAGTCATGTCTGTCTTGTGACCCCATAGATCCCAACATGCCAGGTCCTTCTATCCTCCATTTTCTCTGTCTAAATTAATGTCTATTGTTTCTATGACACCATCTATCCATTTAATGCTCTGCCATCCCCTTCTTTTGCCTTCAATTTTTTCCATCATCAAGGTCTTTTCCAATGAGTCCTTTCTTCTCATTATATATCAGAGATATCAGTATATATTCAGACATGTATATGAACTTCCAGTGAATAGCCTAAATTAATTTCTTTAAGAATTGACATAGCTGATCTTCTTGCTGTCCAAGGGACTCTCAAAAGTCTTCTCCAGCATTGATTCTGCAGTACTCAGCCTTCCTTATAGTCTAACTCTCACAGCCATACATTGCTACTGGAAAAACCATAGCTTTAACTATTCAGAGTTTAAGCATGCTGTCTAGCTTTGCTATAGCTTTCCCTCCAAAGAGCTAGTGTCTTTTAATTTCATGGTAGACCTGAGTTCAAATCTAGCCTCAGATACTTAATAGCTTCATAATATTGCCCAGGTTAATCAACTTCTGTTTGCCTCAGTTTCCTTAGGTGTAGAATGGGGATAATAACAGGACTACCTCACAGAGTTGTTTTGAGGATCAAATGAGCTTATATATGTAAAGTGCTTGGCATATATTAGACACTATATAAATGCTTATCCCCTTTCCTGCCCACCCTCCTTCATTTCCAAGCAGTTGCTCATTTTGTGGTGGCAGTAGTATTATAGATCTGGTTTTGTGTGTCTGTATCCCTGCTGGCCAAAGACCAGGTTTTGGGATATGGACATCACCCAAAAGGCATCAGTTATGATAAATTTGAGCTTCAAGGTCATCTAAAGTTCCAGATTTGATAGGACTCCCTAGTCACCTACCCAAAACCACCCCACTCATTTCAAATGCTCTGGTAGGGGTTTGACAATAGAAGGAAAAGATGGGCATGAACAAGGGAAAGGCAGATGGGAAAGGAAGTTTCTGGCATCATGGAAATACAAAGAGAAAAGGAAGAGGTACATCATGTGCCACCAGCAATTGCCTGAGATATTACTAATGTCATTGGTTGCCTATATCTCAAATTAATAATTAGTTTCAGATATCTCTAGATATCTTTACAGATATTTATATACAGATATATAGATATCTTTATCAATAGATTATCTGTCAATATAGATATCTTTATGGACATTTATACATAGACATATAGATATAGATAGGTTATACATCAATGTAGCTATATTTATAGATATTTATATGTGGACATATGCATATCTTATACATACATCATTTATCTATCAACTACCTATCATCTAGCTAGCTAGCTAGCTCTCTATAGACAATCTACAAAATCCTAATATCTATCTATAGATTATAAAATTCAAGGCCATCACTAATTATTTTTGTTATTAATTTTCATATATATGTATATGTATACGTGTGTGTGTGTGTGTATATATATATATATATATGGATATATGGGTATATAATCAACACTATTTTGTCTTCCTAATGCCTCCTCCTCCTCCTATCATCCTTTGTAAAACATAAGTATGATTAAACAAAACAAACAAAGCAATGGCCTTGTCTAAAAATGTGAGATATTTTTCCTCTGTAGTCTAGGACCTCTCTTCCAAGAAGAATATGCTTCACAATTAGTTCTCTTGACTCAAGACTAGTTACTATATTGATCAGAGTTCTGATATGTAACACTGCTATTTTCCTTATGTTGTGGATCATTGCTTAAAGTGATAGCAGTTGCATAAAGCACAGCAATCATCACATGAGTTCTCCTGATTCCATCTATTTTATACAGTTCTTCCCAAGAGTCTCCATCATATTCACATACCACAATTTGTTCTTTTCCCCAACTAGTAGACACCTGCTTTGCTACCAGTGTTTTGTCAACACATAGAAAAAATATTACATATATAGCTTCCAAAATTCTTTGGCTTTTTTTTGGGTAACACATCTTGAGTGAAATTTTGAGGTGGTTGATAGCTGAAATCAGAAAGGTTCAGGTGTCACCTCTGATACCCCTATATGTACTCCGAAACTTTTGTGACCATGGGCAACTCACTCTCATTGCTGTAGACAACAACTCTTTAAGACTGTAAGTAGTTTATTTGGATTGGCAAGAGGAAGTTTACTCAGTGGGAATTTCTTACACCAAAGAAATCATAAGTTTAGTACAAATAGCCCCCACATTTTGAAGGGGGCAAGGCAACATTTTCCTTTGGAGTCCTTAGATTCATCTTTTTCTCTTTATTTCCTGCCATGGGTCTTCATTCTCTCCTTTTCTCTATCACTTTCTGGGACTCAATGCTTTTATAATCTTCTCATGCTTCCTTCATTTCCTGTCTTTAGGAAGGAAAATGATGTGTGATTTATTATTAATACATTGTAGTTGAGAGCAGTTAGGTGGAGCAGTAGATAGAGATCTGGACCTGGAATAAGGAAGACCTTAGTTCAAATCTGGCCTAAACTACTCACTAACTGTGTGATTCTGGGCAAATCACTTAATTGCTATTTGCCTCAGTTTTCTCAACTGTAAAATGGGGGTAATAGGAGTACCTACCTTGCAGTGTTTTGTGAGTATCAAATCACAAATGAGCACAGAGTCTGGCACATGATAGATGCCAGATAAATGCTTATTCCCTTTCTCCTATGGCCATTATTTTCCACTTTCCCAAGGATTTACAAACAATTGATTTAAAATACTTTTTCCTATAATTTTGCCAGTTTTTAACACCAAGCTTCCCAGGCTATCATTGTTAGACTCTATCCTTTCCTTTTTTTTCTTTAAGCATTTATTAACCACTGAGTATGTTTGGGACAGCTATGTTTGGGGCACAGTGGATAAAGGTTCAACTCCAATTTCAAATGCTTACTACCTGGGTGACCCTGGGCAAGTCACTAAACCCTGTTTGCCTCAGTTTCTTATCTGTGAAATGGTAAACGACTCAAATGTCTTTGCCAAGAAAACCCTAAGTGAGGTTGACTGAAATGACTCAACAACAAAAATTTTCAATGAACTATGCTGGGCCCTGGGGTTGGGGGGTGGAATAAGGACAAAAATAAAATACAATCACTGCCTCAAAAACTTATTACTTCTAAAGAATTGCCACCCATGGAATGAGCAAGCCTGCATAGACGAATGAGTGAGAGATGTGGCAAAGGAAGTGTTTTGGTTGTTGTTGTTTTTGGAAGGAGGAAGGCAGAGCAATTGGGGTTAAGTGGCTTGCCCAAGGTCACACAGCTAGCAAATATTAAGTGTCTGAGACCAGATTTGAACCCAGGTCCTCCTGACTCCAGGGCCAGTGCTCTATTCACTGCACCACCTTGCCGCTCCAAGTCTGTTCTAAGTGAGTCAAACTACCACAACTTCAACCATCACTTTCCCTCAGAATCTGATAGAAACAGTCCAGGACTGTGAACCCTAGAGGCCTCAGAGTCATAGAGCCAGTCCTGCTTCTAGCATATCCTCTGCAGCCATCAGCCAGGGAGCAACAGCCATGGAGGTAAGACCTGGTGATTCTTCTGCAGGGACTAGAGTCCTAACCTTTTCAGGAGTTGTGACTGCTGAAAACCAGGCGAAGAAGGTTCTTGTCACCAAAGTTTGTAGCACTGTTGAATGGTTCAACATCAAAAACAACATTAGAAAAATATACATTGCCATCTGCTTAGCCAGTGCACCCTAAGGACCATGATATCTTTCCCTCTGACTTTCAGCTACAACCTTTTATCTATGTTGTATTCATATTAGAATGTGATGTCCTTGAGGGAAGAAACTATCTCTGCTTTTCTAGTTGTATCAGCAAAACTTAAGACAATATTTTATTTTATTTTTGCTTTTTGGAGGACAGTTGGGGTTAAGTGAGTTGCCCAAGGCCACATGGCTAGTTTTTTTTTGTGTTAAGTGTCTGAGGTCATATTTGAATTTAGGTCCTCCTGACTCCAGGTCAGGTGTTCTATTCACTGCACCACCTACCCACCCAAGACAATATTTTAAATATTCCTTCCTTCCTTCCTTCCTTCCTTCCTTCCTTCCTTCCTTCCTTCCTTCCTTCCTTCCTTCCTTCCTTCCTTC
>CM053594.1:128101120-128134081 GCA_028646575.1 Pseudocheirus occidentalis | reverse complement strand
GGTGTCTAAAATGTCCTTTGATGGGCAGCTAGGTGGCACAATGAAAGGAGCACTGCCCCCTGAGTTCAAATATGACCTTGGATACTTGATGCTTAACTAGATGTGTGACCTTGGGCAAGTCACTTAACCCCAATTACCTTGCCTTCCCCCCTACCAAAAAAAAGAGACAAAATGCCCTTTTGAGGAAACTAAGAATTGTTAAGAGGCAAAAGGGAAACGGGAGTGTATTATAAGGAGGGGGCAGCACATAATCTGTGTAATGACAAATGTCAGGAGATCGTGTGCTGAGTTCAGAGAATAGCACTAGTCCAGATTGGCTGGAATGTTATGGTATGTGAAGGGGAATAATGTGAAAAAAGCCTGGAAAGGTGGGCTGTAGCCAGGTCATGAGGGGCTTTAAATGCCAAGGTGAGCAGTTAAATTAGAAAAATGTCTTGATGCGTGCGTCCAGCCCTACCTGAAAGTATTCTTCCTTTCCTAAAAATTTCCTTTGCCTTATCCTAATTTAGCTCACATTATAATTACATTGACCTTTGTGCACATTATATCTGTTTTCCCCAACACAAAATAGGATAGGAGGATTATTGAGGATAGGAGCTATTATTATTTTAAGACTGTGATGCTGGCACTTAGTAGAGTTCTTTGCACATAGTAAGTTGAACGTTGGGCAGCTATGTAGTAGAGTGGATACACTGCTGAACCTGAAGTCAGGAGGAGTTCAAATCTGACCTCACATACTTACTAGCTATATGACCCTGGGCAAGTTGCTTAACCCTGTTTCCTTCAGTTTCCTCATCTGGAAAAATGAGCTGGAGAAGTAAATGGCAAAGCACTCCAGTATCTTTGCTAAGGAAACCTCAAATACGGCCATGAAGAGTCGAGACACAGCTGAAAAATGATTGAACAGGTTGAATGCTTGCTGAATATTTTGTTGAATGAATGTTTCCTTGCTTCCAATCTTTAGTCATCTCTCCCATTCTGTTATAATTTATCAAAAATTGCATGCAATAATAATCTTTTTACATACACTGTACAATGCATTTGGAATGATTACTTTTAATTATGTTATTTCCTATTTTCTGCATTCTGTGCAACATGTCTACAAATATCCTGTTGTTTCCTCCAAAACTTGTTGGGGCTGCAAATTCTCCCCTGGGGAGAGTATAGGGTGGATCAAAGTTTCGGGGTTTGTTTCCAATCATATACATAAGATGATGATGGCAGGAGTGAAGAAAACATTTACCTTTCCCTCTTAGCCTAAATTTTAGTGCTATTGGAAGCATCTGGGGAACAAAGTACATTTCAACATAGCTCCTGTGGGGTCTTTTAGATCACTAAAATGGGCTTTAGGGGCATGTGATTCCCAAAAGAAATTAAACTATGGGAGTGTCAAGGAAATTCTCCCCTTAGATGAGATAATTGTTTGGGACAAAATAATTTGATTCAAAAGCAGACAAGGGTAGCTCAGGATTAATTGGGGTAAATATACATGGTATTTATTTGGTTGCGCATTAGCCTTTATGAGGGAGAAGCCTTCTTTTCAATGCATCATGGTTGACCAGAACCTAGAGGACCAATACAAAAGGTTATACCTCAGGGGAAGGTCAGATTTGAGGCACAATAGAGTAATGAGAACAGGGAGCAAAGAGAAGAACCCATAGGTGAGCAGTGGGGACATGATGCCCCTCAAGGAGCAAGTTTGGTAGAGAACAATGCCCAGTGACCTCAACAGAAGACATTAACAGCCTTGCAGCATCAGATACTGGTTTGTTCCTCCATACAGGTGCTGAATGTGTTCTCATATATGTTCTCTCCACAAGGTGCCTGTATGTGTGTTCAATCTTTTATTAATACTGCCTATTCTTGCAGGAAAATGTACCCCCTTCTTTTTTAGGGGAATATTTTATCACTGTTTTTATTACTATGCTATGTCTTTGCTTTCAACCACTTGCATACTCTAAATTAATAATGAAAGTAAAAACAATGATGGGGGCTTTTGAAGTATAATTCAGAGTAGATACAGATTCATATGGTACTTGAACCTTGGACAGCATTATTGTAGATTAACTTGTGAGAGGAGTTCCATAGATGGTATATTACCATTACCAAGCATTTTTATGCTTCAAGACTTATCTCTTGTTGAGAATTAAAGGCTTCATTCATAATCTATGGTATTTCAAGGATTTTTTAAGTGGAAAAAGTATTTTTTTTGGGTTGTGATCCCTCTATAAAGGGGCAAGTCGGTAGCACAGTAGATAGAGTGCTCATTCTCAAGCCAAGAAGTCTTCATCTTCTTGAATTCAAATCTGGCCTCAGACATTTATTGGCTTTGTGACCCTGGGCAAGTCACTCGCCTCCATTTGCCTCCATTTTCTCATCTGTAAAATGAGCTGGAGAAGAAAATGGCAAACCACTCCTGTATCTTTGCCAAGAAAACTCCAAATGGGGTCACAAAGAGTCCAATGTTACTCAAATGACTGAACAACAACCACCCTTTAAAAGTCTCCTGAAGTCATACTACTAGACAATGATCCCCTTCTCCTTCAGTCCTAAAATTTGAGAGGGAGTGTTATGTAGCAGAAGGGTAGGGTCAGAGGTTTTGGGTTCCAATCTCAGCTTTGCTGTTTGCTCAATATCAGTTTCTTCCGCTGTAAAAAAAAGTGTATTTGATTAGAATATTTCTAAGGTTCTTTCCATATCTAAAAATCTGATGAATAAATTATATTGTCTGCCTCTCTGAAACTGACTCAGACACATGGTAGTTGTGTTTTATTAACACTTTTACTTCAGGTTCAGTTGCGACTTTTGATTGCTTTTTCATATGAGAGTTTGAACCCCTCAAAATGATCCTTTCTTTAGTAGAGTTCCAAGGAATGTAAGCAAACACCCAAACACACGATCACCCTCCTGTACCTGGACAGTGTGATCATTTCATTTTTATTGATTAAACTGTTTCTTGTTTGCCTGCCTTTATAACCAACTCTTCTGCTCTCATTAAGGCAACTTTCTTTGTGTCCTCTTTTGTTTAACCACCAGGAAATTGAAGAGCTTCAGGCCTCGTTACATTCTTGCATAAAACTTTGGCTGCTTTTTCTTTCCGATATTAGTGGAAAAGCCAAGGTATCTCATTAGTTGCCAAGCAGCAGCGGACAGGGAACTGGAAAATGGCCAAGACCAAATTGCTCCTACCCATTTTTTCCAACTTAAGGCAAACTTTCTTGCTCCCATCACCTAAGATTTGCCAGGGGCCTTTTAAGAGAATTAACATTTGTCCCAATAGAGCTTTTAGAGATGCTAAATTCATAATCACCTACTGATATTTATATCCAGATGAACAAAAAATGTAAAAACTGAAAGCTACGGCGAATCTGTGAATAAGATTGTACTTCTTTGCCAGGGACATTGGACACAGGGGATGCTGCCCAAGCTATAGCATTATTCTGATTGGCTGTTAGATGAATGACTGAGCCTCACTTCCCCCTTCTGATTTAGTGGGAACAGGTCAAGGGTTCTCCTGCAAAATACACAACACTTCCAATTTAAAA
This sequence comes from Pseudocheirus occidentalis, assembly GCA_028646575.1. Classification (NCBI taxonomy): domain Eukaryota; kingdom Metazoa; phylum Chordata; class Mammalia; order Diprotodontia; family Pseudocheiridae; genus Pseudocheirus; species Pseudocheirus occidentalis. Next base: position 128,130,536 of record CM053594.1, on the reverse strand, counting down.
TAGATCTTGGAATACCCTAAAAGAGGGAGGAAGAATGTGAGAACGCAATAGGACAGGGTTCTTTGATCCTGAACCCAGTCAGAATGTTAATTATCTGTGCATGTCAGACCAAACAGTGGGACCTCCCTTAGAGCAGGCCTCCCCAAGCCAATTAGAGGACCACAGAAATGATTGTGTTGCACCATTTCCAAATGATTCAACCATGACTTTCAGGCAAATTCTGGATGAAGAAGTTGCCTTGTCTGTATATACACTACATAGTTTGGCAGTAAGTGATCTAAAATTTAGAAAAATTAAAAAAAAAGATACCACAATAAAAGTGGGACCTATCACTATTAGCGTGTGGTATTTGTGAACATCTACTTAACTATACGCTTAATTCTGTTCAATGTTTCCCTTCTGACTTAGTGGTTAATAGGTAAAAGTCTGCTCTAAGAAATACATACTGCTTTAGTTTAAAATAGACTTTGGAGTACAAAATATAGTTTCTCTCTTTAGTCTTCTTTTCCCCTATTACTCAGAGAACAGTCATCAATTCAGTATCACCATTGCTTCTCAAAAATCTTTTAAATTGTCTTTGCTATGACTCTACCTATGTTAACTGGGAGGCACAGTGGATAGAGCACCAGGCCTGAAGTGAGGAAGACCTGAATTCAAATCTGGCCTCAGATATTCACTAGCTGCGTGACCCTGGCCAAGTCACATAACTATGTTTGCTTCAGTTTCCTCATCTGTAAAATGAGCTGGAGAAGGAAATGGCAAACCACCCCAGTATCTTTGCTACACATGGTATCATGAAGAGTCAGACATGACTGAACAACCACACACACACAAAAAAAATGACTGCTCACTCTCGCTATGACTTCTAAGACCAAAACACTCATCTCTAGCTACTAATACTTTATATACTGTCTCTCTTAAAAGAATGTAAGCTCCTTCAGGGCAGGAACTATTTTGCTCGTGTTTTTACCTCCAGCATTTAGAACAATGCTTGGGACACATAGTAAGTACTTAATAAATGCATTTGTTCATTCATTCATCTGTTCATTTGTTCATTGGTTTGTTCATTCATTCACTCACTCATTCACTCATTCATTCACTCATTCATTCATTCATTCATTCATTCACTTACAGAGAACATGAGAAGTATTAGACATGGTCCCTGTCCTCAAAGAGCTTGCAATTTAGCTAACAAGAAGGAAACAACACATATGGGAAAACTAGAGAATGACAGATAATAGATCAATGTGTGGTATAAATCACAAGTTCTGTAGGAGATTGGAGGATAAAGGAATTCTCTGTGTGCTGAAGCAATCAGGGAACATTTCCTAGAGTTGAGTTGAAGGATGAGGAGGATTTGAGTAGATGGAGAGGGGAGGACTGCAGGAAGATCCTCCTCATAGACAGTGTTAAATCAGATCTTTCCTGATTATAGTTCTTATGATTCAGATAATAGGATTTGAGTAATGCTATAATTAAACACATATATCTTGATTTGTGTCATCATGGAATGCCACCAAATAATACTACTACCGTTTGATGATTAGGAAACAGGTTTTTAAATTAAGTTTTTATTTGTTTTTGATTAACTTTAAATTAGATTTCTAAATTCCTGGTAAGATCCAGCATTTACTAATATAAAAGAAGTAAAGAAGAAATAAAAATAGAATATCCCTGAGAAATGTAACACTCCAAGAGGGGCATTTTATGGCTTTGGCAGTATGTTGTTGTTTTTTCTTTTTTTTTTCCTTTTTTTTGGAGGGAAATTGGGGTTAAGTGACTTGCCCAAGGTCACATGGCTAGTAAGTGTTAAGTGTCTGATGCCAGATTTGAACTCAGGTCCTCCTGACTGCAGGGCCGGTGCTTGTTGTTGCTTTAATATAGCTTTGTCTGTCATTTAATCCAGAGGTGAGAAGCCATGTCAAGAACTTGGAATCAATAGATAAGCCAATAAGGAGGAAGGGCTTTCCAGAAGGACCCTGCCAGACTGGGGAGAAACAGGGCAGCAGGTGGGGGGAGACATTAGCATGACTTCCCACATTAGGTCTGGTCAGCAGTTTGGGAGACTTTGAGGGTTGTCCTCCCTTCCTGCTGGGGTCAGACGATTGTAGCCATATTGCTGTAACTAGTAGGCCTCATCTTTTGTGCCATACCTGCCCCGAAGGCTTGAGGCAGTTCCTTCTTTCCTAGTTCTGAGGCCAGCCTCACTTCTATGTCAAATCAAGGCCTGGTCTAGCAGCCAAGGGTTACTGAGCACTGTTGCTGAGTTGATGTTACTATTGACCCAATATACTCAGTTTCTCTAGTCTAGGATGACTTCAGGGTCAGGGCTGGGCTGGGCTGGTATGCAAGGGATGGGTAGACTCTCACCTTTCTTTACCTGGTGAGCTGGGGTGAGGTGAGGTGGCTTGCTTATAGCACGGCTGTTGGGAATATTTGCTGCTCTTGTTTTCTCTTACTATTAGCATTACACAAAACTAATGTAACTTTTATTTTTACTGCTCTCAGAGGACAAGGTGATTTGCAGACAATCCTGGCTTTCAAAGGAAAAGGAGTTGCTAGGAGGAAGAACCAGTCATTTTTTCACATCACCTACCAGCCATTTCCAAACCATCCAGCTGTCTGTGTCCACCTCCTCTGTCCTTTCTAGGTATCCTTTTTGTATTGTTGTATCCTGTTAGAATACAAGGCTCTTGAGGGCAGTGATTGCCTTGCTTTTTTACATTTACACTTCTACTGCTTAGCACAATGCCTGATACACAGCAGACTATTAATGCTTTATCATTCATTCGTCTGTTCAATCATTCACTCATTTTCTAGAACATCTTGCATTAGGGGGGTGAGTGGCCACATTGGTCTTTCTCTATTCTGACTGAATTTCAGCTTCTTCATTCATATTCTACATTGGCAAGGTTAAGAGATCTAGGTGTCCTCTGCCCTCCCTAACTTCCTCCCCCTCTCCTCCCACCCCGCACACAGGACTATATTGGTATTGCGTTTTTCTTTTTCAAGGCTTATTGTATCTTATGGTGGTGAGATTCATGCAAGTAGATAATTCCTGTAACAACAATAACAATGACAATAAAATCTTATGAACTGAGCATTGAAGAATTATAAGAAATGATTCCCAACTTCAAAAAGCTCACATTTTAATTTGGAAGCTAAGAGTAATACCGAGGAATTAAATGCTAGATTGTATACAAAGATTATTAGCCTACATGTTTGGGGAGAGAGAGAAAAAGAGAGAGAGAGAGACAGACCGACAGACAGACAGAGGGAGACACACATACAGAGACAGAAAAAGAGACACACACAGACACAGAGACAGACACACATAGATTAATATGGGTTGAAGCTGAAGGGAAAGGCTTCATGGAGAACATAAGGTTTAGACTTTGAAGTAAGGGATGGTTGGGAAAACCAACAACCAGGATGATATTTCATGCATGGACGATATCATAAGCAGAGTTAGAAATGAACACAGTGTAGGGAGGGATGTGAGGAGACCAGCCTGACTGGAGCAGATAGCTCCTATCAATAAGCTTAGAGTGGTGGAAGGAGCTGAAGAGAATAATTCATTGATTCAGTGGCCTCCTTGAGTTAAATTTGATATAAATGATTTGCTAATGAAGACACTTGTAATTGAAAGCTAGAGGAAATTATGGCAATTCTTTTTTCTTTTTTTTTTGTAAGAAACAAATGTTTATTTTCCATCACTATTTTCCATTTTTCCAACACTATTAGAACATCTGGGGTAAAACTGCAGACCACTCTGTGGTAGTTCCTACCCACCCAGTGGCCTGAGCAGTAGGAGCCACAGACCAGTCCTCCATAGTCACCTGAGCACTCCAATCTTCAGTAGGGAACTGCTGAATGGACACAGATTGTACCTGTACTCCCTTGGACCAATCAGCCACTCTGGTTGAGTAGCAGTGAATTCTGGGGCTTGGAGCAGTCCATTTGCCCTGAATTTCAGAACAGCTCACTGGCTGGTGTTCCCACTAACATCAGCTGGACTTTCAATGGCAACAATGGCACAAGTTGCCAGGAGAAGCTTTTCCCAAGTTCTCTTCAAGTAAATGATGTAAATGCCATCACTTCCATCTGGAAGTCCAATGTGGTACCACCCAAATGGATTCCTTCAGCAAGGAATTTGAGAACATCTTCCTCCTTCATCGGCAAAACATCAAAGTTTCCCTTTAATGTTATGATGGAAACTGAGAACGATACTGTATGGAACCCTCTTCAGGACAGTGTGGAAAGGGCCGGTTCTTAACACCAATGTAGGAAACCATAGTAGGGTATCTGTAAGAAATATAACTGTTTGATTTTTGTGACTACTTCATTTTGTTGGTGTAGAAACATTCAGGGCTAATATTCATAAATAAAATCAGGAGAAAAAAAGGACACCATCAATTCTATGTTCTCTAAGATTATTATTTCACCCACTTAATGAAATCTTCAATTTTCAGGCTTAATGTTTCATATTTAATTCTCTTGTTGGCTGTCTTTCAAAAGGAAAAGAAATAGGAGACCTTTGGTTCTATAGGGGAGATATTATCATAGAAAACAAAAATTCGCTCAGTTTAGGACTCATCTCTCATTATTCAACTCTATGTATGGATTGTTGAAAATAGGGATGGTGTCAATGAAACTCTGGGCGTTTCCAATGTGAGATGTCCAGGGGTAGAGTGAGCTTCCAGGGTAAAGAGTTTTCATTGGCATGGTAAAGTCCTGTGGAGATGCAAACTGGAGAAGAAATTATTACAATTATATTTTTGTTCTTACTACTATTACTACTACTACTACTACTACTACTACTACTACTACTACTACTACTACTATGAGTACTACTACTACTACTATTTAAAAACTTTGGAATTGATTTTGTGCACACTGGCATAGGACCACTCAGCATGGTGTGCCCTCTTCAGAGAAGGTGCTGTGCTCTATGAGCAAAACAGAATTGAAGTAGTTCGAAAGAAACTAGAGATGCAGAAATTTAGAGAATCCACCCCAAATGTTCACATGGGCTATTTGTGCCCTACCTCTGGCAGAACATTCTGAGCTTGTATTGGTCTGATCAGCCACAGCTGGACACACCATAACTTTACTCTAGCATATTGATGTCATTTTGGTCTTCTTCAAGAACAAAGGACAACAACCAACCAACTACTACTACTACCACCACTACCACTACTACTACCACTACTACCACTGCTACTACTACTACTACTACCACTACTACTACTACTATTACTACTACTACTAGGTACCACAGTTGATAAGAGTGCTGGACCTGGAGTCAGGATGACGCATCTTGAGTTCAAATCTGACCTTAGACACTTATTAGATGTGTGACCCTGAGAAAGTCACTTAACTCTGCCTCATCTTTTTTTCATCTCTAAAATGAACTGGACAAGGAAATGGCAAACTGCTCCAGTATCTTTGCCAAGAAAATCCCAAATAGAGTCAGAAAGGGTTGGACACAACTGAAATGACTGAACAGAAACAACTAATACTACTATGGCTGCTGTTGCTACTTCTACTACTGCTACTAATTACTAATCCATCTTATGTGCATGTCTACTATATGCTACATCTAATATTACCAATACAACTAGCTCACATTATATAGTGCTTTACAAAAGGCCTTCATATAATTTATCTCATTTGACCCTCTTAAAACCTTGTAGTTTTCTGTAACAGTATAAGAGCAAGGTCCTGTCTCTGTCCTGATAGAACTTCCCTTGGTCATCAATGAATAATCTCACAGTTGTGGGTGTCACAGACCCCCGTTCAGTATGTAGAACATTGGGAGGAGAAATAGAATTGGGCAAAATATATTTTTCAACCTAGAGTCTAATGTGGCTTCTATTTTAAGAAAAAGATGTCATATTAAATGACAGAAAAGAAAACTTACATTTGAAAAAACTTTTCCCAGACAATTGTTGAGTAAATTAACAAAGCAAACCCTGTAGATCATGCTTCCTTTAAAATGCTCTGGGGAACCAAAAAAAAAAAAAAGTTTTGTTGTCTGGCATTTAGTTGAATATTTAATGATAGGAAAACAGCTGAAGCCTTTTGTTGATTCTAGAACATCCCCATTCCTATGGGGGAGTTATTTCTAGTTAGGATCCTTTAAAAGGAGTCTCTGTTTCTCTTTATGCATCTTCATGGCACCTTTCACTATGCATTTTTGGCATCCCTTAGGCATATATACCAGGCTACCGCAGAAAGAAAAAGGAAAGCTCTCTTTGTCCACGACAAAAGATTTTTACTGAACCATCCATTAGCAAATAGAGTATACTGTCCCTAATGTATATTTTATGGTCTGTAAAATTTTGATCTTTTTACAAAGAGCTGTGTAATTGATGGTGCACTGGCCACCCCTCCCATGATCCACCATAAAATGAGTTGGAATAAACTACATTTTTCAGTTAGAAAAAAAGCAGAGGTAGAGGGAAATTATATTTTGGGTACATGTGGTGGCAAAACCTGGATTTAACTATATCTTCTCAGAGTCATAAAGTTCTTGCTTAGCTCACTGAGTGGTAATGCTTGTTTTAATTCCCACTCCCTTCTTTTCTGTTCAAGATTCCAATTGAGTTGGGCCTGTTGAAAGTATCTGTTTTCCTTCAGGTCTGGCTCTAGTTTTTCTTCTTGAAAATTACACTATGGCCAAAAAGAGAAATCATAGTATTGCTTTTGACCTGTGCTCTTACTGCCTTTTTTTTTTTGGAATCACTCTTCAAGTGTGGATTGATCTGGTTCAAACTGAGGGCTGACATGGAAAGTTTTAGTCTATTGCAACTTCTCTAAGTAAATTCTCTGAGGCCAAAGAGTGAAGTATGATGAAAATCCCATAGTCTTCCCTGCAACTGCCATAAATACTGTAGCATTTACAATAGTACTGAGGTTTCATACACTATGGTTTCTCTGCCAGCATAGTAATGGATATGATCATCTTCATAGTGGTATGGTGACACTCCTAATATAATTCTTAGATGAATCTTAGTCAGCCTTGACATTTGTGGGCAATATAGCCTGCAAATTACATTTTCTTTTCTTGGACTTGAAAAATTATTAAAGGAAATTTCTCCATTTTTATTAGTTGCTGCAAAGTCACCTTTTCATATCTAGGTAAAGGAGGGGAAGCATGTGGATAATAAAGCATAGAGAATAGATTTTGTGCATTTGAATAGGTGCATAATGTGGAAGTTCATGTCCAATATAGTAAAGAAATGAATGCGAGACAGCGTCCATAACAGAGTGGATAGAGTACTGGACTTGGAAAGAGGAGACCTGGGATGAAATCCCACTTTAGACCAGCTGTCTGATTATGAGCCAAATCATTTAACCCCTTAGTGTCCAGGCAAATGTCAGAAACTCAAAGTTACTGGTAAGATGCCAATCTGAAGTGGTAGAGAGAATTTCCACCCTATGAGTGATTTATGCTGATGAAATCACAGGTCTGAAAAAAATATTGTATTATTATTAACACCTTACACATAAGAACTTTGGGTTATGACTAGTGTAAGAATTTACTGTTACTGAGTTTTTTTTTCAGTCATGTCTGACTCTTCATGACCCCATTTGGGGTTTTCTTGGCAGATACTGGAGTGACTCGCAATGTCCTTCTCCAGCTCATTTTATAGATGAGGAAACTGAGGCAAGCAAGGTTAAGTGATTTGCCCAAGCTCACACAGCTAGTATGTGTCTGGGACTATATTTGAACTCAGGAAGATGCATTTTCCTTCAACTCTGGCCTTAGTATTCTTTCCACTGTGCCACTTAGCTGCCCATGTAAGTACAGGGTGTTCTCAAAGACACAATGTAGTTTTAGGCTATTCAATCTTGAGACTTTTGTGACACTTTGTTATTGCTCCCATTTTTACAGATGAAGATACTGAATTTCTGAGGGGTTGTGACTTGCCCATGATCACACAGAAAGTGTTTGAGGTGGGATCCAAATTCTGAGCTCTTGTTCTAATGCCTGAACTCTAGCCATGACACAGCACCACCTTTTACGGCCTAAGTTAATGTAAGCCATTGTTAATAAAGAAGCTGTGTCATGAACCTCTAACTCAGTTTGAAAGTAGTCAATTTCTCCATCTCAATTTCTCCACCATCCAAATTCTTTTTCACCTCTCATCCCATGAGGAAAATAGGCAGAATCACCTTTCAGACTGACACTATGTCAACTGATTGGCCTGATCTCTTTTATTTCATCTTCCTACTTCACTTGGAGAGAAGGTAGAATACAAAGTGTAAAATGCAAATAATAGACTTAAAATTGAGAAAACTCTTTCAGTAATTCAAAAGCATGATTTTTTTCCCTTGAAGAGAATTCATTCTATATAACCCATACTATAATAGATGATGGAGCATACTCGATGATTACATTCTTATTGATATGTTCTATTTGTACAAATTGTTCATTTAATCCTTTTAAATTTGGCATCTTTTCACAAGTGTGAAGATTAAAACTCATGATATTGCTAAGATGCTAACTGTCCATGGCCAGGTAGGTAGAACATAACATAAATAAGACTGCAAAGAGTCAGTTAACTTCATTCTGTTCCTTCCCTACCAATGTCTTTCTTCCTTTAGTGTACATCATTTATTGAGAGCAAAGAATAATACATAGAATACAGGAGACACCACTCCAACTATATTCTGTCCCAGTCAGACCACATTTACCATCTTGTAGTTCACTTTGGGGTGCCATATTTTGAGAGGGATGCTGCTTAGCAGGATAGGATTCGGGGCAAGGATGTCAGGATGGTCAGGAGACTGGAGACCATGTATAGGAGTACTAGTAGAAGGATATGTAGTCTAGATATAAGATGATTTAGTGGAGACATGATGAGACATAATAGCTGCCTGCAAGTATCTGAAGAGTTGTTATGTGGAATAAAGATTAGATTTCTTCTGCTTGGTTCATGGGGCAGACAGGGGTTCAAGAGGGCAGACAGGACTAACTAGTAGATATCACAGATACTCACAAGTATAACCTAGTAAGATAATGTGTGAAAAAAATATACAAGGCACATTTTCTTTGGGTGATATGAAATCAGAAAGGCAGCACAGAAAATTGCCAAGATATCTCTACCATTTATGTCCAGAGATCTCCATTCAGAGAATGTGAACAACATCAGCACACACACACACCTTAAAGAGTTTTCATTATTAAAGGGCAGTGGATGTTAACAGGGAAAGGATACCTCATGCTGACATACTAGAAATTTGGCAGGTATTTAAAAAGTCCACATATAGTGGGCCAAATTCATACCCGCCATGAAAGCATGAGCAGTAGAACTGATTATCAAAACTGCTGCAATAAAGAAAGTACAAAGGACCAAGTCCTTGGCACAAATGTGGGAGCTGAGGCAATATGGCTGGCATTGGTTCTCATCAGCTAATTATTTCACTCCTATTCCAAGTTAGAGCAGTTAACCTAGCCTATGAAAAACACTTTGAAAAGGTGTTCAGCTAAGTGGTGCAATGGCTAGAGTGCTGGGCCAGGAATCAGGAAGACTAATCGCTCTGAGTTCAAATCTGGCCTATAAATGCACTGATTTGTACATTTGCAAGGGAAAGAAGAAAGGAGTCTGTTAATAAACATATTAACAGCAGCATATGGTGGCTCTTACCCAGAAGCTTTTGACAAATTTATACTAGCAAATCAGCTTTCTGGTGAAATGGTATGTCTACACATTTCACAATTAATCATGCTTGTTAAATTGCAAATATTTCCTTTAAATACAATAAGAATTTTAATCACTAGGCCCACATTATAGAGCATCCTATTCCTTAGAACCATAGTTTATAAATTAGAAATATTTCTCCTCATTTTTGCCTCTAAAATAGTCCTCTTTTGGATCTTATGAGTGAGGGATCCATTCATGTCTGGGAGAGATATGCAGGTAACAAATCCAGGTTGATACGAAGTGGAAGCTATAACCATAAAACCCCAGTGCAGAAATAAGAGACTATCCCTCAGTCTAGTCATCCCTCATTACCTTGTCAGTGTCAGGATGTGGCTCCAGATTTCCTACTGCAATGAAATTATATTGGGGCTATCACTGGAGCTCATGATCTACACAGCCCCAAAGAGGTAGAGGCTCACATTGGACGAGCACACATTCCAGCCAGATGTCCCAGGGACACGTCTGCTTCCTTTAAAACAGATTTAGCAAAAGAACTCAGTCTTCTAGATTTTAACATCTTCATGGCTTTAAAAAAATCCTCACAGACTGTTCTTAATTTGGGAGCTTTTGTCTCTAACAGTCTTTTGTCTTGTCTACCTAATCTCTACATCATGGGAGTTGAAGAGAGGAAGGATCTGGTTACCCTGGAACATGTGTTAAACTGTACTGAAATGTGCACTATTTAATAGAGTAAACACCAATATATCTGAGGGGTCTGTGACTGAATTAGCCGACTAGTATCAAAGAGGCTGAGAGCAGTAAACAGTAATTGGCTATTTTCTGAGAAAAGTCTAAAAGGTTGAACTTCTTAAAGATTAGCCTCTCTGTTCTCATTAGCCTCTTCTGACTGGGTAAGATGTTCCTAAGTTTGATAAAGAGGAGACCTAATTCAACTTTTTTCTTTTTTTAGAGTGGACTGTTATCTCTCTTGATTTAATCATTAAATATGCTTGTTTGCCTAGCTATATTTATATTACATCTAAATAATAAATATTTTCAGAGGATTCTAGGTCATTATCTTGAGTTTCTCTTAGTTTGTAGGGTAAGGTAAAAAATATGGGCACTTGACTTAGAGACTTAGTTCACCTGCAAATCAATCCCACAAGTATTCATTCAGAATCAACAACGTGTGAGGCTTTGCAGATGTGTAGAGAGAACAGCCACAGACCAGGAACTGAGAAAGGCTAATGCCCTTGGTAAATTTGAAATGCACAAGAAATGAAAGATGGTCGGTCTGGATGAATAAGAAGCCTTCAGGGGAAAATGTACATTTAAAAAGGAAAAAAAAAAGAATCTACCACACGTGTTTATTTACATGAAAAAGTAAAAAGCTCTGGAATTCTGGAGAATGGGGGTGGGGGGAGTAGGGACTCTCCCATAGCCGAAGTTAGTCAAAATGTAGACAGATTCTCAAGAGCCTTGGCTTTTGCTGTTTTGATCCTGCTGAGTGCTATGATATTAATGTTGTTGATTGCCATCTGCGGGCTGGCTGATGACAAACCTCCCTACCTGTCAGTTCCCTCCTTACACCCAATGAAAAAAACTTCCCAATTCTGACAGGGCAGATCCCCTTCTATTCAATCCTGTACTCAAAGGCTCATTCTCTAACTCTGTTATGCTTTGTTAGCCTCTTCAAAATGTGGTTTGTTCTTGGTTTATTAGAATATTTTCACTCAATTACAGAATTAATAGGATTTTTCTTTCATCACTGAAATATCCTTGTATGTGGGATAATCTAGTTACCAGAGGATATGTTGTCTACTTTCTTGTCCAAATGTTTCTCCACTAGCATCCCATTGATTACTTCCTTTTTAAAAATATTTTTGTTCATTTCATTATTTCCCAATTATATGTGATTAAAAAAAATCATTTTTAAAATTTCCAAGTTCCAAATTCTCTCCCTTTTTCTCTCTTCTTGCTGCTTGTCCTCCTTTCTTGAGAAAGGTAAGCAATTTGATATCAATTATACATGTGAAGTCATGCAAAATATGTTTTCTTATTAGCCATATTGCAAGAGAAAATCTGATGGAATAAGAAAAAATAAGTACACTTCAAGTTGCATTCAGAGTTCATCAGTTCTCTCTCTGATAGTGAATAGCATTTGTAATCATGGGTCCTTTGAAATTGTCTTGGATCATTGTCTTGGAGCTAAGTCTTTTACAGTTGCTGATCCTTGCGATCAATCATTAATTACTTTCTTAAAAAAAAAAAAACCAAAACACTTTGTATTTGGGGACTGGAATTTTTTACTTTTGTTCTGAACTCAATTGGTTTGTTTAAACCAAATTTGTCACTTTCATTAATGAGAAGTTGCATAAGTATTTTATAATCATTGTAAAAATTAATAACAATAATAATTGAATGTGTGTTCCCTATTCTAAATATATGCACATAAAATCTAAAGATGTAATTAATTCAAAAACTTTTTAAGGACATGATTAGTTACAAAATGTGTAATTTTCTAATTAGAAATAATCAGTTTTGGATTTTTGAAAACCTTTTCCTAGGGAAGAAACTCAGAAATGGTAGAATTCAACACTAAAATACCTGAAAAAGGACCTGAATCATACTGGAAAATCCACATTAGAAATGCTAGAGGGCTGAGAATGGGAAAATTACCTCTATGGAGCATTTTTAGCAAGGAGTTTTGAAGACTCATTCCTGAAGCCATGGAGTTTTTGTAAACACATCAGTCTTGTTGTTGAATGTTTATGTAGCTGGGGTTGTGAGCTGTTATGTCATCGAAGAGGTGGAAAACTGTGTACAGGTTTATTTTTCTTTTTTCTTCTCCCTATTTTTTTAAAAAACCAAATAAGGAAATTGAAGCTTAGGAAAAAGATTTAGTAAAGGCAATATTAAACTTTGCAATGTAAACACGTAGGAGCTGAGAAATGCTCAAGAATCTACAGCAAAACTGAATCAAGGTCTTAAAACCACGGTTTTTACAAGGTTTGACCACAGTGCATAGATGTAGAAATAGTGAGGATTTTAACTCCTCTAAAATTTTGCCACATCACTAGGAAGGGAACCTCTCCTTTAATACTACAGATTGAAGGTCTTAACTTCATTCATTTTGATTGGCAGAATTTATATTGTTTTCCCAATGTCTTTTACTTCTCAGTATTTTGTATTCTTTATAAAGTTTTAAATGGGACTTCACATTTAATCATTTACAAAAACTTGGAATAAGAAAGAAATGCCCAGAAGTTAAATATTCTACTAGTTTAGGAAGAGTGAAAAAAAAAAAAAACAGAAATTAAGAGCAGTTTATCCAAAAATGTTTTTGGGGACAGACAATTGTGGCTTGAAATTTTAGAAAACCTACAGAGAAGAGGCTAGTTGGATTTAGGAAGACAAATCGGAAGGAACAAAACATTATAATGTGCGTCGTCTATAACTATCCAGACACAGACGCAGAACCAGTACCTAAGTGCCTGCTATTTGGGACACAGTATTAAAATCTACCAGCAGGGGTCACAAAAGAATATACAATGTTTGGAGAACAAGTTTTTCTTCTTGGCAGGGAGTTTTCCACTGCGCCAAAACATTTGATTGGGCTGCTTTGATGAGAAAGTAAACTGTATTTTAAAAATTCAAAGAATAGAATTAGAAATAGTTTAGCGAAGCCACTTGGGAAACAGATGAAGGAACTGGAAGAAGTGGATACAAAGAAATCCATTTTAACATAGGCACTTGGTTTTTAGGCCTTTGTTTGGAAAGGAGAGATTTAAGCAGAGAAAACTTTCAAAACTATCCCTGAACATCTCTCAGTTAGGACCTAAGTGTTTAAATGTGTTATTGACAGATAGATGATGGTATTTCTCAAATGGTCAAAATGGTTGAATTATTTAATTTTGGAGACTGGAATTTTTTACTTTTCTTCTGAACCCAATTGATACTGAAGTTAATTTTGGGGACTGGAAATTAAATTTATAAATTGGAAATTAAAATGAAAAGTTGTCAGATGAGACATGGAGGAGCTTAGGGGGAAAGGATATTGAGTTTGGAGTCAGTGGGCTGTGATAGAATCCTGGATTCTAGAGTGTAATCTGGAAAAAGTCACTGTGAACCTCACTGACCCTGTTTCCTCATCTTTAAATGAGGAGTTTGAATGAGATGATCCTTAAAGTCCTTCAAACTTCTATATCTATGATCCTATGATGCAAGATATCTCTTCTTGTGAAGAAGATAGGGAGAATTTCCTTATTGCAATGCTTTCCTGAAAGTGTGATTATGATGCTGTGGGAGTTGATTTCAGTGGTACTGATCCCAACCCAAATACACCTTCCCATGATGCTCATGTCCTTCCATAAATCCTTCACAAGGGGTCGGCCTAATGTGTTTGAGATCACCTTCCTCTGAATTTTTCAACTCTGATGGACACTGGTGGAATATATAAGCAAGCCATCCATTGGTTATCCCCACCTTCTTTGTTGGTCACATATCCCTTTTAACATTATATATATATAAAATGTGTGTACACACACAAACATTCATATGTAAATAAAGAAAAATTATATATAATATATTATATTATTAAATATATAATATACATATTATGTAAACATAAATTATATAAATATTATATATTCAACATATATATGTTAAAAGGGATATGTGACCACTATGTATATATATATACACATATACATATATATATTTGTGTGTATAAAATTTTTTCCCAATAACATGTAAAGACAATTTTTACAATTCATTAAAAAAAATTTGAGTTCCAAATTTTCTCTCTCCTTCCCTCAACCTCCCCCCTCTCTAAGATGGTAAACAATTTGATATAAATTATATACATGTAATCATGTAAAATGTATTTCCACATTAGTCATGTTGTGAAAGAAGAAAGACTAAAAGAAAAAATTGAAAAAAAAAGAAGGAAAGTGAAAAATAGAATGCTTCAATCTCCATTCAGACGCTATCAGTTCTTTCTGTGGATGTGGCTAGCATTTTTCATCATGAATCCTTTGAACTTGTCTTGGATAATGATCTCAAATAATGATAATAATAATAATACAAAGGTATTTCTGAGAATAGCTAAGTCATTCACAGTTGATCATCATACAATATTGTTTTTACAGTATTCTCCTCGTTCTGTTCACTTCACTTTGCATCAGTTCTTATTAGTTTTTCCAGGTTTTTCTAAAATCAACCTGCTTGTTCTGTCTTATAACAGAATAGTATTCCATTACAATCACATACCACAATATGTTTAGCCATTCTTCATTTGATGGACATCCCTTCAATTTCTAATTCTTTGCCACCACAAAAAGACCTGCTATAAATATTTTTGTACGCATAGGTCCTTCCCCTGCCTCCTCCCTTTTCTCTCTTTGGGATACAGACACTGGATTAAAAGGTATGCACAGTTTAATTGCCATCTGAGCTCTCCAGAATAATTAGCTATATATGCATTTAATGATGTTCTTTGGCATAATTTTTCATTAGTCGTATGTTATGGGCTTAAGGTCAACAACAACAATAACAACAACTCTCCTTTGTTCAAATTATCCTAAATGGAAGTTCACAAGGTGATTTACCTTTGTATGGTGCCCAAAATGAGGAGATTAAGTACCTTGAAAGGGAATTTAAAATTCTTCTTAGGCAGTCAGATAGCAGTAAGTACTACTTATGTACTTATTGAGTACTTACTATGTGTCAGGCACTGTGCTGAGTGCTGGGGATACAAAGAAAGACAAAAGACAGTCCCTGCCCTCAAGGAGCTTACAGTCTTCTGGGTGAGACAACACGCAAACAACTACATACAAACAAGCCATGTTCAGGATGAATTAGAGATAACAGAAGAAAAGCCCTAGAATTAAAGGGGATTAGGAATGGTTCCTGCAGAAGGTAGGATTTTAGCTGGAATTTGAAGGAAGCCAGAAAGTAGAAACAAAGAGGGAAGAGAATTCCAGGCACAGGACATGATTGAGGGTAATAATGCCCAGAGTCAAGAGACGGAGTGTATTGTTCACTCTTTCAATGATTTCCCAGATTTTGGGGCAGAGCCAAGATGGTGGAGTAGAAGCAGGAAATTCCATGAGCTCCCTCACAAACACCTGTAAAATATGACTCTAAACAAGTTTTAGAGCTACAGAAGCCCCAAAGTGACAGAGAGAAACAAATCTCCTGCTCAAGGCAGCCCAGTAGGCCAACAGGAAGGATCTATACTGCAGGGCTGAGAGCCAAGCACAGTCCCATGTGAGCTATGTGGTTCTGGTCCTGGGGCAGTCCCAATTGGTGGTGGCTGGGGCAGACTTCAGGAGAGTGAATCACCAGCAGCTGTGGTGGGTTCCAGACTTCTCAACCCATAAATGCCAAAGAGAAAGTAAAAGGTCAGTCAGGAACTCCGTTGGAAGAGGGGGTCAGAGGAGCAAGGTCCAGCCCCTACCCCTGGGGTGAGAGGTGGCAGAGGTGTGGCTGCTGCAATTGCTGTCACCTGGTTGCCTCAGGGGCTCCTGGCCTGCAGATTGTAGCGAGACCAAGTGACTATTTAGAGGGTAATCACTCTTGCTTTAACCTGCTTGGATCTGGGTTGCTGTCTTGGGCGGCGTTCCTGCAGTGAGAAATGCCAGTGTGCCAGTGTGGTGTCTGTAGAGAGGGTGCCCTCCTCAGACCTCTGACAACATTTGTGAAAGCCCCAATAATTTGGGACAAAACTCTCCAACCTGGAAGCAGAGTTCTACTGTGGCAAAAAGCTCAAAAGTCAAGTAATTGCCTGGCATGATGAGCAAGGAGAGGAAGCATTATCAGCCCATACAATCCTATTTTTGGGGACAAAAAGGATAAAAGCATGGAATGGGAGGAAGACAACCAAGTTAGAACTCCTACATCAAAAACTTCCAAGAAAAAATATGAGCTGGTTACAGGCCATGGAGGAACTCAAGAAGGATTTTGAAAATAAAGTAAGAGAAGTGGAGGAAAATTTGGAAAGAGAAATGAGAATGATGCAAGAAAATAATGAAAAGTGAGTCAGTAGACTACTAAAAGAGACCCAAAAATATGCTGAAGAAAATAACACCTTGAAAAACAGAGTAACTCAAATGGCAAAAAAGGCCCAAAAAGCCAATGAGGAGAAGAATGCCTTAAAAAGCACAGAATTGGCCAGATGGAAATGAAATTTCAAAAACTCACTGAAGAGAATAATTCCTTCAAAAATAGATTGGAACAAATGGAAGTTAGTGACTTTATGAGAAATCAAGATGCTATAAAACAGATCCAAACAAATGAAAAAAATTAGAAGGCAATGTGAAATATCTCATTGGAAAAACCACTGACCTGGAAAATAGATCCAGGAGAGACCATTTAAAAATTATTGGACAACCTGAAAGCCATGATTAAAAAAAAAGAGCCTAGAAATCATCCTTCAAGAAACTCTCAAGGAAAATTGCCCTAATATTCTAGAATCAGAGGGCAAAATAGAAATAGAAATAGAGGAGGAATTCACTCATTACCTTTTGAAAAAGATCCCAGAAAGAAAACTCCTAGGAATATTATAACCAAATTCCAGAGTTCCCAGGTCAAGGAGAACATATTACAAGCAGACAGGAAGAAACAATTTGATTATTGTGGAAACACAATCAGGATAACACAAGATCTAGCAGTTTCTACATTAAGGGATGGAAGGGCTTGGAATATGATATTTTGGAGGTCAAAGGAGCTGGGATTAAAACAAAGAATTATCTACCCAGAAAAACTGAGTATAATGCTTCAGGGGAAAATATGATCATTCAACGAAAAAGAGGATTTTCAAGGTGAAAGGATTTTTTGGTGAAAAAAACAGAGCTGAACAGAAAAATTGACTTTCCAATACAAGAAGCAAGAAAAGCATGAGAAGGTAAACAGGAAAAAGAAATCATAAGGAACTTATTAAAGTTGAACTATTTACATTCCTACATGGAAAAGTGATAATTGTCACTCATGAGACTTTTCTCAGTATGAGGATAGTTGAAGGGAATATATATGTGTATGTATATATAAATATATATATATATATGTACACACACATATATATGTTTCTATATGACGGTATATGTGGGTATAAATACACATGTGTGTGTGTGTATATATATATATATACATATATATGTATGTATATGTATATGTAGACAGAGGGCACAGGATCAGTTGAATAGGAAGGGATGATATCTAAAAAATAAATTTAAGAGGTGAGAGAGGAATATAATGAGAGAAGGAGAAAGGGAGAGATAGAATATGGTAAATTATCTTATAAAATAGGCAAGAAAAAACTGTTACAACGGAGGAGAAGAACAGGAAGGTGAGAGGGAATGGGTCAATCTTACTCTTATTGAATTTGGTTTAAGGAGGGAATAACATACACATTCAATTGGGTATCTTACCCTACAGGAAAGTAGGGGGGAAGGGGATAAGAGTAGGAATGAGAGAAGGGAGGGCAGATGGTGGGGGGGAGGGTAGTAAGAAGAACATGCTTTTGAAAAGGAATAGGGTCAAAGTATAAAATAGAATAAGTGGAGGGCAGGATAGGGTGGAGGGAAATATAGTTAGTCATTCACAATATATCTACTATGGAAATGTTTTGCATAACTACACATGTACAACCTATATTGAATTGCTTATCTTCCTGGTAGGGGTGGGTGACAAGGTAAGAAGGGAAAGAATCTGGAAATCAAAGTTTTAAAAATAAATGTTAAAAAAAATTTTAATTTTTTTTTTCACATGCAACTGGAAGACATACAGGCACTGGGTATAGAAATCCATCTTGCCCTACTAGAAAGCCAGAGGGGGAACGGGGTAGGATATAAGAGAGAGCAGATTGGGGAAAGGGATATTCAGTAAGATTGCTATTTTGAGGTGGGGGTAGTGGAAAAATTTTGAGTGTAACTCAAAATCTTGTGGAAATGATTGTTGAAAACTAAATAAAAAAATAAAAAATTATTTCCCAAATTTTGAGAGAGCTTAATGACCCAGCATTATGTGATTTTGCTCTAACTCCTCTATCACCACATATTTTACTCTGATGTTTAAATTACTTGGGCCAGGGAGTCAGAATTATTATCTTATTTTAAATTTTGCTTCTTTAACATTTAAATATTAGTTGTAATTTCATTGGTGTGGTTCTCCATTCACTGATGCAGGTTGCAAGTCTTGTGGAACTCTTCTTGAGTTGTGGTGAGGCAAAGTTTGCCATTTCGTGGTGTGTCTTTCAAACTTAACCAGATTGGTTCTCAGCTCACACACACACACACACACACACATGCACGCACGCACGCACACACATGCACACTTCAACTTTTTCCAGCTTATTTGGACTTGCCACAACTTGGGCTGTACTGGCACAACCTTTAAGAATAATTCAGGGTTCTCTCTGTACCACTATGAGGCATTGAAGGATGACTTTCCTGGAAAATATTCATTTTGGTTGAATAAACTTTTATGCAGTAAAGCATTTTTTAAGTTAGAAAAAGAACTGGAATATTTTAAAAGGTATTGAAATATTTTAGACAACCTGGAATGGTAGAAATAACATTGGATTTGGTGTCAGAGGACCTGGGTTCCAATCCTGAGCTTGCTATTCACTAGCTATGCAACATTGGGTAAATGTCACCTGGAAATGAAAGGATGTACTCCAAGAACCCTTCTAGCTTTAGTTCCTATGACCCTAAAAGAACAAGGTCAGACTGATGGTTTACTTTTGATTTAGTCATCTACCTTGAAGAAAGTTCTTTTGGTGCTGCCTTCATGTTATGACATTTCATTAGATAAATACTTTAATGGTTTCCAGACAAAAAGTCATCAGCCTTTCACTCCCAAGTACCCTATCGTGCCAAGTAACAACAGCTGGCATATATATTGAATTTTAAACTATGCAAGGATTTTGCATGTCATTCCACTTGGGCCTTACAACAACCCTGGGAGGTGGGTAATGTATTTGATAGCACCTTTGCCATTTAACAGAAGAGGGGGCTGAAGGTGAGAGAGGTAATGAGACCTCCCAATTGTCACATAGCTAAAAAGTGTCAGGGAGGGGATTCCAATCTGACCTCAAATTCAATATTCTTTAGCCTTACCCATTATGCCTCAGACATGGTAACCCTAGACATAATGGTAAAGTGGGCAAAGATGATATTCATAGGATTATAGATTTAGAGAAATTTAGGAAGATTTAGGAAGAGACCTTAGAGGTTATCAAGTCTAATTCCCTCATTTTACGGTGAGGAAACAAACCCGTCTGACACAGAGAGGTTAAGTGACTTGTCCAGAGTCACAGAGCTAGTCAATGTCTAAAATAGGATTTGAATTCAGGTCCTCCTGACTCCATGTCTAGTATACAACGTAGCTACCTATCACTTTTTTTTTTTGGAGGGGGGGGATGCAAGGCAATTGGAGTTAAATGACTTGCTCAAGGTCACATAACTAGTAAGTGTCAAATGTCTGAGGTCGAATTGAAACTCAGGTCCTCCCAACTCCAGGCCCAGTGCTCTATTCACTGCACTACCTCTCTGCCCCACTGCCTATCACTTTTTAAAAAATTCATATTTAACTCAATTACTCAGCCTCCCTAAATTCAATGCAGTTAGAGTACTGGCACCAGCAGACCTGAATGTGATTATTAGGTTCACCTCTCGTTATCTGTGTGACTTTTAGCATGTCGTGCCACTGTTTAGGTCTTCTGTTTCTTGTTGAGTGAAGGTGTTGGACTGGAAGATCTCAGAGAATCCTTTTAGTTGAGAAGTATTTCTCTTAATTCCTAACCAACATCCCAGAAATACAGAAGGTAGGAAAATTGAGAAAAAATGTTGGGGAATATTTTTTCACATGTTTGCTGATGTTTTAAATAAAATTTTCAAGAATAAATAGGACAGTGGTTGTGTTTTGATTTTGTACATTTTTAATGCCAATTTCATATGATTTCATATGAGATGAATTTATTTTATTTACAAATTTCATTCTGACTATACTTCAAAGTTATCATTCAATTATATTTCATATATGAGGGAGTTGGAATTTTTTTGTTTTTGAATAGAAATACAAAATCTTAGTACAAAAAGGAATTTTTTAGAGGTAATCTCATCCAGTTCTATGCCCAACTGGAGAATGTTTGTTTCCAAATGCTTCTAGAAAGATGTATTTTGTATATCTGCCTCACCCTTCCTTTTGCCAGGCTAGTTACTGCCATATTTGTAGGATAAAGCCATTCCCCATTCCACAGCTTGGCACTTTTCACTATATCTACCCTCCCTGACCTGGAATTTTTGTGGTTGCCCAGGGTTGCTTGCTATGTTATACCCTTTAAGGAACCAGGAAATCAAGTAAAAATGACCTGGGACCAACAGGAAACATCAATAGCCATATGACTTAAGTTTTAGTTTTCTGAGCCATTGAAATTTTGGGAATAGCTTTCTGTACTTTTAGTGAAAGAAGTAAACTAGGCTATATGGCAAAGTGAGGGAGGATGCGGCCAGTTATTGATCTCATCACAAGGGAGTTCCTTCAGCACCTTTGACAAAGTGTGGATGCCAATGGAGCCTGTGTAAGTAAAATTCTATAAATTCTGATTCACTAGAAGGTCTTTCATTTCCCTGATGGCATGTGCTTGGGTCCATCTCTTCACATCCTCAGGTAGTGAGGGTGATGATAACACATCCTGTTTTTGATCCAGAGGTTGTCATGGGTTCTCACTCAAATCAACACAACGGTGACAAGTGACAAATAATTGTTTTAAGGATTAAATTTTCTCAGTTTGTTTGCCTCTTTAAATAATTTTCCTTCCTCTCACCTTTTTCTATGTGGCAAGATTGAATTGTCTTATAGGAACCTTATCATTAAGCATGCTCAGAGTAGCTATTTCTCCTTTTAGCCATGTATAGACTCAGGGCTGATGAGCTTGTGCTCTGGCATGACGAAGAGTCTCTTTATTGACTACAGGGCCAGAAGAGCTAACACTTTTGTGGATGCATAAAAAGGGAGCAATGAACTTTTCACCCTCTCTCTTCCTTTCTGACAGCAAGGAGACCTAGTGGACAAAGGGTCAGGACAGGGAGATCTGAGATCAAATCCAGTTTTAGACACTAGCTGTGTGATATTGGGCAAGTCATTTAATTACCATTTGCCTCAGCTTCCTCATCTATCAAAAGAGGATGATAATTAGTTAGGGTTGTTATAAAGTGTTTAGCAGTGCCTGAAACATAGTAACTACTATACAAAGTAAGTTATTGTTATTATTACTATATTATTACTCTTATTATCTTCATCATCATTAAAATTGTGTCAGGACTATTTTGAGTTACTTTCTGAGAACAGAGTTGGTGGAAAGACAACTGGCCTTATCTTCCCCCTCTAACTTGTAGGTACCTATGAGTATATGTCTAATCTAGGCAAACCTAAACCCGCAATTGGGATGCCATTTTATGCTTATTCTTTCTTTATCTTAAGTAAACAATCACCTCTCCCAAGATGGATACTTTTAGGCTTGGAGAAGCATTATGACTTCAATGGGTTTAGAGATCCCATTGAGTTGAAGCTGAATGGCAGCAAAGAGGTTCTTGACAATTACTCTGGTATTTTTGGAGAGAATGGACAACCCAAAGACTGGTTCAAGGTAGTCTGTCTTAGCAGCTGACATATACCAGGAGTTGTTAAGACAGTGCGGAGCCAAGGTGAAATGGAAAATTTCTTATTAGCAGATGTATAAAATGCCTTGTGTTCTCCTGTATTCTTTATTCCATATTCTTGCTGAGAATCCTTTCTATACCAATGATATTAAATTCAAATAGAAATGGGGGCACTAAACCATACATAAAAATCCCTAAAGACTGAAGATTGACTTAGAAAAGCACATATTAACATTATCTATGTTCTATTGTATTTTTATTTATTTAAAAAATATTGTCTAATTACATTTTAATCTGACTCAGGTCATAACTGGGAGTGTTACAGGCCATAATTGACAGCTCCATTCTATACTACAGCTAAGTAAACACCCTTTAAAATTGTTTAATGAACTATGTGCCTCATTTCATTGCAATATCAGGTTCAAGTATCAGCCTTCCAGCATATAGTAATAGTAATGACAAGTTAAGTTACTGAGTTCTCTTTTAAGTTTACTTTTATTGAGATCATCCTGGTAAATGTACTTCTTTTAGTGTTTTCTCTGTGTAGGAATGGTCAGTTCTATTCCAATTCAGACTATATATTGAAAAACTTTGTACTCCCCTTTTGGGAGAAAACCTGGATGTAAACCATAAGCAAAAGTGGTTCTGGAATTTTTTGGGGGATCCATGTTCAGAAATTGATCTATAGATGCAAATAAGGTCATCTGATTCTACTTATTTCCAAAGAAAACCTAAAAAGAAAATATATATTTGACAACTATTTAGCAAGCACCTTCTTTGTGTAAAGCACTGGTATCTGGAGACAGAGTGATATATAGATCTTACTCTCACAGAGCTTACAATCTAGCTTATAATACATAGACAAATAACTGATACAGGGGAGGATGTGACAAAAGCAATGGAAAGGCCCAGGATTTAGGAAATTCTGTGTAAGAATGACAATGTCAGGGTAGCTAGGTGGCACAGTGAATAGAGCACCAGTCCTGGAGTTAGGAGGACCTGATTTCAAATCTGGCTCAGACACTTAACACTTATTAACTGTGTGATCTTGGGCAAGTCACTTAACCCCAATTGCCCTGCCTTCCTCCCTCCAAAAAAAAAAAAAGAAAAAAGAATGACAATGTGAAGAGCACATGCGGGCCCTGGTACTACCATTAGGCCTGAAGCAGAATGTGAGAATAATCAAGAGAGAAGACAATTAAATGGAAGACAGTGTCCAAGTGAAAGGGAAGAACTTCAAGCAGCCCAAGAATAGCATGACTACCCTATTGGAGCGTGAAACAATTCAGACAAACAGAACTGCTGACAGCACAACAGAGAAGCCTTGCCAAAGAGCCAGATGTTATCAATAGAAATGCATATCTACTACATTCTGGCATCTAGGAACTTTGACTTTTTTCAAAGGGAAGAACTTATACCAGAATATGGTGAACAAATGATTCCTTTAACCATAACACACACTGTTCTTTGTAATGAATATCCAATACTCTTGGGAAATTCAGTGATGAGTCTTTTAAAATGACATAAAATCCTGTAACTTTTGAAATGACATATGTTTCTAGCTACAAATTTATACACATACAAACATATAGGCATTACACATAGACATAGAGCCTTGTGTGGTCCTAGAAAGAGGGCTCTTTTTGGTATCAGAAGACCTGATTTCGAACTCTAGGTTTATTACTTGGTCACTGGGTCTATGTTTTCTCATCTTATTAAAGTGATGCAACAGACTAGATGATCTCTATGTTTTTTCCAACTCTTAATCTTATTACTATTATATTGAAATTTTATTCATATAAATGAATATATGAATATATATGTATATATAAATGTATACACACACATATATAAATATATTTATATAAATATATACACACACCCTTAAAGTGGTGAGAAGTATCAAATTGATTATATTTGCATAATATATTTTGGGGATTCTGAGAATTATGGAATGTTAGAAGTAGAAGGGATTATAGAGATTACAATGACCAAGCACTTACTTTATGGTTGAAGAAAATAAGGGTCAGGAAAGTTATATGCCCTGGCCAGTGTCACGTAGCTTATTAGAAGTAGAGCTGGAATTAAAACCCAAGTTTCCTGTTTCTTAAACACTTTAAAATCTTGACAATAATACATTTATTCACATTTCTCCCCCTTAATCACACAAACTAATTAGTTCTGCCTATTAGAAAACATTCATTCATTTCCATAAAAAGTGTTGATTTTTTTTACCCCCACAATAGTTTTTCAGATATGTCCTTAAGGTGCCTGGCAAATGCATATAAATAGATGTACCACATAAAGAGATGGATAAGTACATGTAAACATAAGATTGTGAGCTTTAAAAATTGTCCATTTACTACATGTCAGAGTCTGGACAATATGTTTCATCATCCATTTGTTTTTTTCTCTATAGATGGTCAGGCCAAATAGGCTCAAGAACTGTTAAGTTCTGTGGTCCAAAGAACCCTCCTTTATTTTCTTGGAAATCTTTGGAAGGGGTTTATGAAGGAGTATTGCAGAGGGCATTTATGAAGGGTTGAAAGAAAGGAGCATTAGATCCCTAAATGGTGGGGAGAATGTTGGGTAAAGGGAAAAAGGATTCACAAAGAGGAGCTTGGGAACAAGTAACTTGGGAGTAACTTCACAATTTCTGTCAAGGTTTAACCCTGCATACATAGATTTATAAATAGTTTTATAAAGAACTAAACCTTGACACAAAACTACTTATAGAGAAGATAAAATTGACAACTAAAAGGACAACAAAGCAAAAAGCAGTTAGATTAGAACAAATGCACGTAAAGGAAATTCATGATGTATGTGACATATTCATGAACACATCAAGGGATTGATTCATAAGGTATGTGAAGTCAATGAAGGTCCAAAGGTATGGGGCAAAGGTTGACTTTATTAATTTCTCCCCCAAAGGCAATCAAAAGAACATCAACAACTGTCCTGCATATCTACTTTTATCATCTATATAAATTTTTGTAAAAATAACCTGCATACACATTGAAAGCATTGTGATGATAGGATGCATAAGGAATGAGTAGGCTGTCACAAGCCAGGATACCTCTTTACCAACACACTATTGACTGAAAAAATACAGAGAATTCAAGATCCTACTGTGCTTTTCCCTTGTTTATGAACATATTTGATTTGGTAGATCTAAATATTGCTTCAAAGATTCTCTTTCTGTTAGATGTTACTAATAAATAAATCAAAATTATTTAAGATTCCTTGAAAGACATAACAACATAAATAACCTTATTTCATGACACGGATCATTAATATTATATGTTGGAAAAAACCAAGAAGATATAGATTTGCAAAAGGTTTTCAGCACTTACATGACAAGATCCAGCAGAACACAACTTAAATTATCCGTAGATAGTTAATATCTTCCAGATGTTCTTGTCTGTGGTCTCACCAAACCCCAAACATTACAGAGCCTCCAAAATAAGCTCTATAGACCCATAAAAGAGTTTGGCCTGATCATCTATAGAGAAAAAACCAAGTGGATGAAGAAACATATTGTCCTGACTATGACACGCAGTTCAATGGACAATTTTAAAGCTCACAGTCTATATATACATATACGTGTATCCATCTCTTTTCTCTGGTATATCTGTTTTTGTCAAATGTTACAAATGGAAGATGGATTGGATCTAAAATTAAATACAAGGAAGAGGGGACCATGCTAGATTGCTTGAAATAAGTTGCAAAGTACTTTTTATGATTCCAAACTTTTGAGAAAAAGTTTAGCTTTTTAATATAAATATTCTATAAGAGTTATATGGCTTTAAGTCACAGGATCCTTTAGTCAGTCAATAAACATTTATTAGGCACCTAAAGTTCTGGGGATACAAAGAAAGGTAAAAGACAGGTACTGCTCTCAAGGAACTTGTTGTTATTCAGTCACATCCAGCTCTTTGTGATCCCACTTTGGGTTTTCTTGGCAAAGATAATGGAATCATTTTCCATTTCCTTCTCTAGTTCATTTTACAGAAGAGGCAACTAAGTTAAAGAGAGTTAAGTGACTTGCACAGGGTAACACAGCTTGTGTCTGGGGCCAAATTGGAACTCAGGTCTTCCTGACTTCAGACCCAGTACTCTATCCACTGTACCACCTAGCTACCCCCAACCTTTATTTTTGCACTATTTTTATTTCTGTATACATTTTAAATTTGTTAATAAATGCTTGTTGCTGATTTATTGATTGAGTAATTGATGTAATAAATAGCAAGTGGATGGAGTGCCAGGTCTGGAGTCAAAAAGACTGTCTTTCTGAGTTCAAATCTGGCCTCAGACAATTTCTAGCTGTGTGACACTGGACAAGTCATTTAACCTTATTCACCTTAGTTTCCTCATTTATAAAATGAGTTAGAGATGGAAATGGTGAATCACTTCATTATCTTTGCCACAAAAATCC
This sequence comes from Pseudocheirus occidentalis, assembly GCA_028646575.1. Taxonomy (NCBI): domain Eukaryota; kingdom Metazoa; phylum Chordata; class Mammalia; order Diprotodontia; family Pseudocheiridae; genus Pseudocheirus; species Pseudocheirus occidentalis. The sequence continues at coordinate 128,103,786 of CM053594.1, read as the reverse complement.
CAAATAGGGTCATGGAGAGTTGGACGTGACTGAAAAATGACTGACCAACAATAAAAATCTCATCCTCAAAATAGGGATAGTTATACCACCTATTCTACAAGGTTATAATGAGGGAAACACTTGAAAGCGTTTAAAGTCTTGTATTAGTACAGATTATTATCATTGTCCATGACTCTTCATAGGTGAAAATAGCACCCAAGAAGGCCCTGCAGTGCTAGTGAGTTGGAGCTCTGTCTGCTTTGCAGTTAAAGGGTAAATTAGCTCTGGCTGAAATGTCAATTTACGCCACTGTACAAAAGCATCACTAGTCTCTACCGAGAGGTCTTAGGATATACCTTAGGAGGAATAACTATAATAAAATTTGGTTCTTAAAAATATAGGTTCATTCTTAATACCATAGCTCAACATTGATGTCATTTAAACCTGCATCCATTTTTAGCTTTTGTTCTGCAAAGAAACCACTGTGGATATTTGTATTAAAACTATTCTGCCTACTGGCGTTTATAATTTTTTTTCAGAAAGTAAAGTAGGCTACCCTATTTTTTCTTTTAAAAGTTATTAATAACTTGCATTTACATCATTTTTCATTTCTGTATACATCTGTTTTAGGCCAGGTTCAGGCTGGCCCAAATGCAAGTTTAGGGCATGGAGAGTTTGAATCAATAACGCAGATAATTTTTAAAGAAAAAAATCTTTAAATATATACAGTCAACTTGGCTATACTTTGACAAGTGCTGCTCCCCAGGTCATTTCTCATGAGGAACACCCCCAGACAGACAACAACAGCATCCAGCAGGGGACAGGGATAAAAAGTCCATCTGGTCCAAGGAGCTACACATTTATCCCTTCCACATTACAACTTTCCCATTGCTGTTTGATATATTGTGAGTTGGCATAAGAAATGAAATGGGAATTTTTGGGGGAGTTATGTGTAAGCTAGAATATAACACACAAAAGCCAGTGATGACATAGAAAAAGTTTAGAAACTCAGAAATGCATAAAATGTATGTATAGTATTGTAATGTCAACATATTTTATCTTTTAATACCATAATAATTCAGACTTCTTCTCTGATATGAAAGGAGGACCAAAAAGTTTTACACAGATTTTCCAGGTGTGCCCATAACCCTCATGATGTGGAAGGGATAATGTACTCTTTTCCAACACTTACTTGTATAGGATTCACCAGGGGGTCATGGTGCATTCATCACTGTTCTGGGGCTCCATGACTAAGGTCCATGCATGGACTTTAAATCTGTAACAACATGCAGTATAGACATCCCCAAATGAATATTGCCCAAGACTTCTCTTGTCATCACATAGTCAGGGGGCCATCCCCTGAAGAATATGAAAGAGAGAAAGAGGGAGAAAAAAACAGTTTAGCAAAACTAACCAGCAGAGGCAGTATGGAGAAATGTCCTACATTCAAATCCTGACTCTGCCCCTTACTAGTTGTGTGATGGTAGGCAGGTCACTGAACTGTATTGGACCTCAATTTCATTAGCTGTAAAATAAGGGGGTTGGATTAGATGACCTCTGAGACCCCTTCAGCTCACTATCTTTAATCCTATGACATTAACTGAATCCGACAGAACATGCAGTATCCTACAACCATAGCCTCTCCCCTCCATGAAGAAGGGAAGGAGGAACATTATCTCATCTTTTGCCTGGAAAAAAAAGGTTGGTTATCACAATTGCACAGGGCTTAGTTTTGTTAGGGTTTTTTTTTTGGTTGCTGTTGCTGTTGTCTCCCTTTCCATAGTTGCAGTCTCTGTTTTACATTATGTAGACTGTTCTGTTTACTTCCTTTTGCACCAGTTCCCATGACCTCTTTTTTGTTTAAAGAAAAAAAATAATGGTATTGGTAGACTTTTAAAGTATAGGTTATATTTTATTATAAATGTAATTGGCTATAATAATATATAACTACAATAAAAATTTATAATAAATAATATAATCAACATATAATGTATTATTTATTTATAAATAATTATTTCTATTGATATGATAAATAAAATGATAAATTAAATATAGGTTATATTTTATTATACATATTATAAATGGTAGATAAACCATTAACAAGGAATCAAAATCATAGACAATTCAGAGTCAGAAGCCTCTCAGGACAGTTGATTCAAGAATTCCCTGATATAGGGGGATATTGACTGACTTTGCAGACCTAAGGCTGATGCAAAGCCATTGCTCCCTCTCTTTAGATGGCTTTGTTTTCTAGCTACAAGGCTGAGATAGTTGTTCTGGAGTCCTTTGGCACTTGCTTGACTCTGACAGATAAGCAGAGAGATAAGTTAGCACTAGGGAGGGTTGGGGTAAGATGCCCTGAAGAGGCAATTAACATTTTTCCTTCATAAGCAGCTAGAGATAAATTAGAATAGAGAGGGAGTGACCAAAGTCTTGGGATAACCAGTAAGTACAGAAAACACAGTATTTGATCACTGAATTTAAGAATGAAGGGGCGTAATTTGTACCAAAGTATTTTACTTTATACTTTGTGCTAAATTGTATGTCTTGGAGTTTAGAGATTTTCTGTTAATTTAATGCTTTTCTTTTTGAAGAAAATGCACATGGGAATATATTTTCTTTATACCTTCTCTTAGTGTAATGGTAATCAATTTGTTGGATATTTAGGGCTAAGTAGATCAGATACT